>CM068826.1:126705216-127953966 GCA_028554795.2 Sinohyriopsis cumingii | reverse complement strand
ACCTGGTGTTTACAAAACGAGCAGTGAAGGTCAAACTATTTTCTGGAAAAAGTATCATCTCCAGTGACTAAATTCACGTTACAATAGCATGCAATAAAAAAAATTACAAATTCAAACGGACAAAAAATTAAATTAAAATAAACATATTAAATCAGATATAATTAAATCAAATATACATAACACTTCCCCCATAAAGAAAAGAAAGATTCATACATGAATCTGTCTGTTTACCACAGGCTAATTATACATAAGGTTAAGAAGAACTCAAACATTACACACAGTGTATATGAAATAATACATTGTTACACACGAGAAAGTGCGTCTGCTATTAAATTATCTTTTCTTTTGATGTGCCTGATGTCATGATTATATTCCTGTAACAACAAACTTCACCTTAACCGTCTTTGAATTTTAGCTTTCAACTTGGCGATGAAAGTAAGGGCGTTGTGGTCACTAAATACAATAACTGAAGAAGGAGCTGAACTAAGGTAAACTTCAAAATGTTGTAATGCCAATATCAAAGCTAAACATTCCTTCACGGTTGTTGAATAATCTTTTTCTGCTTATTTAATTTCTTAGAAAAATAGCACACTCGGTGATTAATAACATTTTCATCTTCTTGATTCAAAACTTTTCCAAACCCAACATCACTTACATCAACAGACAATGTAAATGATTGGCTGAAATACTGAGCTGTAAGAACTGGCGCGCTTTTAAGTACGACTTTCAACTTGTCAAAAGCCTCCTGACATTTTTCAGTCAAAGGAACTTGTTTTTCTTACTCAATACATTTTTCAGAGGTTCAGCAATTATAGATAAATTGGAATAAAAGTTTCGATAAATATCCAGCCATGCCTAAAAATCGCATCAATTGCTTTTTATTTACAGACACGGGAAATTCAGAGATAGTCTTTACCTTAGCATATATAGGTTTAACTTGTCCATGTCCATTGATGTGTCCTCGACAAGTTACACTAGCACGGCAGAACTCACTTTTAGACAAATTAATTGTCAAACATCCATCAGTGAGTCTGTCAAAAAATTCCGAATTCTTGCTAAATGTTCTTTCCAATTGTCGTTGTAGATGATGACATCATCGATGTAAGCATCACCATTCTCTAGACCAGAGGTAATCATATTCTTGAGACGTTGAAATGTACTTGGTGACCCTTTCATCCCAAACGGCATTACTTTATATTGGTAAAGTCCATCTCGAGTCACGAACTTCCGAAATTTCCTTTGCTCTTTCCGTTAGTGGAATTTGCCAAAATCCTTTCAGAAGGTCAACTTTGGTAACATACTTGGCATTCCCGATCTTATACATACAGTCATCGATTCTTGGTAATGGGAATGAATCTCTTTTTGTGACAATATTCACCTTCCTATAATCAGTAAACATACGGAAAGTTTTATCTGGTTTTGGAACAAATATACAAGGTGAATTACAGTCACTTTTAATACTTCAGCAAATATTGAATTTCTTTTTTCAATTATTCCTGTTTCAGACGGTTCATCATGTACGAGTGCAGTTTGGCAGGTTTGGAATTTACAATTCCAACGTCTAATGGAGTTCATGACACCGTACCCGATATATTGCTTTGCATTGGAACACTTGCATTTGTATAGACAATCAGTTGTCGACGTGTTTTTTCATGCACCTGTAGATGCGGCTGGTGCTAATTACATATATTATGCTGTGATACTGTCTCTCGAGACTATTGTTTGAGGGTGCTGGTGCCAAATGAAGGTCATTGATGCAATGATGTAAAAACACATAATTGAACGTCTTACGAATTCAAATAATCGCCTATCAATTAATGAATGTCTGCGTTAGTGAAAATCAACTTGCGAAAAATAACGCAATAAAAAAAACTTGGTGGGGTCACAATGAAAGTTTCTCCGGCAAAATTAACTGGAAATGTCCATGTGTGGTTTACCCAAACACAACTTGCTCATCTTAGTGCAGCCAAACACAATAACACCTCGATAACATAAAAAGTATCAAGGCCAGAGGTGACACAAATGCAAAAGACTGGTGGAATATTGCCATTCTTTGCAGCAATTCCTGCGTTGTTGTCAGCAGCGACTGCCGCAGTTGCAAAAGCAGCGGCGATAGGGGATGACGGAACTCTGTCTGGAAAGGCGCTGAAAAAGGAAGGCCGTATAAAAGGAAGAGACCTTTGATTACCATAAACAAGTCAAATACTACCCTGTCGCACACAATGACGCCGTTGGCCCGTCCATTGGTCAATCTCGATTTACTTGAGATGACTAAATCAGTCAAACATGTTCGTGGAGTGTTTATACGAAATGAACTTATATCGATGGTCCTATGCACAGGTGCAACATATATTGTCAACTGGATTTGACAGCAGGGCATGGTACACACTGGGTCTTATATGTGAGACACCTCAGCAATGTTTGTACTTTGACTCGTACTGACTTGCACCACCAGTTGAAGTTGTTGATTATTTAACGACGAACAGTAAACAATTACTGTTTTAGACTATACCAGTACATACACGATCTGATAGTCCCATATACGGTTATTATGTTGTAAAAGCAATGCGTGCATTTCAGTGCTCATTGACGCCGCCAAATACACTGATTTCACATTAAAGCACGTTTAATACTATACGAAATGTATTTCACATTTACGGACATTACTCAGCACGACTACAGATCGGGTCTGAAATTACTAGTGTTGTTGCTGACGTTGACTCAGGAAACCTTGTGAATTTTCAGGATCAAACTGGAAAACTGAAAACGTCTAATATTTATATTCAAAATATTATTGTAAGGCTCAAAGGCGCTGTCGCAAAAAAAACCTTCTTTAAGCTAATAAAAACGGTGGAATCAAATACGCTGGTACGTCGGTTTCGTTGGTCAAAGAGTATCTTTGTACAGCTAATATTGCAATATGACACGTACCCGCACAACCGCGAGTCGTTATTACACGGAATCAAATTCAAGGAATATTAATCAAAGAAAAGTAGGAAAAATCTAACGACGCAATTTTAGAAAATCGCTGAATTATTTTACCTTCTCTTGATGGAAATGTCTTTGAAGACCTAAAAGTCATATCTTGAAGATGCGTGGTCCGAATTACACTTATTTACCATAACCTGTAGTACGTTTAGTCGAATAGTAATGTTGATAAATGATAAGTAGCCTCTTAGTGGTCATCATATGCCACTAATATCACGTATCACAAAAAGGTCGAAGAAGAAATTTACACTGATGGTATGTTCATATCATTAGTTACCGGAGATGAAATTCAGTTCGAAGCACTCAAGATTTATCCGGATGGGTACTGAACCGTTTTTGGTATTGTTTAAGATAAGATTTTATCATAATATATAAGTAATGAAAATTCTGACCGCGGTTATGACGTTACGGAATTTACTAATGAGATGCTCAATCAGCTGGCAGCGGATGTTAACATTAATAACACATTTGCTCAGCTTCTAATTGAATACCTTCGTCAATGTGGTGTTTTAAATCTCTCGTATGAACTGTCGCATAATTGTGTGTAGGGTCAATTAGAAATCACCCGTTGGAATCACCCTGATGTGCCACAACCATTTGGGAATCATTACACAGGCAAACGCCCAAATGTGGACTCATCGTCAGTTGCAAAATCACTCCGGGATTGTTTTTATAACAGCGAAGTAGTATTCTCTGCTCTATCCACCCACGTTATGTTCACCGAATATTTTAATCAACATTGAGTCAACTGACATAGAAAAGATCTGGACTGTTATTAAAATATAGGATGAACTTGTTCGGGTAAAAAGCATTGGGCAAAGGCAATCGTTAGGTGTAAATGGTATTGGCGTAACCTGTGTGGGTTTTTTAATGAAAAGGCACAACCGCCAGTCATTTAAATATTTGCAAAAACAATTTTATAATTCTATGGCAATTATACCAGTAGAAATGAGTAATTGCCTTGAATTGCGTGTGCGTATTACACCTACACGCTACGAGTTATGAAAAGGTTTGCCAGTCGTTCAATTATACTACACGATTGTTTTATCAACAGAAGAACTACGACACACCCTCAGTGTTATCGAAGTGACAAAATTATCGAGGGATCAACAGTTACGAGATTAAGTCACCTAGAGAGTCCAGTGGTTTGTAAGGTACAAATGCGCATGTTCAATCGTAGATGTTATTTGTGGGCTTAACGAAGCAACAATAGTTTATCTTCATGTGAATGGAATCACAGCAACGACAACTATTGTCTGTGCACCAATCGGGATTATTGTTGAGGCTAGATTGATAATAACCGGTGTCTCTGGCGGTGCTACTAAATTATTTTCGATAGGATTACATTCACAAATATGTGTCTATTCAGATCTTCTTGCAGCGGCGCAAAGCAGTCTCAACACGATCACTAAGCTGTATTTGGTTGCAATTAAGGATAACGTAATTAGCATTGCCGAGTTCGTGACTATTTTGGATGAAATGAAAAGTCACAACTCCTGGCACAAATAATAAATCGTGCGGTTGTGGATTACACGCAATAAAAGTTGAGTAAAACTATCTTATATTACGCGGAGTAATTATCCACCGGTTGCGTATTTCTGTACTTGGCTTGCTTGCCACATCATTGAAGATTGAGGTTGTGTGGAGTGGTCAAGACTTAAAAGTTAAAAAGCCAAAATGACCATTGCGACACTACTTTATAAGACAGAAGTTTGCTTATTGATACTCACTAAAAACGTGCTGTGTTGGATCATTTAATAATAATGGACAAATATATAATATACAATATCTTCATATAACTTTGCTTGAAATGAGCGGAATAAATACGAGAAACGAGTAAGGTGTCTCAAAAATATTTATTAAAACTTTATTACTCAAATAAATGGTAATTCAGCTCATTGATTTAGAAAGGTTCCAAAAAAAGGTTATATACATGCAAAATATTCTAACTAACATGCGTACAGTGAAAATAATATGAGTGTTTTTCTTTCTATTACGGACACATAAAATTATCATATCCCACAAAACATTCTTTATGGTAAAATGTATATTTACTCATTTGATGAGATGAGTTTTGAATGGCATGCCCTGCAATTCAAACATTTCGCAACTTCACAATTATCACGTTCAAGGACATGCATAAGACAACCGGTGAAAGAGAACAAATTCAATATTTTATTTACCAACTGCATAAAATGAAGACCATGTTACAGCAGTGTGTGAAATGAAACAAGGGTGTTAAGATCATAGTGTGTGTGTGTGTGTGTGTGTGTGTGTGTGTGTCCTATATGTATAATGGATATACGACATATTGACATATTGTTCAAGCTTTTAATTAAACAATACTAACAAACGTGTATCGTAGTCAGTATTGTGCGTTACTAATCTAGGAAATACTAGGAAGAGTTAAAAGAGTCATTACATTTTATTGTAGAGCTGAAATAAAGATTATAGGGCCAATCTAAAAATTCAGTTCTGGAAAGGACTGGGTTTCCGCCATCTTGTGTATGTTAAGGTCATGGCCAGTCATGAATGCAAAATATTGTTTTATGTTCTATACATTGGGACTACTACGCCACTATTTTAATATTTGTGGGCATTTCATTATAAAAGAGACATTAATACTCGTGTCTTCCTCAAATATCGATAACTTACACAATCTTCAGTGGTGATCACGATTTCGAGTTTCACAGAACATATGTTGGGCAGATAACTTTGGTAAAAACTGAGGAGCTAAAAGTAAGCTGTTATGTATATTTAATTTAATTGTTTTTCGGTTAGTTTTAAATTTATGTTTTATTCCGATACATGCTATGGTAATGTAACATTATTCACGGGACTTGATCTTGTCAAAAATTGAGGTCAGTTCTGTTTGACCTGTAAACCTGTTCATTTTGGTCAGGGTTTTTGGAGAAACCAAAGTGAATAGTATCGACTATTATGTTTATAATAAACAAGGCTCATTAAATCATGCTAGAAAAGTATTTTCCATGAGGTAGTGGTTGTTTTTAGAAATCGCTAATTTGTGACCTCAGGTCAAACAGAGAACTATATTATCTTGTGACTGTCAGAATTCTATCAGGCGTACTTTAACACCTGGCACTTTAAGATGTGTTATGTTGTGACCAGTTTGGGCTGAATTTTTATTTTCTTTATATTATTGAATTCAAGTGATTATTTTTTTCTGGAAATACAAAAGTGCTCTGACAAAATTCTTGGATAAAGAAATTCATTTGGAATTGATACTGAATTCAAACTTAAAATAATATTTATGTGATTCAACAGGAGACTGTTGACACATCAGGACTTCGCAGACTATAACAGACGTCATCGCCTTCAAATTTTGATCTCATCGGGCCTTGAATTGAGTTTCATTCAGGACTTTTTATTATATGGACTTGTGTTTTTAATTCTTGGATTATTTATGGATTTGATTCGTAGACCCGTAAGTTCTTTTTTTTCTTCTCATTTTTCACTTTGTAATCTCAGGAAATAAATTATTTATTAAATTTTACAAAGCTTGTTGTCTTCACTCTTTTCTGTTATTTATTGTAAGAGCATAGACTGGTAACAAAGTGATCAAATGAGATAATCAATATTGCCGCACCATTTTAAACACAGTAGAGTAGCACCATACGTCATCGCAGTGATAATAACATCCCAATTGAACGACATACCTGTAATAAAATAGGTCAATCAACTATGGCAATCGCATATTAGAGCGGAATCACACAGCAAATATTTTCCGAAGGTAACTATGGTAATTTTTGAACCAGATAAAATGAGATGTTCAAATTGCGATATTCCGAGCTGAAAATCATTAAAATGAAAAAATATTTAGGATTGACATTTATGAAGAACAATAGATATTTAATGGAAATTCAAATCCTAACTATTGAAGCTTGGAAACCTATTTATCGTCTTAAGCAAACATGATGTAATTTTAATTTACCTGCAGGATGTCAGCTCAATTAATTTGATATGACCACAGTTCTAATTGTTAGATGTACAGGTGAAATCTGTAGGCTTGGACAATTATGCAGGGTGGAAAGTATTCATTTAGGCTTTCCTAGATATGTGTAAAATGTTTACAAAACCCTCTCTTACGTATATGCTTTATGAAAGTAAAAATGACTGCCTACTGAATGGACATCAGTAATGGCAAACATACCAAACTATTTTATATCAAGTCATTGAGGCGCTACAGGATTATAATAATGATCTATGCATAAGTAAACTGATTAAGAACATTCACACAATCTTATTGGAAAAATCGATTTCAATTTATTCGACTTAATAAAAATATTCCCAATAAGTCCAAGTTATATATAATCATAAAGGAAAGGGTGCTTGATAAAATTTAAAAGATATAGGAATCGTTTATTTTTAACTCGACCATATCCGAAGCAGATTGAAGTTTTAAAATATCGAAACAAAATAAGAAAACTATTAATTAAATATCCCCAATACATTTACCAAATCTACCAAAGAGTAAAGACTTCCCAAGTTCCGAGAACACGGGAGTTTAATAAACTGTCTAAAATAATTTATATTCTTTTATGAAATTTCGTTAATTTCTAATAATCCTTATTTGACGTATATTTTCTTTTCATTGTTATGATGAGAATAGCATCATCGCTAACTCGCCATAAACTGAAATATGGCAGGTGAAATTTAAATCTAGAGGCAATTACATTAAACTTCCAATCTCTCTCTCTCTCTCTCTCTCTCTCTCTCTCTCTCTCTCTCCAATACCAAAAGTTGAGAATGTCGGTTTACATTATGTAATTAGAGATAACTGACCTTGCCTAATACGGGTGCCGAATGTAGCATTGTCATATGACCATGTTGATATTGCCGAGATGGCAAGAACTAATCATCGTCTGGTAGTGCTAGAGAGAAAACAAAACATATTCATACAAAATTAGACGCACATGCATTTCGTATTTATCTTGATGTGTATTCTTTATCTTGGACGTACTCTAACAAATTTGGAACCTTTTCGCATGCAGGCACTGTTTTAACTTTGTTTTGTTAAAAAGAAAATTAATATCGTCAATAATGACAGGTGCATATTGTTTGTCCATAACATCACGAACCGGTTTGAAGATGAGGCTTTGTTTTATTGACCAATAAAAGACGTGCTGCAATTCTGAGATTTAAGTTGTCCTCACGTCTGCATGTCCTCTGCAATTATCTCCGTTGAACGTGTGCAACGGCAGTATGGACGAGACTGCGCTAGGTGTAGCAATTCTATCTGAGATCTTCTCAAGACTCAGTTTAACGTTGAAGGACTTCACGGAATCTTTGGAGTCTTTGTAGCGTTTCTACTGACATCCCTGAGATAGTGTTCCCAATTTTAGCACGCCGTATAAGATCTTCTTTGGTAGTTACTCTTCAGACATCCAGGTGATGTGGCCTGCCCATCGCAACGGAGATTTCATCAACAGAGTGTGTTATGCCTGGAATGCCTGCCCATGTGACAACATTAATGTCTTAGAGCCTGTACTGCCATTGTATCTTCATCAGTTTCCTCAGACAACTCATGTAAACATTGTTCAGCCTGCTGGCGATGCGTTTGTAAATCTTCCAGGTTTTATGTGCATGAAGCAGGTTTCGCAACACTATCGCCTTAAAGATCTTCAGTTTTGTTTGTAGACTGATGATTATGCGCTTCCACGAATTTGCGCATAATGTGCCAAAATCTACACTTGCTTTTGCAATTCTGGCGTTGGCTTCATTATCGATGTGTACTACACGTGATAGTGTGCTGCCAAGATAGGTGAACTTGTCCTCTGCTACGAGGTTCTGGCCTTTTACTGTGCTGGTAGGCACTTCGTACGGCTTTTCAGTTGTAGGCTGATGGTTGTAGCAGGATTGTCCGTTGCATTTAAGCTTATGCAAGTGGACGATGGATGCATCTTGTACCCATGGATTATAGTTCCTTGAGTCCAGGCAAATTATATGCCATGTGCGAGCCTCCTGTTTTGTAGCTATCTGTTTGTATAGCGTATTTTCAAGGTGTTTTGTCATTTTACAGCAAGTCAGTTGCTTTCAGTTTCAGTCAGCAGGTTCACAAGATGACCTTTATCACACACACACACACACACACACAATAGTAAGGTAAGACGTTTATCACAGATGGATTTTGTATTCATTTATCCTAATTCTATGTAACGTTTTCTTTGTTTGTATTACTTTTGAATACTTAGTATATATATATAGTTTTAATCTGAATTGCCTTCACTGTAAAACATTATATTGTATATGGCTGATGAACACTACTAACGAATTTACTTTATATTTTACGTAATACAACCTGAGAAAAATAAAGCTCTCGTCATTGTCATTATCAGAAGCACTTACCAGTGAAAGGGATATCGTTGAGCCGGAGGAATTTTATGTCATTAGAATAGTTGGCTCACCAGATCCACTTGACCTATTCTTATGCCAATGCATCAAAATCAATTCGATAAATTGTATCGACACACAATAACCAGCTATTTGACCGATTTTCGCTTGTCTACCTATTACTGTCGTTTGTATGTCCTAATTGCAAATTCGTGCCAAAGTATGTCTGTATGTGGTAATCGTGATGCTTATAATGACTATAATCTCGTATCACGGCTTTGATGCATGCGGTTTAAATGGAATTTAATTCAATAATAATGCTGTAAATGGAAAGAAGAATATAACCGGAATGAACTAGGAAAGAGTCTCTAACGAACTTGTATGTAATCCGAATTAGCGGAAAGAACGAGTTTTTTATGGCCAAGGATAAGGCAAGACGGTTAACACGAAACATGATCATGCGCCATATCAAATAGTTATTCCACATCGCCCATATAAAGACGGGTTTTACCAACATCTCCCGTACCCGCTCCAATCAAATCAAAATGATAGTTTTGTATTTATTCAGTATCTCGAATGTGCACATCCAAATATTTTAGTTGTATTACATACGCATTTAGTATTACATGCTTGATTAAGCTTTCGATACTGATGTTCAATCCATATTTTTTATGAAACGACAAAAGACAAAGACTTTATTCAACGCATGTTGCATTACCCAACATATGAGGTAAAATATTAGTATCTCACATTGCATGCATGTACATTAGCATTGAATGTTATAATTTTATTCACAGTAATTGAAATTTAACTCATATTGACAGCACTATTACAGTCAATACTCCAATGGAATACGAACAAGTTTTAAACTCCAATTCAGAAAGTGATGTTGACATGATTGAAAAGAGGGGATATAGTGCAAAAAGATTGAAACCATTTGCGTCTTTTCACTGATATTCTCCTGTTAATGCTCTAATATGCGGATTAATTTAACAAGACAAATTCTTTATTACACTCAGGTTACAATACAAGGTAAAATATGTCAGCATCTCACTTTGCATGGGTGTACATCAGTCATGGTCGATATAATTTTTGGCAGTAATTGCAATATAACTCAGATTCACGTCATTATTACACTGGTAATGTCATTACTTCAATAAAATAAGATCATGTTGAAATTTAATTACATAGATATCGATAACTTTGGGATGACGGTTATAAATTCCTAATTATGGAACACAAATTAATCTCTAGCAAACTCATTACTCTACAATGATAAAATAATGGTACCTTTCTCTTATTTAGAAAAAGGAAAGAACGATAATCACATAGAGTAGAGATAATTTGACATTAACAAAATTTTGATAAAATTTAATCAGTCATTTTAGATAGATTTCTTTAAAGCGCCAAGTCTCTGAGAACACAATAATTCTTAAACTTCGTGCACTTTTGTGCATTAGTTCACGTATAGAAGTGTTTGGGTAGTCGTTGTTTTTTTTGTTCTCTGAAATACTTAACATTCAAGGATATAATAAAATTCATGACCCACACAGTTTTGCTTGCAAAGCGTACACAATCTTTCATATCAGGTTATTTTTGCCATCTTCCCATCTCTATAGGTAAAATGTGATTATATTTCGAAATTTTATTATGTTTGCCTTGTAATAGGTGTTTTAACAAATAAAGCTCTAATTTTTATTCCTTGTAAAACAAATTCTATATGTATCACCATTTTTTGTGTAAGTAATGGATGATTCTCATGTTTCAGTAAACTTTTCATGAAATCTTTCCTTAAAAACTGTATCTAGCCAGTACGTGTTGGTATTGTTTACGTTATTCCAACTAAATTTAAACCCAATTTCTGATAGGATGTTTTGAATCTGTTTCTGCCTAGGCCATCATTATAATCCTGCACATGCCTCTGATACATAGTGAAAGATAGTGTCGTTTGTTTACCATTAATGAGATTTACCCAATAACCATCATAAAACATACGTGAGGTGGATTTGTTTTTTTAAAAAATCAGAACTTTAGTACATATTTTAGACAATCTAAATACACCTGTTCCATTATATCTAATGTTTCCAAACCCTAGATGTCAGCCGCGTATGTGAGAAGCAAAACTATTGTCAGATCAAAACGTTTAAGCTGACAGTCAACAGGCAAATTCAGAAATTTATATTCTTTTCTTAACAAGGTACATAGCTTTTCTGGCTTGACTAATTAGGTTCTTAATTCTCACCAAATATCTACCATTTTCCTTTTGGTTCGGCCCTAAACGTACATAATTTCTGTCAGTTCTGACTATCCAAATTTGAACTTCACATCTTTCTGCTTCTGCATTTCCCAAAAATCATAATTTTTGTTTTTCTTGTGATAATGATAACCTTAAACATTTGGCAGCAATTAAAGAATACGTTACGGTTATTTTGCGTATCTCTTGGGCTATCCGATAATGTATCTGTATCGTATGTATATAGTTAAACAAATAGTTCTGAATATCTCATCCAGTAAATCAAATGAAATTCCATGACCATTCAAGCTCAAACGGTGATTCATTCTCAATGTCATTTAGATACAGGGCAAATAATGCAGGGGCAATGGCGTCACTAGGGTTGGTGTCACCCAGTGCAGTAACTCATGGTGTCACCCCCATGGAGCCCCTTCCTGCACAAAAATTCAAAAATTGTATAGACAGTCATTTGGGTGTCACCCCGCCCCCCCCCCCCCCATGGTGTCACCCGGTGTTGTCTGCACCCCCAGCACCTCCGTAGTGACGCCACTGTACATGAGAAAGGTTAATTCCTTGTCTAGTTCCTTGCATATAAGTAAATAGCCCTGATTTCCTTCCATTGTGTAATATGCATTATACATCCATACACATATTCATTATTACCTTGAGTATTTCCCATTTATACCACAGTCAATCAGATTTCTCCATAAGCCAACTCTCCATACCCTGTTGTAAGCCTGCGAAAATTCACAAAAGCGCAATACATAGGTTTATGTCTTCTGTTAAAGAGACCTAGTAAGGAATATAAGACAAAAATATCAGTTGTGGGGTATCATTATAGACAACCTGGTTGGGCCTCAGACAGGAACAAATTTTCTTCCAGTAAAAGTGGAGTTCTAGTGTTAAGAACAGCGGTAAATACCTTACCATGACTACTCAGTAGAGTAATTAGCCTGTAATTGGTAGGATCTCATTTACCTCCCTTCATCTTTAGTCCAGGTTTTTGGAACAACACCTGTATTTAAAATCAGGTTAAAACATACAAAAACTGGATAAAAAACTTCTCTTGTCCATTTGAAGTATTACGTCAAGATGGAATCTTCACTGGGCGACTTATTAGATTTCAAATTTCTTAGTTCTTTGAGTATTACCTCTGAAGAGTTTTGTTTATTGAATAATACGTAGTGTTCCTCATTCGTAACTGTCTCGTCATTATTCTCATAGGATGAATTTATGTTCCTAAAATAGTCATACAAGGTGTTCACGTTAAAAGGTATGCTATCATTTGCTTGAGTCAAATTCTTTATTATTGACCAGAATTGTTTTGGACTTTATGTTTACATGTTTCTTAGTTTATCTTGAATTTTCTTCCTATGGAGGTTTGAAAAATTCTGGTTGTTTTTCTTGTACTTTCTACTGGAAGAAAGAATGGCATTCTTACTTTAGAGTGTGTTTAGTCATGACTTTTTTTAGTAGTATTATAATCATTTCTAACTCGCTTTCATTCTTTCCAAAAATCAGTTTTCGATGTATTTTATTATGGTATGTTTGTTTATTGTTCGCGTTTGGCAATTTTTTATTAGCACTATTTAAACGAATTGTTCCAATTTTCGTCAGAAATCTCATTTACCTTTTGTTTATCGATATTCGTGGTTTCTCTCAGGCCATGTAGTTTGTTAATTGAAGCTTAACAAATCTCCACAATCGTTTTTTGACACATTTTGACTCAGATAAACACGCATCCATCACAGTGTGTACAGTGAAAATTACTACATTATGAATGTCCGACAGCATTGGACAAAAATAATGAACACCAAATTGTTTGATGAAATTAAAACTTTACACAGTGATGACCCAAAAGCCTATTACATTTAGACCTTTACTTGTACGTTTTCCTATTCCTGTGTCATATCCTATTCCTGAGTTGGCTATATACGTATTGCAATTTCTATACAGTTCTAATATGTTATTGCCAATATCCTGTGGCTTTTTTTTAATCACAATTACGCCTTTTCATTGGGATACCGTTATTGATGAGACGCTGTACATCATATGGTAATCAGAAGCGATTTGATCAAGATTATCAGCGTTGTCAGTAATAATGTAATAAAATCATCAATATATGAATTCCAGCTATTCCAATCGCCTTGCAAGAAGACAAGATGAGCTTCACGAAGTTTGTTCAGTAGTTCATCTTTAATTTGATCGAAAGCATTTATTTTTTGAAAAGTATTCGGAATCCTCGGGAAATGGGGGGTTAACGCGTTGTGTGTGTGTGTGTGTGTGTGTGTGTGATCTTGATTTTCAACGAAGCTTTAACAATGTTTCAGTCATATCATACGATGTCTGCAGTGTGGCAGTTTATAGTGATATCTAGCACTGGGGCATCATGCCGCAGACATGTAGCATGATGTCCCAACCAGTCACATACCATCATGCCGCAGACATGTAGTATGATGTCCCAGCCAGTCACATTATCCAGACACCAAGCCGACCAGTCATAACACTAACCTCTTAATGCTGAGCGCCTAGCAAGTCAGCTGTGAGTACCATTTTTTTATAAGTCTTTGGTAAGCATGATTCGGCTGGGTTTCAAGCCCGCGACATCCCGCATCCGAGGCGGACGCTCTAACCCCTAGGCCACCGGAGCGGTTGAGCAATTCTTTTAAAACTTTAAACCAAAGAAATATGTATTCAGAACTGTTTGATTGCAGTTCTTTGCCTTAAATGATTTTCTAACAGGTAGAGCTAAGCCAACCGAGTTACGTTTGGAATTGTGTCTAATATTTAGTCCTTTAATTTCATGAGTTTCAAAACTAATTACATCCTATTCTGACAGTTTCGTTTCAACAAAGACGTAATACCAAGTTTGATTTTGAAATGATTAAATTCTGAATAGTTTAAACTTACTTTATTAACCCACAGAGCTTCAGAAAGGAGATGACCTTTCTTTTGTTTTCGTTTTGACATGGACCAACAGAATTCTTTGCTAACACTATCCACACTGGCAACCCTAATTAACCGGTATTGCAGCATTCATTACAGCACCTACTTCAGCCATTGTGGTCATGCTCGATTTCGCATTGCCATTCACGTATGCGGATTTTGACACAGTTTCCTCGTGCGAAGTAGTCATGTATGTTTCCTCGTTTTCAGTTTCGTAAAGTTAGTTATATGTGGTTCTGTAGGTAATATTCAGTTCCGGATTTATTCATGTCACTTTAATATTTTATTTCGTACTCACTGTATTGCATTTCTGAATAGTGATTCTGATTCAGCTAAGGGTGTGTATATGTTCTGGGTCAAAAATCCAGCATTGCTCCTGTTTGGTCTACCTGATCAAAATTGATCACAAAGATAAAATCCTCTACAAAAGAAATGACAGCAAAATTCATGTACATCGTGTTACATGTTTTGGCATTGGTTCAATAAGCCTCCTACCTTGTTGCTGTTGGCGTTGTAATTTTGATTATTATTATTGTTAGTTGTAGAACCAATATGCAAAAAGGCCGTGCACTTTTAGAATCCATCAATTTGTTTAACCAAATTAGAGAACTTTTCCATCCATTCATCCATCTGTCCATCCATCAATGTACACACTGGACTAAGGAGCAAAAGATAGAAAGGGAAGAAAAGTAATGAGGATGAAGTAGAAGAAGAAGAGTAATAAGGAAGTAACGTAGGTAGGTAGGTAATTAGGTATGTGTGTGTGTAAAAAAAGACAAGTATACTTACTAGCTTAAAAATACAATTTAAAGGATGATAATGAAAATTAGTCCTTGGAATTATGTGAGAGTTCTTGTTGAAAATATACAAGACATTGGGCATGTACTTATTCAGTATTGTTTATTATTATTCTGATCAGAGCAAGTTAACAACTCGGTCTTTTGTTGTATTATCAATAAATATCAATCAAAGCAAGACTTCAAACGTCCAACTGTATTGCCCTTTCTGTGTGATACCTTTGTTGCTAGATAGCTTTGCTGCTTGGTGACTCTAATTACATCCTTGGACACTCGTCTTATTAACAGAGAGATATATAGAGAGAGAGAAACTAGCCAATGCAACATAATCAACAGCCACCATTTAATTTTGAAGCTCTTTCTTCAATTTTATGAAAATGCACAGAGTCTTAAAGTTAACTTGAATGCGATATGGTTCATAATGGTGTAATCTACTTTGTTTTAATCACAAAGTCGGTACACTTTACCTATAGTGTGTGCAGTTTCATATTTTTGAATTTATAATATGTTCACATATCACTTTATGTGATCCTGTTTGGTTCCAATAAGCCCATAAAATTATTATGCAGTGTTCTATTTACTGATTCGTTGCGATCGTTGGAAAACGTTTTTAACCTCGGCTTCTGGGATTGTTTGTTTTCAATGAACATTTTGGCAGCCATTTTTCACTTAGAGTCAGGCAAGGATTTGGAGAAAAAAATGGTCTCGCCTGTCTGAATATGGACATTGTACCACCACAGGGTTTTTATGTCATTTATAACATATCATAACATGAAAAAATGGCTAAAACACCAATACAAGAACAACAAAGCCAACAACAACAAGTAAAACTAAGGGTATTACTCAGTTGACAGCGAGTGTGTAGGGTGGGGTAAGAGGGGGCAGTAGACTTGTAGCATGGAATTTACCCTATATATAAACGTGGTAAATAAACTCACCTCTGTTCACAGAAGAATGTGGACATTAACTGGTCTCCAGACTAACACAAGTTTATCCAACCACTTCATACTTACGCGGTAAATATGTGATGCGATTCAGACTGGAAATGAAATTTGTTTACATATTCTGTAGTCTACTGTTCCAAGTCAAGTACTGCAAACATCCGGTCAAAAATACATAACAGTAATTTCTGCATTCAGTAAACCTTCTTTCACATGATACTTTCAATAATGCAGTGTTTAGTTGTGAAAATGACCCGTTAGGTTGCGTAAACATGGATCGTCTACTGTACTCGAACAGATACTCCACCAAACAATGCGACATCACGCGCATTGGACATTTTGTGTTGATAAATGATTTTGTATGTGTAAAATTTTCTGTTTATTCGGAAATACGCTATTTCTTTGATTTATAGTTTGTAAGAAAAGTATAATCTACTTTTAAACGTTAACACTAGTTCAACTTTGTTGGGAGCTATTTTGTACGCACAACAAATGAAAGGTGCAACGTCTGTCAGAATGAACGAAATTATTCCGTCTTTTTGCTATCTAAAATTTCCACTGGAAAAAAAACCTATGTGATAAAATGAATCTCAAATGGCTATTGATTTAATATTGAATGTATTAAAGTCATCGAATAATGTCCAGCTTTTGCGAGCCATGGCGTCTAAAACCTGGACAATATTCAACTCGTTTCATAAATTCTATATTAAATCATTACCAACTTATGTAGTCTTATGATTGACTGTATGATATTATCTACAATCACTAGAACGCCCTTAGTATTTATCAGTCAACGGTAAATCGCTCTATTGTACTACTTAATTTGGTATCCTTACTTGCTTAAATTGTATTGTGTGTGAACATTTCTTTCTTTGTGTTTTTATATCAATGATGGCATTTTCACATATCTTGTATTGTATAACATCAATGCATTCTTTATTGCATAATTATGAATGATAAACGCTTCAGTCCGTCGCATTTGATGAGATGAATTATACTACTATATGCACCATCCAATGGTAAGTGGTTTGCAAGTGAAGAGTTCTATTTATGGATGCCGTAGACAACTCGAGATATAATGAATTGATCATTTAGTTGATTCCCAGTAAACGTGCTATGAAGAAGGCAGATTTGATCATTATTTACACGAGTTTTTCTTCGCAGAAAAAAATGAGAAATCTTTTATACTAGATCTTTCTATCGTTTTCCCTCCAAATGTTTAGATAATTTACATACAAATAAAAATTTCCAACTGATGTTAAGAAAATAAAGTTTACATTGGAATTCTTTAAAACCTTTGCTTACATGTTTGCCTGTCTGAAGATTTAACTCAAACGGGTCTAACACCGAGAAAATAGGGATCCCATCTGACGAAAATTAATTTCACCACAAACCAGGCAAAGAATGTGTTCAATACATATTTTCAACTAGACGTGCTTTGACTATATTATTTATTAACTTGATTTTGTCGAAATTCTCCAGTCTTATCGTTATTGTTGTTGTTGTTGTTGTCGTTAGTAGTAATAGTAGTAGTATCGATATGCAAGAAACTGGTTCACTTTAAGAAGTCATCAGTTGCTTAACAAAATAAATTAAATTTTCTATTCAGTGATTTATTCATCTATGTCTCAATGCACATACTGGACGGGGGGGAGAAAAGGAAAGACAGGGAAGAGAATTAATGAGGACTAAGTAACGTATGTATGTATGTATGTATGTACTAGCTTAAAAATAAAACTTTAAGTATGATCCTTGAGTTAGTAATGTAATAAATCTGAAGTATGTGCATTTGGTTATAGTGCCCCGTTTTAAAGAATTCTTTGATTTTTGTGACTACTTGTTTGATTATTGGAACTTGGTCCTGTGCAAATATTCCATAGCCTGAAATAAGTAGCCTATTACTAGGAGAAAACGTCACGAAGTGAAGTGTGTTAGTGCAGAGGCGTAGCTATGATATTTTGCGCCCGGGGACGAACTATAAAATTGGCGCCCCAGCCCCCTCCCCGTTTAATCACATTTTTGAATATTACCCTTGTTTACTTATTATAATGTAACGTTGTAAGCCTCATTTTGGCGCCCCTGTACCTTGGCGCCCGGGGACATATGTACCCCCCTGCCCCACCCCCCCGCTACGCCTCTGTGTTAGTGAGTTTCCATGATGCCATGGTTTGCTTTTGGTGAATTCAGGTCAGAGCCGCATGAGCGTCCCTGTCGTTCCACATTCCCTATTAAAATCTAGTAGTGTACGTTGGTTGTGTGACTCCAGGTGCAGTATTGATGATTGGAGACATAAATTACACAATGGAATAAACAAGAATAGAATGTTCCGTCGTCGGCAGATACCATTTATGTCGCCATGTTGGTAAATGTGATGCAATTCTACAGGCGAAATGTGGAGCAAAACCAAGATTTGACTGGCCTAAGATGGCGTAGTAAAAAAAGGCGTTTCAGGTAATTTTATATCAGGCAATATGTTTTCTACAAAATCACGTGTGCTTTGAATTTAATACGAAAATTTGTTTATTACATGTTAATTTAGAAGCTAAGAAAAGACTGTTTTGTTCAGTTTTAACATTGTTGCTGTTGTTTCCCGTTTTCCAAATCAATTGAGAAATAAAAACCTCGTTGTCCCCAGAAATAAGTTACATCCTTTAAAACAGTCGATAAATAGTGATATGACAGTGTATGCAAATGATGTTTTTGAAAACTCATAATAATAAATAGTTGATAACTAAACCGGCAATTATCTAATAATTTGATGGCATTGTGGCAAATAAATAGACCATTATCTAAATGGACCCCTTTCTAAACTCTGCGATATTGTGGCAGTACATTTGTTTGCAATGCAGATTAAGCAGACGACAAAAGTATGAAACTTTTCTAGAGATTTTACCACATTTGACATGAAAATGGTATTCTGGGGATAAGCAGAACATATTATCACACGCGTATTCCAGTTTCTAATCTGCCATCTGCAGGTAATGTAAGCATAACAATCCAGTTGTAAAATGTCAATAAAAAGTCATAAAGTATACATTAAGGAGACGAGGAAGACCTGTGAAGAACTAAAAATAAGGTATTTGTGTAATAAATATGCCCATATATTAATTTATCAAACCATACATTCCGTCGTGTATTTTGCTTGAAAGGATCAAATGAATACAAGTCTTCTAAAAATGACCATTAAAAATAAATTCATTATATATCGATTCATAACAAGCATATAAATAGTCCCTATAATAGCTTTTAATTAAACTTAATTTTATTAATTGAAGCTGGACTCAAACACCAATGTACATGATCATTCTATTTTCCTTTAACAAATGACAAGTTAAATGTGCATTCTAATCAGTGGAGCAGCTTATGAGTTGTATATTCCCGTGCTGAACAAAAACAAATATACATGCATGATCATGAATACTAACAATCAGCGACTGAAGGAAGCAATGAAATATTTCAAAAGTTATTTAGATTTTAACTGCGAATGTCAAATAAGAATGAAAGAGATATCGATGAAATACACCCTAATATTTAATAGTCTCGATGACTAGACAACATGTAGTCATCGAACTATTTGAAGACAAAAATAAACTACTTCCACGTGTCGTTCGTGATGTAATCTCAGAATCATATCTATCAAAATGGCAATGCGATATTTATCAGAATCCTTGTAATCGTGTTTCAAGACTCTTCCTCTTTAACTCTGGTACTTGAAATGCTTCAAGGAGAAGCTCTCGAATTTTGCTGGACATTATACTAATTGGAAATGACATTCCGTGCTGGCTGCGTAAGTTCTGGCCAATAACGTTTATCACTGCGATAGTCATAAATATCACTCTTGTATATCTTAGATGACAAAGGAATTTTTCCAAAACGTAGTTTGCCGAAAAAATCATATATTTCCAAAGTAAAAGAAATGTTTCTCTTAGCAAACACAGAGAGGACGCAAACTTAAGTTACGGTAAGCTACCGTGTTCTGCATTGTTTCAAATATCCGCTATCCTAAAATCATTATGAACACCTTTGAGTTTATGTCAATATTTTAAAACAATAAGAGAATTACGGAGAACCATGGATACTTAACTATTTGTCTTTAAAATTAAAGTGCATGTAAGTTGAGATGGATTAATGTATATATGAAGATGTATTTGGTACTTAACAGACATAAAATGGTTTTTAATTCGGGAATGTAATCCACACCGAAGCCTCTGCAGGAATATTGTTTAAATATAAATCACAGAGAACTGTTTTATTCAAATTTCTGTTTCAGTGGTTTTGCCTAACACGGCGTTGTGACAAAGTGTTGAATGCTAGATCAAATGAAAAGTAATTATAGAATACCAAGTACCGAAGCTCTGGATAACATTCAAAGGTAATATCCGAGTATATAAGATATATACCCGTACATGTAAGATTCTGCTCCCACCAATTTCAAACAACACACTATATCCGCGCCGGGCTTCTGACTCGTGACATCGATCGGATACCGTAGTGTGTTCGGGGAAATTCACTTTACTTGCCCCAAAATGATATAATGTTCAATTTGTTGCTGTATCGTAAAATACCACAAAACCGTAACCAAATCCTTTCACCGATTCCAAATTGTACGAAAGCAAGATTGGACGAGGAAACCAAGAATACAACAACCAAATCAATGAAAAGCTCTCTCTCTCTCTCTCTCTCTCTCTCTCTCTCAAACATATGGAGAATTCGCACAATCCGTCACCCTTGATAATTATAGCGCGAATTCAAGTAAAAGAGATTAAGTACATACATACATACATACATACATACATACATACATACATACATACATACATACATACATACCATTGACCAAGTGATGTCAAACCCTCGCGCGATTCCGCTAGGAGTCGTATGTTTTTCCCCGATTCCAAAGATCTCCATACAACTACTGTTTGTAAACTTTAAAGTCCAACGTGTCCATTCTAAAAATAATTTTACTCTAATTAATACAAGACCACAGATCTCACAACTACCTAATTGTCTATCAATCGCACAACTGTATGGTTTCTTTTCATCAACTTTCCGTAACGTACCGTCAATATTTCACGCCGTAAAGCTATGCTATTCAATCACATAATACAGGGAACTATTTTTACTACGCCACCTTAGGCCAGTTAAATCGTGGCTTTAAGCCAATTTCTCCTGTAGCTTTTCATCACACTTACCACCATGACAACAATAAACGGCGCCTGCTGACGACGGAACATTCCCTTCACATTTATTCAGTTGTGTAGTTTACAAGCATCCCATCATAAATGCTGCATCTGGAGCTACACAATCAATTTACACAACTAGATTCAAACAGGGACTACTGAAAGACACGGACACTCATGCGGCTCTTTTTGTCTGCTATGGATAGGACCACTAACCAATTTCCAAAAGAACTATTAATATATTTAAAAATAAAATAATTTATGCATTGGACTGGCATAAAATCCACATGCGGTTGCCTCCAATAGAGTCAAAACTTGTCAGCCTCGAAGTACAGATGTTCTGCGGCATTTCCTTTCGATCCTTGTGATGTTAAACAGGGGACTTCATAGTCTGTACCTAATAAAATAGCCTCACACCAAAAGAAAAGAGGAAAAAAGGTAATTTTTAAAGGCAACACTTTCATCTGAAACATTGAAATATTTTTCACAACTAAGATGTAACAAGTGAGAAAAATGCGGAGAGGGATATAACATCAGCGGAATATATATATGACATATCGATAGAATATGCAACCTTGTATTTAAAAGAGAACAATAAAAAAACACTAGTTCACACCCTGATACTAACTAAGAGGGGTGTGTGTGTGTGTGTGTGTGTGTGTGTGATTGGGATTTTTTAACGTAACTTTAACAATTTTTCAGTCATATATGCTGAGCGCCAAGCGAGGCAGCTGTAAATACCATTTTTATAAGTCTTTGGTATGACTCGGAGAGGTTCGAACTCGCGACCTCGCGCATCCGAGGCGGACGCTCTGACCACAAGGCCACCGGAGCGGTACTAACAAAGAGGAATTCTTGTTGTAATCCAAGACTGCCTAATATCATCTCTAAACAAAAAAGGTAGATAGAACTACAAAGTAAGGTAAGCCAAAAATATAATAAGAAACATTTCATCCAAAGGATATCTGACAAGAGCACCAAGAGAATTTATTCTGAAAGACAGGGGTCGTCAAAACGTTCTTAATTTTAATAAAAATGTATTTACCATTTTAGAGTTAAAGTTCAGATATGTTGCTATGGCACGAGGACCTCGTTCTCAAACAATGAACATGGGGAGATCACCTGTCCATTTCAACTAATACCTTGAAACAACGCTGTAAATTAAAATTTAAAACATAATGCCATTAAAAAGCACTGTGTATGATAAATGTTAGATTTATACATTTCCTGTCAGAACAAGTCAGAACAAGTCAGAAAAACACATACATGAAAGGTAGGGTAAAGATGCAAGATTAAATAAGAAAGGTGAATTTGCTGCGATGTTAACTAAGAAGTGTTATTAATGCTTAGTGTGGTGATATGTATAAAAATGGAAAGAATTTAGAAGCTGGAAAAGCCCATACCAACATAAGCGTCTGCAGTAAAGGGGGAGGCAGTTGCACCACACACACACACACACACACACACACACACACACACGTCTTCAATACAGTCGAACGTTTCTTGTATATTTTCTCCACGTGGAAGCAACAGTTAAAATGCATATCTAAGAGAATTCACCAAATCAATACTGAACATTAATTTTATGTGCATGTACACATACAGCCCAAAATTTATCAATAATATCACACTAAAACTGTTCAAGGTCCTGTGTAAGAAAGCTGCATGCAGATAGAAAATGATCAACCAGGTGCTGACTTCTTGACAACGCGTACATGCAGATTCTTCCAGATATGAAAAAAATATTGACAACGAGTCGTCATGACTCGAGAGATCACGGAAATTTTTCCAACTTCATAGATTACAGAGGGAATCAGATTGCCATTAATAGATAACTACTAAAATTGAGTAAGATAAATATATTCATTTAGTTTAACTTTCAAAGCATTTCCATATAAGAAACGGACTCGGAATTTAACAATACTTTTCCATTCAGATTTACTAACCGGGAATCGACCTTGAAGAATGTTTGACTCTGTGGCGTCTTTAAGATTCGACTTATCCAGCAGTTTAAACATTTCAAAAATCAAAGCCAGTCTGTTTAACTTGCCAGTGGCGTCACTAGCGGGGATCCGGGTGAAGCCATCAGAGATGGTGGCGCCAAAATGACTGTCTATAAAATTTTTGAATTTTTGTGCAGGAAGGAGGTCCATGGAGGTGACCCATATGTTACTGCACGAGGTGACACCAACCCAAGTGACGCCACTTAACTTGCAATGTTGGAATCTGATAGGTGAAAAGACGGAGTACGAATACTTTTCTCGCACAAAAAAAAAATGCAGGCAGCCTGCAAAGCTACTCAAAGAAAATCCATATTTAGATGTCAATGTAAGCTTCAATTGGTAAAATACATAATAGGCTTAACGAAACGTCAGGTCGTGTATATCTAGAGATTCATTGTACATGCATATCGCAAAATTGATGGCCTCTCGAGTACAAGTAATTTCTGAGGGCTTCGGTTAAACCAAGTTTCACAACCATACAACGTTGGGGTCGTGCAAACAAAATTTTAGTTGTGTGGGTGATTTAATCCAACATTATATACCATGCATAACGTACTTAAAGTTTATCTTCTTTAAGTTTGGTATATATTCAGCTATACTTCGGCACATTAACACCTACACGAGTCTGTTCCTTGATCAATCTCAAAACCCAATAACAAGTGTCTATTGTTTCCTTTGTAGAGAGTATGTGAGAGTGTAGAGTGTGATGATGATGATGATGATGATATTCTTTTATTCCTCCATTTTCTGAAGATTTTAAGACAAAAAAGAAATGCATTTAAATACATAGAATCACAAAAATAGTGGATTCGTTACTTATTGAATTATTTCCAATAGCAAACGAATAAATAAATTAAAATCATTACTAAACTATATATATATATATATATATATATATATATATATATATATATATATATATATATATATATATATATATATATATACGATAGAACATTTGAAAATGTATCCTCACAACAAAAATAGTTAGTTTCCTAATCGCTTTGCAATCCAGTACAAGTATTTCTTTCCTTATATTCTGAGTGAGTTCTCTATTGAATCGAATATATAATATCCTTTATCTTAATGAAATACTTGGTTGATAGTCTGATTATATTTATCCATGCCTCAAATTCTAAACGTTCTGATATATCATTTAAACCACCAAGTAGTATAATCAGTATAACATCATCGATCTGATCACAGAAATCACGGTAAATCACTGGAGGCATATACGAAAATAGACTTTCCATCAAGTGGTTTCTGTTGTCTGAGGTTAAGGCACAATTCATCGAAATGTGCAAAATACGGTCATGACTCATTTTGCCACATAGGGGACACAGTCCAGGTCTTGCTTGCATTCCTCCAATACGAATTAATGTCCCATATTCCATTTTTCTGCTTGAGTCAGTGTAAGCTATTTTCCATAGATGATGCATTTTTAGTCCTGGATTAATTTTTAAAAATCTACCGAATCCCTCTGATGGATTTCTGAATCTCATTTCATGTTTTCTCTCCTCAAATATCTGTATTCTTGTCCCAATTAAGTTTTTCCATGTTATTTTGTTTGGAAATTTTCCAGTGAAAATAAAGTCGTTGAGATAGTCTTTTAAATCATACTTTTTGAGTACAGTATTTATATCATATATAAAAGAGTTGTAGCTATGTTGGGGGTCAAAAATCAAATTTCCAACAGCCCAGAGGAAAACCTTTTTAGCAGTTAAGTTTGCTGATGTTCTACACATGCGACCAAGGATTACGAGTTTTTGCTTATCTATGCGAGCTTCCACTGATATCATCCCCAAGCATGATGTCGTAGATCCAATAGGCGATCTTTGAGGGAAACCTTGTACTCTCTGGGCGAAATATCGTTGCATTTTCTCCATTGATTCAATGTCATGATATGATATATTAAACCAAAGTTCTGAGCCATACAAAGCAGACGGCAATATAACTCTTTCCCAGACTTTCACAGAAACTATAGGATTCATCCCATCTGCATTTAATCCAAATGAGTATAGTGAGTTTGTTACACGTTTAGCTTTATCGTAGGAATAGACTATACGATCATTAGTTTTCATTGATTGTGAAAAGATAACTCCTGCATATTTCACTTTTTTTGCTCTAGGAATATTCTGTGATCCCAGAGTAATTCCATTTGATGAGTACACTTCATTTTTTTTACTAAATATCATCCAATTACTCTTGTTAGAGTTATATTTCAATTTCCACTTCTGTGCATACTGATAAGCTGTATTCACGAGTATTTGCAATCCATTCAGCGTAGAGCTTAGTAGAGTAGTGTCGTCTGCCAAAAGCATGCCAGGTATATTCATCTGATTCACTGTTATCCCGCAATTAGTCATTACTAGTTCATTCAATAGGTCATTTATGTACACGAGAAATAAGAAAGCCTACATTACACGCCCTTGACCAACGCCTCTCCGTAATGGAAATGTGTTCGATATACATCCTCGACACGCTACACAGGCACTTGACTGTGTAGGAATGGGCGATTATTCTCCATATTTTTGCATTAATTCCTAATATTTTTAGTTTTTTTAGTAGTCCACAATGCCACAGTCTATTGAATGCCTTTTCGTTATCCAGAAAAACAGCATATACATTAGAGTTATGATTATTAAAGTACATCAAACATTCTTGAAGAGTAAATGCAGCGGAGATAGCTCCAGCCTCCTTACGAAATCCAAATTGATAAGGATGTGGAAAGCTTATTTTTTCTAAATATTTTTGAATTCTGGTCATCAATATTTTTTCAAACAATTTTCCCAAACAAGATGTCAATGTTATACCACGATAATTCACCGAATCCTTTTTATCTTTACCATTTTGTTTGTATATCGGTATAATCATCCCACATCTATATACATTAGGTAAATACTCATACTGGATCATGTAATTAAAAAGGACAGTTAAATGTCTGATTAAATATTTTCCACCATACTTTAAGTGCTCATTCGATACGCAATCAATGCCTGGTGATTTTTTTGTTTTTAGAGACTTGATATGCTGCAACACTTCTTCCTCTGTAATATTACTATATTTTATGTTATCGGTCTCTAGTTTGCTTTCTTCGTACATATTCTTCATTTTGACGCAATCATTATGTTCCTCATCTGTTGTACCACTTAATTCAGAAAAATATAGTTTCCATAGATTGACACATTCATCCAAAGTATTAGATTCTACTCCTCGAAATGCAATATTACAAATGTCCGATTTATCTTTTCTATTTTCCCGTATGACTGCATAGAATTCGTCTCTTCCCATTTCTGTACTCTTTTCTATCTCTTCAAATATGCACTCTTTATATACCTTTTTCTCTAGCCTATGTTTCTTTCTAAACTTTCTTTTCACGTCCTTGTATCTTTTGATGTTACACTCTGTGCTTCTATTTTTTCCTGCTTTAATCCATTCTCCGCGCGCTTTTCTCATATTCTGATGTAATTTTTCAAGTCCACTTTTCTTCCAATATGGTTTCAAGTGCGATTTGAATTCGGACTTTGGAATATATCGATCTGATGCAGTTATTACACTCTTAGTTATCAATTCATTATACTTCTCTATATCTTCTACCTTTTTACACTCATAGGTGAAATTCAAGAATGCACTAACATCAGATTTATACATGCTCATTTCTAATGGATTTGCCAAGTTCCATTTCATTCTTGGAGATACACATGTCTTTTTATTTTCCTTCAATATATCTTTTACAAGTGCCGCTGTAATAGGTAGGTGATCCGATATTGAGAAATCAATTTTGTCATTTACTATGTGTCTTTTTACAGCACCTCTAATTTTTCAGGTATTAATATATAATCAAGTGTGGACGTTCGTGACATGTCTTTTGATCTATACGTGATGTAATGTTCATGTGGTTTTATCACCAGCGTAGCAACTATGTTTCTCTGTTCTATTCTTTTTTTGAGAGCAAGATCTCTTCTTGATGGATTTTCAATTTTCAAAAAACAGCTGTTAACAGCTGTTTTTACTGTTTTTTCCATATTTTCACTAATTTTACAGTCAATAGCTTATTTTTGTGATGAACACCGTTTTATTATATATCTTTCGTGATAAGTTCTAAATCAATACATTTTTACATCTTATAATAATATTTCAAGAATATAAGTGCATTAAGCGACTTGTCTGAGAGACGCGATCTTAATTTTGTACAGAAATTCGTACAGACCGAAAAAAAACTCTTTCAACGTGCGTTGATGCCGGTTTAATGGATAGAATTGCGTTGTACAATTTCTGGAGATTTTCAGTGCGCTGGCCAGAGTTCCTGAAGAGCGTGAATTCGGACTTGAGCCATTTGAAACTGTCTTGCCCTCCGACTGCAATTGTTGATCCATCTTTTTGAAGCAACAAATTCAATTCATCTTGAAGAGACAAGTTCACACTTTCAGCATTATTTGACGACTGTTCCACGATATCTTCTACATCGTTGACTTCAATAGACGAGACGCTAGATTTCCTGCGAAATTTAGCGTAGTTTTTGACGGGGCGACAGATGGATCTTTGAGACTGCGCAGGAGGTTCATGACATCATTGTTCAATCGCTCTTCAACGCGACACTTCAAATTTTCCATGAGCTTGGTACTAATGTCATTATTCAGGTTAGAGAGCTTGTTGAACATGAATTCTAAAATTGTGTCAGCACTCATCAACGTCGCGTCTTCTCGACTTAGATTCTCAATAGCAAGTTTCACAGGTTCCATTGCCTTCAGAAGAGTTTTGAGAGCGTCAAAATCCAATGTCTCAGTGTCCGTTAGAAACAGTAAAACAGTTAGGAAAAAAAACAGCTGTTTACTGCTTTTTGATATTGGACGAAAAACAGCTGTTTTACTGTTACTGTTAAACAGTTACCAGAAAGCCTATGTGAGAGAGAATGAAATCATCTGAGAGTGTGAGAGTGAATGAAAGACAATGAGCCTCCACGAGAAAGTAAGTTTGAGTGAATGAGTGTGATAGAAAGTGAGAGTGAATGAGAGTGAGAGAGTGAGAAAGTGAGATTGAAAGAGTGTGAAAGAGTGAGCGTGAGAGAAAGAATGTGGCATAATGAGAGTGTGATGGAATGCGCGTGAACATGAGTGAGTGAGAATGATCTATAACGAGATGCATGTATTAACTCAGACACTGAAAGTCAGGTAAAAAAAATAAAACAACTCTAGAAACGCTGTACCCGTCACAGAATCAATTAATCAGAATCTTTTTAGGCATTACCAAGTTATTTTCTTGACTTATTCTGTGTAATTGTGTGTGAGAGAGGGAAAAAAAGAAAGAAACAAACAAGAAAGAAAGAATCAATTAGAGAGAGACAGAAAATAAGGGAGAGGATGAGTATGAAAGAGTGAATCAGAGTGTGAGAGAGTGAGAGAGAATTAGTACGAGACAGAAAGATAGAGAGTGAGTGATTGAGAATGTGAGAAAAATGAGAGTGAGAGAGAATGAGTGTCAGAAAGAATCAGAAAATGAGATTGAAAAAGAATGAGAATGAGAGAGAGAATAAAAGAATGAGAATGTGTGTATGAGGGAGAGTGTGTTTGACTTCGATTTTTAACGTAGCTTTAACAATTTTTCAGTCATATCGCTACGATGTCTGCATTGTGGCAGTTTACAGGGATGTCAAGCACTGGGGCATCATGCCGCATACATGTAGCATGATGTCCCACCCAGTCACATTACCCTGGAACCAGGCCAACCAGTCCTAACACTAACCTCTTAATGCTGAGTGCCAAGCGAGGCAGCTGTTAGTACCATTTTTGTAAGTCTTTGGTATGACTCGGCCGGGGATGGAACCCACGACCTCCCGCATCCGAGGCAGACGCTCTAACCACTATGCCACCGGAACGGTTATGAAGGACAGAATGAGAGTGTGAGCGAGAGAGAATGAGAGTGTGTGTGAGAATTAGAGAGAGAGAGAGAGAGAACGAGAGTGTGTGTGAGAATGAGAGAGAGAAAAAGAATGAGAGAATGAATGAGATGGAGAATGAATGAGAGAGAATGAATGAGAGAGACCATGAAAAAGAGAGAAGGATGGATAACTAAAGTCGTGTGCAGAAATCGGAATAGCTTAGAATATTTAAATATTTAAAGGTTTCTGCGAAATATTATGCCAACAATTTCTGAATTGGATAGTTCTAGGCGAAATGTGCACGATGATACCATTTCATTTGACAAAGATTTCATAGCATATTTTTCACACGGAACGTCTTTCATTCCTAGGTGCCTTTCGTCACTGTACCACCAGAGGGCAACACAATCTTCATCACCATAGGTGGTGGGTTCGGTGGGTGCCAGAAATAAAAAACAGGGTGTCACTTCTAAGTTTTAACCAGCCATGTATGCTGGGATGGAGCTGAGAGGTGTCAACAACAAAAAATTATTCTCCACCTGCTGATCGTTGACCCATTTGAAGTTCCCTTCCTGTACCTTGTCGGTCGCGCCGATCCAGTAGTTTTCATCCTCTTCTGCAAAAAATATCAGTTAGATTTTAATGATAAGTAAAGTATGAGACTAAACGTAGTCTGTGTTACAAAGTATTGTTAGGCCTCGTTTTCAGCTATACCTTTGTACTGTCGAAGAAAATAACGTGTGGAACATTGTTTGAATAAATTAATATAAATTGGCAATAATTTTCCCTTAAACACAGATGCCTGTTCATAATACTATGCGTTTCCTTATTTCAGGGTAAATGGAGGGGTTGATTGAATTTATCCTTAATTATTTGGTTAAACAAAAGTATAAAGTTACAGTTTCACATCATGAATCCAGATCGCGATCAGAAAAGATAGCTGTGTGCTTTTCTTGACTTCACCCATTAATTCTCTTTTCTTGATTTCACCCATTAATTCTCTTTTCTTGACTTCACCCATTAATTCTCTTTTCTTGATTTCACCCATTAATTCTCTTTTCTTGATTTCAACCCATTAATTCTCTTTTCTTGATTTCACCCATTAATTCTCTTTTCTTTAAATGATGAGCTTGCATGAATCTTATCATCACCGTAATGATTCAGCAAAACTTAATGACCAGTGTTATATAATTACAAACCACAAAGGTAATGGACGAGTTACCAACTTTTTCTGCGAAATTTTCAAACTCTAGGAATATTTCATTTGACAAGAGAAGTTACTTTAAGATCCATCACGAGAGGAGTTGTCTGGAGTTGTCCCGAATAATTTTTCATAGACATATTTACTGTAAAGAACACATCAGAAGAAGCTTTTTGTGCAAAGCAATACAAAGAAATAGCAATACAAAGAAACATCAGATACATATATATATGGCAACATAAAACAACATTCGTTTTTTTTCTATATTAAGGTCAAGAGTACAGATCAACGTTAAATAAGTCAATTTCAAAAACACCAATGTTGGCGTAAACAAATAAAGATAGTAAACCACTTTGTTCAGCAATGTAATTTTTGAAATGTAAGGAAAAACAAACGACATTATTTTCATTCTTATTAACCTGTCACTCGTCGAACGTACGACTCTATGTCTTTGTCCGTCGGTCCATATGGTAGCTTTTAGTGTCAGCGCAATAATTTAATATCTTTTCCAAGTATCAAGGTTTCGTTGATGTGACCTGAATATATAATTTCTGCTTGTTACGTCAATTTCATGTGCAATTTATTGTGATTATTACTTCACCGCCCGGAATATATCTTCATTGCTAGAGATGTACGGTATCACCGGTATACCGGTTTACCGCTATATATTTTATGGTGGTTATCTATTACGGTACTTTTACTCCGTACCGGTACTTCGGTAGTTTCCTTGAGCAATGATTATACGTAAATGTAAGAGTTGTTGTTTTTGTTGTTGTTGTGGGATTTAACGCCATTTTTCAACACACAATAGGCTATACATGGCGACCAGTATTAATGGTGGAGGAAGAACCCAGGAAAAACCAAGAAAGAACCACCGAAATGTAAGAGTAATCTTGCTATTAAATTCATTACATTAACAATATGTTTTCACTTTTTATTGCAATACTTTAAAAAATTACTTTTTGAACAAATGCGCTGAACTTTTCACAAATTTAATTTGAATATTACAAATATATGTTTAATCCTTTAATCACGTGTTTGACATCTGGTGGCCAAATGGGATTTTGTGACATATATTCTGGCCAAATCCAGCTTTAGGACACTTTTCGGATTATACAATAAGCTCATATTAATATATTAAGTACAAGTATTTCTTTGCAACGCTGAGATTCATCCAAATATTTTCAGGAGAGCATTTTTTACGTAATTTCTCAAGTCCACTAAATATTTTCTCGTTTGTTGAATAAGTGTTTTATGTTTACTGAACATCCGTGATAAATATCTTGCTCGGGTATTGTCATCCCACTCTAAGTTTCCCTGCATATTATATCAAATGCGTAGATGTGGCTTCAGTGAAAACAATTATTATTTTTATCAACACAATGGCTTTCATAGGGTGTCAGCTTCTATGTTGGCTAACTCTTCCCACTTTATTTACAGTTTTTAGATTAAACCTTATTCAACAATTAACACACACACACACACACACACACAGAGAGAAAGCAAATGCATCTGCTTTAAGGTACTGATCATTCAATTTTCTGGGATAGGATAAGAGTACCGGCTGCGATTTTTTTTAGCTATTTTTTTTTCTTTGCCTCAGGATAATAATTATTATTGTTTCAGCTAATATAATGGATATAATATAGCTTTATTTTGTTAAATATCAGATCAGTGTACTTTTCCAGCTATCGATAGACGAAAATATACGAAAATTGTCAGGCCAATGCCCAAAACATTAAATTCTTGGTCCCTAATATAACTGTGGTATACCATAGTACGTATCGCGGTATCTTCAGAAATACCGCGGTACAACATTTTTCGTGGTACCAAGCTGTATTTGGACATAGAACACAATTAATTTTATTATATGTTCTCTACGTTTGTTTCTCAGTACTGACCTTTCCACTGTGTGACAAACAATACAAATCATATGTTAATCTAAAATACCTTCAAAGATGACTTCACGGTGAAGTTCTTGTCAAAGGTTGACCTGCTCTTTTTTGAGATGCTGGACTGTCAACAGAGCCACATGTAAATAGAACACAGATTTCACTTCCGGATCATCACCAAGGCCTTATTACTCACTGTACACTGTCGCCGAAATACACACAGACAACAACACCCTGAGCTCATATTCTCAAGAATAAACAATTACCTTTAAATTCCTACCAAAAAAGCATAAATAAAACTCTTCTATCACCACCAAATTGAGAGAGGAAAAAATGTTCTAAAAATAGACTAGAACTACATTCGTGGGTACTGAACTGGAAGTATTAATTGTGACGTAATTCCATATACGATGCCATCCATCGTCCACTGCATTGGGTACTAAATAAATCCTGATCGCATTATGAAAATCCTTTGCGTCAAAAAAACGTACGGCAATAAAATGTGTGCGTCAGTTTTCTCCACGTGCGTCCCTGACGCACAAATGTGCGTAAAGGGAAACACTGTAATAGTAACATAGTTTTCATTACCAACTATTGGTGGCGGATTATGCTGTTTTGAAGTTTGCTTTCTGGTGAATATATTATTATCTTTGAAAAAAAAAACAATACCCTGGAGGAACCATTTAATTCATATACACGTGAACTACTTTACAACTTTTATTGTGGTTTCGGGGATTTTGGAAGTAAAACAGACTGGATGATGTATTTTGAATAAATAATTATCCAAAAAAATGTTCCATTACCCTGCAAGACGCATATATTTATCTTTAATATTAGAGGAAGCTATAAAAACCTGTGAAAGCTACTGATTGTCACGATTCTTATGCAGAGTTTAGTCTAAAAGGGAGCGGAGCGCCTAAACTTATGAACTATTGCGATTATACATATGCCGGAGCACGGTTTTATGTGGTGAATACGATAAAAATACGAATACGTTATCAACTAATATATGACCCCTGAAAGTAGTTTTGATGACATGTACTAAACTGGTCTTGCTTTTGATTCTTCTCGTGTTCTTCGTTTGTGTCGAACATTCCAACCGTTAGCCATAACTTCTCTTCTTTCTGTCAAGACAACGGAATCTACTGAACATGCCCATTTATATTGATGATTGGCAGAGCCAAATAAATCAAGTCTGCTTCTTTGTCAGCATCTGAACAATATGTTCTTGCAATCAAAACTTTTCTCCTGTGCTAAATTAATCCTTAACACAGGCAACTTCTGCATTCACCGTCCCATTTCTGCTATCATATCCTTACTGATTTATCGGTCAAAGTAGAATGAAGCTGTCAGTAGATACCTGAAAATCGTTTTCAAGATGGCATTTCACAGCAAACAGCAACCGCTGGAATGGAGTTTAGTCAATTTTAGACTTAAAAACCGCCATGTTTTCACTGCTTTTTCAAACTTCCAGATGCTCTGTATTCACTGAAAATCAGAAATCGTTCTGACCAGAAATATTCCAAAACAAAGGAATATTATTTATACCGGCTGAATTCATCACTTCCAATAACATCCTCAGCCACTGATACTTTTGCAACATTTTCAACTCAAAAGTTTCCTGTAACTAAATTTTTCAATTTATTTACATTGATTTAAAACATTTAAGCATGTATATCTTATTTTGATGCGAGTTTGTTAGAAGAAAAAATAATTCCAGATAACGCATGCGCTCTTCCTGAATATAGTCCTAGGATCGAGACCTCGAAATTAGGAAATAATCTAGTATATGCTCTCAGATTCAAAATAATTTTATATCTACCAGAAAGAACCCCTGTCCTCTTTGTCAAATGTCTATGCCATGTATTACGACTCGATGTCGTAAAATATGAAACAGAAAGTGAGACCAACAATTCATGTAAAATCAAGAAGCAGTTTATTTTCTCCACATCACAGTGAAACTCAAGAGACACTTACAGTATAGTGAATTAAATCCCAAAAAATCCTAAATGTCCTAACGCAAGCCCCAAAAATATAGAATGTTCTGAATGAATTCCAATATAATTGAATTACCCGATATAACACAAGGATGCAGTCGAGAATATTTTGGAATGAGTTCACCGTATCACAAAGTAGTGTGTATAAATCCAAAAGCGAATGAGCACTTTAGTAACTCCAATAAATGTTTTAATTAAATTAATACATCTTCTCGATTAATATCTGAATACAACCGTAAATTGTGATCTCTGATTGATTCCCACAGACTTACCTAATACAGGAATCAATTATTTTTTTTACCAGTTACTAGTAGCTTAACCATGACCTTCTAAGAGAAGGTAGTGTATATTTAATTTATATTGTGTACTTAACTTTTGTCCATGATTGTAATATGTAAACAGAACTTATCAAATCATGAAATAAATATAAGTTTATTTCTATCAAAAACAATTTTAATATAACTCATAAAGCTTTGAATATATATATTCTATTCCAAGATATTTAAATGCCTACACTGGACTAGCAAACAGAGAGAGAGACAGAAAGACTTACTGTTGGTGACATCGTTCTCCAGGGTATGGTATAAAAAGAGGCCTATTGTCCACCACAATCAAATCGCTTCCCTCTGATTTGCAAACAGTCCGAGCTTGTTCCCAAATGTAGTTTTTCTCGTGATGTATCTTGTAGCAAAGATCTATTTCCTTTACGTAAATGTAGTCTGGTCGACAACGAGGTACCTATGATGCAGACAAAATATGATCCAAACTACGGCCTTGATAAACACGGGTGTGTGCTGGTGTTTGAGACCTTACACTAGATCAGTACTGAGAAAGAATTCATTTATTTGAATCATAACCAAGTTCACCAGCACGCTGTCATTTATCTCAGCTATGTAAGATATGTAGCCTTCATTATGTCGTAGAAACTGAAAAGCTACACAAAAGGATCAACCCTCATATATCTGATTGAATGAAAAAGACACTGTACAGAAGCCCGGTCACAGAACATTTCTCCTCCCCTGGCCACACTTTCAGTCATATAATACTTATTGCATTTGCTCATAACCCCAACTGGAGTCCCCAAACCAGGAAAGAAAAGGAATCTTGCTGGATACGCCGCCTTAGAACATTGAAACCAAGCGGTTTAAACCAAGAAGACTAGAAAAAGACAACCATGCACAAATAAAATTATCTTTTGCAGCCGACACATTTCCTTTTAAATAATTCTCTAAATTTGCTTAATAGCCTATGACTACAATAACAATGAAGTATCCGGGATATAATCTGCGCTTCAATTTACATAAAATAACAGATGTCGTTATGGCTCATCAATTTCTATGTCATTACAAATATTTTCCAGTATCAGCAACAAGCTGAAATAAACTAGTTGACACATAATAGAGTTAAAAGGTTGAATTCCTGTAGAAACAGCCATGTAAAGTTTCGCAAACATAACCGTTTTTTTTTGTTTTATTTGTTTGTCTTGTCTATGTTTTGTATTTGCCTTTGAAAAAGACTCATTAAAGAGTCAAAAGCGCTCAGGCTAACTAGATACTAGTTTCGCACTGTTAGTGCATTCATCTTAAACAATCCCTTGCACACGTGAACCCTTGCTGGATGGATCCAGTACACTTGAAAGGATTGTTATTCGCCATATGATCTGTAATCTCTCTCTCTCTCTCTCTCTCTCTCTCTCTCTCTCTCTCTCTATATATATATATATATATATATATATATATATATATATATATATATATATATATATATATATATATATATATATATATATATATATATAGTTGACGAAATTAAATTTCCTTTAAGAAAACAAAATTAAATTAAATATAATGCAGCTTGAAAGGCATATTTAGATGCAAAGCCCGACACTTCTTGTGTATTACTCGTCTATACTAATTACATTTTATAATGTATGCACCACAGTAAAAAGTGGTTGATTTTCTGGGCGGGGAGTGTAAAAGAATGACGTGATGATTCACACGACCTCAGGCTCGAATCAACTGCATAATAGTCTCCACCTGCACATATGCTATTTCCGAGTTTTCGTTGCAAACGGATGAGAATCGAGGAGATGTGTGACCAAAAGTAATAAGCAGTATTTACTTTGGCAAAGCTCAAACTTGTTGATGAACAATGACAAGAATCGTGTCATTTCCTTCTTATTTATCCTTAAAAGTTCGACATGAGCTAGTTTTTATATGAGACGGTATTTTACGTTTTTCTTCCAGCTTGTACCCGTTCAAAAAACAATACAAAGACGGATTGCCTCCATTTTTGCTTCCCTACAGTAGATCACGCTCTCAGATAATCTTTCTTACAGAGTGTGCCGTCACTGTGGTAGATGTGGGGTGTGGTGTTTCCAATATTTTATTTAAATTATTATAGAAGTCCTGCCAAGGCTCGATTTGGTTGGAAGTTAAATTCGTGAAAGTAACCTTATATTGCTCATCAGTCTTTCTAGGAGAACTTAATTTTCGCTTGCTAGTTAGAAGTTATAATTCGGATCGTAATTGATACCACACCTTCCGTCTCAATTCCGGTTGGATGTCGCATTGACCCGATCAAGTCAAACTTAACTGACAATTATTCTTCTCGCTGTATATCCACGTAGGGACGGATTTAGAACACGCCCTGTACCTCTGATATTTGTAACACATAGGTGGGAAATCGCTCGATCTAACGCCTGTGCCCATTCAAGATGCTGTGTCATCTCTCTGGTCACGGTAACCTTGCGTAAGAGATTAACTCTAGCCTGCGGCAATGTTATGGCATTAATACCTTAGTTTATACACGGCTATCGAACTGAGATGAGCAAGCGTGACGCAGAGAATTTCTTTTACACTTTTATTTGACAAATCAAAGAAGTGTGTATTTCACTTGAATAACGCCGGGTATCTGAGTGGTCAAGAGCACTTGCCTTTACCGATCACTGCCATCTCACCTCTGTCCGCGAGGGTTCGAGTCTCTAGCACAGTCAAAGTGGGGTATGTGAGAAAGGTAGTTTCCCATAGGTTGGTGGTTCTTCCCAAAATTTTCCCGGGTTTACCTCCACCAGATACACTTGTATCCATGGATAGCCTATCATGTGCTAACAAAATGTCGTTAAACTTACAACAACATGAAGACATATACGAAAAATAGCCTTTTTCGTCCATAATGCATGACATGAGCTATTAAAACTAAATGCCTTTCTTGGATGTATCACAAATATATGGGAAAGCAAGGGAGAATTATCTGCCAGTATTATTTTATCGAATGGAAGCAAAGATGTACTGAGGACATAATCCAGGAACCACAAGAGACCCAGGTCAGCTGACCAATAAAACTGAGGCGATATGACATTCTCTGTAGAAGTTTCTTCTAACTCTACTGATTTCATATGTTATCAAACCAACTTTAAATGGTTCTTATTTTGCTTTATCTTCATCCATATTCATGACACATCTGCATCAATTGCTCAAACTTTACATGGCTTTATATCGAGTTGTTAGTCAAATTCTTTAAAGCGGATTTTGAGATAAAGTCCATGAAAAGGTTCTTTTTTTTTACTAACGGCTGGCACAATTGATGTCAGATTGGCAATTTCGATGATCATTTGAATGTCTTTCAAGCTCGAATTCTTTCGCTTACATTTGTCAAATTTTGTTGATTAACTTTTTGATAAGAAGTCATTATAGTGAGGGTGTTTAATCCATATTTAGTAACAGCAGCCATATATTGTTACTAGATCGGAATAATATGTACAGACTTGAAAGGCCTTAGTGACTGTGTGCGTTTCTGAAAGTTGGTGAAGGTTGTTTGAATGTTTTTTGGCAATACCTTGTTTAAATGATTTTTCTATTTTTTTAAACGGCGGCCATACATGTTAGAAAAATTTGAAGGACAATTATGACGGAACTTTCTCCTGACAAATTCGGTCAATTTGTGTTCAGAGATTTTTAGAAAGATATTATTTGAAGATGTGTTGTATTTTTAGTTACGGTGTCTACATTTCATGATGGATTAGAACCATTTCTATAATTTTGAAATAACTGTATGCCAGTGTAGCCTCTTCTTAATTAGTCAACAGCTGTTAGTGCTTTTTTAGAAGAAGTCGTTTGAACGTGTTTCTTCTTTTGGTAATTACAACCATAGGTAACTGAAGGTCAGCATCATTTGAATAAAATTGAAAGACCTTGAAACCCATATAATTTCTAACAGATCTTATGAACTTCTGAGCAGAAGGCGTTTGAAATTTGATTTTTTGTTCAGTTTTTGTTCGCATACCTGACTACGACTCAGCGTCTTCTGCACATTATTTAAAGACCTTTATGCTGTCATGGGGTGGATGCTGTGAGTGTTTTTGGTGATCATTATCAAGGAGATGATCGACCACAATGTTATTCCCCGGACTTAGTAATTAATATCATAAAATATGAAATTACGGGATGGAATAAAAGAGAACTGATCAGAAATGTATAATTGAATGACAAGAGCACCCGTATGTAAAATACAACAAGTAATCAATTACATACACAAAAAGAAGTCGAACATGACATGTGAATGGTTCACTTTCTGTCAGAAACAGTTACACAATAATGCGAACTGAAATTGTGTTACTGACTGAACTAATTTCATTATATGATTAAGTGACAAATCGAACTCAGATTGCCTGGCATGATAGCATCACCTTGTGCTTCAAATCTTACCAAATCACTGCTGATAATCGGTCGGCATTTCCGTCTCTTTCCTTCTTTCTCTCATTGTTTAGAATCTTTGGGTCATCAACCCTTTGGTTGCATAGTGTGCTCATTCCCCCACTGTACAATACATGTGAGTGTATGGCTATTTTCTTTCCTTGTACTTTATTTGAGATTCGCTCTTACTATATAGCTTATTCTCACTTTATATGTTCTCAACTTTCCGATACTCGTTAAAAGAAATGCTTTCTATTCCCTGATAAACTTGGGCTGAATAATTATAAGAGTATAACTATTCTAAAAACCCGCATTCCGTCGTGGAACACACATACCCTCGTTTAGCTTAACCAATCAGGATTACTGCTTTACCCGCCAAACACCTTTATCACTAGCATCGATGTAATAATTCCTATCTAGTCCGCCTTTATTAATAATGATACATCCAAAAATTATTTTTATGGCAAATGTTTTAAACAGACCAATTTTCTAAGATTTTATCCTGGTTTACATCAACCTCAGACATTTTACCGCAATGACCTTGCTTTAAGATTGCACTCCTGTTTGTTCTTTGTTCATCAAAGGTTCTTAATTAGAATTCAAATCATTCCCCAAGCAGAGCAGATTGTATCCCTAGCAGTCAACAGTTTATTGCGAGACTACTTAATACGTTAACCTTAAAGGGTACCTGACACGCTGACTACGAAAGATGAGCATATAATAATTGCGTGTATTACTTAATTAAAGGAATAAGATAATTGGTACTTGTAATATACTGATTTAGACACCAAGATGTATTACGCCCCATATAAGTAACACGCCCTTTGCTCGTTTCATAATAAAAAAGTGCTCATGATGGACAGACATTTTATTCCTATGTCGATGCTTAGAGCTAAAAGGAAGCAATGAAACCATGCATGTAAAACTGTCATAAGTCAAATGCCAAATGCTAGAATATTTGGCACAGTTAAGATAAATCGCCGAGTCCTGGTATCAATTTTTCTCTTACCAACGATCTCGAAAAACCTCGAAACAAATTTGGGCTAGAAGTACTTTGATTTTTTTAAATTCTTGTGCATACGATTCATCCTCTCATAAACACGTCTACTTCAAGAACAAAAATGGAACTGCAGAAATAGGCCGTTAGAATCCTTACTCATTTATAGGAGTTTAAGATTTTGCTACAATCCCGTCGAAAAACAATAGCAAAATATTACATCACTCATGCGAGATAAAGAAAACTTTTCAAGCTAGAGGAAGTATTATATGCAAGATGATTCTCTTTTATAGTAAATGTATTTGTTTTTATATTCGTCATTCGCACCAATTTAGATTAATCAAACGAAGAGAAGAGAAAGCAGACCTACGTAAAACGAAAGGCAAAAAGAAATGGGAAATGTAATTCTGAAATATATATAGCATTTTGTTCAGAAAACGTGATTTTGAACTTACCATAGAAATGAAATTGACATATAAACGGGAAGGAAGCGTTGCATGGGTCATCGTTCATCTCCATACCGTTGTCAGAACTGATATGATAAACATTTCCACAGTCTTCCATGTGGTTGTAGTCATTCGGTTCCCCGGTGTGGAAGAGTTCTTTCTGAAGAATTGCACAACCGTCCAACCAACGCCAGTCATTCTCTGTCATAATGTCTGAGGCCCCAACCCAATATCTCTCTTTGAAAATCTCATTTAATAATAATAATAATAATAATAATAATAATAATAATAATAATCAAAAACAACTGTTTCTGCTGTAGAGAGTGATTTTGAATGTCTGGTGGTGAAGATGATGTTGAAAATCATTATCATCAACATTATTAGCCTCATCACCATGACACAACAATAATAATGTTCTTAAGCCCACTATTCCTACCGTTGCTGCTGATATTACCAACTTCTTGCAAATATTTCTACTAAAACAACTACTACCACTACTATTAATAATAATAATAATAATAATAATAATAATAATTTTTAAAAATTCATCATCATCATCATCAGGTGCTTCTCCTGCTGATAATAACGGTAGTGGTGGTATTACTGATGACTTGTCAACCTGTCTTGATGATAACTGATCTTTCGGCTGAGTGAGGAACACCGTTGCTGAGTGGGTCATTTCGAAAATTGTGACCAGATGAAACGTAAATTTTGAAATCATTCGCAAATTTATTTTGACTAATTCTGTCAATAACCATGATTGTTTTCATTTTCTTGAGTGTTCTGGCGTGGAATAATCGTCTATCATGACTGCAAATGGCACAAATATGCTTTTTATTCAAAGCATTTTCTTTTATTTTTATTTCAGCACTACATGTTGTACATTAAAATTATTTATACAAATCATCCACGTACACAAATGTGATCAAAAGCGTATTACTAAAAGCAACCCATTAAAACATACCATAAAAGTGCATATCATTCAGGTAATTCAATATGGGGACATCGATATGTTTCAGTAAATCTCCTTCATGAGCCAGGCATGTAGCGCGTGCAGCCTCCCACTTGACCCGTGTGTGATTTATGTGTATGCACAAATTAAGCTGATCATCAAAGATGTATCCTGCTCGCAGGAAACTGTCTTCTGCAAAAAGTAAGAAAATTATAAATCGCTATAAAAAAAAGGACTAATCAAGCATTTCACGTGAATCCAAATATAGATTGTGCCTTGTAGACCGAGAATACGTTTTATAAGCCGTAATATTTCCAGTCGTCGATGAGTTCATTCTGACTGAAATGGGGTCTTTGGTGCTTCATAAAGCATTAAAAAATTAATTAACTATCAATTTTTCCACGCAAGTCATTATATACACTTGATTTTGTATATCTTACAGTATTTTTATTTTGCAACACATAAAAGAATTATACAGAGAGTTTCAATGTACGGATCCCCTGATTCCCAAGATGGATGACTTTGCTTTGAATAAAGAATAATTGAAAATGATTACTGTGTTTGATTTTTTTGTATAGATGCTGATTAATTTCAGCCAAGTTACTACTCTTTAATTTGCGAGCAAGTACACACTGACACATTGACAGATGGACACTGACACTTTGACAGGACACTGACACATTGACAAGTAGACACTGACAAAAAGTTTTGTGCATTAAAAAACATTCATAATGGAACAGTTATATTTAATTAGAACCCATCTTCCACTTGAGCCAACGAATGAACTATGGCATAAATGTGTGTATACTATGGTATTTGAGGTATATACAACATCATTTATGACACTGGAAATTTATCTTTATGATTGAGGCAAACCATAAACAACTGTACTTACCAGAACGTAGTTTAATGGTATTGTTTGCATATATTATTTCTTGACAATAAAACCTTTTATATCATTCATGCATATTAATATCGGTTTTTCCAAACTACTTTGTGTCGCCAGATGTGTAGATTTTATAGCTCAGATTGGTGTTCGATTTTTCACACTTCCATTGATATAAATCTTTTGCTTCTCCTATACTGTGTTCAGGATATTTATGTACTGTGTTTAGCTTCTGGTTTCGGTTTTTAATGTTAAGTCTATACCACTCCTATGGGTAGAGCAGGTTTGTGCCTTAGCTCAATAATTATGCACGTCATCCCTCCTGTACACACTGAAAATGATACCATTCACAGTAGGATTTACTCATACTCTCCTAAAATCAACTATAGATGTTTTTTTACATGTGCATTGATATCATGAACGCACAATACTGTATCTAGTTGCTGTCAACTAGCAAACAATTTACATAAATACATATTTGTTTGAATTTGGCGACTTGGGTTTATTTTTTGTACTTTATCTCTTGCTTTGACGACATCAAAAGTTTGTTTCTTGTCCAATGTGTATAAATTTCACCATGATAAGCGTTTTTTTTTTTTGTGTTTTTTTTTGTGTGTTCGTCGTTTGTAATGTACAGTTATAACATATTCTCGTTAAAGAAACTTTATCAACTCGCCTTGGACAAACGATTATTTCTTCCCGATTACACACTGTGCCGAGGTTCCCCTCGATTATAAAAGTAGGGCCGATGGTTAATTTTCACCCAAGACGTCGACGAACAAGTGCAACCATCTTCTAAATATCCCTTCTAAACAGAAAAGGACCAGGATGAACCCATTCCTTATCACTTGCATTATACTATGCCTTACACCATGGACAGTGATGATGACACTGTTCCAATCTATGGAAATAATCATTTCAGTAGCAAACACGTCCTTGTCTGTTACAACCTACTCCCAACACCATAGGCTTAGGTGCTACCAACCGTTCCAGAAAATCGTCCGTATTACGGAGAATCATTTGTGTGAACAGAATACAATATTCCAGTCATTATTCAGGAGTAATGTGGGCTGGGAGAAGATTCAATACGTTGAAATATGTATGAGCACTATGTCTAACAAAAGCGGGGTTTATATATTTTAGAAGAAACAAAGTGCAGAATTTCGGTTGTGATGCGAACCTCTACGAATAGGAGTAAATTAATTTAACCTACGATGAGCAGGGCAAATTGTCTCTCTGCGCTAACACTTATTGTATCACCACTGATTCGATGGACCAGAGCATTCAAAATCCAATTCTGAAACTCAGATAACATATTTACAAGCGTTTGGTACTGACTCATCAGTGAAACGCAATAAAGAACTACACTGTAAATGGCATAGGAAGAGTCATTATGTCATCCCAATGAGGCGGAAACGAAACTGAAGATAAATACAAAGATTTAAAAAACAAGAAATCTTCCAAGAAACCGAAAAAAAATAGAGACAACAAAAAAGAAGAAGGAAACCACAACTATTGCAGACAAGAAGAAGAAGACGGCTACGAGTCAAACGAAAATCTCGGCCAGCAGCTACAATGGTCATAGAAGCAGTCGTATCAGCAACAACATTTTTGCCACCGCCTGTATCACCCCCATCATTATTTGGTGATGCTAGCTAAAGCAGATTTACGAAATGTATTTCTAACACTATTGAAGATAAAGCCGAAATGGACACACGTCCACCCCTCCATTCTGTATCTTCTGGTAGTATTGCTGTTCCAGTGAGAAAAGTGCAAGACGAAAAGTAAGCGTTACAAACTTAGTTGATCAATTCGTTAATAGCTGTTTATTTTTTCTGTCAACATTAAATTTGTGCGACATATCGACAACATTTGGATACCAGTGTCTGCATAAAAGACGATGTGCTCACATTTTCAGCAACATCAGTAAGATGTCGTCCAAAAGAGCAGCCTGCATTGTCCTGGTCGTGATACTGACGAAATCTCACCTCGTTTATCCAAATATTGGGGTATGACGCTTGGTGTTAACCAAAGTTAAAACATATCACTCATAAAGTTTCCAAGGATGTCATTGATATCATGACCTTATTAATGTTCGTTTGAACGTGAATTGCCATTTGAAACACATGATCAAGTACTTCGGAACATGGTGGTAAAGAAAACTTCAGTGATCTTAAGGAGAAAGGTGCTCATCCAAAGAGGTTTATTTTATTTTTATTTTTTCAGATGGTGATGCCAAATGTATTAGGAACAATAACTTGTACTATTTTAGGAGTTATCATATCCCCTTTTGAATACTATTGACCCGAACGGCTTGACCCTATCCAAGATTAAAGTTCGTGTGTTTTAGAGTGATTTACACAAACGTAGCTTTTAACGCAACTTTACCCACGAGAACCACTTGAAATTCCACCTGTATGTTTGGATCGACAAGACAGGGGTAACAACGGATTACACAACATTTCCAACGACGACTATGTCGGAGGTTACTGTTTGTGGAAATTTGGTTCACAATAGACCAAGGCAGCGATTTAAGATATTTATACATTGCATAATATGGAAAAGTGTGTGTAGAAATTCAGGTTGCACATGCTCTCGACTACATCTTCCCAGTCAAGCAAAACACGATAAGTATTTGATGATTCAGATGAAGGTTCATCTCTAACGCATGAAAATAAAATTCTATGCGAGTAGTATAAAGGTTTGATTCAAAATTATAAACCGCCTCTGACACGCGCCGATACGGTATGAATATAATGCATATGGGTACGAAAACCTCTTCCTACCTAATGAACCAGTTTTTAAAAAAGTCAGGTTTGAGACGATCAACCGTTACCTGTCACACTACATCGTGATGCATGTTGACTGCGCCACAGGTGAATTTCCTCGTAAGAGAGAATGCTCTTTCCACTAATTTAAACTTCGTGACATTAAAACAATAAACAAATTGGATAGTGCGTACATTTTTATAAACAAATCACTGGACTCTCTCAAGCACACATGCAGACTTGTATTGGGCAGTTTTTAAAACATAATGAAAGAGCAGAGTTGTGGTTTCGTGATCATTATGAATATATCCTCTCTATAGCACGGCAATGCTGTCTACATTTGCGGCGAGACGAAACCCTTATGGAGTACTGGAAAATACTTCTCATCAACTAACAGTGTTAAGCACGTAATATATATATATATATATATATATATATATATATATATATATATATATATATATATATATATATATATATATATATATATATATATATATATATATATATATATATATATTATTAAATCCTGTATTGCACTGTACATTCTACTTAATTTATTCACATTCTGAACATAGGCATTATACTGATACATGAGGAACGGCCGTAATCAAGGGTAATTTTTTCATCGATGGCTAGATAATGATTTTGTTGGGTTGTTGACACCCTTAAGCCCCATCCCAGTACATATGACTCGTTAGGACTTTAGAGTGACACCCTGTTTTTCCTAAAAGCGTGTTTTGGTGTGGGTTTCCCCTGTCTCCCTTGGAGGTCTGTAGATGTTTGTGTTTACAAAAAAACAATAATGTAATATAAATACTTGGAGATGCTAGTAGTGTTGTGTGTCTAGTCGAAATGGTATTCTTCGTGGTTGTTGGAGTGTGAGTTGTTGGTGACGAAGAAAGTATTGTCATCTGCGTTTTTGGTAATGATGTGTGTGTTCTAGTCTGCATTGTTGGTGATTGTGTATGTGTTGTTGTCTGCGTTGTCAGTGACGTCGTATATTTAGCCGTCTGCTTTGTTGTTGCCTACTTTGTTATTTTAGAGGGGACTGGCAGTGGAGTTGTATATTCTACATATCGGTAATTGACAACCGAACAGTTCCGATTACATAAGTTCGTATCACAGCAACCATGGCACGTGCCGTAATTCTGCCTCTTACCGACAATCTCCGTACCAAGTGAAGCACGGCACATCTCTAATTTATGAAAGGAAGAATAAGGCATTGTTTTCAGTATTTATATAAAAAAATAAATACTAAATACTTAAAGACAGCAAGCCATTAGCTTTGCCTTTTTGTTTTAAAATCATTACTAAGCTTACACTCTCCAGAGAAATAAACACACGAATCCAAATATTTTTTTTGTTTTTCAGAAATACTGAAGTTGTATTTTTTTGAGAATGAGAGTGAAGTAAAGCCTCTACATAATAGTGAGAAAAGTGACAAGTCTAAGCAACTTAATTTTCTCTTTTAATTAAAATGACTTAAAAAGTGCATGCTACTGTATTATAGAGTTTATCTCTCGCATCCTCAAGTTTAATTTGTGATGCAAATGTTTAGTATTGATTTTTGCACAAGTCCGTTTAATTATGTCTGTGTTCTTAAAATGTAGTTTCATTTATTTCATGTGTTACATATTACGAAAAACTCTTCCAGACTAAAGTTATATATATATATATATATATATATATATATATATATATATATATATATATATATATATATATATATATATATATATATATATAATGTTCATTTTCAACTATGTCGCCATCAGCAAACTCTGTGAAAATTTATGTTATCGAAAAATATTTCTGAGGCAGGTCCGAGCTGAGCATCTTAAAGTGTATGATCTTGCATATACATGAACTGTTCAAGTATTGAGTTACTTAATTTTAAATGTGCAAATTAAATATTTTAAGCGGCAAGCTCTCGTATATGAATAAGATATTTTAAAGTTTAATTTAAAAACAATTTTATATACTCCAGCAATCTTACCACCCTTACTAATCTAACTTTATAAGTTAAATTCTACTTTCTGGACCAGCAAGTTGTTCCAAACCAAAAACTTTTCCAGGTCTAAAAGCTACCAATATTATTATTATTAACGAAAAGACTCAAATATGATACAGCTACGACGATTTCATTTGCAACTGTGTAAAGTTACTCACCAACTATAATAAAATGTTACTCGCTGATTTGGACATACATCCACTTTTGAAGACTTGATCCACGATTATGCTAGAAACAACACCAAGGTAACAACTCTGACATGTAAAAGAAACCGCTTAACTAAAACTATTTGTCCAAATATTAAAACTGTGTGAGTCTTTGAACATCTAGGGGAAGATTAGCAGTACATTATTATGCCCACAAACCGGTCCCATGAAACTTTATTTATATTAAGCAAACAAATTACAATTATATAATATATTATTAAATAGCAAATATCTTATTATAATGCTATAATATATACTGTCAGAGCATTCATAAGACTATCATATAAACTATCCGTGCGTTAAAAGATTATCATATAAACTGTCAGTATGTTAGAAGACTGTCATATAAACTGTCACTGTGTTAAAAGACTACCATATAAACTGTCAGTGTGTTAAAACACTACCATATAAACTGTCAGTGTGTTAAAAGACTACCATATAAATTGTCAGTGTGTTAAAAGCCTACCATATAAACTGTCAATGTGTGTTAAAAGCCTACCATATAAACTGTCAGTGTGTTAAAAGACTACAATATAAACTGTCAGTGTGTTAAAAGACTACCATATAAACTGTCAGTGTGTTAAAAGACTACAATATAAACTGTCAGTGTGTTAAAAGACTACCATATAAACTGTCAGTGTGTTAAAAGACTACCATATAAATTGTCAGTGTCTTAAAAGACTATCATATAAACTGTCAGTGTGTTAAAAGACTACCATATAAACTGTCAGTGTGTTAAAAGACTACAATATAAACTGTCAGTGTGTTAAAAGACTACAATATAAATTGTCAGTGTCTTAAAAGACTATCATATAAACTGTCAGTGTGTTAAAAGACTATCATACAAACTGTCAGTGCGGTGAAAGACTGTCATATATGCTTTCCTTGTAATATAAGACCATCATATAAACTGTCAGTGCGGTGAAAGACTATCATACATATTTTCAGGGCATTAAAATACTATCATACAAACTGTCAGTGCGTTAGAAGACTGTTAGAGGACTATCATATATACTGTGTGTCTTACAAAAATTTAGAAATGCTATTTCCTTTGCTTTGACATTATTAACATTCATGATTTTCTCCCGCTTTTGCTTAACGTTTGCTGCATCCACACAGAAAGTATGTACACAAAACAATGAGAGCTATTCTACATCTGGTAACAAACGATCTCTTGAAACCCGTTCGACTTTCATTTGGAAATGATTAAATATTGTAGATTTGATGTGGAAATTTTAAGCCGTTTCTGTAGTAAATTTTCACAGTCATTTCTGGATCACAGTGGTGTCGCTCTTTTATCGTGGATTTGTGGATTTGTGTACAGAAAGAAGTTCATGCCCATAAACAAACTGGCCATCATATTCCCTCTGTCCCAACTCTCGTTCTGTCATCGAAAGCGTTGTGTCTGCTGCATTACATTCGTAAAAATGAAGACAAATGGATACAAAAAGCTAGAAAAGGTAGTGAAAAGAAACTTGTAATTCCTTCAGTATATGGCTGAAATTTAGAAATTGAAACATTTCAAAACCGATCTAGAATTTTTACTCATTACCGAAAATACGACGAGGTAGATATCGAACTTACGAATCGCTACTTTCAACTAGTGGACGACAAAAGAAAAATTCTTGAAACAGATAGAGATTGTCCGTGAAAATTTAATCTTCATCAATTAAGAAGATGCGACAGAGTTTGCACCACCATCATGAGTTTGGAAATGTCACCATTGCAGCGTACGTGACAGCCCATTCCACTTTAAAATTGAATTAAGTCTTTGAACTTTTAGAAGATCGAGTCCTTTTCTCTGACACTGATACTTGTATGTACTGCCATTGCCGTCAGAGCCATTGCCTAAAAGTCGAAGTGGAACGTTTAGTTATATTGATGAAATAGCACTTAGAAAACGTTCTTGTCAATTTTACTTGGGTTGCCCCAAATATTACGGATAATAATAAAGACCGACAGGGAGAAATTCATACCAATGCACGATGAAGGGACTGACACCCAACTATCGAATAAGTCGAGTATTCAACTTTGATGTCTTGAAAGAAGAAGTAGATGAAGACTTTCGAGTGAAAGCATTAGATCCACACAAAATTTTACATTTACGTAACCAACAAATCGTCAGTTTCCCTATAGAAGAAGTCTATCAAACTGTGCACCAGAAACAAGTGCGAGATCCAGACCACAACAATGCATCGTAAGGACGCGCTGATTTCCAATATGAAAAGAGGAAACTCTACAAGATCAACACTTCATTGTGAATACAAACGATCAAATATAACGAAGAGGAATAATTTAACACAGCAACCGAGTGAGGGAAACAGTATATACTCTAAGGTTGATGATGAATGCACCAAAAGTGATGTCTTACTCTTCGATGAAAACTAAATTAAACTTTGGTTTACACTAAAGTGACACTATCGTTAATGCAGTTTTATTTTCATTACTCAAACATTTTTTCAACAAAGTAAACCATATTGCATCATCAGTCGCAATGCCCACCTGTATTTATTGTTGTTTAAAGGTCCAAATGACAGATCTAAGGTGCAAGTGTTAGCCAAAGGGTAAGGAACACCTTCGCTCAACTATGCGTATGACTATGCCATTCATCACCACATGCGTATTTGCTCATCAAGTTAAAACCTGCCACTCCCGATTATTTGAGATTTCGTACCAATTTGTTTCACAACTGATGCCAAGAAGGAAGTCCTGTCAGTTGCACGTTACCTTTGGCTTCTGTCTAAAAGAATATCTTTAAAAAAATCATTACACTTTTTATCTTTCTAACAGCATTCAACATGACTTCCTTTCAATTTCATCCACCTGCCAATCTGATTTTTGTACTGCATGCCATCAGCCGCGTAAACAATTGGATGAAATACGTTCTTATTCGTTAGAAGCTATACTTAAAACAGTGTAACAATAGATTACTTTGACAGCACGTCAATTACTTCAATGCATCGTTCACATACAACATAAAACAAAACTTTTCTTTCAAAACTATAAAGTAGCGTTGACGCAATTGGCAGATTGTACAATCGATACACAAAAACAGGAAAGAAATCATTTTAAATGCAAATATATCTTCAGAAGCTGTCATATTTCGTGCAGTTTTAAATTGGGATTCTAATACCGAAACTAAATAAGCAAAATCCCCAAAAAGACGGAAGACCAAAAAGACGAGAGACGTAGTGGTTGTGGCGCAAGCAAGTTCACACTCAAAGAAGAAGAAGGATAAAAGCCGCAAGAAGAAAAGATCCAAGAACAAGCATCTCCTAAAAGAAAGAAAGGAGCTATTGCCATCAAAACGCGCACTATTCAAATGAACAACTCCGCTCTGTAACGTTTTCTCTTGCCACTTCTACTTCATCTTCTTCGTTCATGATGATGACTACGAAACTTGATTTAAGACCAGTTGTTGCTAATTATAATAATATTGCTCTATCGACTGTTTCAGCTACCTAACACCGTGGCAGTTCTTATGACAAAAGTAAAATTCAGAACAGTTGTGTTACAAGTTTACTACATTTATCCAAACAAAAACCTTCACGATTTAGTCCGATGAAAATACTTCATCGTCGATTGAATCCTTTCATGAAGTTAATAGGAGGTGCCGACAACCAGTGGAGACAAAATCAAATATAATAAATGAAGTGTGGCATAAGATTCACTTCAGTGATTTTACTCTTAAAACAATTTTCTCACAAGGAAATTCTCGACAGCAACATACAGCCTTCAACCACAATAAAACTCTCCTCGTTTAGATACACATCTGGGTGTGTTGTCAATACCTGACAAATCCAATGCTTCGATGCGAAAACAAATAATATTCAAAACGCACACAAAGAAACTAGTGAGAGCTTGTGTAAACATTGTTCGCACGTTTTGAAAGGAATGGTACCTTCGTCCAAGATACTGAAATAGCGCGTAAAAACATCGGAACGTTCTTCGTCCATTATTTAAGATAGTGGTGGAATTAATGAATATCAAAAGGACATGCTTTTCTGGAAAGACATCAAAAGTTTATCATTGGATCTAATGGATCAACAAAAAATAAATTTCGTCCTATATAAATAGTAAATAGAACTTCGGCATTGGTACGAACACCGGTCACCCATTTACCTCCGAATACTGATATCACCGAGCTTTAGATGAGACAGCTACTACTACACTGAGAGATTTCAAGAAAGAAATAAAGAAAACTTTGTAAGAGAATGACCGACACAGTCGCAGCTGTGGAAGAAGAAGGAACGAGAAGCGTTTCAAGCCTCGTGTGCTTATATATCTAGCAGGACAGCATCCTTGTTGGCATCTTCCTCTGCTACCATACGAGAAGAAATGAAAGCTAGGGTAAAAAATATGATGACGACACCTTCTTCAGCAGAAAAAAAAGGAAGACACAAGTAAATGAAGACATAAAAAGTAGCCCAACATCCTATAACTACTTCTACTACACGTCAAGCATCATCGCAAAAACAAAACGTCAAATAAAAACAGCCTAAGAGCGGTATCAAACACTGGATGACTTATTGAGAAGCAGTAGCAACATCACGAATGCGCTGTTAGTCGGCATTTACAAGAATCACGCTCGTGCTGCGTGATACTGAGGAATTCAAAACTTATAATGAACTGCTCAAAAGCAAACTCGAAAGTTTACGTCCTCAAGACAATGCGGTAACGGTTTCATGAACAATCGATGTACACGTTCGACCTAACGATTACAGAAGCCAAACAGAAGTATCAGGGATCGATGATCAATGCAATCAGATTTTGTAGATATCTCTCATTTTCAGTGGTTAGAGCGTCCGCCTCGGATGCGGGAGGTCGTGGGTTAGAATCCCGGCCGAGGCATACCAAAGACTTATAAAAATGATACTAATAGCTGCCTCGCTAAGCGCTCAGTAATAAGAGGTTAGTGTTAGGACTGGTCGGCCTGGTGTCAGGATAATGTGACTGGGTGGGACATCATGCTACATGTCTGCGGCATGATGCCCCAGTGCTAGACATCACATTAAACTACCACACTGCAGACATCGTAGCGATATGGATACAAAATTGTTAAAGCTACGTTAAAAATCCACATTACACACACAAACACACACACACACTCGTTTTCAGCGTACAATCGTGGTTATTAATATTTATTTTATGTCGCTTACGTGTTTTCAAAATATTCTTCCGGAGATCCTTTCATTCATAAAACAAATTCAGACAGTGCAAAATTTTCATCTGGTTTTGAAACAAAGATTTAGACATCCTCTAAGATGGCAAATAAAGGCACCGAATTTCTTTTCCAAACGTTTTACAAAAAAATGAAGAAGACACGTTCATTTTTTCACCACCGAAAATCCCCAAAACGAAACCTTTCAAAGATGTGAAAATAATTTACACATCAACATGCTCTCAGATACATCAACGTGTTACTACGTCTCGTCAAAGCTAACGTACCATCGTAGCATCGATGCGTACCAGAAGACGTAACACCTGTAATCGAAGTGATAGTGTTAGACTGATTGCTTGGAACGTCGCTCAACACCAGAAGAAGTGCTAAAAACGGCGATAGGGCTCTCATTGGAAATACAAATGCACTTTTGATAAAGGTTATTTACTTTAGTCGACGGCAGGATTGTTTCGTGCAACGGGACAAGTATGTGGACGTGATCATCCCATCTATAAATTGGAAGATGTGAACGGAGATATGTTAAAAGGAACTTTTAACTACCCTGGGATACAATAAGTGACCCAAAAGGAAGACGACTTATTCGATAGCGAAATCATTCTCAATCGAAGAAAAGGAAAGTGTGCACACGTCGACTTAAAGAAATGAAATTTCGTTCGAAGGTATAACCACGTAGTTTTGGTTCTTTTTACTGCAGCTTCACAAGTCATGCAATAGAAGCAACCAGCATGGAGTTGAATACAGCAGTTACTTCTCAGTCTCAGAGTTCCTTCTTCCTTTGACCAGAAAAGCAATCCTTGTGAGTGTGGTGCCGAGAAAGTGTCCCAAAAAATTAAACCGTATCTACCAAATGTTTGCTGGGTATTGTGTCACCAGAGTAGCCATCGGAAATTTTAGTTTGCAACAAGAAGACAAAAAATTGTGGACAACTTTCATTAGTAGTTGTATAGCTTGTTCGCTTCTCATTCTGTCTGTGAAATATATCGACGATAACAATAACAACAACAACAACATGGACGACAACTACGGTAGTATTGCTGGCAACAACAGTCACCACTCGACCAAAAACAGTAGCAGACATCACCTGGAACATTTGAAAGATCATTCTTGTATAGGCACGATTGACGCCACTGAAACAAGAACCGTCGAAATTTAAATTACAAATTTTATTCAACATTTGTACATTCTCAATATCTTCCGTCAGTAAATCGTAATTTGAAAGTGACAGTATTAGTATAAAAGATCTTGGACAAAATATTTTATTCTCAAAAGGAAAAGTTACAGTGAAAATACATTTTCAAAACTGATGCTCCAGTGAATTGTGACAGAAATATGTGTACCAAGAGGTCGCTCGACAACGAGGACATGGTTTTGGGAGATATGTTAAAATTGCTTTTCGTATGGTAGCACCATCTTAAAGGCGATGGTGACTCGGGTATTGCATGCTCTAAAAATGTAGCTTTAATTCAAGAAACATAATAACAACAGAGCGTCGTCATCAACAAAGTCCAGCAGAAACCGTAAACAGGAAAGGACATTTTGTGTTGTCTAGAGAACCCTATACATTCAATTCACACTTCTGACCAAGTCATTGCTTCATCCACTAGGCCACAGCAAGGACGTTGCAGAAAGAGACATCAAAACCTCTTCAGGCTGGATAAACATGTTCGAAAAAGATTTTTTAGAAGCTACAAGAGAGCTCTCAGAGGACATTTTCATTGCCAATTGAAAAATGATGCACCGAGAGTCTATCGAATATTCCAGGTCAAAACTCGATATGGTTGCCATGCCACCATATATAACGACTATGCGAGAATCCCAATAGGTAGAATTTCACTGTGTTGTCTTTAAATATAAAATCAAAGAACTAAAATAAGATTACATCGACCTAAATAACAGTTACTTGTACCTGAAAGTCAAGGTTCTCCAGGTAACAGCATTCAAGGGAAAGATGCAAGATTTACTGCAGTCAACAGTTTCATGCGTTCTTTGATCAGCGATGTGGATTTGTATTTGAATTACAAAACAGTCAGCAACAGCATAGACACTTTCTCTTATCAGGTGTACCTGGAAATTCTCGTGACGTATGTTAAGGAGGCCAAGAACACGTGTCTGTGTTTATTCCTCGATGGTATAGAAACCTGACACTCGGGACAAGTTTATCGACAGAGCTTTGATTGCAAATGATGACGATGCTGAGAACAAAATTTGTAACGACTGCCAAAATTTAATCAAACAAGAGCGCTGTTTAAATGTATCGTTTTGCATTTGAAAATGTGGATGCAAGATATATCTTTTTTAATGGAGTGGATTTTCACCTGAGACAGAATCTAAGTAATGTCGTGAGTTAGCTTATGCTAACAAGTACAATAAGAGCATCAAAGAAGCCAGGATTTGTGCGCACGGTGTGGAGGTCTAACATACACTACATGAGTCAAACTCTATGAGGAACGACAGATAGGTATCCTCAGTGACGAGTCAAAGTTACGGCCTTCTCTATTGCCTATAGACTCTGATCAAGATCGAGGATCATGGCTTACAAGGACAGCTACCAAAATGTTTACTTATTGCCATCACCCGCAATGGGGATTTTAGCCACAGATCAAACTCCTTTCGTACTCCAGTACTTCAACATGTTCAAAGTGGAAGTCTCTCATGTAGGTGTGTGCCAAAACTTTTGATCTTATCTTTACCCTGAAAAATTACTTGAGCTCTTACTTGATACTGTTGGAAACCACATGGCAGCTGTGTACCAACATCATTCACTGTATTTGGTGAGACGATTTTGCAGAAGGTTATGCTTATTGAGGATTTGATTACACCTGCGGACCAAAACAACAACGAAGGACATTTAGCGTGGAACATCCGTTTGCTCTAGCTATAGCGAATAAAGATAACGTTATCTTGTATTCAGAATTTGGCAACAGTCTGGAAATCAAGAGTTTGAGAGAAGCGATCCCAGAGTATTAGAAAAAGATGGAACACAAAGAACATATGGAGGTAGGGGGTAAAAATGTTTTCTATGCAGAACAACAATAGTAGTCACAAATCACAATTGCAGACATATTCAATAATACAGTCGTGATGGCTAGATGGTCAAAACAAAACATTTATTCTCCTGATTTCCTGATAACTTGGCTGAAATCACAGGCCTAGGCATGGAAACGTTGTTCAGGGTGTTAATTTAATCATGCTAATAAGACACAAAACGACAGATGTTTGATGATGACTCTAAAAGACAGGGTAGAAAAGTATCTGGAAAAGTCATGGACTCTCATCTCAGAAGAGACAATTTTGGAAGCAATTGTATAAAGACTTGTATATTCCTTACTTCCATTGATATCGCTGGAGACGAAACTCACCGGATCTTCTTTGCAACGGAGTATAGACTAATCTTTCATCGATTTATCGGGTGTAAGCTGGTGATTTATTATTAACCTTTACGAAAGAAACAGAATTGATACCTAGGAATTTCATTACCCTCAGGCTCACAGTCCAGTGGAATCCAATGATGTATGCTAAAAATGAGCTTGCACATCGAAAACCTCAAAATGTTCAATTCTGTGTCATAACACAGATGATTAAGACAGTCATCGACCAGGAACCCAATGGGTAGTGGTCTGCTTTTCCAACTACCAACAAAGTCTGGAATATTTTGATTCTTGTGGTTTGCATCCACTGGACGACGACATCTCTGACTTTACGAGACGAAATGTTGTATCTATTCAATTTAGTAATGTGAGATTGTTACGATCAGACAATTATGTGTGTGGCATGGTCTTCATCAACGCAGTCTTGGATTCCCTTAACACATCGTGACTTGCTTCGATCATAAGTACTGAAGAAAACAATATTGCTATATCTTTTCTTGAGCTCAGAAACGTAGTGTAGATCAACGCCAACATGAGACTGTAACAAATAATTGGAAGTACAGTTTGATTTCACAACAATGTCAAGCTGTGACTTCACAACATTGTCAAGCTGTGACTTCACAACGTTGTCAAGCTGTGACTTCACAACATTGTCAAGCTGTGACTTCACAACATTGTCAAGCTGTGACTTCACAACGTTGTCAACCTTGGAAATAGGTTCAATTTATTGTTTCAGTATTTTCTTATTTGAGTTAGAGAAACTGCATATTATTAAAATATGTTGGTTTTGAGAAAACAAATATTGTTGTCTGTTTATTTGTTGAAAATAAATGCACTTTGTCATTCTCTCTATCGATCATTCCTTGGCAATAAAATTTTTAAAAATGTTTCTTTCATACTTTTACATAATGAATAGGAAGAAGTTTGCATCCACGATCATGCTTCTCTCGTGTAAAGCAGTGTGTTCACTGTTCTTGCCATTCATCTTCAACTCCCAAAGTAGATACAAATTACCCTAAATACGGTCGAAAAGTTTAGTCAACTTTAGTACACCTTAGGTATGCTCATCGCCCCCTGGATCAAGTCAAAGAGATCCATCCAGGCATTTAATTGTTCTATAGGACCATGCTGAATTTGAATTTAACAATCAAATACTCTGATGACGGAATAAGTGATAGAGAACAAGAAGAAGCGGGACAAAAAAAAGGAGGAACACAACGAAGCGTCAATGTGATGCGAAAACAATAGATGTGACATCTTATGAATTGTACGCCCGCATTATAACCCAACAGCCTTCAGCTGCTGACGGACCGCCGTGTGTACCAGGAATCCCGGTGTGGCATCAGAGCAGGCAGATCGACAACAGACATGATCTTCTCCCTCCGACAACTTCAAGAGAAGATCAGAGAGAAAGGTCAGCGACTCTGGATGAAGCTCATCGATCTTACCAAGATCTTCGAAGTGGTTAGCAGGAAGGGTCTATTTGAACTTCTCAGTAAGATCGGTTGCCCCCCAGAACTCTCTTTCCATACCGATATGAAATGAACAGTCCTGTATGATGGATCCTCCTCGGACTCCTTCCCCATTAAAATCAGCATGAATCAGAGCTGCGTGCTGGCGCCGGCCCTTTTCGGGATCTATTTCTCCTTGCTCCTGTCCTACGCCTTCGACTCATCCACTGATGGCCTATATCTGCACACCAGGTCCGATGGGAGGCTGTTCAAGCTGCCACGACTGCGCTCGAAGACCAAAGTGAGGTCGATGCTCATCAGGGTGATGTCCTTTGCAGATGATGCGGTTATTGTCACCCATACCGAAGATGCCCTCCAGAGACTGGGAGACCGTTTCGCTGATGCATGCAAGCAGTTTGAGCTCACCATAAGCCTGAAAAAGACAAACGTCAGCTTGCAAGATACCACCATTGCCCATCAATAGCAACGGTGTCACCATGGAAGTAGTCAACAACTTTACTTACCTGGGTTCAACCATCAGCAACACTCTCTCGTTTGATGTGGAGCTGGACAGAAGGCTTGGAAAGGCAAACATCATCATGGCACGACTAACAAAGAGGGTGTGGGAAAACAAAGCGCTGACAGAGCACACCAAGATATAAGTCTACCAGACCTGCTCTTACCTGCATTGCTGGTGACTAGTAGAATAGCGGTGTTTTGTTCTGAAAAATGCTTCAAACCAAATTACCCATAGAAAATGTGAGGCACACTGTTGCGTATAGATGACAGCTGCTTTAACGATTCAACTCTTCTCTATCGCAATCGTTGTCAATGGGATTCGGGACCCACTCAGGGAAATCAGACTGAAGCCTAAAACTATATATTCCCGTCTACTGAGTAACAGAAAGAAGCAAAAACCAACAAGTTTTGTAAATCTTAACAAATAATTTAATTATCAATGTTATTCAATAACAATTTAAGAGGGACATATAGTATTATGAATTGAATCCAAAAAAATCCTGAGAAACAAAGTTCAATTAAAGTCCAAAAGAAAGAAAAGTTCCGTACAAAGTTCAGATCAAAGAATATACTGGTCCGCCAACAGTCCTGGCGTGTCAAAATGGTGTTGTTCAGGAATTCGTTAAATAATTCACATTAGTCCAAAAATAATGTTATATTCTAGTGAGCATTTTCTATTTCCACTGAATAGTCTTAACAAATATTTCATCTAAACACAACATTAAACACATCCGCATACTGACTTGAACATACGAAATAAGAATCCGAAAAAGAATTAATCCAAAATAGGAAAAAATCGAATTGCTCAGTTCTCTCCCTATATACATTCTCATGAGTCTATTACGACTATCTATCGCCATATACCCCACCAGACAAACCATAATAATTAATCTACATCTCCAGTGGCCTAGTGGTGAGAGCGTCCGCCTCGCAAGCGGGAGCTCGTGGGTTCGATCCCTGGCCTAGTCATATCAAAGACTTATAAAAAATACAGTACTAACAGCTCCCTTGCTTGGCGCTCAGCATTAAGAGGTTAGTGTTAGGACTGGTTGGCCTGGTGTCAGGATAATGTGACTGGGTGGGACATCATGCTACATGTCTGCGGCATGATGCCCCAGTGCTAGACATCACTATAAACTGCCACACTGCAGACATCGTAGCGATATGACTGAAAAATTGTTAAAGCTACGTTAAAATCCAAATCAGACACAGACACAGATAATATTCTGCCAGTAAAAATGAAAATACATATTCTTACATGAACTAAGTGGTTTCGTGACGTCACAAGTACTCAAACATTTAGTCTCTCGTTCTGCTGGGACACTACAATTGTCTATGTGTGTGTCTGTCTGCGTCTGTTTGTCTGTGTCTGTGTCTGTCTGTATGTGTGTATGTGTGTTTTAAAGTCTCCGTTTTGTAAGTGTTTGATATAAATAAGGTATGTACTTAGTTCTGATCACATCAAAATATAGATCATCCATGGCTTTGTGCAAACGTTTACCGGAGTAAACGTTAACGAATTCAAACTCCAGCTCTGAAGCTCTTACCTCTTTCTCCGGCAAACGTCTACCAGACTACACGGTGGAAGACAATTAACTCTCGAAATAAAACAATTTTCTCTTGCGCCCCAGCAAACATTTACCGGAATACTCAAGAAAGACGTTTACTTGAGTACTTGGGGAAAACTTTGAACTCTTAAGTTGAGACTCTTGTTTCATGATCCAACAAACGTTCGCACACACAAAACAATGCGTAATCTCCGTCACAGAAAGCGCCAAAGTCTGCATTTAGTACACAGGCTGAACACGCACTAACCATTCTAATTGCGGGGGGGGGGGTCCTTCAGTGCAATGTCAGTTTTGTTTGTCCTTTGTTTAGGATCTTCTCATGACTGAATTTCACACACGCAGACAAATTGAGACATATCAAAGTGAAAACAATTCTCTAGCAACGAACGGGTGTTATTCATTTTATTTGTTATTTTAATATTTTTTTAATTTAGCCCCAACCCTCACCCCACCTAAAGATAAGATACACAATTCCTTATGTATATGACCATTCAAGAAAAAGTAACGATAATGTGAGTTGCCAAATTTGTTTTATCTACAACAGCAGTTTTGCTTTAATATAATAATTGATAAAATTTTCCCCTTGAGCTGGAGGAGATTTTGTTTCTAATTGCATTGCTTTCGTTGTATAACTTTTATACATTTTCAATTGCTGTCATTCCTTGTGTTAAATTTAATTCGAGAAAGAAAGAAGGCATTAGGCGATCATTCTGGTTTAATAAGCTTATTTTCATAGTTAGAAATATGTTGAGAAATCGCTTGTCGTATACTTGCTTCAAGGGAGAGAAGAATGAGATCAAATCATCTAGTATGTGGTTAAATGTCTCCCTTGTAACTGCACAAGGTTTTCCTTGCAGAATTTCCTTACCGATTTGTTCTTTCTGTAAAAACCATTCCATATTTTATGTTCAATGGTGAGCCACACTTCTTAATTATAATGATAAAAAGAAACTTTCTCGATTTAACCATTTCCATTAAAAAATTTTGTAACTGTGTTAATATTGATGTGAATACAATCTCTGCGTTTTATGTTACCAACTCAATCAACAGAAATCATGTTATTTAAAACTGTATATTGTATAAATGGATTGTTTGATGAACAGGTAGACGGATTGATAGTCTGGCTGTCGGCCGAGAGGTCAGCCCCGCACTTGTGATGACAATGACTGGGGATTTAGGGGATGATATCGCCTATTCATTAAATTCTGCAAAACTCTGCAATCAATCCTGTTTACACACATTCGTGAAAAGTGTATACACTTACCAGTATTTCTCGCAGCTACTGAGCTACCTTCGACTGAGTGGTTCTTTTGGTGATATGTACATAATATTTCCGGACCGAATCCTATTTTCGGCGACTTGTAAATCCGTGTGGAATAGCACAACAATCTGTATTGTGGCCATTTCGAATTTTGCGCTATCTATGGTTGTGTTATTACCAAATACCGCTAAGTGCCTAAATTATAGGCAGGTGTGCTCCTGAAAGATCTGAATGCAGCAAAAGTGCACATTTTAATAAACAGGTGACATCAAACCCACATATCGTCCATCAGTATCAACGCATATCTGAGGGGTTGATTTATCGGACTAGGCTTGCTGGTCAGTGGGTAGATAGATAGATAGGTTTGTTGATGACTAAGTAGAAATAAGATTGTAAAGTCACCGTGAAATACTTTAGAAGTGGGGACGCTTCATAACGATAAATCAAAACAGCAATGAACGGTTTTATATTGCAGGAAGCCAGATGTTGCGCAGCAATATAGTAAAATATGATAATGATCTTTTTTAAGTGGATCAAAACTTATGTTTTCAAAGCTATTGGCGTGGTCTTAGAAATTGAACTTACATTCCTAATGGTTGGGTATTTTTCAGTATAATTTCAAACATACTTCCTATTGAGTCTATTTCGCGATTCAAAAAATCAATCTTTTACTAATTTAAATAAACAAACTATTACTAAATGTCGCAATCTGGCATCAGTGACACAGCATTTTATTTCACCATAATCAATTTTGTATCCATCCGTGCATAATCTGGAAAACATTCAAATGAACATGAATAACAATATAAACAAAACTTCTTTCTAGATAACTAATACCATGTGCATAAATCAGAATAACTTGTAATACTTAAATTTAAGTTAAGTAGTTCCACGAAATAATATGCCACTAATTTCTGAACTGGATAGTTCTGTGCAGATTGTGCCTGAAGTTACCATTTCATTTGACATACAAATTTCATTGTATATTTTTCACACGGAACGTCATTCATTCCTAGGTGCCTTTCGTCACTGTACCACCAGAGTGCAACACAATCTTCATCACCATAGGCGTTGTTGGGCTCGGTTGGGTGCCAGAAATTAGTCTCCACCTGCTGACCGTTTACCCATTTGAAGTTCCCTTCCTGTACTTTGTCAGTCGCGCCGATCCAGTATTGTTCATCCTGTTCTGCCAAAAATATTACATATTAATTATTAGGAGACTATACAATTAGGATACAAGTTAGTCTGTGTTACTTAGTATTATACTACAACTTGTTTCTCAGCTATACCATTAAACTATCATAGAAAATAACATATGAATCAGTCATGTACGAACATTGTTTTGAATGAATTAATATAAAATGCAAAAACACTTTACTTTAAACCCACGTGCCTATTCATGATATTAGATGTTTCATTTTTTTAAGGGCTAATGGAGGGATTTGATTCAATTTTTACTTATTTAAATATTTGGACAAACAAAAACCTAAAATTCCAAATTCACAGTTTGTATCCAGATTGCTATCAGAAAAATAGCTGATTGCTGTTCCTGAGTTCACCGATGCATGTTTGTATTTTGTTTGATGAACTTGCACGCAATCTGATCATCATCGTGATAATTCAGCAAAGATTTATGACTAATTTTACAAAATTGCAAACAACTAATGCTTTGGATGAGGTTTGGATTTTGTCCGAATATTTCATCTGGTTGAATTAATAATGTACATTTATATAACCAGTAACATTTAAAAGTAGACTATATCTACAAATTATTAATCCAGAGATCAGCTGTCCTTCCAAATCAATAGAATAGTTGACACAAACATCATCATCAAACAGCATGTAAAATCCTGTGTTAGATCACATAGTTGACTCGGTAGTCAAGTCATATATAACGATTTTAATGCGAATGTTTAGTTTTCACCGACAGTGTCAATTCCATTGCAAAGCATTGCAGTTGTTGGATATTCGTGTGAGATGATGATTACTGGATGCAGAAATTCCAGATTAACTATAATGTATGTGTGCAATATTTGACTTGAAACAGTACCGTAGATGTACACAGTTTGGTTTTAGTGTCGGAACTGCATAATATAATAAGAAACATCAGCTCGTTGGGCTTATTTTACCGCGTTTGGATAACATTCGGTCATTTGGGAGACCTGAATATGTCAACATTCTTTTCTAAACAGAAGTGATTTTATTTTCTCCTAAAAGTTAACATTTAAACCACTCTTGTCATAGGATTGGGTAATTGTTAGACGTCCCCTCAGAATTATATCCATTGACAGATACCTTTAGTTTTATTTGTAATGAGCCCTTGAAGAGTAAATTAGCCACCTTCCGACGGACGTAACTTTTTTTCCTTACGCCCCATTGGGCAGTCGAATTGAAAAATGGTGGCCAAAATGTCAATGGCAAAAGTTATAAAATTCTAGAAGACGGGGAAAGGAAAATTACCCACGGTCGCAGCCAATCAGTAAAGAGAATACATCGCAAGAATTTCATAGTCTTTATTTTTCTTTTTTGGACCAATCAGCAGAATCACTTAAAGTGATATGTTAAACTGCACGCACTGTATGTGAAGGGTACCGACAGTTATATATATATATATATATATATATATATATATATATATATATATATATATATATATATATATATATATATATATATATATATATATATATATATATATATATATATATATATATAAACAGTAATATACTGCATTTCAACACGTTTCATACAATAATTTTAAAGTTCTACTATACATTGATATGAGCAAAATTGCTGAAAGTTATGCTTTAGTATGTCAAAACCACTTTTACTTGCAACAAGTTACAGTATCTTATAATATAGTTACATGTATATCTTGACGTTCTTGCGCAAACAAGTCACACCAGGTGATACGAAATTTACAAGCATATCTTGCGTTCTGGCGCAAGGAAGTCAGAGAATGTCAGACGATATTTACATGCATGTCTTGAGGTTCAAACGCTAAAAGTCACAGTATGTCACACGACATTTATACGTATGTCTGGATGTTCTGACACTAAAAAGTCACTATATGTCGTACGCTATGAAGACACAATGTGTCATACGATATTCACCGGTATGTCTTGAGTTCTGGCACTAAAATGTAACAGTATATCATACGAAATTTGCATACATTTATTGACGTACTGGCACTAAAAAGACACGGTACTTTGTACGATAATTAGACGTATTGATGTTCCGACGCAAACAAGTTACATTGTGCTATACGATATTTAGTTATCCCTTGACGTTCTGAAGCTTTCAGATCTCAACGTTTTGTGATAGTATCAAACAGTCTCGATTCAGCCATATCAATAGTCTATATTTTACAGGGATAAGAAAATTGGGTTGTACGTAACCGAAACATCCCATAAAGGCACGTTTTAAAGCTTAATTATTTCATTTTACTACAGGGTTATTTATTTTAATCATAAACTAAGTGAATATAAGTCATGAAGCTTTGAGAATATATAGTATGTGCCAAGCCATCGAAATGCCAACACTGGACTAAGAAAGAGACAGAAAAACTTACTGTTGGTGACATCGTTATCTAGGGTGTGGTATAGAAATTCCATAAGGGGCCTATTGTCCATCACAATCAAATCGCTTCCCTCCGATTCGCAAACAGTCCGAGCTTGTTCCCAATTGTAGTTGTTCTCGTGATGAATCTTGTAGCAAAGATCTATATCCTTTACATAGGTGTAGTCTGGTCGACAACGAGGCACCTCTGATGCAGAAAAAATAGAATACAAACCGAGGTTTTAACAAACACGGGTTTATACTGGTGCTTGAGACCAGTAATACAGTTCAGCCTTCACAACATTCCAGTCTTTTAATAACCTTTGGTCAGCTGAATATTGATTTTTTTTAAAAAAATCATTTATTTAAATCTTGACAAGGTCACCAACATTCTCCAGTAAAAATTGTAGATAAAACAATATTTTGGTCAGAGTACCAAAATATACCAGATCCCCATCAACTATTCATATCGGTTCAAATGACCTCCGGAGAAAGCACTCGCTTAACTCAGTTTGGATCTCTAGATCTCTGTTCAAAATCTGCTGCTGGTTTTAAGTTCGAGATCTAGAAACGAGTATGGGGAAATCAATGTTTTAATGCTATTTGTTGAACATTTGTCACAAAACCATTGCTAATAAAAGAATATACATCATATAATTTGACAGAACTAAGACGAAGAAATCCAAATATACAACTGTTTTTCAATTAAAATAACACGCCCTCCACTATACGCGGCAAATTAAAGGAAAATTACTTTCTTTCATATATATATACATACATATATATATATATATATATATATATATATATATATATATATATATATATATATATATATATATATATATATATATATGAAAGAAAGTAATTTTCCTTTAGGAAAACAAAACTAAATGAAATAAGATATAACTTGAAAGGCGTATGTAGATGCAAACCCAGACAGATCATGCCTGTGTTACTCATCCACAGTAATACAATGTTATACTCTATGCACCACAGTGAAAACTTTGTGATTTTTGGGGTGGTTGAGGAATGAAGTGATTTACACCCGCCCCAGCCTGAAGTTTCTATTTCAAAAGGATAAAAGCCGAAGCGGGGGAGGGTGACCAAAAGTACACGTAGTTCGTAATGTCTTGACTTTGGCAAAACTCCAAAAGTTGTTGACTAACAATGACCATAATTTTCTAATTTCTTTCTTGTTTCATTCTTGGAAGCTTGACTTGAGATAGTGACGGATTGCAGCCAATGTGTCTTCCATACAGTAGATTGATACTGTCAGATAATCCTGCCGTACAGAGAATTTATTTCGCAATTTCTGTGGTGAATCCAAGAAGTATATGTTTTACTTTAATAGCTCGTGCCATATATTAAGCAATTTCGTTGACTTGTATTGCAAACTACCATATACAAAACGATGACGATGTAGTGCGTGATAAAACAGAAAGAGAAACGGAAGTTTACCTCATCCAGAAAGAATGCGAATAACTTTATTAAGAAAAACCTTTTTCCCTATGCAACACAAATGGATTGTACGGTTGTTAACTAAGGAAATGGATAAGGTAGTCTACAACATAATGTTTTAGTATTGAAGTATAGAGTATTTATTGACAAAATTATAAGAATAATAGGACATCAGTAGCAATTTTAACAGTTTATTGGAAATAAAGCTGTTTATGAACTTACCGTCCTGTTTTGACTTTCGATTATGTTATGGCTTACCTGCTAACATTAAAATATTTGTGAATTTGTTCTCTTTTCACATTATTTATTTCACAATGTGGATGTAGTTCATTTTCAGCGTTGTTACTTGTGTTCCATGGTCTGTTTTAAGGCGATTATTTGGGTCGAGTTTAGATGCCAATTTTAATTTAAAGTATACGTGAGCTAACTGGTAAGGTATTTTTATCCTTTACAGGACAGATGGGTATATTTAATCTTAGTTGTGACTGGAGGTAAAGGCCTTTTATATATGCCATAAAAAATAAAACTTACAATTTTAATAAGTTTTGAATTTTTGCAAATCAGCATATTAACCATGTGAACTATGTGTTACGTATATCTGATTTAATTTGTATTGATTTCAATTTTATTGTTTGTTTGTCAGCTTTATTTTTTTATAATTCTATTACATGCTATTATAATATAATCTTGTTTACGTGATTTGAAATTTTTTTCAGAAAATCTGTTTGACCTGACTCTAACTGTAAATCCATAAGGCTTACCTAGTTCCTGGCCTTAATTAAAAATTAGTAACAGCCACGTGAACAAGCTCTTTTTTTATTTATTTTTATTGTGGGAATAATAAGGTTGAGATCGAGGCTGTATTGAATACGTGACTCTAGACTTGTAAATAGTTTTAGTGAAGTAAACAACGTTTTTTATGTTATTCTTAGAGTAAAATGATTGTTTTTTGTCAGAACCATGTTGAGAGTACGTGATGTAAACATGATCACGTGATCCTCATACGGGTACCTCTTCTGCGTCTCAAAATCACTTGATGTCAAGTCGTTTTCATCTGTTGTAGCCAGTTTTCGACTTAAATGTTAATTTGTCTTCAGATTATTTTGATTCTAAAAGATTATTTCGTTTCTCTGGAAATATTTCAGTGCTCATAAAGAATTCTTGAACAAAGACATTTCTTTTTTTTAAAATTAGATATTCAACACCGGATTCTTTTTTTCTTGTGTTTCGATAAGGAACTGTATACAACAGCACTGTACAGGATACAGCATACGTCATCGCCTTCCATCTTGGAATTTCATCGGGACTCAAACTTGAATTCATTATAACATTTCATTATTAGGATTTCTACAATTTTATTCGTGAATTATTCTTGGATTATTTTTGGATTTGATTCTTAAAACCGTAAGTTCTTATTTTTTGTTTACTTTTACAGTGTTTTATTTTTCTCCAGAGAAGTCTGTTCTTTTCACTCTTTCTTTTGTTATTGTTTATTCGAGCCTAAACACGTACCATATAAACCTAACATTTTATTTCAAAATTCCTTGTATCCAATGCAGACAGGCAGATAAAAACTGAGTTGCTCAACACTACCATAAAATATAACAACAGTACACATATCTATCGGTTTAAAACAAAAAGGTTTTGTATAGTAAGATAACAGTTTACATTGTCATCGTATTTAACACACTACAGTATAACAATCTCGAGAATAGGTGATATCCCCCAATTCCCAACGGCACATACAATTATTTAGCGTCTTTTCACCTCCTCAAACAGCATTTTAAAATGTATTCTGTATTTTTTCAATGCAAGTAAATCAAGGTTGAATTTCATTGCTATTGAATTCACAAGTCCATATGTATGTCCCATAACGCAAACTTTCCTAGAAGTTACTTTGGTTTTAATTGTTCATTATTGATTTACTCTTTTTAGTGTGTGTGTGTTTGAGTGTGCGTGGTTATGTGTGAAAATATTACTTTCCGACTTTATTAATAAGATATTAGCTAAATGTTTTAGATTTCGGTGGATGAAAAAGCTTTAAGCCTAAGTATGTATAAAATATAACAATGTTTAATTTATTCCCATTATAGTGAATTTGGGTTTCCAAGTTTTATTTTATTTTATATGTGCTCACCTCCAACTTCTATCCTTGGTATTAGTCATTTCATTTATTCAGGCTGTTTTAAACACCAGGCACAAATATATAATGTGATTTTTGTGATTATTTTCCAATGGGGAAAAATTGCTAATGTCTTCAATAAAAAACAGGAAACTTCCGCCGACCGGAAACACATTTTTTGTTTGACCTTAGATGGACGACACACTGGAAGAAGGTCCACACCATAAGATAACGTTTTCTTATACCGAAGTGAGTTAAACATGTTGACACTATCAAAATTCAAGTTCATATGATTTTATAGTCAATATTATTACCAACTGTAACTGTCTGAACACACGTACAGAGATAGAGATATGTATTATCTGTATTAGTTGATGGAATGAAACGTTACAAAGAAGTATAATGTAATTAGGGAAAATTTAATGGTAAGAGTCGATAAATTGCAATGTAGTTTGGGACTGGTGCAATTACAGCACAATCCAGAATGGATATCTATCAGCCTATTTTCAACAGGTACGTTCAGTATTCATTAATAGAATGAATCTATATAAACGGCATATGTTGTGTATCCTCTGATAGATGCAATTGAATTAGGCTTGTGAACAATCCCTGCCTAATCTAATTATCAGTGGTCATTTGACGAAAACAAGTTACTGCATTTTATTTAAGGATTTAAGGATTGTACGATACTAGAATTTACGTACCTTGACATATATAATACAAGTGTTTTGAACAGACGTCATCGTTGATCATGAGAGAATTGTCCCAGTTGAAATACATCAGGCTAATACAGTCCTCATTTCCTTCAAATGAGTTGGGTTCGTGCTCATGCCACTGCAAATTTCCTAACGGTAATCCATTTATCCACTCAAAATTCCCCTCCTGTCTCAAATCCGAGGCTCCAATCCAGTATCTGTGTGTATCGTCATGCTCTAAAGACAAATAGTTGCTTTCTTTAACTAATAAATGTCATGATTCCAACAAAAAGAGGGTGTATGTTTACCTCCTTGTTTCAGCGACACCTCTAAACCAAAGATTAAAAGCATCTTTCCCGTTCATGTGAGAAGAGAAGAAAATTTAACTCCATGGAATTTGAGTTGTGCCAAGAAAGAGGTGTGACCGGTACTTGGCATAAAATTTTATTATCCGATAGTAAGATTTTCCTAACCTTTAAAAACTAGTGAGAATGCTTCTTTATACCGCCGTGGAGTGCCTCTGAATAGAACAATACACTCCAGTTGCCTTTAGTAGTATGATAATGGGGATTTGCATTTTGTTACTGATCTAGGTCTACGCCTTCTACACACACACACACACACACACGATTTTATTTTCACATCACGCGCGCATACAGTAGAACCCACGATTGTAATCTGCGTAAGTTTTCAACAGGAACCCATGCAAGAGGAAATTCATATGTGGTAGAAGAGTTAAACCTAGATAAGTAACTTACAAAACCGCTATTTTCAATCACTCCGTTGCGAAATCATACGAGCTATGATTATGATTCAAAATTCTGACACCATAAGTACACGGGCAAACATGCTATCATTTACTTAGTTTTCACCGCCTGTAAAATTCTTTACCCCCTCCCCCGTTCCATAACTGTGATCAGAGACGCCGGTGGTTTTTATTTCCGCTAAAACAGTTGAACTCATCCATGCAAATCGTTTTATCCTCCATAGCTACTGAGTACAGTTTGGAAATTGTATGAGACTGTTTGTGACGACACGAGAAATTCAAAGTATAAAGTATTCGCAAATGCAGCTGTAACAACATTATTTTACCAGCACCACTGTGAAACAGGTTACTAATGATATGTATCCAACATTTCCTAGTGTTGTGCCTGTAATAGTTAACATAGTCGCGATTCCCGCTACCCCAAAACCAACGCATCTATAGTTCATGTTAATAAGATTCTCTTGGTGATTTCATATTGCTTTTTTCTCCACTTCGATTATTTTTTCGCGTCTGTAAAATTGCGTGTGTATCATAGTTCTTCTATTAATAATGTGATCGCGAAGTATAATTGCTTGACAGGTTGGTCACGCACAACAGGGCCGGATTAAGGCCTTCCAGGGCCCTAAGCACTGAAAATATTATGGTGACCCTCCCTGGAAAATGTGAAATTCCAAAAAACAATATTAAAAGCTAAAAAGATGAGAAAATATCAGTGCTGCCATAATTTCAAATCAAAATACTCGTACATTCAGATCTAAATGGTCATATAAAATTCTTTCAATTTTATCATCAACAATTAATTTTCAGTTGTTTTTTTTTTTTGGTGCCCATATTGGGCTGGTTACCCTTTTTACTAGTACAACTGCCATGCAGTCATATGAAATATGCACTTATAGAATATTTAAACTGGCATTGTTGCATTCTGGGATATCAAGTTCACTTACAATCATATTGATTGCGCCATTGGTTTGTATCTGAAACAGCTGTACTCGTCTTTGTGCAAGATCAATTAACTGGGAATGCATCCAGGCTGGATTTATCTGCGAATAATTATTCATCGTTGTAGAAACAATCCCTGAGTGTTTTCATGCCTTAATGTACAGTCAGCAACAGGGTATTTTCGCGTGTTAATGTTATAACACCAAGCTGGCCTAGACTAGGTACATCAGGATGGTCCCAACTGTTGACTATTCGGCCCTTGAAAAGATGATAGTTTAGTGTAGACGACGGTTTCCTAACTTCACTCTGAAGCAAATATTCATCAAGAAGTGGAATAAAATCACCATGAACGCTGGCGTCTATGGTAACCTATCCAACTAATTATGCACCCTTATATGTAATGATGAATCTAATCTTAGACACAAACACCAGATATTGAAAAGTAACCATGTGGGAATTCATCTCTAATAATAATGATATTGATATCATATATATATGAAACATTTTTATCAATTTCATCTCTACGGGAACGTATCACGGTTGATCTTTGATTATGCTGATTGTTTACCAGTAATGTCACTCAATCCCTGTCTTCTCTAGATCTGTTTATAATAAACAAATACAATCCAAATTCGCGCACCTTTAAGACCTGATGTTTATGTGTATTCCAGCCATCCTTGACAGCAATAAAAACAAATCTGCCATTTACTATACCAATCTCTTTTTCTCTCCTTTGCTGATCAATATCTTCCCGAATATGCCCCTTAAAATTACTGATCGTGGTTGTGAAGGTATCTCTTTTCATCCAATTATTGTCTTGTTGTAGGTCTAACATCGTCAACATTGTCTTTGATAAAAGCAATCGGCATACCAGAGTCTCTGATTCACCAAATTTCACTGATTTCAGCCAGATTCTTTGCGACAGCACATCGCAGCTTCAAAACAATAGCTTCAATGTCAAATTTAAATGTTTCAAGTTTTTCGGTTTGATCTTCAAAAATCACAAAATCGCACGAGTAAACGTCAACAACAATCGGGCTGGTAATCTCAATCCAAACCGCTTTGGTGACAAACATGGTCAAATCCACATCAGTCGTCGCTAGTTGAACGTCCTTTAATATCAATAGGCATACTTTCTAAGTGACAAGGTAAAATCAACAAATGTTTACAGGAGTTGGTGAACGCTCGAGTGCACACAACCATTTAAGAACAAAATGTCAACATATTGGCCTTTCAGCTGAGTTTGCTACGCTAGCGTTGAATAAAATCAGCGGTAAATGACATTCTTGTCTATGTATGAAATCCCAGATTTTTCAACTTATTAGCAGCAACGTTTTTAATGTTATCAAAGACTCGCATTGCTACTTGTTTGGCGATTGTTGCGTGCTCGAGGTCAGGGCCGTGAATATCTTTGGTGAGCCTGTATATAATCCCTGGACAACATAGGCAATTATATTTGCGTAAAATGTCATATAAACGAGTTTTCTTGAGTTGACACCAGACACTAGTATCACGCCTCTACGTACTACCGTCACTGTATATAAATATCATGTCGATATATTGCACAATTGTATCGTCACAATCTCCCCGCGTAGGTCTCACATATGCCAGTTCTGGTCCGCAAGGGTGAAACAAATATGTGCCAAACGGCAATCGTGACATGAAAGATATATGGGCGCTGCATGAGTAATCGATAAAAGATCACCGAGGATCATCATTCAGACCAAAACCAAATGATATATAATCCAGCGACGTTTGCGTTGCCGAGGATGAAGCTTCAAAACCACCACTGATGACGTCCCAGTCAGTCAGATTTACCTGTGTCGTGGTGGTTATCCTGACAATAACTTACGTAAAACAGCGACTGGTACCGTCGAGTCCTGTACGCAAAAATTTGTTCGTTTGGGGGAAACTTTGTTAATATATTCAGGCCATCCAAGAACTGTTCTTAACAACGACAGCGCACTATCAACCTCGTACGATGGAGATTTGATGGAGATATCAGTGCTGGTGTAATCGTATGTACATTTGATGGTCCTTATAAGTCAACAATGCCATCCTCTCTCAGATCTCATTATTTATCCATTCAAGGTCATATGTACCTATGGGAAGTTAAACAACGTTCCAGGTGGCGCCACCGCCTGACGAAAACATAAATGAGTTATTCGAAGGAATCCCCCAAACGGCCGCGATCGAATATTAGGTCATCTGCAATAAATGAGTAACGATGCGATGTGCAGTCTTCAGGGTCCGACCTTCCCCGCGGTTATTGGTATAAAACATTGCACATACAATTTTCTTTAATGAAATCTTAATCATGGAGGTAACGCTCGGGGTTGTCTTTTCAACGACACGCTAAATATCAGCATTTATGTCGCAAAAAATTCTTTAGAATTCATCATCGCTGTTGTACGCACGTTGGTTGAATAGATCATCGTTGTCTTCAGCAAGTTCATGCATCAACATGTGAAACGTACCAGGGTCCATGATGTTATTGGTGAGCAAATGCTGATAAATTAATGTGGACTCATTAATGACTAAAATGGTGCGTTGTTTCCCGCGTTACCCGACCTTATGTGTGTTTCTAACGATCCACATGGTCGTGAGGTTCAGACAATCCACCAAGACCTTCTCTTTCTTACTTTTCTTGTTGTTCAAGCCATCTTTTTAATTTGTCTTCTTCTTTTTTACGTGTGAGTTTAGATGTTTGAGTTTGGATTGTAACTGCACGTTGCTGCTGTTTTTGCTTTTTTCGTCTTTCATCTTCAGCTTGGGAAAACCTTTCCACCGGAGGTGTAGGATTGCTAAAGGATGCAATTGTTTTTTAAACATGGACATTTTTTTCTTTAAGCGTGTACTTACAGGTTCGGGTGCGACAGCAACTTCAATTTTTTTCTCCACTTCTGCCTGTTTTTCAACCGTAGCTTCGTAGGGTTCAAGTGAAGGTACTTGCGAACTGGGAGTTTGTCTTGCCGTCAATAATAGTTGCATAAATTCTGTAAGCATTTCCTTGTATTCGCAATGTTCTTTCAGCTACAGATGTATCCAGTATTTTTATAATGAAGGTCAAACAGCTCGTCAGATCCTTGCGTAAAGCAAGTAAACTCCTTGCATGCCTACTTGTTCTATACATCATATACACTCTTTGCTGGTTGTTGGAGCACAATATTTCTTCCGTGACCCATGAAACAATATATTTGTATGCGATGCAGCACAAAACACGTACCTCAAATCCAACATGGATTTAAACACGTAACGGTAGAACTGCGATCATTGGAACTTGCATTCGTTGTGGAATAGAGAAGTTGACGTTTGTGAGAACCTCCGGTTCCAGGTCCACTGGTAAACGCAAACTCGGGTTTTAAGAAAATGTTACCGTCAATGTCGCTGATGCATCAAGGAAGCTATCGGGAACACCGTGTAGGAAATACAATAGTGAAAAGAGTATTCCTAGACACAATTACTCTGGCCTGTTTAAAGGCTGGAAATATGCCTTAATTCTAACAACTAACCGAAACTTAGAGAAACGACTATAAACAGTGTCGATGTTACCAACATAATCTAGTGTACCAAGCATCAAGTGATATTCGTAAACGTCAACGTACTCATATTGATGATCATTCATGACTTGAACGCGATCAGTCCTACGCTCGAACAAACTGATAGATCAATCATCTGTAAGAAGGCCTGAAGGCCAAGAGAGTCATTTGTGGACAAAGTAAACTTACTTGAGGTAAAGCACACGAATATAATAAACATGGATAAGATCTAATACAATCAGCGTGGCCGTTGACAGTTCGTGAGCGCAGTAAAGGTCACCCACGAGGTTGCTTGAGCGTGGTTGGCCAAACAACCATTCTGCCAATTTTACCTACTCGCACCAAGACAAAATTCTCGTGACTGGTTTGATATGAGGACGCACAACGAAATTCATCAAGCTGATCTTTTGTTTCTCCAATCATCGGATAAATGGGCATATATACAAGCACTAGTTAACTATCGTAATTTTCACTAGTGGATACAAAGAAGAGAAGTTGACGTTGAAAGTTTCAGCGATTCTTGCAGGTGCGTTTAATGTTATTCATGCACGTTCACTACTAACATGGCCATAACTGTTGCAAGTGAATCCGGCCAAAGAATTTTTCGGAGCCGTTGCAGCATTGTTAGAAAAACATACGGTGAGAGTTCGTGTTGGACTTGTTAATATACATCGCGATTAAGCCATTGTGGAACACATATTTCGACACTGGTACGCACAGAAATTATTGATGAGGTCTCGGCACTGAGTGCTTGATATAACGAGTGGGTAACGTGACTTCTATTAGTCATACAAGCACTACTTAATGAAACCACGAGCATGATTGGATTGAAACCCGCCGAGGCTATTCGACAGATGAATGTCACCGTTACCTACACAGTTATTTAAATCCTTTCAGAAGCACTTTCGTTCGGTGTCCGTATGAACCTGGGGAGTTAAAAGATAGGCAACGTCGTACTACTGACCCGGTTTGGTCCATTAATGTATTTACAATCTCTGACCGGATTGATGCTCAGAGGCAACCAACACGTTATCATTTAGCACCTGCAGGAGACCGCTCTGTGATAGAACCACCGAGTAGATAGGAATTGCAAGTTGTTTCCGCGCATACCAAACTAACGTCAAAATTTATTTTGGGATATACGCATGCTCGAATGCGTAAGTAGCTATTACGTTTGGAAGCATCAACCGTTTGGTGACAGATGTGGACAAACCTACTCTAGTGCAATAATTAAAAAAACACTCTCGGATGTTTCGTTGACCGGATTATATTTGCCGTGTGTGCACACTCACATTGTGGCTGCAGACATTTCTCGTACCTGTCGTGCCGGAGATCCTTTTGTACAACCACTCTTCAAACACCATTTGCCTTCTTAACGTTTCTTGATCCACCAACCACAATGGAGTACATTTTGGGGCGCAGTCCCACGTACTCCTCTATAGGTTTACCCAAGAACTCGTCCTTGAATTTACAAACCTTTTTGTGTTCGTTACTAACCAGTGGATGATCTTTCGGATTTTAACTGGTGTTAAATTCATTACCATCAACGTCTCACCATGTCTTCATACATATCATTGGTGGTAATATGCATCAACAACCAGTATTTGTCCGTGTTTGAGACATTCAAAGTCCCGTATATATGGTACCTTCATTCTTCTTTGCACCAATGTAAATTTCAAAATGATTTTATCAGGTTTAAGCATAATCGTACGCTGAGAATTTTTTTTTGATTCCACTAAGGCAAACGTTATGCTAGTCAAGCAGCTGTTGGTTACAACGTATATGCATGCAAAGTCTGCATGGAAAATGTTTACCCTTGTAATTACTATGACAGTATACTATTCGTGGGAAATGTTAGCTCCACACGTAGTGGCAGTGTAACAATAACAAATCAATATTAAAATGTCTGCATGTGTATTTCGATTTCCGAAACCTTCATTCCCAGGAAATACGGTATCAGTTATGCCACAATTACTTAGTTCAAACTTACTAAAGTCAGTAACTTGTAAACGAAATTATGTTTTACCCAATTTATGTTCACCCAGGTATTGCATGCATTTCTAGGTTGGTCTTGATTAACGATTGCGGTATACAATGCAGACATGAGAGCCTATGCAAAACGTCAACAGTAATCAATTTTCATATTGATTACTGCTTGCAGCAGAATATGTGCTTGTGTTGGAATGTAACTCGAACCGTGAAAGGATTTAGCGGGGAAATATGCAGTTGAACCTTGATGCGTATGCCTACATTCCATCCTGATCCTGTCTTGAAAAGTTTTCGAACGTCCCAAAAATCCTTGGAAAGGTTTTCTCAGTTTAATTATTAATGGCCTCAGTGTCTTTACGGCTGAGGATCACACGAGTACCGATATGATTCCGCGGACTTGTGATTTTAAATGCATCATTACTGTCACGGCTTAGTGGCATAATCAAATTGACAAATTCACATGGTGAACAATTTCCATCTCAATCGCTCCAGTCATGGATTACGCTACTTTACTCGATGCCATATTTAAGACATGAGGGTCAGCAACCTACAACTGTCATATTTACGACATGATTGAGCATCTAGACCAGGGTCAGCAACCTACGGCATGCGTGTGTGGCACGCGAAGGGCAGCCAAAAAATCTCGATTTAAACAGTGTTACTCTCTTACTGGTGGCACGAGCTCGTTCATTTTGTAATTAATCTGGAAAAAAAGTGGCACGCGATATAAAATAGGTTGCCGACCCTTGATCTAGACCACGTAATGCTAGGAAATGTGATTTAGAGTAATCGCAATGGCGTGTTCTATTACATATTTATCATGTTCTAAGGCATTCACCATTGCAGTGATTGCGTCTCAATGCTACTGAGTGTCATGTAAATGAAAGTTCATCTAACTGAGCAAGAACACAGTACCATGTAGTATAAGCTCTTCATTTATGGTAATCTGAAATGCGGAACGAGGGTCATGTAAATAAACAGGCAAAATTATATGGTTGATCAGCAACAAACAAACCAACAAATTCATGTAAAATGTGTCTTAAGTCGGTGTCCACCAAGAACAGCTCAAATGAAACATCGCTGAGTACTGCATCAACCGCAGACTTCATTACGTGGCATCACATCCAGTAGACAGGGTGTTATAAAAAAATATATCCCATTGGATAGTGAGTGTGGGTGCAATTGTTATGTTAATATTGAAAGTATCTTTTTAATTGCCAGAGGCACTATCAATATTGTCGCACGCACTGTCTTTGTCACTATGCGTCAACTATCTGGCGTTTTCTTGCACCATGACAAACAGTGATTCTTCGCTTTTTGTTGTATTCTTCGCCAAATATGCGTTGATGCTGTTCAAAGAAAATTCGATACCCAATTAATTAATCAAGATGCCCCGGATCCTATTTTGAAATTGATATTTCTTTTGAGCCTCTTTGACAGATCTGTATGACGCACTTATCTTTTCTACAACATTAGAAACTCTTCATCGTTCGAATAATGTGTTTCCCACATTAGATATGCTCATAAATTCTATCCAAATAGTATAAGCATCAAATTTGTAAACTTTTAGGACACACACACACACGCACACACACACACACATACTATATATATATATATATATATATATATATATATATATATATATATATATATATATATATATATATATATATATATATATATATATATATATATATATATATATATATATATATATATATATACCCCAGCGTTTGTTAAATATAATATCCTCACACAATCCCCGCCAGAGCCAATATAAATATAGCCACAAAAAGAAAACTATATTTCTATACTGTATAGTAGCAGTCAGAAATCCTATTCCTGCAGTAGTAGTTTAGTCTCACAGAAAATGACTCTCCACAGATGATGCTGTATAGTCACAATCAATAATATCGGCCTCACCGAAAACTTCCATTTTGTGCACATGTTATGTGTGTAATACAATTGAAATAACAGTGGCCGGTTTATTCCCCACTCGAGCGTTGATACAAATCATAACAGTAGTCCGTGGGTAGTGAACGTTTATGTACCCGTGTCTGCACTCGCATCGTACCCGTGTCAAACTCCTGTAGTAATTTTGTCGTAATTGGGTCTGTACTTGTCACGCCAACAGAGTATATATTACAATTTCATAGACGTGGATAACAAGCTTTTAGGAAAGCACTGTTTCATTTGGTACGTCCAATTGGTACCAATCAGTCCAATTCAGGGTCATGGGTCTTTGAACTAGAAATGCAAGGAAAGAGTTTCTGCGTTCAGATTCCATGTCTTTCAGTATGCTTGGGCAAACGTTGTCATACTGCAAATTGTGTATAATTGTCTTTCTATCTTGACAAAATACTAACTAAAAATTTATTCCAAGTACTTATAGCAATATTTTAAACAAAAACGTATACTCAAGGAAATCATAAACTGCATGCTTGATTATCGCTGTCATCACAAAAAAAGCACACGTGAAAAAAAAACCGATCAGGTAAGAAGTCACGAAAACGACTCGGTCTAACATTGATTGGGATGACATACATTCTTGAAGACAAGCTGTACCCACCCAGGAGTCCAAAATAGGTGTTTCTGATAATACTCTCTTCCCAAAGATAAACTAAAAACTGCAAAGACTTTGATTTGTTTCGTGGATATTTAAGAATCATAGCAATAAATATATATTAATAAAGGCTAGATGTCGACGGTTATCACCATTCTATCATACAGATGGAGATCCATCATTACGCCCAAGAAGAACATTACTTTAAACGTGTGTCAAGGGTTATGCTTACCATTTACTGTCATTTATGAGGGGAAACGACACGGTCTAAGTCGAACTAGATGACGCACGTATGTACCAAAATGATGCAAAGTCGAATTAATTGGTCCACGTATGTATGAAAACGACGCAAAGTCGAAATCAATGACCCACATATGTATGGAGAAAGGCAGTCTAATCCTTGTAGGATTGCTATCTTATCATAGAAAAAGATGAATTTAACTTATATTTGATGACCCTTGTGTGTGTTAAAAACAAAGGGCTTTCAAACTTGTATTAGATGACTTTCGTATCCATGAAGAAGAAACAAAATTGGAACATTATATTACTCTAATTAATAATAATAATAAGGACTTTGTATAGCACCTAATCTTGAGAAGTTCTAAGCTCTTTACAGCATTAGACAACACCTATAAGATAAAAAACATATAATAATATTATTACAAAATCAAACACCATGAAATCAGAAAAACATTAAAAAATAAAAAACATACTGAGAATATTTCAGATAGGAAACATTATTAGGTCTTTAAGTTTGTTCTTGCAGTCGAAATAAGTGAGTTTTGAGAGCACTCTTGAATGTGATCACTGTGTCTTTGTGTCTAAGTTCAGTGGGCAATTCATTCCACGTTGCTGGGCCCTGGTATGCAAAAGAATGCTGTCCATATGACTTTGTTTTCATTAGTGGGAATAATGAGTATACGATTGTCAGAAGAGGAGCGTAAGTTTGTTGCTGGTGTATATACATGGGTGAGATCGGACAAGTATGTTGGACTAGAGTACGACAGTGAAACGTAGCACAGAGAACAAAATTTGTGTTTGATTCTGGATCAAATGGATAGCCAATGTAGGGTACAGAGCAGCAGGGAGGTGTGCTCTGGTCGTGGTACTCTAAGTATGATTCGAGCAGCTGTCTTTTGAACTTTTTGAAGTTTCTGGAGTAGATATTGAGATGAACCAGACAGAATTGAGTTACAATAGTCCAGTCTTGAAAGTACTAATGAACACACAAGTGTTTTAGTGGTATCAACTGAAAGATATTTGCGAATGGAGCTGTTGCGTCTCAGCTCAAGATATGCAGCCTTGCATATGTTAATGACATGTTGGTGCAATGTGAGAGTACTGTCCAGAGTAACACCTAGGTTTCGTACTGATTGTGTGAATTTAATGTTAGTGTTGCTGATATTTATTGTTTGAGTTAAAGGATGTAAATGAGAAAGTCTTGTTGTGATCAGAATGGCCTCAGTTTTATCATCATTCATCTGCAGCTTGTTACATGTCATCCATGATTTCATATCAGAAATGCACCTCTCTACACCTTGGATGATAGCATCAACTTCAGTTGGGTGGCTAGATTTGTATATTTGGGTGTCATCAGCGTACAATTGGTGAGACACTGGATGATGATCTATGACACTTGAGAGCGACTGAGTGTACAGAATGAAGAGAGCAGGTCCAAGAACAGACCCTTGTGGAACACCACAACACAGATCAACTGGACTGGAGTGTATTCCATTTGCAGATACAATCTGTGTCCTGTTGACCAAGTAGGACTTGAACCACAGTAAGGCTGTATCATGAATGCCAAATACATGCTGGTTGTTGTTGTAGGGTTTAACGCCATTTTTCAGCACACGATAGGCTATACATGGCGGCCAGTATTAATGATGGAGGAAGAACTCGGGAAAACCCCAGAAAGAACCACCGACCCACGAGAAGCTACTGGCAAGCTCTCTCACACAGATGCATGCTGGAGACGGTGAAGTAATATATCATGGTCTATTGTGTCAAATGCTGCAGACAAATCAAGGAGGGTGAGGACTGTAATCTTTCCGCTATCCAACGCAGAAAGAATGTCATTAATTACTTTTAGAAGAGTAGTTTCAGTACAGTGGCAAGGGCGATATGCAGATTGAACATTGCTACAAAGACTGTTTGAATTTAGATGAGATACAAGCTGGGATAGAACAACCTTTTTGATATGAATGGGAGATTAGAAACAGGGCAGTAGTTCTTTAAATCGTTATGGTCTAGTGTTGGTTTCTTCAGCAGAGGCTTTACAATGGCAGTTTTGAAAAATGATGGGAATTCTCCGGATGAGAGAAAGGTATTAATAACATCAGTTAGTGAAGGCAATACTGGATCTAAGCACTCAAGCAGCAGTGATGTTGGAATTGGATCAAGTTCACATGACTTTGGGGCACCCTTCATCACGATTGTACGTACAAAATCCATAGAGACAGGTTCAAATACTGCTAATGGTTGCCGCTCAAATTATGTATCCCAACTGTATGGTGACGACGAATCAGTTGAAATTGGGGTGTCAAGCTTATCTCCAATGGTTTGTACTTTGTCACGGAAGAAATTTGCAAACATGTCCGGAAGGTCGACTGGAGAGAAGGTAGTTGGAAGTGGTGTTGATTTGTTCCTTGACATTAGCTTGTTAGTAATCTCGATAAGCTCTTTGCAGCTGGAACTTTCCATGATCTTAGTAGTGTAGTGGGCTGATTTCGCTGCATGGACTATATTTGTAACATTCTTCTTAGCGACTTGATAGATTTGCTTATGAATAGTGAGTCTGGTGGAAAGCCAGAGCCTCTCAGCTTCATGGCGGTCTCTTTTAGCAGTGCGAAGCTGGTCCCTAACACTGCTATACCATGGAGAACACTTTTGAATTGATACTCTGCACTTGGTAGCTGGGGCATGTTTGTCAAGCAATGAACGCAGACAGTTATCGAGTTGTTCTGCGGTAGGAGGTAAGCAAGTTGTATACAAGGAGATATATCGAACTAATACTTTGTTCACTGTCTGTCACTCAGGAGTTACAAGTGATACGAGGAGATCAATCGAACTAAAACCTTGTTCACTGTCTGTCACTCGGGAGTTAGAAGTGATACGAGGATATCATAAGAACACTAGTACACACATTTTAACTGTAGGATAATTCTTGGGTAAGTTCCACTTCGAGTAAAAAACAAACTTTAAAGACATTAACTATACTTTTAGATGTAATGATTGGTTCCTTATTGAGAACATATTATTTACAAAAAGTGTGAAAGTCTGAGTACCAATTAATTTAATTAATACATATTAGAAAAGCAATGAAGTTTCCATGATAAACTTCGAGGTCAATGATATATGTTACTTCTAACACAAATTCATAAAATTTGTTTACTTGCATGTTGATGTTTGCTCCTTTCCTTTAATGGAACGAAACTGTAAGTTGGAGATTTTTCTTTAACATATATTCTATTGCATCACAATAAAAAAAAGTTGTGCTGTCCATCGGATTATACAAGATACAAAAATTATGTTCACTCTTACCATAGAAATCCAGACTCTGCAGGTATTTCTCATAACTGATGTTCTTCAAGTATATCAGATGCGCATGCTCCAGTTGGCAAGCTAAATTAGCCTCCATCCAACTGGTAGGATTTTCTTTATGTATCTTGTAGCACAAATCAAGCGCCTTCACATACGTATATTCAGTGTTGTTGCACCCATGTAAACCTAACAATGAAACTATTAGATACAAAAATTGCTAGTATTACTTATTTTTAGGTATGACACAATTGGTGCTAGCAATATATTAATTTAGTCAAACAAGATCTTTTAAGTTTCATCATATGAGTGGGGTTAGAGAGACAGCCATCACACCATATTTGCATAGTAAAACTGCTATATGTCAAACACCGATTTCCCAAATATTCGGCACAGATCAGATGAATGGAGGAGTCCTAATATCGAGTTTTCTCTTACCGGCGATCTCGAAAAACCTAGAATCAAATTTAGGCTAAAGTACTATTAGTTTTCTAAGTTCTACTGTATAATATTCATCCTCAGATCCGCAAACCTACTTCAAGTAAAACAAACTTAAGGGTCCAGACTAACGAGTAGGCACTGCAGATTTTACTACGACCCTCTCCGATAACAATAGAAACATATTACATGGCTCAGATAGACGAAGAAAGCTTCTCAAACTCGAAAAAGTATTGGACACCAAAAATTTTATATGGTGAATATGTTTGTTTTTATGCCACCAGTTCGTCATGAGCACAATTTTAGATTAATCAAACAAAACCAGCATGCTATAGAAAGCAGATTTATGTGGAAAGGAAAGACAGAAAGACAAAGGATATATAGTCTCGAACTTTGATAGCACTTTGTTCAGAGAACATGATTTTCAACTTACCATAAAAATGAAATTGGCATATAAACGGGAAGGAAGCGTTACATGGGTCATCGTTCATCTTCAAACCGTTGTCATCTCTGAGATGATAAACAGTTCCACAGTCCTCCACGTGGTTGTAGTCATTCGGTTCCCCGGTGTGGAAGAGGAGTTCTTTCTGAAGAATTGCACTGTCGTCCAACCAACGCCAGTCATTCTCTCTCCCAATGTCTGAAGCCCCAACCCAGTATCTCTCTTTGAAAATCTCATCTTCTAATAATAATAATAATAATAATAATAATAATAATAAGCATCAATTACCCCTTCTGATGATGGTGATGGTGGTGTGGTGCTATGATAACCATCATCATCACCATGACACTACAATTATAACGCTCCTAAGCCTACAACTTCTACTACTGATGCTACTACTACTTTTTACAAATATTCATGCTACCAAAACTACTACTAATACAACAGACCGCTCCGGTGGCCTAGTGGTTTGAGCGTCCGCCTCTGATGCGAGAGGTCGTGGGCTCGATCCCCGGTCGAGTCATACCAAAGACTTATTAAGAGAATAGTGTTAGGACTGGTTGGACTGGTGTCAAGATAATGTGACTGGGTGGGACATCATGCTACGTATCGTCTGCGGAATGATGCCCCAGTGCTAGACATCACTATAAACTGTCACACTGCAGACATCGTAGTGATATGACTGAAACATTGTTAAAGCTACGATAAAAATCCAAATCACACACACACACACACACACACACACACACACACACACACTAATACTACTACTGATACTAATGCTATCTACTACAATAACAGCTACTACTCCTGACACTACAAGTAATACTACTACTACTACTAATAATAATAATAATAATAATAGTTTGGCCATGTCCTCGAGTACTTGAAGCATTAGAAAACTTAAAACAGAGCCAATTTTCAACCTATCTTGATGATAATTGATCCTTCAGCTGAGTGTGGAATACCGAATCTGAGTGGGTCACTTTGACATTTTGACTACATAAAATGTCTAATTTCAGATGTTTAAAAGTCATAACATTTTCAGAACTTACGGGTTCTGTCAGTTGTCATGACTGTTTATCATTTTTTCTGAACGAAAAACGCCTGTTTTAAATATCAATGGAAATTAAGGGGATGAATAGACCCATCAAATCCAAACAGATCCATTGCTTAGTTGATCTATTTTTACCAAATATTTGAGTCTTATGTGTGTTTGAGACGTAACAACGGAATATAATAACTCCTTGTATAAGACCATGAATTCCACTGGGCGAATTAGGCTTTTCGTTTGCATGATATTTTTCCACTATTTAATATTTGTTTTCTTGAACTTTGTTATTGTCTAGACTGTAGGAAACATTAAGTTGGAAAATTCATCTATCAGTTCTTAGCTCTTTATTCTAGTTAGATTTGGTCACTAGGTTTTTATACACCAAACGTTATTTATGCAAATCAACCATGTACACAAATGAGATCAAAAACGTATTACCTAAAACAACTCATCAAAACATACCATAAAAGTGCATATTATTCAGGTAATTCAATATGGGGACATCGATATGTTTCAGTAAATCCCCTCCATGAGCCCGGCATGTAGCGCGTGCAGCTTCCCAGGTGATCCGAGTGTGATTTATGTATATGCACAAATTAAGCTGATCATTAAAGGTGTATCCTGCTTGTAGGCAACTGTCCTCTGCAAAAAAACATGAAAATTATAAATACCAATCAGAAAAGGACTAATCAAGGATTTCACATGAATGCATAATCTATCGACCGAGATGGTGTTTTACAAGTGCTGATATTTACAATCGTCAACAAGTTAATAACAACTGAAATACGGACTTTGGTGCTTGAAAATAATTAACAAAGCATTAAAAATCAATTGACTGTCACTTTTTTCCATGTCAGTCAATATATACACTTGATTTTGTATATCTCGCAGTATGTCTACTTTTAAGTGTTTGTGATTTGAGTTTTTAACGTAGGTTTTACAATTCTTCAGTCATATCACTACGATGCCTGTAGTGTGGCAGTTCGTAGTGATGTCGAGCACTGGGGCATCATGCTGCAGACGTGGTATCCTGTCCCACCCAGTCACATTATCTTTACACCAGGCCAATCAGTCCTAACACTAACTTCGTAATGATGAGCGCCAAACTAAAATGCTACTAGTACCATTTTCAGAAGTCTTTGGTATGACTTGCTTCGAACCCTCGACCTCCCCCATGCGAAACGTATGCTCTAACCACTAAGGCCACCGGAGCGGTCTTGTACTTTTGCAACACGTACTAGAATTGTACAGAGTTTCAATACAATGACCCCCTGTTTCCAAAGATCGATCATTGATTTGAATAAAATGTAATGTATCTTAATTACTGTGTTGGATTTAGTTATTAAGATGTTGATTCATTTAAGACTAATTACTACTTTTTATGTTGCGTCCAAGTAGACACCGACACATTGACAAGTAGACACTGACACATTGACACGTAGACACTGACACATTGACAAGTTGACACCAGCCAATTTACAAGTTAGGTTTGAGCATTAAAAAGTCATACTGAGTTTGAATAGTTGTATCTAATTACAATCTATGTTACAACTCATTCAACAACTGGACTATGGCATAAATTTGTGTATACCACGGCATTTGTGGTAACTGCAATATCATTTAAGAGGTTTATTCTTTTCTGTATAGCTAAGGCAGACCCACTTTACCTACCAGCATAGTTTAATGCTATTATTTGTATGTTATGTTTCATGTCAATAAAACCTATGTATCACAACTTCATTTATCCCTATTAATATCAACTTATCCGAACTACATGCGTATCGAACAAATGTGAAGATCTGGCATAACCCATTCAGAAAAAAGGAGGTTCACGTTATATATATACATTGTACACTGTTTTTTTTGTGTCTGTTTCAGTAAAGTCTATTAGAGCCTTGTAGGTAGAGTAGGTTTGAGCCTTAGCTCAGTAATCGTGCACATCATCCGTCCTGCACACGATAGTATTGCCTCACACACCTCTAAGATCAATGATAGAATGATTATTTACATATATCGCTTGTACATTGATAGCACGAAAGCCAATCTGATTAAAATAAGATCTTCACTGTTATACATGAAGATCTGACAGCGACCGCTTTGAAGTCATGTTATGGTAACCTATATTTTTACCATAATCGTTCATTTTATCAACCAATCAGATGAAGTCTTAGATCATCGGGTTTGGAGACTGAGCAGTGTTGATGAAGAACATGAATGTGTATCAAACGATCTGATTCACTTTCAGATTTTCGAAAACTGCATTTCCATTGGCTAATTCGAAAGTTCACCAGAATATAACCCTTCAGCGGTCGTCAGATCATCACCTAGGACAGCGAAGATCTGATTTTAATCAGATTTGCACTAAATAACACTGCTGTATTTAGCTACAGTCATGAATACCCGTATATCTGAATTTAACGACTTGTTTGGTTGGGAAGTTTTGTTCTTTTTTCTTTTCTTTTTTTTTTCGGTGCTTTTATATTTTGCTTTGACAATCTAAACTCTGTTTTTGAGGTAAAATGTTTGTTTTATGCCCAAATGTATGTCGGTTTCATCGAGCAAGCTGCTTTAAGTTCGACGATTGTAATCCAAGGTGATAATGTAATCACGTTATAGTAAATGTATCAAATTGTCTTGGAAAAATGGTATTGTCTTCCCGATGAATACTGTGACGTACAATTTCCGTTGAATATTACAAAGCAGTCGATGTGACTCGAATGTTCTCACCAGAACCGTCGATAAACAAAAGCAACCATCCTCTAATGTTCCTTTCTTCACAGAAAAAAAGAATAAACTCGTGCCTAACCACATATGTGATACGGCGCCTTACACCACGGGAAGTGATGTTGTCACTGTTCCAAGCTATGGAGGTAATCATTTGTGTGGCAGACCAGTCCATGTCTGTTAAAATCTGCTCCCAACACCATAGGCTTAGGTGAAACCGATCGTTCCAGAACCACATCTACATTACGAAGAATCATTTATGTGAGTAGAATACACGACTATAGTCATTCTGCATGAGTATTGTGAGGTGGAGAAAGATTCAATACGTTCAAAGGGAGACGTCGAAAATACTTCCAGGGACCAAATTCCAATGAATTAGGCAAAGCGGGATTGGTGTATTTGGGAAAAGTAGACAAAGTGCAGAATTTCAGTTGTGGTGGCAAACCATACGAATGGGGATATAAAGATTCATCCTAAAATGAACCTGACATAATGTCTTCGTAATGTCGCTCTTTTCATCATCACGGACTATTTGGATATGCGCATTTAGATTCCACCTGTGACACTCAACTCAGATAATGTATTTACGAGCATTTGGTACGGTTTCATATGAAACGCAAAGAAGAACTACACCCTAAATGGTATAGACTGATGTCTGAATGATATAAGCAGACTGATTGCCTGGAAAATTTTCAGATGAAAATTTGCAAACAAGTTATAAGAAAACCCATGCTACGTCTCCTGAACAAAGTGTAGCTTCGAATTGCGCGGGAAGATGTCAGTCGAATTATTAAGGACTTAATTAATGTCACAGGACGACACCACTTCAACCTGAGACAACCTAGGGTATGCCTACTGGTCGCTGAATTTGTTTGGATATCGTTTTTCCGCCAACAGAATTTTGATAAATTTATTTACATCAGAAGACATAATCGCAATGACGAGAGGAACAACTTTGTGTGTTCATGAAAAAAGCTGTCTTTTGCAAAGTCATGCGATTTGTTTTGAATGCGAATCAACATCTCTCTAAGAAAAAGGTAAGCCGTACCTTGTAAGCACACTACACTTGCCAAGAATTTAAGTAGCCCGTAATCGGCACTCTCGTGCTCTACACTGGCATGATCTGTGAGACTCGAAAATTCTTTGAGTCTATGCCTGAAGATTAAATGTAACCAATAAACAAGGCATCTTTGGAAACGTGCATGATTGCTTACGCCCCAACCTTAAACAACAACAAACAATAAGTATCGTATTGTGACAAAACAAAAATGGAACTGTCGCAGTTGTTGTGATAAATGGAAGACGTCCAAAACTAAAACAATGTTGGTGTAAAGTATAAAATGTTTTGTTTTGTACGTTCGATATCAGAACCATAAGAGTCTGAAGTAATTATGCATCATCCGCCATCAAAGCGATCGATGAAATGTATGTTCGTCATAGTTGGAGGGGGTATCTAAGCAATCACGTGAACATGATGATTGTGTGACCGAGTCTCGATTCTTCGAACTTTGATCGAACACAAAACACTTTTGTTCGATCGTCATACACGACGCACTCATTACTCCAAGAAAGTCAATGACATCTTATTTCGTTATTGGAGGATATTCCTTGAGAAGACGACCAGGATCATGTCTTACTCCTGTTAGACTCATTTCGCCATCTTTTGACGGCATCATAGTAACATTGAGGAAGAAAAAAAGACTATGTCCTAAATGAACATTGCATATCGCTATATTTAAATCACGCAAAATACATTTTAACAAACTAAATGCATCGCACCATCAGTTTCAATGCATCCTTACTGATGCTGTTCAAAAGTTCCAGATACAAACCTCAAGTGAAAATCTTGTCCAAACACCAGGGATCGCCATAGCTAAATTATATCTATAACCTAAAACCATCCCTGGGAGGGCATTTAAATCATATCCTGATATTGTTTTCAACGCCTTACGTCACTTGTTCAGGCTCGAATTAACAGTAACACAAGAAAGAGTGAAAACGACAAGCTTTGAAAAAAATACAATAATTTATTTCCTGGAAAAATTCCGTTAAAATGAAAAAATATGAACTAACGTTTTTATAGAATCAAATCCAAAAATAATCCAAAAATAATCCAAGAATAAAATTGTAGTAGTTCTAATAACAAAATGTTCTACTGATTTCACGTTCGAATCACGACGAAGAGTCCAAGATGGAAGACGATGACGTATGCTGGAATCTGTAGTGTTGAAGTCTACAGTTCCTTGTAGAAACAGTAATTATCACTCCGGTTTCTGATAGCTGAATAAATTTTTATAGAATATTGTTCTTGTTCTACAATATTACATGAGCACACGTATTTTCCAGAAAAATATCAGAATTAATCCTTTTGAATCCAAGTAATTTGAAATAACTCCAAACCAAGTAATTTGAAATAACTCAAAACAGCACAACACACAACTAGCAGTTTAACAGCCCAGCTTCTACTGAAAATAATTATCCAGAACATGGGTTGTATAGTATTATTAACGTAACCAAGGGGTCACTTGATCATCTTCTTGAAGAGTATAGAAGGCAAGTACCTGTTACATATCTCATTTACCCAGTGTGACCCTGACGAAAACCAATCATTTTAATCTAAGAAAAAAAAAACTTTTAAAAAATGTTTACATCTTAAACATGAAGTCATATCATGACCTTGAAAACAACCAATCATTTTAAAATAAAATAGAACTTGTTTACGAAGGTTGCTACAAATTCTGAAACAAGTTCAGGATTTAGATCAACACCTGGTGTTTATAAACTAACAGTCAAGGTCAAACTATTTTCTGAAAAATGTATCATCTCTAGTGAATAAATTAACATTACAACATCATGTAATAAAAAATAAACAAAGCAAAACTGACAAACAATTAAATTGAAATAAATATATATTAAATCAAATACACATAACAAACGTAATAAAAAAGAACTGGTCCATTAAAGAAAACACAAAAACATCGATGAGAGCAACGTCATCAATTGCTTCGAAACATGATGAAAAAGAAAATTACAATGACCGAAAAGAGCATGGTGCTCTTATTTGTTTCTTTTATTTTTTTTTCTGATGATGAGTGCACCGAATGTGGCAGATTTAGCTGCACTTTTGTTAGGAGCAGTAGCCGGTCCTATTTTAGGAGGAGTTTTCCTATCACTTTTTGAAAAAATAAGGGCCGACCATTCTCGAAATGACGCTGCTGAAACAAAACTTTTACCACTGAGAAAGATGATAATTGACGTTGCTGTCTTACAAACGCTGGAGCTCCGTTTTTGGGAGAAGTAGTGGATACCGCACTAGCCGCCGAATCCTATATGAATGTGACTTGTAACCGAAATTAAAATCTTAAAGTCAACGCTTCACGGAAGAAAATGCAAGAAGACTTTCCCAAAGGGAGACAACAGAAGTGCGTTTGCCTCTTTACATTCTAAGCGATCATCTTCAGTGTCCTATGACGAAAAGCATTGTCTAGTGTATAAGGAAAAAAAAACTTTTTCTGGATACACAATAAATAATAGTCACATATGTCGAGAATGGATTGAGCCAGTGCTATGGCTATAATTCACCTTTGGAGTGAGACAATTCAATGTTTTTCATAATATGGTACACCCATCGAAGCAGTTGCTCTGACACCCCGCAACAACGATATGTTAATAGACGTAGTAAAATACTAAGTCAATAATGATACTGAAAAAAAGAAACAGAACACTATAGACTTGGACATTAGTTATTGCAAATTAAAAAGCAGACAAGGTGCATCAAGTATCTAGCGAATATTCAAAGAAGGAACTGGACCTGTTTGGCCTTGCCACCTTCAAGGATGATAAAACAAAAAGCCCAGTTGGTGCAATATCACAGCTTGCATCGATTTCGAAATCAATGGACAAGACAAGCCTACGTCGAGCTTAATAACAGTTACCTGTACCTCGACGTGCGAGCGATCGAAACTACAATACGAATCCAGACCCAGTTGTCACGCTGACAACCATTCAACTGCTCATGCATTCTTGGTTCAAAAAAGTGGATTTGTACCTGAACAATGAACAAGTATGCAGCCGTATATACACTTAGCTCTAGATGGCTCACCTAAAGATTCTACTCCCTTATGAAAAAGAAGTCAGAAAACACACTTGGATGTTTCTGTGGTATAGCGACCTGACACGATCACCAGGTTCCAATACGCGACTTTGGTTGCTGATCATGACACGAACCACAATCAGACACAAAAAAAATCAAACAAGGTTGCAGATTGGAAATGATTGATAGTTTGCACTTTGCCATGTTGCTGCAGGATAAGTATTTATTGAACGGAGCGGAGGGGTATCTCAGACTGAATCAAACATTTTATGTTGGTCAATGCTATCGATTTCAAAACCAACATCGAAGCAGGGACAATGTATGAGTGACGCGCATAATTCTTATCTAGAGTAGTAAGTTAAATCAGTCAAACTCTCACAAGGAAAACTGCCAAGTTCATATATGACGAGTAACAGAAAACATCACTACTGCTGCTCGAGTCAGATCAGAGATAGATCAGGTGTTTAAGGGCCAGTAACCAGTTGACATATTCAGCAATGCAGTCATAATACCTACTTGAGACCATACTAATTGTTTGAATCAATTTTTCCTTAGTCCAATGGATCCAATGTGGACTTCTGCAACAAAAGAGACAGATGGACTAGAAGCAAAGGACAAAAATAAACTGTAACTGGTTTTCGAAAATGGCTACGCAAACTAGGCACTAGAAGGAAAAGACGAATTAGAGAAATTAGAGACAGAGGAGAGAGGAAGGCAGGTCTAAGGACAACAACACCAGGCCAGGACAGGATTTTCACCATCAATACCACCAGTACCACCAAGCTGTGTATGACAATTTGGAGGCGAAGGCCACGAAGTCTAGCTTTAGGCTTTCGGTCTCCGTCAGCACTTTGGTCATGGGAGAAATCGTCCAAGAGTAGTATGTGCTGTGGAGTCCGGTCAGGATCATTCAAATTCGATCATGATAAGAACAAACTCGTCATGATTGTCATCTTTCAGAGTGTGTGTTGATCCATACGGGAGTTGGTTTGTATGTGAGGGTCTTTATCTGTATGTACATGTGATGGTCATCATACCATATGTGTTTTTCTGGTCAATCTATTTCGACGATGACCATGACATCACTCATTGGTTTTGTTTCTGTGAGTACATGAGTTATTGATCAGACCAATTGGTGCTCTAAACTGTCTGTGGCACGCTTGACAGGAGATGCCACAAGGGTTTACTTGATCAATAGACGACATGCTGTATATAGATTTACATTACTCTCACTCCCCTCAGTTCACCGTCATTAGTTCCAGTATGGATGAGACTCTGCACGGTGGGGTGATCCTGTGCGAGATTTTCACAATACTCAGTATTAAAGCTGAAGTGCTTCAAGGAAGACTTGAGGGAATCTTTCAAGCGTTTTATTCTGACCACTCTGGGATCGTTTTCGTTTTCCCATTTCCACCCACAGTAGAAGATGCAGTTTGATAGTCTGTCTTCTGGCATCCTTCTAACGTGCCCTGCCATCTCAAATGTGACTTTATCCACAGAATGCCTGCCCATGTAAGAAACTTAGTCTCTGTGACCCTGTCCTGCTATCTGATACTCATCAGTTTCCTCAGGCAGCCCATGTGAACTAGTTCAGCTTCTTGGCATGGTGTCTAAACACATTACAGGCGTCACAAGCATACAGCAGAGCTGGCAATGCAGCGGTGTTGAAGAACTTCAGCTTTCTTTTTAGACTGATGCCTCTGCGCTCCCACATATTTGCATGTGGTCTGCTAAAAGCCACACTTGCATTGTCAATTATGACGTTGATTTCATTATCGATGTGGACTGCACGTGATATAGTGTTGCACAGATAGGTGAACTTCTCCACTGCCACGAGGGTCTAGCCATTTATTATGATGGTAGGCTTTCCTGGTAAATGACTCTAAGGAAGGAGCCCTTGATCAATGTGATACACGATGCGATTCGGCACAGTTCTGGGGTGGATGCTGCCGGCTATTGAAAGTAAGCAGATGCCCTGATGGTTGTCGCAGAATTGTATGTTGCTTTTCCACTTGTGGAAGTAATTGATGCATGCATCCCTGTACCCCTGCGGTATAGTTCACTGACTCCACATTAACTGGAAACGTTCAGCCAGCTTCTTTGCCTTTTTCGAGCGGCTTTGTAGACTTCTGCCGCAATAACATCTTCAGGGGATTTGCCATGTGACAGCAGGTCATTTGCTTTTACAGTCTCAGTCAGCGTTGCAGGATCAACAAGGAATATATTGATTTCCACTTGGGGCGGACGATCATTTGCCTACTTTCTGATCGAGGACTATTGATTGATGATGTTGCTCAAGTGCTGATACTGTCGAAGTGTTCTGTCTATCTTTAAAGTATCTTTTCTTTGGCAGTGAGCATTGAGTTGCTGTGAGCACTCATTATTGGAAATGTTTCTGATTATTGTGGCCCATAGATTGTCTTCAAAGCATCGTAAAGGTTCTTCATTTTACTCCTTTCTGCATCGGACTGAATCTTAATTGCCTTCTTTATCAAGCATAAGTCTTGCGACTCTTCAAGTTTATTTTGGACAGTCCTCATGATGTTGCTGAATGCTGCTTTGATGGATGGTGCAGTACTGCCTTCTAAGCAGGCCTTCTGTAGCCGTTGTTTTATAGTCAGAAATTAAGGTATGGCAGTATCGTTCTCATCATACTAATTTTGATGTTGACATGTGACATGACCACGGGTTCTGGAAGCAGTTGAGTACGCGGAGTCTCTGAAGGATGCCCAGTTCTCTTCAACATTCTCGGAGTTTATATCTACTGTACCTATTTGGTTGCATAGTTCTTCAAAAGAAATACCTGTTTCACATTATTCTGTTCGATTTTGGAACATTAAGCTTTTGGGGCACTTTTGTCTTGTCGCCTTCTAGGCTGAATCTGGATATTGAACTTGGAGACTATGAACCAGTGGTAAGTCTAGCATTTATTGTCACTCGGACATCATGGCTGTCCATTCTCCGGACTATGACGTTGTCAATAAGATGTCACTGATTGGAGAGTGAGTGCATCTTGTTACGGTTTGTCTTGATGATTAGGCAATTGTGTTTGGTACATTTCCTCAGAAGTATTAGTCTGCTTTTGCTGTAATTACCAATGCCATTTTCGAGATGTGTGGAGAAAACTCCGGATGTAGTGGATGATAATCATTTCCTACTGCACCTAATCTCATGCCCTGCGCTGCCCACACAAGTCTTGCCGTCTGCATTCACATCCATCAGAAATTACTTTCCAGCCAACCCTGATTCAACATTCACATGCGGTACCATCTACTGTTACTTAAGGTAGCAGGTGTTGTCTGACCTGACATTATCATCATCATACCATAACACTCACCTCGAAAACATTTGTTTGTGAGGATGATTGTTGATATGTAAGGTCGTGTGTTGGTCTGTAAGGGCATGTGTTTGCCTTAAGGCTGTGTTTTGGTTGTAAGATTGAGTGCTGGCTGTAAGAATCAGTTTATCCATAAATATATGTTTGTAATTATGTGTGTTTGTCAATGAGTATGGGTGTTTGTTATTAGCTGTCTTTACCATCAATCCGTGTACATCCGTGTGCATCCATTCTCACCACTCTGCACCACTATGAATCTCTTCCTCTTCCACTCCATGCTCGAATTTGTGCGCCACTGTGGAGACCTGGTCATCCAGAAATCCCAATATTTGCAATATTTTGATCACTAAATATCAAACCTTGCACAACTTGGTTTATAATAGGGACAGCTGAGGAAATATGGGTACGGTCACTTAAGGGTAGACAATATTTCAGTTTCGGTTTACTTATCTGTATCTAATTTGGATTCGAATTTTAGTATATAATTCTTAATCTCGTAACAACAACAAAAATTGGTCAACGAAATAAATAAATACTTGGAGATGCTGGCAATGTTGTTTGTCTAGTCGAAACGGTTGTTGGTGCGTGCTCTGTTGGCGACGACGAATGTATTTTCATCTGCGTTTTTGGTAAAGATGTTTGTGTTCTAGTCTGCGTTGTTTGTGATTGTGTATGTGTTGTTGTAGGCGTTGTCTGCAATGACGTATGTTTGGTAGTCTGCCTCGTTGTTGTTTGCGTATTTGTTGTTTTCTGCGTCGTTATTTCGGAGTTGGATACCCATGGTGATGTATGTTCTAAGTGTTGATGCCTGAGAACTGAACAGTTCCGATTACATAAGTCAGTCTCACAGCAACCATGGCAAGTGCCGTAATTCTGTCTTTTACCGACAATCTCCGTACCAAATAAATTGTGACACATCTGTAATTTATTAAAAGAAATATAATTCGCTGTTTCCTGTTAAACATTTATAAAGTATATTAAGTAATTACAGACAGGAAGTCTTTAGTTTTGTATTTTTTAAATCAATACTATGCTTGAAATTTCAAAAGAAATAAAATCACTTATCAGAATACCTTTATTTTTCTGGAATAAAGAATTTGTATTATTGGACTGACAAGAATGAGAATGGATGGACCAAAACATCTAAATAGTAATAGCAAAACCAACCATTTTGAGCAACTTGAATTGTGGATGGTTTTGGGAATTAAAATTTAAACTCTCGTATTTCATACATGTCTGCACCACTTCTCTCTTACGCAAAGAAAAGGAATGTAAAATAAGAGACCTGAGCAATAGTAATATTTGGAGCTGGTCCATTTACATTCGTTTACAATTTGTATCTTGAAACTCTATTACTATTCAAGAGAACGTTCCTGGACAAGTCAATGTGTTCACATAAAAACAAAAATACACTCGAGTTCCTGAACCATAGTATATATTAACTCTGCCTAAGTATTGATATAAAGAAACAGAGTTCTGGGCCACTTAAAATAAATAGGACTTAAAAAATTACTGGATATCTTTCAAATCAAACACCGAGATAACTAATGACTGTTGATATTAAATGTGTTTTTAACCCATGTACCCCTGTATCTGTCTCAAATGCGGTCAACATAATGGTAACAGTTGCATTTTTCTGTGTCGTCATTTTAATAGCCTAACAGTTTCCTTCAGACCTTCAAGTAGAGTTTTGTCATCGTACAGAGCTGGGGGCGCAGGAGACACATCCAATTGTAAGCAATTCTACCTAACGAACTAGCAACGATTCAGGTTATTATTATTGCAATTGTAATCTCTATTCGTTTTCGTCTTTTTGAATAGTCTCTTCAAATGTTTTACGTAATATATTTTGAATAGTCTCTTCAATTGTTTGACGTAACATCTTTTTGAATAGTCTCTTCAACTGTTTTACTTAACATTAACATCTTTTTGAACAGTCTCTTCAACTGTTTTACGTAACATCTTTTTGAATAGTCTCTTCAAATGTTTTACGTAACATATTTTTGAATAGTCTCTTCAAAAGTTATACGTAATATATTTTTGAATAGTCTCTTGAAATGTTTTGCGTGACACCTTTTTGAATAGTCTCTTCAAATGTTTTACGTAGCATATTTTAACTGGTTACTTCAAAATGTTTTACGTAACATTTTTTCTGTACATCAGACATATTTCTGTACGCTGAGCAAGTCCTGATGACTTAAAAAGTGATTGCTACAGTATAGTAGATTTTAACTCTCCATACATTAAAACTAATTGTTACGCAAGTTTAACATTGATTTTAATTTTGTCACAGGTACTTTTAATTATTCCATGATGCTGTTAAAAAGTAGTTAGCTTTAGATTCTGTGTTGAATCATGATCTTTTACGAAATAAAAAGGACTAAGATTTGATTACATCATTAAGGTTTTAATTGTTGTGTCCCAATCATGATCATGTAATAATGCCTTAAACACGGTGATCAGGTAATAATGCCTTAAACACGGCGGTATTTTGTGAGACATATGCAATGCTAACTTCGAGAGGTGATAACTCTATTTCTGTTTCGTCAAAAAACTATTTATTTCAATATCTGAACTCTGCGTTAGCAGTATATAATATTCGTTGTCATTTATGTCGCTATCAGCAAACTCTTTGTAAACAAATATGTTATCGAAATATTCGGTCTACTTTTTAAAGATCTCATAGAATAAATGAATAACTTAGATATTTCAAAATGCATGTGTGTTAGTTTTTTAAAGTGAACTCTTTTTTCTACTGTGCTAGTGTTTTTATATCTCGAAGAGACATCGCGACCACTGTCTGTCATCTTTTATATTAAAATTTCATGATATATGAAACTGTTGTGTTCAAATGCAATTTTTGTAATTTATTAAATGCTTAAAGTAGTGTTATTCGGTTGTGGGTTTTTTTTCCTTTTGTCACAACCCTAAACTTGGGAAGCGAGCAGTCCGATTTCAAATAGATGGCAGTGATTTTACGAGAGGAAGCTTACACCAAAAACAAGTGTACTATTTAATTTTTTCACCAAGCACTCTGGTTTTGGTTGTTATATTAAAATAGGAGTAGTTATGAAATTTTCTCTTATTAGTGATTGTAAAAATACAAAATAATCATTTTATATGGCCCAGCTCTGAAATATCACTATGGCCCAGGGACCTTGGGGAAAATATATTTTTTATATGTTTTATAATATGAATAAAAGATTTTAAATTTTATATTTTTAAAAATGTAAGTATTCCAGCACTCATTTTGCCCTTCCTAATCTAACTTTATATTATAATGCCTACTTCGTGCACTTGCAAGACTTTCCATGACGAAAAATTTTTTTCCGTCTGAGAGTCAATAATAATAATAATAACAATAATAATAATAACAATAATCAAAGATGAGGCTGCTAATAATATTTCGTTTGAAGTTGCATAAAGTTACTTATAAATCATAATTAAATGTTACTTGCCGATTTGGAGATACACCCACTTCTGAACACTTGATCCACGATTATGCTAGGTTCAACACTAAGGTAACAACTCTGACATGAAAAAGAAACCGCTTAACTAAAATTACATGTCCAAACATCAAGATTGTTTGAATGCTTGAACATAGAGGAAACGTTTGTAAAAATACAGTATTGTGTCCAACTAAAAATGCAATTAGACATTACACTATTAAATAATGACATTTTAGAAGACGATCATATATACTGTTATTGTGTTAAAAGTCTATAATATATATTGTCAGTGCGCTAGAAAACTATCATATATACTACTATCATATATACTATCAGTGTGTTAAAATAGACTATCATATATAATATCAGTGCGTTAGAAGACTGTTAAAAGACCATCATATGTGCTATCAGTGCGTTAGAAGACTGTCATACATACTGTCAGTGTGTTAGAAGACTATCGTATATACTGTTTATGCGTTAGAAGACTGATATTGATATACATACTGTCAGTGCGTTAGAAGACTGCTATACATGCTGTCATTGCGTTAGAAGACTATCGTATATACTGTTTATGCGTTAGAAGACTTATACATACTGTCAATGTGTTAAAAGGCCATCACATATACTGTCAGTGCGTTAGAAACCCGTGTTATATACTGTCAGTGATTTAGAAGATTATCATATATACTGTCAGTGTGTTAGAAGACTGTTAAAAGATCATCATTCATAAAGTTGGTGTGTTAAAAAGTTTACAATACGGTGAATATGAATATGATATATTCTGTAACGTAAATTTTACAAAATGTAAAAAAGTAAAATGTACGCTGGTTCCATATAACAACAAAGAAACACTGTACCAAAAGAAAAAAATGAAAAGAAGAAAACTCCTTTATTTCATCTTGATATATGTTGAAATGGTCACTTACAATACATTGTCCAGGATCTAACTTCAATCGTGCTCAAAAATAAATAAATGTAATTAACGAGTCTTATTAAATAACTGTGAATAACAATAGGAATAGTCTGCTTATTCATTTTAAAACAAATCTAAAACTAATTCGGACTTTTAAACAAATATATAACAAAAAATATTTTACTGCATTTCCAATTATTAAAATAAAATTATTATTTTATTCTCTTCACGGTCAGATTAAAAATAAAAGTATGACATTTGATTGGTCAATGTTTTGACGTAACCCGGTTAGATGTTTTTACCATGCATCCTGGACAAAATCAAAACCACGTTAAATGCAATCGCACACTCAGATCAGAGTGAACTAAAAACTTTGAAATTTTATTGACTTACTTCAAATCACTGACCAATCAGACACCAAAATTTGGAGTCTGAGTGTAAAAATGTTCCTAATATTCAATGGCTATGATGTGATTCAGAATCCCAATACCACTGTCCGCTTCAAGTGAAAAACAGTGAAATATCTTTAAAATGCACACACATATCAAGACAAGCGAGCAAAAGAACAGACAGACATCATATATTTGTTATGTACGATTTGGGTCATTTATCTATATAAGCTACAGCAACCTGCTGATGCACATAGAGAGCTGACCTTGACTCCGACATTTTGCGTGCGGAATCGTTACTATGCACATCAGGCCAGAAGAAGTGAGGAAGGAGAAGAAAGAAGTGAGAAGGGAGAAGGAAGATGTTGAGGAGGTATAAGATGCAACTTTCGAACCTCAGTGTCAGTACATCCAGTTAGCAAATCACAATTATTTGGGTCAAGATGATTTTCACAGTTGAAGCATATCAAACTCGCGCTTGTCCCGGTGTGAATACCTGTAAATAAAGAAGACGAAATATGAGATAAGTAAGTCAAAAAGCACTATAAAAGCTGTAATAGAACGTGTATTGTCTCGTTCAAACCAAAGTTTTATAGAATCGTAATGTCTTCAGTGATTAAAGTAAATCTGAAAGTATAAAAATCGCTTTTAAACAACACTAAAAAGTGCCAAAAATTACAGTTAGTAAGTTTTCTTTTCTATCGTCTGTTGGTTGCTATGCGATCAGATAACAAATGTAAAGATATGCACTCGTAGCTTGGTGACTATCGACTTATATAGCCACAAACGCTCTAAATTCTGACACAGTTATATATTTTCACATATGAATCTGATGACTCTTCCAAGATAAATACTTCTTTAGACAGATAATATATTTTGCAAACACTCGTAACAAAAACCTATTTTGAAAATCATCTTTCGTGGCCTTGAAAATTGTCATTCTCATCGTTTTGTAAAGTTTGTAGCACTGACATCATGACAAGAGTACTATTTAAATCCGTCTGCATGTTCAAACCTACAAATGCATGCTTTCGATGTCAGTGTCAGTGGCTGGTATTAGATTGTAGTTTCTCAGTTCTTGCTTTCACACGTCATTGAACGTCATGTCCATAACATGCTTAAGTTTCCAGGGTTACTAAAAAACAATGAATAAACGTATGCTATTAGCACGAAATGTCTTTCTCCAGCTGTCAGAATCAGTAGAAACTGTACTCGCACAACAAGTTTATTTTGTATATTGTTTAATTTCAGGGTGAATGGTTCGAGCTACAATGTCGATTGTCAATAGTGATATCAAAGAAAAGGTAAAGTCTGTTCGGTTCGTCATTTTATCTGTATTTAATTCAACCTGTTTTGATACTTTTAATTTGAAGCAAATGCTGTAATTTACGGACAAGGCTAAACCTTTCCGTTAGAAAGCAATACATCTGAAGACCTTCCATCTCCCGACTTGAAGTGTAGCAAGTCTTGTTCGTATTCCAGTAAATCCACCGTATGAATTTAAATGCAGGTAAGAAATAAAAGTTTTAAACCATTCAACGTTTTTTTTTTACCCCCTTCTGACCAAATTCACCTTGACCTTCCACTTTTTTCTTTGAAATTGTTAGGATTCTGTATACACTCACGGTCAACTTGGTTTCAAACTTTAGTGAAGGAATACTTATTGAGACTCAGGAAAACTCTTTCTCTGGTTGAATCACGATGACCTTGAAGTTTAACCTTTCGATCTAAAAATTAACAGCCATTTTATTTTATTTTAAAACCCTACCTATAGATACAGTACAGTGATTGAAAGTATCAAGAACTCAGATCAGCATGTTGAAATCTAAATGTTAACATTAGGACAGAATACCAAAGTCTAAACATCAGACCGCTAGTCATAGACAGGCTGTATACAAGCTGTACACAGGCTGTATTCCCCTATTCTTGCAGAACAACGATGATTTTGGTGAAAAATTCAAAGTTCTGAATGGCTTGGTTAGTTTATGCTAGCATCAATGCTCTTGAGATAGAGTATATATTATCTATGCTGACCCGATCTTTGATCTTGAGCTATGACTTTCACCTTGATGAGAAAAAATTAAAAGATTGTTTTGGGGGGTGGGGAGTCTTTTAATTTTTCACAACTTTTATCTTCGCTTTAAAATAATATATTGTTTCCAACTGTGCTAACGTTATTTCTCCGGTAGACAAATATGCGACAACTGTTCCTGGGCTATACAATGATAATGTTTTACCTGCCGTTCCACATCCTGCCATGTTACAGTAATCACCAGTACAGCATTCCATGCATGTGCTAATGTCAAGGCCGGTCTGCACACGGTGAATTGGGCTTTGTTTACTATATGATTGACATTTCTGTGATAGATGTAAACAAAGAAACGTTAATGCATAAATAACGGAGCAAAAGAAACAAAACAGAGTTGGTCATCAATTTTCGTTTGCAATGTAAACCATCCACCACATCGACTAACATATTTCCATCTGCCATCACACTGTTACATTTTACAACAAGCCCTAACATAACATATAAATTGCATTGAATCAAGGAATTGTACACTCAAATTATTCATTTTCGAAAGGCTATTCTCCAGAAGCGAACATCCCACAACTCCTGCTCCGAATTTCGTCCAACAATTTCGCTATCAATAACGAATTGTGGTTAAGAAATTCTGGCCTCAATTGGAAATGTACGATTACAACAAAATGTCATGTGTTCATGTGTTATATAAGAGAACCTCAGATTTGAATTAAATTGATTCTACTATTCTTATGCTTCTGTCGTGGATAAAGGTGTTATAAGTCAAGAACTATTGCGCTATTATTATAATTTCAGTCTATATATTTTGTGTCAATAAAGCACAAGAAAATATTGCTATAAACGATTCTTTAATAATTTTTAGAATTAATAATAATAATAATAATAATAATAATAATAATAATAATAATCGACTTGTCGAATGAGAAAGATGGAAGAGACCACAACAGACTTATATTTTTCACAATTTGCTAAAAGATGAGTACAGTATATCAATCTGTATTAGTATGAAAACGTCAATTTGTCGCTTAGAAATATGTACATCACAAACTCTGCCGAGGTTAGAAATCGGGGAAAGTTCTATCCATAAGGCACGAACAAAGTATAATACGATGAATGTTACTTAAATTACATCTACATTGTAATTACCTCATTGAATTAATTTATTATTATTATTATCATTATTATTATTATTATTATTATTATTATTGTAGTTGTTGTTGTTGTTGTTGTTGTTGTTGTTATTATTATTATTATTATGAGTATTATATATTTATAATCGACTTACCGAATCAGAAAGATGGAAGAGATCACAATAGACTTGTATTTTTCACAATGTGCTAAAAGATGAGTGCAGCATATCAGTCTGTATTAGAATGACAACGTCAATTTGTCGCTTAGAAACATGTACATCACAAACTCTGCCGAGGTTAGAAATCGGGGAAAGTTATATCCATAAGGCACAAACAAAGTAAAATACGACGAATGTTACTTAAATTACATCTACATTGTAATTACCTTATTGAATTAATTTATTATTATTATCATTATTATTATTATTATTATTATTATTATTATTGTTATTATCATCATCATCATCATCATTATTGTGATGATGATGATGTTGATGATGACGTTCGCTACTATCATCTCATCTCCACTTCCTTTTTATTAAATGTATTATATAATGTTCTTCTGATACAACTAAGAAAAACGTTTTGAATACTGCTTATGTATTAATGGAATTTTTGGTCTTCTCCAAATCGGGCTTGTGCCTAAGATTATTCTAGTATATTGTGGAGCAAACAAATTAACGTTCCTTGTAGTCATGATGTATCATCTTCTATTTCTCTATGCATCCAAGTATGCATGTTTATTTGAGAGAGAGAGAGAGAGAGATGTTACGACTCAGTGGTCATAAACTAAGTGACAGGAAAATCAAAAACAGCAAGTTTTGTAAAACATAAAGTTATAAATGAAATTGTGAGAGGAATTTTTAGTATTATCAAGTCAGTCCAAAATAATCTTGAAAAAAAAAGTTATATTAAAACCCAAAAGATATATTCCGTATATATTTCAGATCCTGAAATGTCCTGGTCTGCCAACAATCGTGACGTTGTCAAAATGGCGTTGTCAGGAACTCCTTTCAATAATTCACAATAATTCTAAAATAATATTATATTTGAATGAGCACTTTCTATTTCCAATGAATAGTCAAAAAAATGATTTTCTTCTCAAATAATATCTAAATACAATATAAAATACGTCTGGAGACTTGATATTACAGCAACTTCACAAGAAATAAGAATGACTCCAGAACAGAATTGAATCAGTTTGCTATGTTCTCCCCTTCAATAGTTTATTATGACTATAAGTTGCAATAGACTCCATGTGCCAGATCTTACTACTCAGTCTAATATATCAAAATACCTATTTGTATGACCTAACTCATCCAATGGAAATTAACTAAATTCTTCTAGGATACTTATGACCGATCTGTCCAATGGGATAAAAGGTTGAATCTCGTAAATATATTTTTTAATAATTATATTATTAGTAACTGTAAAGACGTAGGTGGAATGCTCCCGTTTCCTACATGGTTAGAGCATCCGCCTCAAATGCAGGAGGTTGCGGGTTCGAACCCCAGCCAAGTCATACCAAAGACTTTTTAAAATGGTACCAACAGATGCCTCGCTTGGCACTCAGTATTAAGAGGTTAGTGTTAGGACTAGGCGGTCTGTTGTCAGGAAAATGTGACTGGGTTGGACATGGTGCTATATGTCTGCCGCAGTGCTTGACATCACTATGAACTGCCACAGTGTAGACATCGTAGCGAAAAATTAAGGTTACGTTAAAAATACAAATCACAGACATGCACACACAAAACGTAGATGAGCAACTATTTATACATCCTATGAAATTGTAAGTTCTCTACTATCTTAAAATAGATCCATGAACGTACACCGAATCCAGCTGTAGATAATCACTAAAATTTACAGTCATGAATACAAGTAACAAAAAAAATTATACAAACTCTTGTACCAGGAGCTACAAAGAACATAGTTATATATAACACTTTCACTCAAAAGGAAAAGAAACATTTATCCAAAAAGCTTTCTTTTTCCATATTAATCAAACACAAAAATGATAATAATAATGAAATTAAACAGGAAGCTGTATAATTAATTTTCACAAATTATACAAAATAAGGCAATATAGAGCTCATATACACGTGTAAGTGCATCTGTGATTAAATTTTATTTTCCTTTGATGTGCCGAATGTCTATGTTGTATTCTTGCAAGATCGAACTCCATATCAACAATCTGTGATTTTTATATTTCAGTTTGTGATCACTGAAGACACAATTCGGAGAAGAAGCAGAATTAATATACACTTCGAAGTGATGTAAACCCAAAATTAAAGCCAGACACTCTTTCTCGATAGTGGATTAATTTTTATGGTGATTGTTTAAATTGTTAGAAAAATAGCACACTGGATCATCCACGCCATTTTTATCTTCCTGAATTAATACGCCACCAACCGATACATCACTTGCATCAACAGATATTTTAAATTATTGATTGAAATCTGGAGCTGAAAGATCAGTTGTACTTTTAAGTATGACGTTTAACTTATCAAACGCTTCCTGACATTTGTCAGACCAATAAAACTTAGTGTTCTTACTCAATAAATTGTTTAGAAGCTCAGCAACCATGGAAAATGTTTTGCAAAATTTCCCATAATATTCAGAAATATCCCAAAACTGCATCAGTTGCTTTTTACTGATAGGCACAGGGAATTCAAAGATAGCTTTAACCATAGTATCTATAGGCATAACTTGACCATGTCACACAACAAGTCCTAAAATTGAAACTGAATCTCAGCAAAACATACGTTTGCTAAAATTAATTCTCAAATTTGCCTCATTCAGTCGAACGAAGAATTTCCTGATAGTCACCAGATGATCTTTTCAGGTGTCACTGGAATATTGAGGGAGAAGTTTTCATACCAATATGGCATCACTTTGTATTGGTACAGACCATCTGGAGTTGGAGAAGCCGGCATTTCTTTTGCTCTATCCGTAATTGGAATATGTTAGAATCCTTTTAACAGGTCACACTTGATGACATAATTTGCATTTCCAGTTCTTTCAATACAGTCATCAATTTTTGGTATTGGAAATAATTATTTTGGTGACATTGTTCAATTTTCTATAGTCAGTACACATACGAAAAGAATTATATAGTTTCGGCACAAGAATACAAGGCAAACTCCAGTTAATTTTGCATGGTTCAATAAATTCATTCTCCAACAAATATTATATTTCCTTTTCAAACATTCCTGCTTGAGAGGGATTCATCCTGTAAGGGTTCTATTTTACGCTTAGAATCTAGAATTTCAACATAGTGGTAGATTTTTTTGTTCCAGTGGGCACATCTGGAAACTAGTGCACATATTCACCTATTAGCTGCTTTAGCGCATTAGTTTCCTCTATTTGTAGATGTGAAAGTTTACGGTTTAAATTCTCTAATATTTCATAACTCTGAAGGCTGGTTGAATCAAAGTCAATATAATCCGGTTGTATGTCATCATTTAAATCGTCACTGAGTAGGGCAAATATTATTAAATTTACTGAATGATTTACAGAGCTATCTCGTAAAACCTACTCAGTTAACATATTTACATAGCCGGTGACGGAGTTATTTCTGTTAAGGCCTCCTAGGAGTGTTTATATAATTTAAATCACTTTCATTTTAACTTTATAAGGACCATAGAATGTAACCTGAAGAGGATTATACAGTATTGCAAAGAGAGACAGAACTTTATCACAAAGCTGAAAAAAATTCCTACTTTTGTAGTTTTGACCTGCCTCAATTTCAGTCTCAAGTGAGTAAATATAAGATTATATCTTGCTAATCCACATTCATAGTCAAAATCTTAAAGATTCATGTCGCACTCTTCTGTTAAAAGAAGTTTATCTTTACCAAATCCAATGGTCCAATGACACGTCCAAAAACTATTTCAGGAACTAAAACTGGCAAACTGACAAATGAAACAAGATAAACAATATTTGGAAAATCACTTTTAATTTTCTGGCTAATACAAATGATGTAATATATTGTGATATGTAATAGAGACTCCTAAATGACCAGCCAAATGAGTTTTATCGGCTACACTAAGAATTTCCTACACATAGGACTTAGGAACTACAATTGGATTGCTCAGTGACCACACGTCATCAGCGGGTACCTCAGGTAGTCGCCATTTTCTCATAAGGACCCAGATGTGAAAAAATAGCAAGTTCGTATCTCTACAGAATCAGCTTCGCTAATAGCCCTCTAAAAAAACATCTCAGGAACCTTTTTCCTGTTCGACAACAAGTCATTGTCGTTTGTCGCCCTGATAGAAATAAAAAAATGAGTGGTTAAAAAAGGATCACTTTGATCAGTACTTCTTGATTGATCAGACAGGAGCAAAGGTGACCTCATCAAAAATCCTGATCAATACATGTATCAGCTAAAGCAATGATTTCCTTATCAACTTTATTCTCAAGAGCTCTTTTTCCACAGCTGTAGTAACTGCACAAGCAGGGAATAAATCAGTGATTTCATTTCCAATAGGATCAGTTTTTTATCCAAACAAGGCTTGTCAGTTACAAGTGGATTAACCACAGCCTTATTTCCAGCTAAGTCATTGCCTAGCAATAAATGAACACCATGGAATTTGAATTTAGCGACACTGTACTCCCTGAACAAGAACACATTCAAATGAAGACTTCGCAGACAAAGGCAAGTACCTGATAATGAAACACTCTGATAAGCCCCGTTGTTCCTTAACATTTTAGTAGGGACAGGAGTGGCCAAATCAATATTAATGATATAGGACTCTTCGACGTTGATTGTTCATAATTCTCCATAATCAAATCAGACTGGCGTTTGTTTGATTCCACAAATGCATTGTTTCCCATATATGACCATACCCTTGACCTCTGAGAAACAAGAGCATTTGTAGCTGCTCTGTATGTATTCTATTGTTTATTTATTAAATTAAAGCGATCAAAATAACGTGAACCATTTTCTTGCAATACGTTTATGTAGGTAGAGATACGGATTTCGGATCAATCTTATCAAACGTTGGATTCTTGTAAGTTCTGCCAGATTGGAATTTGTAAGTATTTTCTTGAGACTGATGTGATTTCTTACTAACCATATGCTAAAAGGAAAACTTATTGACAAATAAAACGTAGCGAGTCAACGAATAGTCAACAGGCGTATCATCAGCGTTTACCAAAGTGTCTACACGGTGTTCATCGGGGTAAGTCTTGATGTCACTATAAATGCAGTTCTTAAACTCTTCTACTAATACGAGTTGTCTAAGTTTGTCATAATTTTTATCAATCCTTTTAGATGCACACAACCTTTCAACTATTCTTTTTCCCATGAACATTTGGCATTTAAATTTGTATCTGCACTTACCGCTCTTCCCTTTCTCTTTCTTCCTGCATTGTTTCTATCTGAAACAAACCTAACCTTTCTTAACTCTGATTCCATTATTTTTATCTGTAACTCCACTTTCAAATACTCTAGCCATTCCTGGATTGGATCGGAAACAAAACTCTTCACCCTAAATGACACTGTGAAAGCTTCTCGTTTTCACGATGAAAATCCAAAGACCAGGGACAACAAAAAGTTTAAACTGAAATTCATCTAAATTTAAAATTCAGAACAATTTTAATTTCACTGAAATATTTCTGAAATTCATATCCCGGACGAGCCCCCAATTTCTGTCACGACTATATGGTCATAAACTTAGTTACAGAAAGAATCAAAACCAACAAGTTTTGTAAAACTTAACAATTAGTTTAATTATCAAAGTTATAAATGAAAATGTAAGAGAAACTTACAGCATTATGAAAGCTATTCAAAATAATCCTGAAAAAAGTATATTAATGTCCTAAAGATTCTGAATTGTACTGGTTCGCCTAGAATCGTGACATTGTAAAAACGGCTTTGTTCAACATTCCTTTGAATAATTCACAATAATTCCAAAATAATGTTATAGTCCAATCAGTACTTTCTGTTTCTACTGAATATACCAAACAAATGGTTTCCTCTCAAATAAAATAAACTCTAAATGCAACATAGAATATGTCTGCAGGCTTGATGTTACAACAAGAATAATATAAATAATTACTCTAAAACAGGAATGAATCTGATTGCTCCATTATTTCATTATATACACCTTCAAAAGTCTATTACGACCATATGTCACAATATAACCTACAAAAACAGATCTTCCTACCCAATCTAATATTTCAAAACACCTATTTGTGTGATCTAACTCATCCAATGGGAATAAACTAAATTTTTCTATATCACCTGACCCATCTGTCCAATCTTGCAAACATATTTATAAATAATTATATTATTGGTAACTGTTAAGACATACGTAATCATCTATTTACGTTCTTTAATGTATTAGAAATAAGACACTATGAACGTGCGCCAAATCTCATCTATATATAATCACTACAATTTACAGTCAGGAATAAAAACGTAAAAAATTATACATAGCCATATACCAAGAGTATATATATATATATATATATATATATATATATATATATATATATATATATATATATATATATATATATATATATAGCAACCCCTCAAAACAAAATATAATTTGTGTGGTGTCCCGAATTATGTCCTTCTTTAGTATCATCATTTTGATCCAGAAAAACGAAACCCCTTAACTCCGAATACCAAAACAAATTTCGATCCCAAATTTAAATTTTACGCTACTCCCCCTCCCCCCGCCCCATTAAACCCAAACTCACTCCAGACTTCAATGTATTTTAGCTGCTAAATTTATGACAAACGCTGGAACAGATTTAAAATGATTATCTAATGCTGTTGCTGTGTAGTAGACTTGTCGGTTAAACAAATACCTGGAAACTGTTTCAAAAGCAGGCAGGGTTAAAACAATACTTAACACAGATTAGGGATGGCAATAAGCTAATCTGAAGTCTTTCCACCATGGAAAATGCCAATTTTAAGGCGAATTATTAACAACTAAATGCCTATAGGAAAGCCATTGAAGAAAGATTATTATCTGCTTATTATCTATTTGTGATTGATGTTATTCATTTGTATACATGGTCCATAGAACATGTTTGGGATTTTTATTTGGTTTTTAATTTAATTAAGAATGAGGGCTTGATTAATCAGGCATGTGGCCTTCCTTTTAATGCTTTGCCGAAGGAGACGACAACACAGTATTCTAAAAATCATAGTCACTCAATTGATTTTCATTATAAAAATCTAGTTAAATAGCCATGACTGTCATTTGTCTTCACAAATATGTCTTGGTGTCCAAACAACATATTAAAGGCCCGTACATTAAAAGGAAAGGATCTCTTCCTCCACACTCACGGTCCCAATCAGTAAATTAAGAAAAAGATAAATCTGGCGATAAAGCAAAGGAGTTAGAACAGAATCTAAAACTACAAACAATACATTGACAAGGACACAAACAGATACAAAACAAATTTCCTTCGTGAACAAAATATAATAACAATAAATTGGATTTGAGTATAAAATATCTTTTTAATATTATATATAAATTAAACCAGCTAATAAAAATGGTATAATATAAATCATATATCTTCCTACGAGAAACTGGAAAAATCACACAAGAAGAATCTAATATTTTTAAACATGAAACTGTATCCGATAGTTATAGTTATTGTTAGAAATCATAACAGAGGGGTAAAATTATTACTTTTATCTGAATTCTATTATACAAATTGCGTAAATAAATAGAATCTGACCATCTATTTGATGGGAGATTGATTTATATAAACTTTAAAGCCATTAATTTTATAAATATATACACAATAACTTAGTATCACGAGAAAAAGGTCTGTAGGACAGATCTGGGAAAATATTACGAAACATTCGAAACATCTCTAATAATTGGGGGATTTAAACCATGTATTACCAAACTACGATACGACTGCGGAAAAAGATAAACGACTCGCTAATATCAGTGCACCTATCATGGAAAAATAAAATATAAAAGATATTGTAGCCAATTATAACCTAGCAAAAGATACTTTCAATAGAATATGAAAGAACGAAGAAGATTTTATTTTAGTAAAACAATTTGAAAAGGAAGTTTAAAAATGGAATATTTTGGATGATGCTTTCTCATATCATTTTCCACTAGAATTATAATTATATATGAACGAAAGACCGATATGGGGTATATTTTTAATAGATTTATATGGGGGAAATGCACAGTGAATAACATAAACATAACAATATAATTAAAAAAATAATTTTGATTAAGTAAAAATAAGGAATATATTAAATAGATTACATGTTAATATAGACACATTTGAAAGCTGAGGGAAAGAAGAAATTGAAAAATTAGTAGTGGTATAATAAATATGGTGGAAAAAATAGAAAATAATAACAGAAAATAATAAAGATGAAAAAGGAAAAATAAAGGAAACCCTGAAGAAAATTAAAAGGTTGAAAGAAAGGTCGTTCTGATTGGCCATAAAGACCCTGTCAATGAAGACACGAGAAGATGCGAATATAGTATATATCAGACTGTGAATATAGTATATATCAGACTGTGAATATAATGTATATCAGACTGTGAATATAGTATATACTAGTCTGTGAATATAGTATATATCAGACTGTGAATATAGTATATATCAGACTGTGAATATAATGTATATCAGACTGTGAATATAGTATATATCAGCCTGTGAATATAGTATATATCAGGCTGTGCATATAGTATATATCAGACTGTGAATATAGTATATATCAGACTGTGAATATAGTATACATCAGACTGTGCATATAGTATATATCAGACTGTGCAGATACAACTGGTGAATCGGGAGCAATGATTTTTATCAATCAAAACAAGGCTTTTGATAGGATTGAACAAAATAATGTTAAAAAGGTTCTAAGCGAAATTTGGTTTAATAAAAACTATTGTAATTTGGCTAAATTGTTATATTGCAATATCTACTCCAAAGTCAAATCAATGGTCTTTGACAAAAGCATTCCAAATAGTAAGATCAGTTATATAATTTTGCAGCCTATAAATGTTGCTGTATGTGATAGTGATCCAAATACTAAGTATAAAGATAAGAAATAAAAACAGTATCTCTTTAAGAGAAGTAAAAATCAGGTCAGAAAAATGCAGATGAATGCACAAACATTATTTCAGATAAATAGTATTTCGCACACTTTGAAATGAGTACGAATCTCTTGGGAAAGGATCGTGATTCGCAAATAAATCACACAAAAAACAGATATTCTTTTGATAGGGAACTGGAGAGACAATTATCGTGGACTCCTCTATAATATATAAAGGAAACAGTTTAAGACGATTTAACTGCTACGATGACCAATTTACAAAGGAACATCTAATCTTAGGAAATAATAACTTATTGTACTGAACAACATCAGAAATGGATTAAAAATATAGGAATTGAACAAACTTGTTAATATGGTAATACGGACACAAATTGAAGGCAATTCAAATAATTTGAGAAACAATGTTAATATTTTAATATACAATTTTCAAGTCTTGTTTAATATATATATATATATATATATATATATATATATATATATATATATATATATATATATATATATATATATATATATAAAGCCACACTGGAAAATATAAATAATCTATATATGCTTAAATATTTAAATATTACTATTACATGGTCGTGTGGTAGAGACGGTTATGCAAAAGATTCACGACCTAAATTTGATTAAATAACTATTAATTATATCAAATCAACACTATTACTAATCTGAACCAGTTGTAATAAATATATTAAAAGAAGTACCGGAATATCCATTCATCCCATCGTCCATACATTCATATCTCTTTCTCTCCGCCCTCCCCCCCCCCCCGTACACACACACGCACACAGCTTACCATAACCGACATGCATCCGGAATCATACCATATCGTCCCAGAGGGTGACACAGTTTGTTCAACATAGCACACCTGGAAAATACCAAAATGTTCCAGAGTTTAAGAGAAGCTTTTTAACAAATCGAACGGGGTTGTACGAATCTCTCTCTCTCTCTCTCTCTCTCCTGGTATTCGATTATTAAACAGACATAAAGACATTAAGTTAATGAATGGAACATTACCCATAACAAATCGTCGTGTGGTCTAAAAAGAGACATGTACATACATGGAATTATCGTCTAAACGTTTACATAAGTAGGTTTTTCCCTGATCGTGTTTGGTTGGCTACTAATAATACGTTTTTTAACCTCAATGCATACATATATTTCAAACTTTTACTAAGAATGGTTACTTTATCGTCATTATTCATGTCAGCCAAGGTAATGGATATAAGAAACCATTGATGACAACATTGAACAAAAATCGTACTTCGTGGTCTCCGCATCGTATGAGCCTGTTACAGTCACGTGGCAGAGATATGTGATGGCATCCCAAACATAACGGTCCACCATCTTGTAGAAAGATATTTTAGAAAGAAGTGAATAAAACACTCAGAGCTAAACTTAATTTGAATAACTACATTATATTTTAAATATTTCATTTATTTAATTCACTAGTTCTGCACTTTGTTACTCCGCAACATTAAATTAATTTGACTTTTGAAATCAATATAAATTTAAATAAGCATTAACAATGCAAATATTGTTACATATTAATTGCTTTATTCGAGGTTTCAACACATGTACGTCAAATCTGAAAGTACGAAAATAATTTGGCTTATGATATATTACCGTATAACAGATTTTATGTAGTACAGGACACCGAGTTGAGTACACTTCATTGAAATACCATTCTTTTATTGAGACCTTTCAAATCGTTTTAAAATATGACTTAAAAGGGTGACTATTACTGAAGGGTGTATGACATCTAACAGCATCTATAAAAACTGACAAATGTATGGACATCTATTTTTGCTTCCATCTTTAATTAAATAAAGCAGTTATCGCTGTAAAAATGAACTGACAGAATCTGCAAGAAGATTAATTAATTTTAATAAATAGTTGTTCGTGTCTGTACTTACATGTAAAAGTAACGGGAAACGCCGCAAGTAGTATTACTTGAAAGGACAGAATCGTGTCTGTAAATTTAAGAGAGACAATTCGAAATCAAAATATAAATGAGAGAAATGTATTGATGAAAGAAATTCGTTTATTATTTAAATATCAATTCCTGTCAGTTTGTAAAATAAGTGTCTTTTTAATCTTTTTAATTTTTGGTGACTTATTAATTTGTAAAATAGTGTTATATCAGTTATAAAATGCAACAGCGGTGGAAGAATTGGGCGCTTTTTGTACAGAATATACTTCATCAGGTAGAAACAACCATACCAGACAAAAATAACTGATCACTGTATTACGAGACAGGAATAACTAATTAACGTTGTCTATACGAAAGAGAAATAACTATTTCAACTCTGTTTGTACGAGACAGAAATTATTCATTAACATTGTATATACCAGGCAGAAATAACAGGTTAACATTGTAATTACTAGAGAGAAATAACAGATCAACATATTTATAACATTCAAAAATAACAGATCGGCATTTGTCTTTGCTAGACAGAAGTAACAGATCAACATTTGTCTTTACTAGACATAAATAACAGATCAACATTTGTCTTTACCAGACAGAAATAACCGATCAATATTATCTTTACTAGACAGAAATAACAGATCAACATTTGTCTTTACCAGACAGAAATAACCGATCAATATTGTCTTTACTAGACAGAAATAACAGATCAATATTGTCTATACCAACTAAACGAAAAGATCAATGATGTATGTGTGCGTAGCCATCGGCTGTGGGTCTACTACTATTACCAGTTTTGTTATCTGGATCAAACAGTAAACATTTAGCCTGAGATTCCAAATAGCAGCTTAAAATAGGTCAGAAACAGAGAACCATGTTTCAATATTTCTGCTCACATGTTATCAGCGGTACCCATTTTAAGTGATTTATTCGCACATTTGGGTGTGATAAAATTTCCTGACTACTCTTCTATGCTTAGATATTTACGTCAAACATTTTCAAATATAAATGATTACTTACTTTCATAAAAGAACTTCTATATAAAGACATGTACTTACAATATGTATATAACCCTGATAATCGTCGATCCTTACAACAATGCCTAATGTACCAATATATATATATATATATATATATATATATATATATATATATATATATATATATATATATATATATATATATATATATATATATATAATAGAATTGTCACGTGTGCCTTAATATGAGGTTTTACATCCGGGTATTATCAGGTCTCCCTTTGTTTGACGCGGGTGAAAATGCGATCTTTATCCATCTAATAGTAAGATCAGTTAAAGAGGCACAGCCATGTATAATTGGAGTTTGAGACAGGTAAATGTTGACAGCTTTAAAACCACTGATACCTAAGCTATAGTCTTGTTTACAGTCCAATTAGTTTCAGAATGCTTGTGATGTACATCATTTATTTAAATTCTGCCACCTTTGTGTTTAAACTGTGTTGGGGTCTTCATTTAGAAAATAGATTTGATAAACGTAATAAAAGTAGTGCTGAGAATATCTTGTGTTTGTTCCTACATACACATAAAAGTAAAGCTGAACCAGTTGAGACCTAAATGTACAATTTAACAATTACAAATTGCTTACATGATGTTTAAATTGTTGTCAAACCCCTTTTTGTACAATGTCAGCATCAATGTACAGATTTTGGAGCACAATAGCTTGTTTTTTATTGCTGTAAAATTCTCGTGGGTATGACGACAAAGCCTAAGTCATTCACGGCATTGAATAGAGTTAGTACTCTAAAAAGAAGCAATAATCAGTTGTAGAGAGCATCGTTAAAAGCTTACATATATGCTAAATACTCCATCCAGTTGAGAACAATGAACTTACCGATGCTCTTTCCCATATTGTAAAGGCCTTAGCACTCCATGAAAGGCGACTCTCCCAAGTGTGTATGTAGGATATGGGATAGTCTGTTAGGATGAAAGATAAGACCAATTTATCGGTACATATGTTCTCTTCATACAGAATACGGGTCAACGCCAACATGAGGCATGACCATACCGGTTCATATCTATCTACAGTGTCCCTCTCTGCAGCACAAATCGATTGTCCTCATGTTACTAAAATAAGAAATCTAAGGTTAGAAGTACTAAATAGTGGACATTAGTTTCAGATAAAACAGTCGTTTAAAAGCAATGTAAACACTAATAATCTTTTTGAGAGACCTCATGGAGCGGAGAAACGCACTGCGAACTCTGATTCAAAAGTTGTGACATAAATTTCCAATGCTAATGTTACAAGAAAAAATACTTTTACACAAAAACACTAGGGATACCCTGCATAAATACACAGATCAGTTACTAGTACATTCTCAGTAGTGTAATAGCGTGTAAAGGAGCATTCGTTTTCTCTATATACCGACAAGAAATTAATTTGGGTATAGACTGTTCCTAATTTCGCTTACCTATGTAAGTTAACTTCTGTGAAATATTTTGTGGTACTGTAAGAAAAGGAACATTTACATCAATGACTCTTACGAAAAGTATGATGTAATCATGGAATTCCAAATAAAAATTTATATAATAAAGTTACAGAAACACTCAGCTAGTTCAAGAAAACACAGCCGCCAAAAGATATAGTATTCTCTGTACTTCAAGGAATGTCTGTTGAATGGAAGAAAACTTAACTGTTTTTTATATTGAAAATGATGACAACTAAGATGAAAAATTGGTAATTAATTTTCTACAGCTCCCCACTTTATCTCACATGCAACGATCCCTTAAATAAACATGTCCTCGTTTCAATTACAGCAAAACAGACGAAACAAAATATCAACAAAATAATTACCACTCAATAGCCTACATTCTGTGTATACTGATTTTAAACCTAGTGTCAGAAAGTCCTTACGTCAGACGTGGCAGGCATCATGGAATGATGCATTGAATAACAAACTTCAAGCAATCAAGCCAACTCTAGGAGAATGAACTCCTTCCTACAGAACCATGCGTAGGTAGGAGGTAGTCACTGCAAGAATCCGAATTGGCCATACTTATATCACCCACTCCCACATAATAAAAGGTGAAGACTCACCAGAGTGCGTTTCTTGCAATGAACCATTCACTGTCAAGCACTTTATGATAGAATGTTTTGACCTGCAACCTACGCGCAATCAGTATTACAATGTGCATGACATGAAGGAACTTTTCATACTATAAACATGACTTGTATTATAGAGTTCCTGAAAGCAGTGAATATTTACTCAAAACTCTTTTATGCTATCACCTTGTGCAGTTTTATGCAATATATATACCGTCCCTTTTTAATACCTTTTCATAATTTTTCATTAACATACAACATTTACATCCCCCGTTGATCGGGAAGCTTTATTTTGTACCGTTACCATCGTACCGTTTTATTTTCAACTATTTGTTTTTTTATATCGCTGGTCGATATGAGATTTTTTATAATTTTTAAAAGATTATGCATATAACATTTTGTTTGGCGCTAAATAGCCTAACAGTGCTGATGCGCCGTTAAAAATAAAATCAATCAATCAATCAATCTGTGAAATGTTCAAATATGTATATTATTTGCAACTGAAGAATATGCCAATTTGTCTACCCTGTAACAATTTTCTTTCATTCTACTTACAATACAATAGGTTGCCGTGCTCAGAAAACGAGGCATAAGAAAGTGGTACCTAAAAACGAAGTCAAACATTTCGTGGATGTTATTATTGTTTATCCAAGATAGAAGGCTTCATTTTTATGATTATAATGAAGCAGCGCTCCTTTCATGAAGCAAGCGAAATTGGGGGTCTGGGAAAAAAAAGGGAATCTACGTTTACTCATTTTTGTGCACATGATAAGGTTTTAAACATCGAATGCATCAGAGATCCGACCCATTGTAAGGTAAGATAATAGATGTTGCATTTATAGTCTGCATTAACGCAACAATTCAAAAAGTGCTCTGATGAGCTTGTAGCCAACATTACCAAAAAACAAAGCAAAACAATGAAGACATTTAATCAACATGATTCGCAACACGTACAGACATTGCATATTTTAAAAATTCCAATATACATATTACGTATCATATACTTTAAAATTTAAGCAGGGAAAACACTTTCAAATAGGCAGTTTAAAAAGTTAATTTCGTGTTTTGGTAACAATAACAAAGCACAGGATAAGAATTTGAATAATGCAGATCTAAAGTTGTCTTTTTTTTGCCATAGATTAGGATTTTAATTCGTGGGACATACAAATATTTCAATATTAAAATTGCATTTATTGTGTTTATGATAGAGCAAATCATCCAAACAATGGAGAACAAACTTATTCAGAATTTGAAAAGTCTCTAGAGCCATTGACCCAAGTCTATGCACTAAATATTGGCATTGTTGTTTTAAGTAAGAGTGTGTGGTAACTTCAGGTGTAATCGTCATGCACGTCTCAGAGAATGTTATTGTCGTTTTGTCTTTTATGAAGTTTAGTAGTTTTCCTATCACTGACGATGTTCCAGGTAAAGGAACAGATGCTGACGGAAAAAGGTATATAAAGTTATCTATTTAATGAGTCTTGTTAACTTTTGAACAATAATTTTGTAAACAGTTAATTGTCTTCAAGGTATCCCACAAATATATTTACACGTGTATTAAATTACAAGTGGTTGTCATTACAGATTCCAGACAGTTTGGCAATTTCTTCACATTTTACGACGACATCGCTTATGTTAAGTACATGTTTTACATAGAATGTCTTTTTACTAAGGCAATGCTTACAACCTTTATTGCGATATGTTTCCGTTGAACCAGTCAGTCAGAATTTTGGACTCATTTTGAATTATGTCAAAGTCTGAGAATGAAAATGACAGTGCGTATTCATCAGCATAGTTATGTAGAAAATCATATTTAATAAAATTAAAAAGAAATATCGAAAACAACATTGCAACGTAAAGGTTCGAGGATTCATCCTGTGTAACCCATTTTTGAATTTAAGTCCAATTATTCAAAACATACTACATCTTAGCGGCTTACACTGTGACAGCTCAGTAAAAGGACTCACTGAGGCATCTGACGTAACGAATGTCATTAACAACTTACAGTTTAGAATATCATAAGGTAAACAGTCAAAAACCGAAGATAGATTGATTACAACTGCAGTTACGTTTGTTTTCGTAAAGAACTTTTTTCCAGCCCTCCAATAAATGTAAAACGTAGTTTTGCATCCATGACCTTTTGACAATTACGCAAAATTTTTGTTTAAAAAAATGTTTTTAAAAATTATGCCAACTGTGTCTCAATTGATTATATCAGCTGATGCTCAAGTGACGATACCAGCTGGGTCTTATTTGATAATACCAACTGGGTCTCAATTGATGATGCCAGCTGGGTCTCAATTGATGATACCAACTGATCTCGATTGATGATGCCATCTTATCTCATTTGATTTCTCAAACAGTCTGAAGATAATGTAAGTATCTTCAATCTGACAATATCCTAATATAAGAAGGAGAAAAATGGATGAATGAACTCGATGACACTGTCAATACTTTATTGGGACAGAACAAAAGATAAAACAACGAATATTATCAAATGTTTGTATCTTGAGGGCTTCGAAGAGATAGACTTCTGGATGTTTGAGCAATCTGCTTTAGTTTAATAAAGTCAAGATCTCTGCTGGTAGAATTTGTATGTTCCCACAGCTGATACAAGAAGTCCAAGTCATCAAAATTCTAAACCGTAGAAAAATATGAAACATTGCTCTAATGTCGTTTTAAAATGTATCTACCATACTTGGTTTTGCTAAAATTTATAACAATGTCGTTGCTAAAGTATAAAAAAAAACATGTTTAAAAAAGTTCATCCAGTCAGATTTCGCCATGAAAACGGCAAATTAATGTACTTTAATCTCCCTTCAAATGTAGGTATAGGAAATTTCGTTTGTCAAAACAGGTCATGGGCAAACATACTGAATATTGTATATCATATGGCGTTTTTACTAGTTCACAGCTGAATCTAAACACGCGTAAACTAAGTCTGTCTTAAAAATACGATACAATTACCGGCTACAATGATAGAGAATTTAAATTTTGACCATATGGAATGAAACATTTCCAGTATTTTACAGTTCTCACCACAAAGATTAAACTTCAAGCAAACAGCATTTGGAGCTTAACATCTGCATCTGTCCACGAGTAAGCCACATGAGAATAAATGATAAAAATAGACCACAGCAAACTGTGTTGCGGAAACTGACTCGTGTACCGACGGAAGGATAACGCTATGGCTATATCTTCCTCACCTTCAGTACGTGGGTGGGGGTAAAGGGGAATAATAAAACCAGTTAATTCATGGACAGACCTTTAGTTATCTATATTCAGGTACTATTGTTTTATTTTATGCATTAAACACATTCTTTTTTCATTCATTCTGAAAATCTGGAAAGAAGATTCGACATTGCATATAAATACGGGGTTCGACGGCACGTCAGCACAATGCTGGTTATCTGGTGCTGATTAAAAGTTAAGTTCTAAAATAGAAAAAAGTAAATGTTTTTTTTTTTAAATTTAGAAGATAATACCTTACAAATAGACGTATGCATATAGTAATACAAGATAAAAGAAATGGTGTTAGAATTTTGTAAAGTTAATGAACATAACATAAAAGTGAAAGAATACAAAATCCTTAAAATAAATTATGTCAAATTTGTTATACAGACTGCATTCCATAATAACAAAATCCAAGATTTGTCCCTGGTGGTAAATCTTCATAAGGTTTCTTCACTTCAGATCAGAAACTTATGTCTCATTGGGTGCAAGTCGATACATAAAACAAAATTGATTCCCAATTACGGGACACTGGCAATGTATGTACACTGCTCGAAGCTCACACTTCAGGAGGTATGCATGAGGCACAGTAGAACCACGTCTCTGCTTTGTCCTATACAAGAATAACAGTCTCCATTGACGAATTTGGCGACAATCTCTAGTTATGGGTTTGACGTCAGTCTCCAGTCAGGACGGGCCTTAGGGCAAAGCGAGCAAAGCTGCTGCCTTGGTCCCCGTTCTCCAATTGACCAAAACTAAATTTAGGCATACTGTCAAATCCACCGGCCGGGTCCCGCTGCCAATGTAGCGCTTAGGTCTCGTACACTATATGGCTGGGCCGGTCTCCTATGGTGTGTTTGGACGTTCAGAATTTTGTTTGGGAATTTTCATTCCACATAGTTTCCCTCGTGCGTAACCCCAGTTCGTAAGTCGTGTATAAACTAAGGTATTAGTACAAGCTATTGTTGCTGTTTAATCATGCCGCAGACGAGAGTTAATCTCTTACGCAAGGTTACCGCGACTAGAGAGACGACCCGGCATCCTGAATCGGCACAGGCGTTAGATCGAGCGACTTCCCACCTACGTGATACAGCTTTGTCCAGAGATCAGAGGAACACGCGAGGGACGGAACGTGCTCTAACTCCGTCCTTACGTGGACAGACAACAAGAAGGACATTGTCCGCTAAGTTTGATTGGATCGAATCAAAGCGACATCTAATTGGAATTGAGACGGAGGGTGTGGTGACAATTTCCATTCTAATTATAACTTCTAACCTTGCAAGCGAAAATTTAGTTCTCCTGGGAAGATTGCTGAGCAGATAGGATCACTCTGAGACAGCCAATCTTAATTTGGCGGGAAAACTTAGAGAGGAGATTCTAAGGAAAGACAAAGCTTCCTAGAGGAAGCTTTTTGGGGAATTGAACTTCCTGTTCAGTGAGTCCCGGGTCCCTAAGAGGGGAGAAGGAAATGCGGCTAGCAGAACAGTCGGTTTTGAGAGTATAGTCGGGATAGTGTCGAGGAGGAGGAAAAGGAGTAGAGGAGGAGAAGGTGGAGAAGGAGGAAGAGTATCGAAGAGTCGGTGGAGAGAAGGAATTTAGAGAAAGTCAGAAGTAAGAGGAGAAGGAATTGGAGGAATAGGAGAGAAGAATACACAGATGAGTAGAATACAAGGACAGGTGGAAAGCTATCTCACAGTACAAATCAAATGATGCAAAAGGCTCTCACAGGGTCGAGCGGAAGGAGAGTACTTGGGAAATTTTAATCATTTGATTATTGAATTGTCATTAAATTGTTATTAGCTGAATTTCACTTTTTTGTATATTCAATCATTTAACCGTCCGCATTGCTGACTGGGGGCTCGGAGCTTTACATCTATCTTTCACTAATTTAACTTCCAACCAAAATCGAGCCTGGGTGGGACTTCTATAATAATTTAAATATAATATTTGAAGCACCCCACCCCACATCTACTACAGTGACAGCATAACAAACCTGTCACCCCCCAGTCAGTATATGAAATCTTCTATTCGGAAACGTGCAACTGCTGGTCAGTCATAACTGCTTTATCTAGTTTTCATTACCCTTAATATTAATTGTGGCTAGACAGAAAAACAGTACCAAATTTTGTTTTTTAATTTTTTGTCCCTGATTGTACGCGCTAAACATCTTTCTGTAAGATTTGGGGTATTAAAGGGTTTAAAAGATATTTTTGTATTAGTTTAATGAAGTTCCAAGATTTGAGAATAACTAATTTCTGCGGTAAAAATTTCGTTTTTTTTAATAAATATAAATCGACTCGAGATGGTGTCATTGGTGTTGCAACGGCAGCCGCAACCTCGTCTCCTTCTTTCAAACGAATTGTATCCAGCAATACATGGCTACGATAGGAAGCTCCAACATCATTTAATTTAATCTGCAAAACGAAAAGATTGGTTGGAAAGATACAATATTGGAGTGAGTGAGGGTGGCGACACATAAGGTGGTGATTTGAGAACAAAGAAACTAGCAGTATCGGCAAGCAGTAAGCATAATTTTTTATGTTTCTCGATGAGGACGAATTCCTGTGTCAAAAGGTTCAACTATGTTTTTTGAGTTTACATGGTTTGATATTATGTCCTAAAACGACATAACATGTGCAGTTAGATAGATTCGAGTAGTACTAACCTTATTCTAATTAGCTTTAAATATCACTCAGCTGTTCTTGACAATAAAAGTAATCAAACGTTCCACACTGGACTAGAACTGAGATACACCGACAGCTGGTTTATGTAATACCTTCATTCGGGTTAAGTTTATGACAAAAATACTCTCAGGGCAGTCTTGTCTCCTTCACAACTGTAATGATGTCTTGTAGCTTTTAATAATAATACTTTATTCATTAATTTAGGTCACTGGTCCATATTACAAAATACAATGCAAGTAAATATAATCTGTGCCATGGTGTCAATATAGTGTTCCTCATGAGTATACATATTTACATGTAATTTCCTATTCTCGGTGAACAATATTACAAAGATGGTACTGCCTCTAAATATATTATTCACCATTCATTTGAGTTATCAAACATTGTCCAAGACCAAAGGCCGAATTGATATAGTAAGAAAGATTTCTGATTAATATATTACTATGACTCATTAAAGTATTTCTTTATTAAATGGAATTAAACTTCATTAAAGTATTTCTTTCTTAAATGTACATAAGCTGGACAAATACATACAAAATGGAATTCATCTTCTACGAAATCAACATTTCACAATACCTATTAATTCTGCCAATCCTGCTAAGCCTACCTGTCTCTGTTTTCAGCATACGCGCTGAACACGTAAACCAAGCAAGCAACTTCCAAAGAAAATATGATAATCCCCACGAGAGATATTTTTCCAATTCTAATTCGGCTTTATACATGCTATAATGCACCCATTTATGTAAAGTAAACTGTGAATTCAAGTGTATAATGTGTTTGCGTGAGCTCTGGAATTTGATCGAAAATGTGGACAAGTATCGAAGTCTGGAGAGCGAGAATTGGCTCGTTTGTGCCTTATTCAAAGGTGAAAGAAAGATTACCTTCTATCACTGTTAAGAAAAATGCCGAGTCTAACTTTATTAATCATGGTGGCGCTGAGTGTTTTGCTCATTGTTTCTGGGTTAGTTAAAGTCAACACAGGGTCCAAGAAAGGGAATCCAATGAGGCAATCTACTGTGGGTTAATCTGGACAAGTTCGTGTGACCCATTCATCCTCTAATCCATGTCTTCATAATAAATAACATTGTAACTTAATAATTTGGTAGTATCTTTAAGAGTGAGTGTGTGTGTGTGATTATGATTTTTAATGTAGCTTTAACAATTTTTGAGTCATATCGCTACGATGTCTGCAGTGTGGCAGTTTACAGTGATGTCTAACACTGGGGCATCATGCCGCAGACATGTAGCATGATGTCCCATCCAGTCACATCATCCTGACACCAGGCCGACCAGTCCTAACACTAACCTCTTAATGTTGAGCGCCTAGCGAGGCAGCTGTTAGTACCATTTTTGTAAGTCTTTGGTATGACTCGGCCGCTTCCAAGGCGGACACTATAACCACTAGTGCACTGGAGTGGTGTATCCTTAAGAGAAAGTTTCATTCATCTGATGTAAAACTATGACCAAACACTACAACATAGAGGCTTTCTGAAATCGAAGTTTTAGACATTCTCAGAAAAAGTCAAAGTCCCTGATTGTGTATCAAGCATCTGCAGGTAAGGTTTGCAAGCAGATCTGAATACAAAGCATATGCAAATGTGGATCTTACTGAATTATTGTATAATCCTAGCAAGACCTTCTGGTCTGCTCATCAATCTGTGTTTTGCAATCACTAGCATTAAATACATGGCTTTTTAACGTCACTGAGGTGTCTATAATATACTACGGAAAGTCAGTTTACAGGCAAAGCTAAACACTATAATGACCGGTCTCCTACTGCAGCCTGGCCAGTATTTTTTGAACGCTTGTTTCATTAAATGTTTTATATTAACTCTATCATCTTCTTGTAAAAGGATATGAAAACCGAGGGCTCTTTGGTCATGTTCTTTAAGTAGAATATTTATTTTATCAGTATTTGCCATTAACCCTTGGCATTTCTGTTGTATACGGTGTCAGACATTTTTTAAGAAAGCAGGCTACTAAGAGGTTTCTATGGCATGATATCAGGGACTATCCTGTTTCAATATCACCTAGTCTTCCAAACTTATCAAAGAACTTGATGGATTCATCAAACCTTTCATAATTCTAGTCAATTAATTGATGCTTAGTTCGGTTTTGCGCATGGATTACAGAACATAATGGCCTGTGATTTCTTTCTTTTTGTGTGGACCTGATGTAACTTGTTAGGAATTGGTAGTATTCATTTCTTACTTGTCACACTGTTACACTGATAACAAGTTCACTGCTCTTTGTGAGCTACATCCAACAGTTTCTTGCTAATAGTGTTTAGTTCCTTATCAGGTTGCACAGTCATCCTTGTTACTTTCATTATCTGCTTCACGCTCGGTTTGAGTGGCTGTTTGCACCGGTTTGGGACACGTCGAGACTGTAAACTTGCTTTCACCTTCTGGCCGGGTAATATTTGGATACAGATACAATTCGTGGAAGGTTTATTCTTCATTCAAGCTGGACTTTTGGCCTCAGAGAAAAGCATGCTTTACCTGTTGCATTGCGTTATTCCACTTAGGGCAAACTTAGGAAAATGAAAGGTTGTCAAGGGCAATTTGCACTCGAGATTTTCTCCATGCAGGTTTATTCACTTTTCTGCTCACATCTGAGGCAGACTTATTTCCACTTGCAGCCATCTTTGTGGTTGCCATATTTTTATAAGTTAAAGCACCAAAGAGGATTAGGGTCCACAAAGATACTCAAGAACTCTACCATGATTTAAGATGGCAGAATTTAAATGTTAAATACAGCTCAGCAACACATTAAAGTACCTTGCCCAGAAACACATCACAGTAGCTTACCTGGGCTAATCCAATGGCAGGACTCAAATCCACCCCCTCTTGGTTGCAATTTCAGCACATTAACCATCGACATGTGTGGCTCTTGAAAAGACATCTCCAAAAAGCTCTTTGACTGAAGCAGATTATCAGTGAGTTTTGCAGATGCAGTCTGCAAGTAATCAGCCAAAGCTAAACTTTTTGACATTCATTGGCTCTCCAGTCAAGCCCTGAAGCACTTTTGCTCCTACACATGGTAACAGCGCAGCTATCTTTTGATTCTCATCACACGGTCATGTTCCTTGACTAGGTGAATTATTCCAGGTTCTTTCAAAACAAGGTACCAAGTTTCACTAGACATCTCAAACGTCCTCAAATTGAAATTTTGAAATAGCTTTCATACTGCTTGATGGGTACAGTAATGATTTTTTTTCCCCACAGATCATGTAGCAGGCATTGGGGATTAAAAAGTTATAAAATATGGTATTTTCCTTAAGCCATGCATTATCTCTCGATAAATTTTAAGGCCTCAAAATGTAGAAATTCCTCAACTCTCTCCTCATGAACAAAATGGTTTTCATGTGCTACATTTCATGATTTTGTATCATTTTCACTATATCTACTATGAAAATAATAGATACTGCATATTGAAATATCATCAGCAAAATAAAATCAATTACGTTGTCATCTGTGGTCCCCACCAACCTCAAAGTCCAAAGGGACAAAGATTTTTGCTGACTGTTGCATCTCTCATGGCAGGGCTATTTTGTCTTGCATAAGAGTACACAAGTGTGAAGAGCATTTACTCACATCTGCTGGTATATCACTCACTTGCAGGTCTGATGCTGTGCTGTTTTTATCCTATTAAGATTCTAGCAAAACAATGCAACTTTATAGCTGGTTATGTTCAAATATGGTTGGTAAATAATATCATTTAGTAACTGGTTTTGGGGACTACTACTGTTTGCTCTACATTCACCCCATCAGATTAAAAATGCTAAAGACAAAGAAAATATGTACCTACAAACCTGTCCTAATGGTCACCCATGTTCAGTGGTAACCAGGTCACAATGGCCATTCTAATACCCCCAAGCAAATTTCCCACATAAATGCCTTGTATTTAATGGCCATCTGCCTTCTACAGTAAACCATCAAGTATTTCCTAACCAAAACAATGGTCTCACCCTGCCTTAAGCAGTCACTGGAGCAGCAGCAAATGCTCAGAGTATGCCACTTAAAAACTTATTTTGTTTGATGAGCAAGGCATTGTTTTAATTAAGACATATCATGCGAATTGATATTTAAGTATTTAACATCTCCCTTGTACTTAACATACTCCAGTCGAACTAACTCAAAGGTGTTAATGTGTTGGCTTTGAAAGAAGGCACTTTTTATCCTTACAGGGACTGAAGCAATCTGTTTGATGGATGGTGTGAAAAGTAGTTGTGTTTTTCAGCAGAAATGGAAGTCACCTATGCCAGTGTGTTAGGTATAGTTGAATATCTTCATCAATTTGCCTGTTAATTAAAGATATCTCTGAAGAGAAAAGTTCATAAGAGATATGAGTTACATCCCTTTCCATTAGGGTCAGGGGTGGGGTCATTCAATATTCAAAACGTGTCTGTGATGGCAGGTGAAACTTTCAGTTCATGAGTCACAGTGAATAGCCATATATGGCTTCTTTTGATTTTCTGGTCATCACAGGCATTTAACATAAGCCAACTGTCTTTTGATCATGGCAAGTTAAGCAACTGACTAAATGCAGATACTGTTTTTATCGCATGAACAAACTAAGATCGGTGCATATATTTAAGTCAGTTATGAATTCATTTATAGGATGGACTAAAATGAGCAGGATACAATAATATTCTACAGAATATAAAATTGGGAGAGAACAATGTATACCTGTAATTATGATTTTGTTTTACAAAGCACATAAAACAATCTAGATAATGAAATAACAATGATATTCAGTGCAGCATGGTATTTGCTCAATTTTAAGAGAACCTGTATACAGCAGTCACCTGTGTGCAATGGCCAGTTTTGCATTTCTCATGAGAAAATGCTATTCACAGGTTTGACTGTAGTTGCTTAATGAATATGAAACATTATAAACTATGAATAGCAAGTTACATCATGAAAAGGTAAACTCAGTTGATTAACATTTTTTAACATGTAGTGCTAAGTCCACTACCTCTGCATGAATTCTAAAGTACAAGCTGCAAAAACAAAATAAACCATAACTCTTGTTGTGTTTGCAACATTCTGATTTGTACCCACGACTATCTGGTCTCAAAACAGCCATGCAACAACAAAATTGGACTTACACACTTACAATATTACTAACATCACCAGAAAAAAGAACCACTTTTAATTCGAAATCTTAGGCAAGATTTGTCGCAAAAATTGAAGCACAGTCTCATTTTATATTTCCTTCCAAGACATCAAAGAAATATATTTAAATGAAATTTGGGGATGTTGGGAACCACATAAGGTTTAGATGCAGCCTGTTATTTCTTTTTTGCTTTCCACCATCTTCAGAGTCAATATCAACTGGCTAAAATGCTTCCATCAAATATTTGGTTATAAGAACAGTAAATAGCTCAGCTGTGGCTATGCGCCTTGTTTTCTAACAAATGCTCAAAATCAGACTCAGGAAAACAACCAATTTTCCAGCACCCTTGGTTCAAAGGCTTTCCTGGATTAACAGTTTTGCCAGACCAACCGAGGTCACGCATTGACAATGTAATGCAGTTTCATCTGCATTATACACCTGCTTAGGACTGAGGTGATCATAAACTATAAGCTTTTCTCAAAACACTTTATGCATGGAAATTCTATGATGCTTCTTGAACCTTTGAAGTCATCCTCCACTATAGTCAAACTCATGGTCTACTCTAAGTTCTTTATGAAACCACTGAGCCTGGTCTATTACCATCCTGCCCTACAAGTCCACTCAATCACTTCGACGTCGTCAAAACCATTCCATCATCACTCGGTCATGCTCAGTACTCTTACCATCTTTCATAGTTCATTCACTTCTTGGAATCACTGTCTGAATAGAATTTCAATATTTTGTCCTTCTGCTTCTTTATATCGTAAACAGTTGATGAACCAATACCATGTGTCACACAGCTTTCGCACAGAAACACCACGGTCCAGTTTTTTCAACAATTCTACTTTATCTTGTATCGATATTGACTGGTGTTTATGCTTGACACTGCCACTGACACTTGCACCTTTCTTAGAAGCCATAGCTAGGGCAAAATGTAAGTAAAATAAGCTAAGAATCGCACAAAATACAAGTATCACCACCAAAAACAGCAGTGTAAACAATCAAAGTTAGTGTGTGCACAGTAAACTAATTTGGCTGTGTCGGGAATTTCAATTCCCCTCTCGTAATTTTGTCCGGATTAAAAGAGGTGCTAAACCATCTATTGCTGGAAAATTGGTGGCTTACCTGTAATTCTGATTGTCTATAACTTTGATGAGAATAAAGTTACAATCAGAAAACTTGCTGAATTTTCTTAACTATGCTCTACTAGAATCTTAAATGACAAAATTACACTAAAATCATCACAACATTTCAGGCTCTGAGCTTGAACACAAGTTTCTTGCTCAAAACCTTTCAAGAATACTGAGCCAAGTCAAATCTGGACTGACAAGTGACCCAGATTCTTAACTCTCCTGCAAAACAAGTGTTTCAAGACAGATATTTTACAGGTCAGTAAGTGTGGATTCACTAAAAGTCATGCTGGGGCCCCGAGTGGCTGAGTGGTCTAAAGTGCTCTCCGTTACGGATCACTACCAAATCACCTCTGTCTGCATATGTTCGAGTCTCAGATTCGGCTAATGTGGGTATGTGAGAAAGCTTGCCAGTAGCTTCTCGAGGGTCGGTGGTTCTTTCCGGGGATTTTCCGGGTTCTTCCTCCACCATTAATACTGGCCGCCATGCATAGCCTATCGAGTGCTGAAAAATGGCGTTAAACCTACAAAACAAAACAAAAACAAAAGCCATGCTTATTTACTTTAGTAACAATGGCAAATAGAAGTACACCTCTCCCTCGATAACTCGTGCACAATGGGGTCCAAAAACATAGATTACACGATAAGTGAGGGCACGAGTTATTCAGGGACCGCCATAACAACATGAAATGATGCCATCATGTATTCCAGAAAACTGATGCGGGGGGGGGAGGAGGCAAAATGGTCTGTTTAACAGAAGAATACTCGTTTTAAAATCATGTCGGGAATAATGGTCAATAAAGCGCTTTATCGTTAAAAGTTATTCATTTTTATGTTAAAACAAAAAATTACATTTATTTTCAAGATGCCCAACCGCTGAGAGATTGCTAATGTTATTCCAACTGGTTTCAACAATCCTGCACGTGTACACAAAAACACTGTTTTATGTTGATGTTAAGTAGTCTGGTTCCCTACCCCATATGTTCCTTGCTTTGCTCTCTACTATTGCAGAATGCAACACAAAAATCATAATAATCAGGGAACCAGACTATTTACTGATTCAAAATCAAACAAGATTCCTTTTATTTTTTTAAAAATGGAACATTTAGTTCATGAAACAGCCTTCAACATCGAAACTTTTTTTATTGTCAAATGAGCAAAATATTGATTTCATTACAATTAATAGCATAACTTCTCAACCGTGAGGAAATCTCAGAGTGCCAATTTAATTAGGAATTACAAGATAACTACAATCTCTGAATCTAGCTTTGCATTAATAGAACATATATGTGAACCAAAATTTCATTTCATCAATTATTAATTTCACTTGGTTGTCTTTACATATTTGATCACGTTTGTGAATCAGTATGCTAATTTAATGTAGTTTAATTATATTGCATTCACAAAAGAGTTATAAGTGTTCGATTGATCACTTGAAATGAGTTGACCTGACACTCACTAACAGGGCATGCTAGCTCTTACGCAGGTTGGATTTGCATAAATTTTAACTTTTCATGTATTCTGCCCACTTTATTTGATACAAAAGAAGCAATTAATGTGGTAACACAAGGAGGTCAGCTTTTAATTCATTGCAACAATACACAAAATACTTATGCATTCAAATGATCACTTTAAATGAGTTGACCTGACATTCACTAATGGGGCATGCTAGCTCTTATGCAGGTTGGACTTGCATGAATTTTAACTTTTCATGTAATCCACCCACTATATTTGATATAAAAAATGCAATTAATGTGGTAGCACAAGAAGGTCAGCTTTTAATTCATTGCAACAATACAACAAATATTTGCTCAATCAGGTATCAAAACAAGGTTGGCACTTAATTAGATCCTCACAGAAACGCTTGCGGACACAGCCGTTACGGTAGATTGGCTTATTTCATGTTTGAATACAACTGTGCACATTATTATTACAATCATTACACTTAAACTGAACTAAAAGATAAAACTAATACTTGAATTTCAACTGAGTAAAAAACTAATTTATTTGGTATTATTTATTTGTAAAACTGATGCCTCAAGTAGGAGTTAGAGACATTTTCAATGACTGATCGCTCGTTTCATACTGTAATTTAGCTGTACCAAGAATGTTGTTTGGAAAGAAATTTAACAAAATACATGACTTTGCCTTAAAAGTTGATAATTTCACAACGTTGACTCATATTTCCAGGTCATATCAACCATTTTCAACAATAGTACGAGCAATATATCAAGGTTTCAGTTACCAATTTTTATTGTGATTTTCTTCATTTTCAACAAATAGGGATCAATTGTTTGGTACTTTCTAAAAGAAAAAAATGATCTACGACTGATCTCACATTTTAAGCAGGTTATCAAGTTATCAGGGCGTGTGTTATCGAGGGAGTGGTGTACTTTAACCTGGTTTAAATTTTACCACCTGAATTTCTGTTTGGATCAATCAAATTCCTCCTTCTATAATCATTGAATCAGAAGGTGAGAATTCTTTTTCCATGAAGGATAGGATTTATTTGTACAAAATGAATATTAACCAAAAACTTTCTTTGAAATTAATGCATACCAAATCAAATACATAACTTTTATCAGCTTATTAGCAGCTGAAAGATAATATAGACATATGAATCACTTGGGCTGGTAAGCAAGAAAGATAAGACGTGTAAATACAAATGGCATACCTGTAGTTGGATGAAAACCTCTTACAGGCTTGTTTCGGCAGTTACAGTAAAATATAACAAATAAAAGTAAAGATTACTGTACTGTATTCTATTATTTTCAAGGAAGGTAACAAACATCTGAATGCCATGATGTTTGTAGTTATTGCCCTTTCACACAAACAGCTCAACACAACGTTTTATTCTGACCAGTCCAATACTGCCCTCCCTCTTATTTTTTAAACAGATATAACATTCAGCTATAACAGTTATGTTAATACAAACACCACCATTTCTTAATTCCATCTCTATCATTCAAATGAAACTGCAACAAAACAAAAATACAGCTATTTCTTGACTCGATCCCTAACATTCATACATTACAGTCACATCACGAATATAGTGTCATTTCTTGACAGATCCCTAACATTAATATGAAACAGTCACATAAAAAAATATACTGTCATTTCTTGACTGAAACACTAAGATTCATATGAAACAGTCACATCACAAATATGTCGTTTCTTGTCTGGATCCAGAACATTCATTTTTAATTGTCACATTACATACACATTGTCCTATCTTGTCTTGATCCCTAATATTCACAGGTAGCAGTCAGTATAAAAAATCACTATCATTTCTTTGAGACTTTGGGTACTTTAACAGGTGGCTCCCATCTCAAACATGAGGGATCCACAGTAAGTATGGGTCTCTTGTACTGTGCGCTCTTCAGGTGTTCTTCCACAAGCTTTGGTGTGACACAAATCACATGCTGACCTTTCCAGTACTTCACCATGTTCAAAGATTGCAGGGTGCTAATTATGTCACTCTGTGTGATGCTTGTCATTTCACTGAAATTACAAGGATTATATAGGATCTGTAATGTGTATATGTTTGTCAGAACACAAAAGAAATTTTTTATTACAAAGGTATAGCTTCAGAGTTCAAATTCTTTCCCTTAGATCTGCTGTAAACATTTGAACTGGAATAATTAAGAATAATTGATACCTTCACACAATCACCTTGTCAAAAATTAATTTGACAGACAATCTCTCCCAAACCAGAATTTTCATCGCATGATATCTTGCAAGTATCAAACAAGCAAATTCATATTTCCCAGGCTATACGTGGTGGCCAGTACGTTAGGTGGAAGAATATCCACCGACCCAAGTGAAGCTACTGGCAAGCATGCTCACATACCCATGTGGTTAAAGTCCCCAAGACGCGAACCCATGTGGGCAGAGGTGAGACATCAGTGATCTGGAAAGGTAACCTTAGACAACTCAGCTACCCTGGGTCCCCATTTCCTCATAGATCCTGGTCTCATTGTATGACAATGACTGCAGAATAGGGCATACCATCTTGCTGAGATGTACATGGCTACAAACATTCAATCCCCTACCTCTATCAGCTCTGAAGTAACCAAGAAACAAGAGTCACGTGAAGGTGAGGACACTCTACTGGGCAAAAAGAACTTCCAGGATTTCAAACTAAAACCATTTCTACTTTTTAACTGTCAGGTGTTGAAATCACCTATACTATTCCTCAGTGATAACAAGATTTCAAATTAGCTGCCACAGTACACATACTGGATGTTAGCACGACACCATTTTAATTTAGGACAAGGTAGACTTCATTAAAGTCTTTTGGTGAAAACCCCATTTCATAATGGTTAGCCAATCAGGGGAGCAGTGACAACAAGAATTTTAAGACAGTCATCATGGCAACTTTATTGGATGTGCAACTGGCCCCATTTCATTTAGGACCATTTAGTTATCATAAGAACTCTATTGGTGAGAACCCCAACTTGATATAGTCATCCATTGGGGATGAGATAACAATATTTTCAAGATATGACTTTCCATTCTGAGAGGAGTAGCAATAACAAGATTTTTAAAATGGCTGATGTGGAGATCATATTGGACATCAGATTGGCACCATTTTCATTTAAAATCAATTGGATATCTTAATAAGTCTTTTGGTGAAAATTCCACATCAATGACTTTGTTCAAGTAGAGCTGTGGTAAGATTTTTAAGATGGCTGCCATGGCAGCAATTTTGGATATCACATCAGAACCATTTTTATTTAGGACCAGCCTGACATCTAAAGAAATCTTTTAGTGAAAACCCCCATGTTAATATGATAATCCATTCAGCATAGCTGCCAACCTCCGAGTACAAAAATACTGACTGCTTGTGACAAAAATACTGATTTTCTGGAACAAATACTGATTTTTTAAAAAATTTTAATACATATGTAACTATTTAAAACATATACAACCATCAGTAAAGTAGGACAGTGCCCTCCACAATTATTTAATGTCAAAGATGCATGTGTTGCACACTTAACCTTCTAGACGGGCACCATGTTCCATTCGGGTGCCCATTCAGAAGGTGCAAGAGTGCAACACACTCAGACACAGGCTGTTAATAGAAGCCTTTTCCACACCTTGTTTTTTTTTTTTCTTTCAGTCATTATTGATTCCAATGAACCAACTTTCATTGATGATCTCAATTCTGTGTGATTTTCTTACTGAACTGTTTTTGTTCCAGCAGGCTAGTAATTCTTTACGATTTTACTATCTGTAAAAAGTGTGCGAAATAAATTGCCAGCAACACTAGTAACTGAAAGAGGAAAGTTCATTTCTAAAAGAAATTTAATAAACCAAATTTTGATCAAATTACATCAAGGTTCTCTCTGGTATTTATATATGTCATAAGTTCAGGCTGAGCTGTGTATGATGAAGCAGCAAGCTGATGTTTACAAGCTTTTTCGTCCTCTTGTATTTCATGGGCACCATCATGCCGAATAGCAAAATTTGGTCAAATTCTGTGAAGTAGTTTTTTGAAGAACTGTTTAAAATATTTGACTCTTTTTAGTAATGATGACCTACAGATGGATCAGCATCGGACACTCTACATCAGGATACTCTATGCCAGGACAATAGTCTGTTCACAAGTCTTTGAGATGAAATCATTTAAAGGTTTTACTACTTTTAAAAATGGTGGCAAAATATATGGCAGATCGGCATCATTTGTATCAGCTTTAAAGGACTGCATGAAAGGATGTTGTCAGATTTGGTCAAATTCTATTCAGTGGTTTTGTAGAAGTCATTTAAAGTTTTCCTATTTTTGTTAACAGTAACAATATTTGACAGCAAATCTGCAACATTTGTATACACTTAAAAGATCTTTATGTCATTAAGTTCTGTGCAATGCTTTGGTTGAAAATGGTCTAGCAGTTTTTAAGAAGTTGAACATAGTAGTACATGAAGTTCGATAGATAAGCTTATCTATTTTTGGTAATGCTTAGTAGCAATTGCCACACTGATTAGAATTATTTGTATATATCTGTAATGTCTTAATGCCAAGATGATTTCTGTCAAATTTATCAAATTCAATTCAGTGGTTTTGGAGAAGAAGTTATTTAAAAGTACGATGACCACATCGGAAGGCCAATCATCATCAGATTCCTCACACCAGGATGCTCTCTGCCAAACTTAGTTAAAACTGGTCCAGTGATTTATTAGAAATTTCAAATAGCAATTATTGATGGACACATGATGGATGACAGATGAAAAACACTGAACTATACCATAAACTTACTTGGTGAGCTAAGAAGACAGCAATCTTACATTTAAAAATGGGCTTAACAGTGGTATATGACATCATTGTACACCAGTACAAGACAAACAGTGGTATATGACATCACTGTACACTAGTACAAGACAAACAGTGGTATATAACATCACTGCACACCAGTACAAGACAAACAGTGGTATATGACATCATTGTACATCAGTACAAGACAAACAGTGGTATATGACATCATTGTACATCAGTACAAGACAAACAGTGGTATATGACATCATTCTACACCAGTACAAGACAAACAGTGGTATATGACATCATTCTACACCAGTACAAGACAAGCAGAAAATACATTATTTCTGTCAGAGGTAGATTACATTGATAAAAATATATTGGTAAAATCATGAAATGTAATGCCTCATTCATTTTAAAACTTCATGTACAGTAGTCCTCCTCTACAGTATCCCCTCCTGAGAGACCATATATCAAGAAGCAACCCTTTGTGAGAGGCCCTCTGTTAAAAAGTATTTTTCCTGAAAGGTGCTCTGTTAAGAAGCAACCCCATCCTGTACCAAAAGTCTACTTTTAAGGTATTTTGTCCCATACTCAAAAGAGGCCATGTCTCATACTGACATTTCATTGCAGAAGAGATGCCCTTATAAGATGGGGACCACCATATATCTTGTTCAGACAAAAACACTATCAGAATCATTACAGTAGCTACCTCAAATCTTTAATTGACAGTGTTCCTCTAAAGTCCCTGAGGATTTCCAACAACACCCAAGACCAGTAGCTGCGGTAACTCAACTTGCCAAGGTCAGAGAGAGGTTTCTCTGGTGAACCAACTGTGCTTTCTAGCTTTGACAGCTCATAGCCTGTAAAACAAACAATAGCAATTCTATGTGTAGGTGCCCGATCATACTTTATCCAAAAAATTACTTAATCTCTAATTCTGAAATTCAACTGAGAAAACTACCTGATCTGAATGGACATGCACTAATCCTTTGCTTATGCTGACAAAGCTGATCAAACTAAGTAATGTGGTTACCAAAACCTTTTGACAAGAAACTGCACCAAAAAAAGAATTTTTTTACAAGCAATTATGATGACACAAGGTACAATACTATATATAATGGATGTAAAAAAATCTATCTGGCCATGATGTAAGCACAAAAACCATTTAAATAGTAATGCATAAAATCATCTAGCTTGAGGATTCTAGCACAAACAAAGTTTGAGAAATAAACATAAAACAAAATTTAACCAGAATCAATCAAGGATGAATATAGGTTACAGTGACTTTTAAGACAGGTTTTATCTGATAAACATGAAAACTGTAAATCTATATGTTACAGTACTTCATTGAACTTGATGAGGCATGTAAGTGGTTATTTTACAATAAGTTTTAACAAGGCAGGGTTTAATCAGCAACTTCTTACTGAATGCGATGAGGAACTTTCCATAGCCTTTCCTCTGGAATGGTGGAAGTATCAAAATGCAGGCAATGTTGTTACCGTCTGGAGATTCTTTTTCCTGAGAATGACAAAGTAAGAGATCCAGTTAGACTTCTTATGCATTATCTGCTTGTTTCTATAATTATTTCGAAATCTAAGACATCATCTTCTGAGATTCTGATATCATAATTGGCCCATACTACGCAGTTAAATGTAGCACACAAAAAAATATATTACTAATGAAAGTTTTGAAAATACTGATGGACTAACAGGTTGAAGTGATCAAAAGCTATAGCAGATAAAATTAATTAACTCCAGAAATAATGCTTCTGTGGCTATTTTACTATCATAAAAACACTGATCGAAATAATTCTAAACTGTCTTTCCTTTATATGTCACTTGAGAATTTATATTAACATTTTAAAAACATTTTCTGCAAAATCACTATAATTTCCTAATAAAAGCATTTTCGATTACCATTAGTACAGCAAAATCCAAGTGAGATAACTAAAAGGACAATTTGTTTCCTAAATCTAAAGTTACTTCCCTTACATATAAATTTGACACTAAGAGTCCATTAGATCTATATTTTGCTAATGAATGTTAGTATATTTTTTACTATTATCTGTAATACAAACTATATTTGCTAAAAGAAAAATGAATACTAAGTGATTAGACATGGAGTGATTGAAATCTCCTACAAACCAATAATTACAAAAATATTAGAATATTAATCCAAGCCTCCTGATTCAGCTGCAAGCAAAATTACCATCTACTTTACTTAAGAAGCTGTGCAGTCTATTTTTTCCTATTATTTCAAACATTGTTTTGGCATCTTACAGCGTTTAACATCTTCTTCTCAATTTCATATTGCTACATAAAATAACGCAAAGGCTGAATCCACTCAAGGTTCATACAGACTTTACAAAACAAAATTCTTTGATGTTTCTTGAATATTTTTAAGCTTTTCAAAAATTATTTTTGACAAAGAAATCTATTATTTTTTACAATAAATTTTATTTACAAATCGTCACTGTGATAATCAAACCATCAGCTACTGGGTTAGTGTCTAAGAATTACAACAATCATTAAAACATCTGGCTTTTATTACATGTCCCATCTGAATTTTACTGCTATCAGACCTCAGAACAGATAGCATATCTTTATGCTTAGTATTTGTATACAGGATCAACTTTTGGAATTCAGTTATGTTAGTTCACCTGCTTGTTCTTAAAGAATCAGCCTGTGTAACCAATTAAATTTTGCCTGTCTTCTTCACCATTTCACATAATGGCTGTTCCACGATAACTTAGATGGGATAATGGGACAGAAGATTATATGCTATGGTAGTGTTGGGGTCAAAATAACTTTTGTCTCTGGTGTTTATGATATAAAATTGCCTCTGTGGGCGGTTGAAATAACTGTCTGGGGAGTCCTGCCTAAATTTGCCAATTAAATTTAACAGGTTCTAAAATCTTCCACCTCAGAAAATCCATCATCAAACTCACATTTCTCGTGCTGTATTGCTGTGAAGGAGTAAACGATCAATAACTGGATCACTGTATCTTAGTGTTGCATATAGAATATATGAATGTGAAATTCCCACCACTATTGAAAATTTTGCTCAAAATGTTTGATTTTTTGTGGGTATAATCACACAAAAGATAAAGATTGAGTGCACATTTTCATCAATCATGCACACTTTATTTCCAAGAAAATAGCAAATTGTATAATAAAATATGTTTCTATGAGAATACCTACCCAATCATTAATATTTGGAACATAAGCCTGCTACCTCCCAAATCCAGCTCTACCAAAAGATGCAAATTGATCTTTTCTGTCTGTTATCATATATAGGCAAAGAACATGCCCATTAACTTCCTTTGCCACCACTGTGTTGCCAGTTGTTAAGTGCAGCAAACTACCAACAAGGATGCTCACAGTGCAGGGCGGTTGGAAGGATCTTTGGTTGGAACTAATGTGACAGGTATGTTTTCTAAAAGAAACGTAATTTACTTTAAAATTTGCTTTCTCCTTTGAATGCATTTTCCGATCACATTAACATTATAAGAATAGGTAATCGGTGGAGGCAATACTGAGCATGATCCTTATACCTCAAGTATCCTTCTAAGGAGGAAAGACTGGATTTCCTATGTGAAGGATAACTGGTTCTCCTGCTTAAAGCAACACAGTCTATGGTCACATGATCCATAACTGCTCTGTAAGCTTAAGACGATGATTTTACTGAAATCTTCTTACCATCAAAATTCACTGGTGAATCCAGCAAAGCTAAGAGGATGTGCTGGTTAAATTAGGTTTGGTGATCATTTTGGTCAGTCACAAGACCCATCGGACTGGATTTTGTCTCTGGGAAGTTAAATTCCTGTGAAAAAAAACTTGAAAAGTTGACTGCATGCCAGCCAACAGCTTCTCTGATATCTCTGATTGCAACATTGCATTTGAACACAAGGGTTGCAGAGACTGCTCTGATTTCATAAACTGAAATCCTCATGAGGTGACTGATCTTTTGAAACATCAAAGTATACCGGCATGTAAACCACTTAAACCACAAAGACACCTTGTGAGGTGATATCCTGCTTTCACACCTTAAAAAGGACAAAGAATTGTTTGCAGTTGCAACGATTGGCCTCTGTGTACTTCAAGTAATGCCTGAGGGTTCAGACAGGATCTTGTGGCCACTGCTCTCAACTTTCTATAGGTCAGAGCAAAATTCTGACAACCCTCTGACTGCCACCGACAATAACCAGTTGCTGGCCCAGTTGTGTCATGAGGCTACCGATCCATCCGATCTAAACTGGAGATAGTTCGGATCAACTGAAAGGACAAGTAGCTCATTCACCCTGCAAACTGAAGCTAAAAGCTATCAGGAAACAAGTTGGTATGATCACAGCTATCCGGAAACAAGTTGGTATGATCACAGCTATCAGGAAACAAGCTGTTATGATCACAGCTTCAGCAAGGTCCAGGCAAATGGTTCCAACTCATTGGATTTGAGTCACATTAGTGCCTAGGACAGATTCCCATTCTGGAACCAGTGAGGGATTTTGGTCTATTCAAATCAACTTGTCTAAAAGGTATATCTTTGATACAGAAAGACAGGACAAATTGTCATCTTTTAGAAGAGCTGGATTCAGGAAGTACCAGAGTTATCTTCCTAATGTTAAAGTGACCAGGGAATATATTCAAAAGAGAAATGTAGAAATTAACTATTTTTCAAACTGCAGTTGCCTATTTCTGCTTTAAAAACATTATCATTTGCTGCACAATGAACACCTGAAACTGATGACAACAGTGGTGGAGGCACTGTTAACCTTTCACTTGAGACAATGGGTAAAGCTCCCAAAGTTTCACTTTTCATCCTAACCCCATAAAATGAATGCATTGTGACAGCAGACAAATGTGCAATCCAATTGTGTTTCTCACTTTTAATACGAGACTTGAGAACACATCTCCCATCTAAAAAATAAAATATCTTGTGATGAGCCTTTCTGTCTCGTCACTTTCACCTAACCACTGCAAAGCAGATTCAAGTTCCTGTTTGCAACTGTATACATAGTTCTTGGCAGGTCAAGTGTAAGTTAGATCAGCCATCTGCACCACTGGTCTGGTAACAGTGTCACAAATGCAAAGGGACACATCTTGTTCAAATACCAGTGTCATTAACTAATTTTAGAATTAAATTTTATCATATTACACTTTTTTTTTAAATTCTGCTACTTTATTTCCTTTAAAATTCATTATAGCAATATGGTTTTTACAGTACAGATAAAATTAAACGAGGTTTTGAAGAAATTCAAGAAATTGTTCACAAATTCTAGCAATTTTCAAAAATATAATTTTATTGAAATTCAATCACTTTTCAAGGCATCCCTCTGAATTCTGGGACTTTCAAGGCTGTACAAACCCTGTCTATTTTTATTACTATTTTGTTTCAGCCATAAGATATAAAATAAATACTAACTGAAGTTGATGAAAATTTAAACTTTTGGGGGTGGGGGTTACTTCAACAAAAATACTGTGCAACTTATACAGGTGAACAATTACAAAAAAAATGTGTCAGTTTTTGGTACTCTGCCAGAAATACTCATTCTACGATGTCAAAACTGCCTTCCCCCAGTCCTGTGTGTATTTAAATGGAACAGCTCTAATTCATGTGCAGACTTCTGTAGTAGTTCAATGTCAGATGCTTGTCTTTTTTCTTCTCCTTCTTGGTCATAAACATTTAAAGGCTGCAAGAAGCAGACTTTCTATTTTTGCTGGATTTGAGGGATGAGGTTATATTTAACACCCAAATATGTCCACTGTTTCATTATATCTGAATCACTTTCATGTGAAGCTGTATGGAAATACTATGTAAGTTATATAACAGGTTGATATGTCATTTTGATAATGTTTCTCATCTTCATTATGCGATTTCTGCATACTTTCACACATGTTAAAAATATCTAACATTCAATTGCATGCTGTACACAATGCCTTTCCCTTGCGTCTTTTAAATGGATTTTAACCAGTCATTGTACAAACCATGTGCTTTGCCTTGATTCATAATGGTAGAGTCCATTAGATATGAAGGCCCTGATTTACCAGTGTTAGTGCAGAAATAGCTATGCCACCTTATTATCCTTTGGTGCTAAACAAGTTTTGTGATTACATGATCACAATGTTTGTCTGAGATGGAATAAACTTCTTTTGGAATAAAAATAATTTGTAAACAACATTTTAATTATATAAGAACAATTTGTAAAAAAAAAAAAATCAAGCAGTTTTTCTTATACTAAGTTACAGGACTTTTTCAGCATAAAACCCCTTTTTGACAAACTGTTGTACTTTTCAAAGACCAGTCTAAAATTCTAAGACTTTTCCAGACATGTGTGAAACCTGTCACTTTAATTGAAGATTGCAGTATGAAACAAATACTAGTACAATTAATGAATTTAAAGCCACACAAAATATAAGTTTCATTATGTATCCTTTGTCAAGTCAGCTAATCCTTCATCAGGTTACTAACTCACTGATTTAATGAGATGCGACAAAGTTTTCACCCTCTGTGACATGTATGTCTCATGACACATCAAATACAGATGAGAGAAAAAAGTTATGCGGTGTTTAAAAAAAATATATTATCATATATACAACTATTATCAAAGCTATAAAGATGGTTCAAAATAACAGTAAAACAAATGAACAGGCACACCGATTCAGCATATCAAAGTGCCAAGATATTCCTAAAGTTCACATTGCTTATTGGGATTGGGGATACATGTCATACACGAAGAGCAAAATCAATCCCTAACATTACCTTGGAGAAGTATCCAACCAGATGACAGCCATGTCTGTCTACCTCTACTAGAACGTAGAAGAGAAAAGGCTCCACATCAAAGTACAGTGTTTTGTGATCTAAAAACAGCTTGGCTACTAAACACAGGTTCTGACAGTACATCTGCAATGACAAAAAGTATCTTAAACATGGATGGTATATAAAACCAGGTCCAGCTTCTAAAATGCACAGAAAGAAGACACTAACATTCTCTTTGCTAAAGCTAGTCAAAACGACACCCTCGAACCAAAAACCAATGATCTCCAGTTCAGTGTTTGTTTGAGCAGTCAAACTTTGGCTTTTTTTTAAAGGACAATTTCTATAAAGCTGAAATAAATAGTTAAAAAAGAACTAAAGATCTGTATAATTTAAACATCGACTATTTAAAATTCACAAAATTGGCACTGGTGATCAAAAGTTTCAGATGGAAAATCAATTCAGTAAAAAAACAACATATCTGGCAGGTTTCTCAGCAAGACATGTAACCTCAGGTCTTGATGCCTCGATCAGTCCTAATTATCATTGATTCACCTTTGGTACAATTTCTTAATGACCACATGCGCTCCATAACAAATCGATGTTTGCTAAAGACTTATGTTTACACCCTATCAGCCAATAATATTGAACCTATGCAAAATCAATATCAACTGGGTAGAGCTAAAAGGCCTTTATGATTGAGCAAGATGGAAATCAAATATAAGCAAAATGGAAATCAAATATGCCTTGACTGGATTAACATTCAATCTGATACTAGCATTTGTGTGGCTGCTCATCAACATGATTCTACTGGTGGTAGGACAAAAATTCTATTTTAAAGACCATTTACAGCACAAACACTTCTAAAAAAAAATAGATTATGATGACTCAAAGATCAGCATATTTGTGAGTTCTATCCCCACTTTACAGAAACCAATGGGAACCAGTCTAATGTGAAAATATTTTACCAGTGCAATTATGTGTGGCTTAGTAATCAGATTAAAAAGGCTAATCTAATATGTATACACTTCAGGCCGCTGACTGATAACCTTACTGCTGTAATCTTGAGTTTGACACTAAATGCAGGTTGTTTTTTATGAGGGTGTTATAAGTAATAAAGGGATTACCAGTGGAAATGGCTTCCAGTCTTTTTAATAAAAATCACCTGACCTTTGGCAGAGTTGAGATAAAATGGGGATATTGACCAAAAATGATTTGGCAGAAACACTTTTTTTTGGGTATTATTTACTTCTCATTGCATTATTCAAAATGTTTTTTGAGGAATACTTTGAACAGAAAGTGCTAATGAACCTAGAAAAAGTCAAGCGGTTACCCAATAATCCTAATGATCGGTTACCTGAGTACCCAGTCAAAAGGGAAATTAAATCATGTGTGAATCAAAACTGCTCTGTTTTAAATTCATATATGCCAACAACCAAGAGGTAAAAGAGTAATTATTACTAATATGAGTGGCAAAAAAGTGCAATCTGAGCATACAAAGAGTGATCCATATATTACATGCCATAATTACAGAAAACCATAAGAAACATGTACATTTATTTCTGCTGCTTACCTGGATCTGCATTTAGTTAAAATTCTTGTCACAAATTGGCTAAATCGATGTGCATTAGTATGAGAATACAGACACAAAAGAAAATGATAAATTATTTACACACAACATTTACTTTAATTAGTCTACATCACATGTTTAACTTTTGCTGAAAGGTCGTAAAGTCAAGTCCATAAATACTGAATGCTGTACTACATAACTGCAGAAATCCTTTTTCAAAATTTGCAAAGTGCTACTGATTTGTCCTTTTCTCAATGCAACATGTTCTTCAGTTTAACAAAATGCTTCTTTAACATTTTTCAGTCATATAACATCCACGAGTCACATCAATAAAGGCTGTTTCACTTGATAATATTTGGCACAATGTTTTTTCAATATAGTGAGTGCGCAAGTAATTTGGATTTTTAACAAAGCTTTAACAATTTTTCAGTCATATCACTATGATATCTGCAGTGTGGCAGCTTATAGTGATGTCTAGCACTGAGGCATAATGCCGCAGACACGCAGCATGATGTTCCACCCAGTCACATTATCCTGACACCAGGCCGACCAGTCCTAACACTAACCTCTTAATGCTGTGCGCCAAGCGACGCAGCTATTAGTACCATTTTTATAAGTCTTTGATATGACTTGGCCAGGGACTGAAACCACGATCTCCTGCATATGAGGTGGATGCTCTAACCACTAGGCCACTGAAGCTGTCTTTTTTCAATATAGACTGGTCTGCTAAATACATCTGTATCAAACTATAATTAATCTGTGACACGTGATTTCAAATTCAAGAAACCCATCTGTTTTCTTCAAAACATGTCATGTACATTTACTATAAAATAGAAAAAAAAGGAAACTGGTCGAGTACATAGCCAAATGGTCACACACATCAACAATATAAAGATCAGTACAGGGTTCATACAGAATTCTGATTGATAAATTGAAAGACTTTTCACAAACTTTCAAAGACCAGAAACACAGATTTCCAAGACCTATTTTTGCCAACATTTTGTATACAAGTTATGTTATATGAGAAAACAATGAATGAATGCAAAATACTACAATATTGTTTCATGATGAAATGAAACTGAACAGGTCATCAAAAGAAAGAAACCAAGAAAACTCTACTACATCTGAATCTAACAACCTTGGACAATTTTATTTGTGATTATGGAAAGAAATTAAAATGTTTGGGTTTCTTTCAATTTTCAAAGACTTTTAAAGACCTCAGGATAATCTGCTTGATTTTCCCAAACTTTCAAGGCCTTGAAAATGCTACCTCATTTTTCCCAAACTGTCAAAGACCTTCAAAGACCATATGAACCCTACAGTAGATGGAGGTCTACAACGGATCAATGTCACATGATACATGCCTCAAACTGTACTGGTTTTTGTAATGTCTCACTCACTCCTGATGCCACCCGATATAACTTTTGCTATGAACCCAAAACCATGTCTAGATTCTTTGGGGGATGGTTTACACAAAATAAATGAGTACCCTACATACCCCTAGCTAATTTTATTACCCAGATAATTATCAATGAGTGGGTACCTGAGTACCTGGGTTTATTCATTTCTCAATGACTTTTAATGACCTTTAATAAGCGTGCAAACCCTTTATGAGATTTTCAAGATGGTGGTCATATTTGATGTCAGCTCAGATCACTTATAATTTAATTTATTATCTACTACACATCATTAAAAGTCTATATGTCAAAACCCCATGTGACAATCCATCCAAGGAAAGTAGTGATAACAAAATATTAAGATTGCCACCATCATGGTCATTGTGAATTCTAGATTGGCACCATTTTCATTTAGGAGCAAGTAGATATCATAAAATTTCTCCATGGAGAAAACCGATACTTATATGACCATTTATTCAAGAGGAATAATAAGAATTGACAGGATGGCCCACGTGGCAGCCATAGCCAATGTTTGAATGGTACAATTTTTTAACCCAACAAAATATCAAAAGAAGTCTTCTGGTGAACATTCCATGTCAATATGACTTCCCATTCACGAGGAATAATGATAAAATTTTCAAAATGACAGCCAAGGAGGCCATTTTGGATGCCTAAGCAGCAGCATTTTCATGTACGATCAACAAGACCATGGGATGAATGTGTGTGCAAAGTATGATGATGGACATCAAGCTATTATGAAGCTTTTCTGGTCTGTGACAAGTACAGCTAAAAATATGCAAGTTAATCAGACAATCCAATCAATCGACAGGAAATGTGTCCAGAGTGCCAACAATGAGTTCTGTATAAGACGAAAAACATGCATGGTATTTACATAAAACTAAAAAAATTCTTTTTTGTGTGCAAATTTTTTAGTGCAAAAAGATTGTAATTTGGCAGCATTCTGATTGAATCATGCAACTGTACATCCCAGTTGCAACCTGGAAACTACCTTAAAATGACCACCTTTGAAACCTGGCTTCCGCTGCAGTCTGTCCACATATTCTAATATAGTGACTGTATGCTACTTAACCCCATAAAACAAAATATTTTACCCCAAAAGTGTTCAGTAGAGGAAAGTTTCCATGTAATGTATTTACCTTGCTTTCTTTTCCATCAACTTCAAATACTGATATTGTTCCCTTTCGATAAATTTCTCTGCCTTGTGGATGTCGATATATACACTGACTCTGAAACAAAACACAAAAGAATGATACTGCTACAAGAACATATTTCAAATGAAAATGATTTGCACAATAAAGTATAACTTTTTGTTTCTGGGGCTATACAATTAAGAGGTTTTGTGAATAAACCTGGGTTTTAGATTTTTTTAGGCAAGTCATGTTTAAACAACTGCATACAGTACAGCTCATGTTCATTTTTGGAACCCCACACAATGCGGTGGTGCTGGAGAAAGAGAGTGGAGAGGACTAAGAAAAAACCTCCACGCATCCTGATGGAGTTGCCATGGCAGCTCATGGAAAATTGCTCTGCACACCTTGCTTTCTGCAGAGTGGACATGGTCTATCAAATGTGTGTGGCTTATTGTGTATGACCACTGCAAGCATGCCCTTTTGAAAGACAAAGACAGATAAATATGCTAATTTATCTATATAATTATTAGATGTTTACACACATTTCCAAATTCTAATGAAGACTGTGTAATGTGTATGATGCCAAATCAAATTTTAGATAATGTAGTCTCAATGCCTCAAAAACAGTACTAATACTACTTAAGTTTTTTCACTTACAAAAGGCTGATTAACATCTTTTGCATTAAGTTTATGCTTTTACTTTTTTCAAAGAAATCTTAAAAAATTATGCACAGACTTGATGAGACCTTGTTGATCCTCTCTTGAACAGTGCAATGTTATGCTACTCATTAAACATGAAAAGGTATCCTCTGAGATATGTACATTTAAAATTCCTAATTCTGTTTTTAAAAAAACAAACAAGAAAAAAACAAGAATTTACACTAAAATGTGAACCATGTGTTTATTCCTTGAAAAGTAATGACCCAGTCACAGGGCTGAATATATATAAACACAGCAGTTCAATTCTGACTGCATTTATACTGTCCGACTGGGGCATTTTTTTAATTCTTTCATGCATCACAAGATAAAATTGTTTCAAATGATATAATCCTTTGGAAACTTGAATGGTCTCTCCCTAATAAAGAAGTAGTTTGAGTGGATGTTCTACAAAAATAAGGCTAGTGAGAATTGTAAACACTGTTATAAAACTAGCATCAGAAGACAATGTCCTTTTCAGCGTGGGAAAGGCACATTTCTAACACAAAGCCATCCGACTTTGGTGCATGTAGTTTACAGCTCAAATTATGGTTCCATCATTAACAGCATAAGTTTGGTAATTGTTGTGAATTAATTTGACCTCAGGATATTGTTGAAATGAATAATGTGGAAAATATCTTAAAGGTTCAACAAATTTAACGCATTCTGTGCAGTTATATCCACATGTCCTATTATTTGATTGTTGATGTATGGAATAATATAAAAACAAAGATTTTAACACGATAGAAAAAAACTAATCAGTCATACGGAAATGATGCGCAAGTAACCTAATTGTAATACAGATCTAAGACATTTAATTATTTCAATGCAGTTTCCTGTGACTATTGAAGCATTTGGCTATTGAGACACAAATATAAAAATACAACAAAAAAACATGCAAACCACATTCTTTCAATAGTATTCAGCCAATTTCTGAATTTGGCATACTGCTCTGCAGTTAAAATGGATTTAGTGGAAAATATGGTAATGATTCCTTATCTCTCAATTGATACAATGATCGGTATCAAATTTGTGTCAAATTTACATTTCTCTAACATGACTTTACGGAAATAAAAGACCTATCAGTAACAGTAGTACCAAGTTTGGTCTCTACATGTATCTCAAATTGGTTTATTGCTTTCTACTGTTTATTACAAAATCCTCTATTTAATACTAAACAAAATCTTCAGAAAGTGCTAATGAACCTATTTTGAGTACAGCTGGGGAAATGAATCTTATTTATTTATAAACCTCTCAATAATATCTTAATGGAATGATGCATTCATTTCCTTATTCTGTTGCAGTTCGCACAATATGCTTTGTAAAGTATCATATGAATTTCAGTATGATTGTATTCTGCAGTGAAAAGAATGATAGATGTCAAACAATTTACAAATCACATTCATATCTGACTGATGTGAAACAATGCTGCCTATGTTCTGATAGTTACCCATGTATGAGTATGGCAGTATATTCAGTCTCATAACAGGGCCATTACTACTTAAGGACTAAACACATGGTTTGCATTTAAGTGTAAATTCAGTGTATTCTTTTTTGTTGTGTTTTTAAACAGAAGCTGTTACTATCTGGAATTTAACTGTCCATACCTCAGAGGATTATTTTTCATATTTAAACAGTAGGATAAATTTATGCTGTTCAAGAAAAGCTCAATAGTGGGCCTCTGATTAAGTCAGCTCATAAGTTTTATAAACGTACAAAATATACAAGACTTTTCAAATTAATTCACTGATTGGTGAAATGGTATTTGATTGTTAACCACTTATGGCATGTTGATCTTTCCATGGATGATCTTCATTGACTGGCTGTTCAAATGTCAATTAATGCATATCAGCCGCTCTAAGGTGGAGATGCCATCAGTTTGCTATCCAGTGTATGGTGATTTGCTAGTATTTTATTGCTCCATCACAGAGTGAAAAGTGGAGGAATTATATCTCCTACCATCTTGAGTTGGGGTTCCAAAATACATGTGATCTGTACTGTAAAAAGGAAGATTTTCATTTTAGTTGAGTAGAACTGTTACACATGGCAACAACTGCCTTTTCATTCAAATATAACAACTGCAAACTTCATATTCCATATGCTGGGTGAACTGTCAATACAGCACTGGGATATCTGGAAGTTTAGCATTTTTCATTCAGAATAAGATTCCACTTGTACCATACCCTATCAGTCAGAATTTTATTTTGGTAATATATTTACTATATTCAGTCTACCATTTCATAAAGTGTGCATTTAAGTTGTAATATACCAATACTGTAGGTGTCCTCTTGTGAAAATAATGAAATATATATGGACAATATTCAAATGGTGTCATGGATTCAGAGTGCAAGTTAAAAAGAAACAAGAGTCCCTCAAAGGGAATGATACTCTACTGGCTGAAAATAACTTTTATGGAAATAGAACTTTTCTTCCTTTTAACCACTGAGTGTGGAAACCATCTCTGATATTCTTCAGCAATAATTTCCAAATTAGCTACTTAGCAGCCTTACTGGATGTCAGATTGGCACCATTTTCATTGAGAACCAACATAACATTATAAGAAGTCTTCAAGTGAAAACCCCGAGCTGATAACAGTTTCCATTCTGGAGATGTAACAATAACAAGATTTTCAAGATGGTTACCATGGTGACCATATTGGATATCAGATCGGCACATTTTCATTTATGATCAACCACAACTATTCTTTTGGATAAAGCATAGTATCAATATGACCAGCCATCTAGGAGAAGTAGTGATAACAAGATTTTTGTCAAGATAGACATTGTGGTAGTCGTAGTCAAAGTCAGATCAGTACCATTTTCATTTAGGACTAACATCAAAAATCCATACTTTCAAGCTGGCCACTGTGATGGCCATACTGGATGTGCAAATGACACCATTTTCATTCAGAACCAACCAGACACCATAAACGGTCTTCTGTTGAAAAACCCATGTGAAAAATGAATTTTGTTCTGGAGGAGTAGCAATTTTCAAGATGGCTGCTGTGGTGGAAATAGTGGACATCAGATCATTTTCATTTAAGATTTATAATTAGAAGTCCTTTTGCAAAAATTCCATGCTGATACTACCATTCATTCAGAAGGAATAGTAACAAGATTACTGTGGTGGCAACATTTTCATTTAGAACCAACTAAAACATGGGATGAACACGTGTGTAAAGTTTCATGACAATCCTCCAAGTACTTTCAGAGGAGTAGTGAAAACAAACATGGGGTAACTGACAGATTTTCATTAAGGACCAGTTAGACCATGAAAAGAATGTGTACCAAAGTTTCTTAGGATGAGTAGTGATAACAAACTTCTGCTAACAGATGGACAGACAATGAAAGATGGACAACAGACCATCCCATAAGCAAGTCCTGGCATGATTCATACAGATATTTTATCAGGATATTCAAGCACTTTTCAAAGACAAAAATGTTATTTTCAAACACTAATTAACTGCATATAAACTTAATAGGAGAATGTTCATAATGGTATGTTCGGTCCATATAATTTCAGAATAATGTATTTCCTTTCTAAACAGCTCAGGAATATGTTTTAAAAACTAGGTCTAGGAGATGACACTTAAGTTTAAGGAACTTCTGGGAATGGAGGTAGAGATGCAGTCATCTCATTTATATCAGTCTCCATGGTATCAGTGTCAACTGCCAGAGTTTCAAACCCCTACAGTTTTTCAAGCTTAAGCAAAACATTGTTCACAATCCATTCCTACTGTCAATATTTCCTGGTACATCAGAACACTTTCACTCATTAATCTGGCTACAGTTACCATAGCTACCAAAGTTCCAAAGTTATACTGATGGCAGGTATTCTAGAGCTAAGGTCACAAGCATGGATACATTTAACAGAGTAGTCAGATCCCCCCAAAATCCAGCATTTCAGGCTAATTCAATTGCATTTCTTCATTGATGTTAACTGAATAAATTATAATTCTGCATTCTAAAATCTATTTTAAATTTTCTACTCGTTCTGAGTCATTTTTGGCTCAACAGTGCCAAAAACATACCATTCTGAGGCCTGTCTGATCAATGTGTAAGTCAATGTATTGTCCCCGCCATCAATAAAAGTGCAGGACTTGCAGAACTAAAGTAACTTCAGCTACCATTAATCAAATGTCTTTTGACAAACACATGACACAGAACTAAAATTATCACTTGGCCTTACCAGCATGAATTACCTTACAGCATGTATTTTTGAATATATGCTTCCCATCACCAAGTTTTTACATATTTTATCAACCCTAAAGGTGCAATGAACAAAGCATCAATTCATTTTAAAACAAAGCATGGTTACAATCCCAAAAGAAGTTAAATACTAAAAGCACGTAACTGACCCAACTGGAAGTCTTATAGAATATCATACATGCCAACCCCGAGAGAGGTAAAAGCATAATTTTTGCTAATTGGAGTGGGAAAAAAATGTAATCTGGGCATATATTACATGCCATAATTACCGAAGACGGTATAAAAAATGTCCATTTATTCTTGCAACTAACCTGGATGTTATATCAGGTCAAAATTCTTGGCAAAATGGACAAAATCCATCTGGATTGGAACCAGAATACAAACAAAAAACTTACTGACAAATTATTTACATTCAACACTCAACTTCTCTACATATCTAACTTTCACTGAATGATCAAGACCTGTACAAATTCTTTTGCGCCCAATCCAAGTACTGCATTATATTACTCTCATATTCTTCATTTAAAATTTGTAACATGGTGCTGATTGGTCTTTTTCTAATCGGACATGTTTTCAAGTTTAAAAAGATCCATCTACTCTAGTGATGGGAATCGGTCAGAAATTCATAATCGATAATCGGTTCCACTTAACCAACTGATAATCGATTATAATTGGTTACTAAGAGCAAATTTTAATTTTTGTTTGTTATTCAGTTATATATTTGATCAATAGTTCAAGATGTTAGTAAATGTACAGGAGTAATCTCTTTTAATGACATGTATACTTTAACCTGATAATAATATTACATTTTTGTCTATTGTGTTGTGTGTTATTTTTGTTCTACATCTTTAATAAATGAACGCAACTTTTATGACTGATAAGTCATATGCAACTGAAATACTGCTACAATCCCCCAAAATTCTTTCAGTCATATGTGATGTGTCTATAATTTTAAGTGTAGAAGGACATGGTTTTCTTGTTTGTCATTGTTTACAAATACTACAAATAATGTTGCATTTAAAACTGAAACAAATCATCAAAATGTGTTTAAATTTATTAACTCAACTATTTAACAACTTGATCATGTAATAATGGTTATATGTTCCTAATTATGAAATTTTGCAACTATGAAATATCATATGGTTTTATATTTGTAGTTGTGAAGGGAATTAATAAATTTCAGGTCAACTTTAGTGGCTGGGAGTTTTACTAACCTTTGTGCTTTGCATACAACTAAAAAGTAGTCTCCCTTTACACATAATCAATTATGGAGTTTCACAATCAATTATCTTATTAGTTCGCTCAACCAACTGATGATCGATTATAATCGATAACTGGAACAACACTAATCTACTCTAAGAATTTTCATCCACAAGACACTGTAAAATCCTGTTCGCTAAACGTCTAGCACAATTTTCCTTAAAAGTAAAGACTGGTCTGCTAACCATCTTGATTTTCAACATATTGAATCTACGAAACAATCTTTCAAATTAAAGAAACCCATCTGTTTTTTTGGAAATGTGTTGCTACAAATAGAAAATCAGGGAAGTACATATACATCTATGATGGATGAATTAGCTCTTATGCAATTATTACACAGTGGTCTTTCTTTTTGAATATTCCAAAATTTGTATAAGTGGAAATAAGGAGATAATATAAATGACAAACAATATTTTGATTACTTTATTATTATTTTATTTTTTAATTTACTAGAAAAATATAATCCATCTACAGGCAAGCATAAGATGTAATTCAGTGGGGAAAAATGTAATGATTACTCCAAAAGCATGCATGGAATATGTAAGCTACCCAAAACGGCTGTAAAATGTTAGGAAGACAGGGTTTCTGCTTTTTTCAATCGATCATTCATTTCTTAGCTTGATATTTATATCATCAAATTAATGTTTTTCAATGAAATATGTCTGTCTCAAAATTCAAGCACCTTTTAAGAAATACTGAGTATTTTAAACCATGTTTCCAGTACTTTTTGATGCTGTATAATTAACTGTGCAAAGGAAATCTGCAGAAAAAAGCATGAAACAATACAGGGGATATAACTGATCCAAGAAAGCACTGGCTTTTGCAACTGTCTAACTGTCAAAGATAAGTGAATCTGTGAGCCATATTGATAAATCCTAACAGCTCACTGGATGTGTGGACATAGTTTGAACAAATGGAAATGCAAACAAATAGTGTCAAAAATCAGTGTCTGTACACAGCTTAACACTGATGTTCAGTGAGGGTAATTTACATGTTGGTAGCAAAGATGGTCAAGTTTAATTTACATTTCAGCAGAAAAGATGGACAAGTATAATTTACATTTTGGTAGAAAAGATGGCCAAGCATAATTTACATTTTGGTAGAAAAGATGGACAAGTATAATTTACATTTTGGTAGAAAGGATGGACAAGTATAATTTACATTTTGGTAGAAAAGATGGACAAGTATAATTTACATTTTGGTAGAAAAGATGGACAAGCATGATATAAATTTTGGTAGAAAAGATGGACAAGTATAATTTACATTTTGGTAGAAAAGATGGACAAGTATAATTTACATTTTGGTAGAAAAGATGGACAAGCATAATTTACATTTTGGTAGAAAAGATGGACAAGTATAATTTACATTTTGGTAGAAAAGATGGCCAAGCATAATTTACATTTTGGTAGAAAAGATGGACAAGTATATGCAACTTCCATCAATGATTTAAAGGCCCTGAGTGGTCTTGTTTCTTCTCATATAATTAAACAGTGGCAGAAGCGATCATTAATACACACACACGTTTTTTTAATCTCTGAAATTGTTATTTTCCACCAATACCACTTCCTTGTGAAATATGACATTTTATCACATTCTCCCAATCCAAGTAGATTAATGCTCAGATCAGTCAAACCTCCAAACTCTATTTCCTCAAATTTGTCCCTCACCCACACTCACAATAGCCTCTTAGATCCAAAACTCTCGTTATTATTCTGCATATCATACTAAATAGGATTACTCTCCTTTTCAATGGGTCAAGAGTTTACGTTTCAGGTAAAATATGCAGATGGCAGAGTATTTCCCAATAGATTGACTGCAGGCAGGTTAATTTGTCCACCTAAATAAGCTAGAGCAAACAACTACTTTTTGCAGCCCCCATTAGCCCCATGAGCTTAAAATCTTTACCTGCTAGAAGCAATTTTATGGATTACTCCAAGGCAGAAATAAGTAATCATAAGACATTTCAGATAAAGTAATGATATAATTAGGTACCTGATGGTATCTGTAGGACCTCTCTAGCCTCATATACTTCAGGCAGTATTCACAAACCCACAGCTTGGATACTTTGCCATATTCCTCAGGGTACGGGGAGAAATACCATGTGTCAATCTCATATTTTCCAATCTGAATCTTGTCAATGTACTTAACTTTGGTGATCTAAATGGGTAAAAAAAAATGTATTTTTAAAATCTTCATGTATATTTTTTCAGTCATATTGTTACTAATTATTTTAAATTACAAAAAGTCCAACAATTATAAGTGAATGACTAATGGACAAAATCACTAAAAAAAGATGTTACTGTCACTCTGATCTTCAACTCTGTGTCTCAGATTCCATCTTTTATATATTTATATACAATTTATGTTCTTAATTGCTATGACTTATCTAAAAGCTAGAGAAGTGGCTTGAAATGGTTATTTCACTCTTTTCTGTTACTTATTTTAAGAGCGCAGACTTGTAACAATCACAGTCAGTCCAAAGAATGTGATTTCAAAACTGATCATACCACTGACAGATATTTTGTTAAAAAATTTTAGTCTTACAGCCTCATGTTCTTTCTCCAGAGCAGCAGTAGTCGGGTCCATTTCTGCATATGTCTGAGGAAAAAAATGAAAACAAAAAACACTTGATTAAAAATGTTAATGTTTACAAATATTTAAATTTACCCCAGGGAAGAGTTCACTTGGCTCTGAAATTGCAGGATAACACTAATTTCTGAAAATCTGCAGCAAAAAATCAATTGCATGAAAATCATGCAACACATTTTCAAGCCTATCTGCTATTTCTTAATGAAATCCCTTCTATATTCAGAAATCAACCCCCATTTTCAAATGGAGGGTGGGATTTCAGCCCACCATCAATTCTCAGCTCTAGAATAGATTCTATTACTCCTGAACAAAAGTAATGCAGAATCTTTTTTACAGTAACAGTGCTATCATAACTGGTAATATCTACGTATAAGCTGGACAATAAACTTGCCATGTATAGGCTGACAATAAGCTAGTAATGTATGGACTACACAATAACAAGCTATGTATAGGCTAGACAATACGCTAGTCATGTATGGACTACACAATAACAAGCAATGTATAGGCTGACAATAAGCTAGTCATGTATGGACTACACAATAACAAGCAATGTATAGGCTAGACAATAAGCTAGTCATGAATGGACTACACAACAACAAGCTATGTATAGGCTAGACAATAAGCTAGTCATGTACGGACTACACATTAATAAGCTATGTATAGGCTAGACAATAAGCTAATCATGTATGGACTACACAACAACAAGCTATGTATAGGCTAGACAATAAGCTGGTCATGTACGAACTACACATTAATAAGCTATGTATAGGCTAGACAATAAGCTAATCATGTATGGACTACACAATAACAAGCTATGTATAGGCTGACAATACGCTAATCATGTATGGACTACACAATAACAAGCTATGTATAGGCTAGACAATAAGCTAGTCATGTATGGACTACACAATAACAAGCTATGTATAGGCTAGACAATAAGCTAGTCATGTATGGCCTATACAATAACAAGCTATGTATAGGCTGAAAATAAGCTAGTCATGTATGGACTACACAATAACAAGCAATGTATAGGCTAGACCATATGTGTCAAACTCAAGGCCCGCGGGCCACATCAGGCCCGGCGTACAATTATATCAGGCCCGAGAGGTCTTGACCGGCGTACAATTATATCTGGCCCGAGAGAGAATTTTAGGCTATGGTGTTTCCCAATGCACACTTCGCTGAAAAGCTTACTTCGTGCCGAGTTCGCACGGCACTTTAGTGACTCTGAAGCACAGAAAAGTAATTTCGAGCTGTTTCGTAACCCATTTGCCATAGACGTGGAAACTGCACCTGTAAATTTGCAGATGGAGCTAACAGAGCTGCAGTGTAATGGGACACTAAAGGCAAAGTACGACACTGTGGGGCCTGCACAGTTCACTTGTTTCATTCCTGAAGAGATGCCCCAGCTTCGTCTACATGCAGCTCGAACCTTGAGCATGTTTGGTAGCACATATCTGTGTGAGCAGCTGTTTTCTGTGATGAAGATTAACAAAACATCACACAGGAGTTGTCTCACTGATGAACACTTGCAGTCCATCATGAGAATCTCAATGACACAGAACATTACTCCTAACATAAACGAACTTGTAGCCAAGAAAAGATGCCAAACATCCAGCTCTGACAAATTGGCATAAGAGCGAAAATGGGTATGCCAATGATTTTTTATTATTAAAACTTGTTTCTGTTTTAACTTATATTAATGTTTAAAAAAGGTTTAATTTTCCGCTTATTGAATGTTTATCCTGTTCAGCCCGCAACCTTACGTGTGATTTGAGTTTTGGCCCGCTGAGCGATTGAGTTTGACACCCCTGGGCTAGACAATAAGCTAATCGTGTATGGACTACACAACAACAAGCTATGTATAGGCTAGACAATACGCTAGTCATGTACGGACTACACAACAACAAGCTATGTATAGGCTAGACAATAAGCTAGTCATGTACAGACTACACAACAATAAGCTATGTATAAGCTAGACAATAAGCCAGTCATGTATGGACTACACAAAAACAAGCTATGTCTAACCAATATTTATGCTTGACAATATGCTTCAAGTAATATCTACATATACACTGATATGTCTAGCCATGACAGTCCAAAAGATTTACAATTAATTTTGAATCAACTCCCTAAACATGTATATGTAAAGTTAGATACATCTGTAACCACTGGTTTGAATTTGAAAACACCATACATATGCCCTCATGTATTTGTTATACAGGTTGTTTCAAACTGGTTTAGAAATGTATTCCAATGCCATTTTCTAGAGATGTTTTAGAAACAAAAAAAACAACAATAATTAAACTGTTTGTCTAAGTGGCAGCTGATTAAGTATTTTTTACCTATCTGTAATTGCAATACTGTAATCTAAGTAGTCCTATCATTAAAATTAATTAAAGTGTATAAATAGCTTCTGCTGTGCTCTTTTTAACTCACATGGCCAAAACACTGCACAATATATCTCCACCAAAACATACACACTTTCAAGTATTAAAACACTGTGCATGAATATGATACAAAAATTTGTTTATACAACACAGACAATCCTCTGCCTGAAGATTAAATACTGTTTAAAACAGAACAGTTCCATCAAGAGAACGAAAGCAACACACATACACACACACACACACACACAGAGAGAGTAATGTTCCACAGAGGAGTGGGAATTTAAGAACATTCTAGCTGAGAAATGTTGTATCAAATTCATGGGGTTGTTTCTTCTTCAAAATGTTTATATAATTGCCCATGTTGATAACCTTGGAAGGCATGCAGTAAACAACTTATACTAGTATGTTTACTCTCATAACAATGGTAAAATATTTTCAAACAACATACATTTATCTAAATGCATGTGATCATTTAAAAAAAACAGCAAGTGCAATCATCCAATGAAAGTATCAACAAATATGTGCATGTTCCAGCCAGTAATCATAAAAATCACTTTTATTCAAAATTCTCTTTTATCAACAACTCAGCTGCTTTCTGGTGATCACTAATTTCATAAGCAATATCTTCATGGAACAACAAATTTACATTTCAGTGGTTGGTATCACAGGTGGGAGGGTCTATCTGAATTACCATAATCCAAGAAATCAACATCCTCATTACCTGACCAAAGTAGGCATCATACACCATAAAGAGGCAAACATCATCATCTGCATTTGCTTACAGTAATGAATGATATGTTTGCTTATAGGTAATGAATGATATGTTTGCTACAGGTAATGAATGATATATTTGCTACAGGTAATTAATGATATGTTTGCTTACAGGTAATGAATGATATGTTTGCTTACAGGTAATGAATGATATGTTTGCTCACCAAACCCTGCCAAAACTGTCAGCAGCACATTATGTGTGGAAAAAACATGCCATGCATGATATTTATTTCATGCACTTTTTTGTCAAGGCTTGAAATGTATCTTTAGAACATATTACTACTTCTATTCCTTATTTTTTATTTGCAGCTTTGCATCTAAAATGATTTTCTTCTCTCACAACAGTCAGGAATCAAAATGAAAAGAAAATATTTAATTCAAGCTGTACTCAATTAGTCAACATAAAGGTATAGAATATCAGCTAAAGAATATTTCTAAATAATTTAGTCAGAAAAGTGGAAAACAAAAATTTCTTTTTTTTACACTTTAATTGGACTGAACGATCAAACTGATACAAAAGTACCGATTATGAATGAGGTGTTATTATCATGTAATTATTACCTGGCACTGTGTTAGGCCATTGTTATTTACTGAGTATGAATCATGTGTGATAATCACTCTTTCGTTATCCTGCGCTTTTGCTGCTAAACCCTCTATTATGTAAACAACCACCATTGTTCTGATCTGGCTTTGGTGTGTCAGGTAATAAAAATGTTATAATTGCACTAATTTTCTCAGGTGGACCGATAACTTTTAACCAATTAAATGTGGTAACAAAAGAACAATAAAACAAAGCCTTTGGAATACATAATAATTAGGAATTTGGATGGGGAACTTAAAGTGCAACAATGTAGGAGAGAAAACATTTTATCCAAGAATGTAAAAAAAGCAATCAATATATATATCAACTTTTAATAAGAAGTCATATAATTGGTTACATTTTCTTTCCAAGTAACATTCTTAGTAGACTGTTATTAAAGATATTCAAGGAAATTTTGATCAATGAAAATGTCACTTGCACCTAGTGTAGGCAGTACGTTAACATTTAAATGCCAATTAAATCATTTTTATTAAGTGAAATTTGTGTTTTAATTATATCTTTGAGTTCCTCTTCAGTGTAATCATGATAAATGCAATGTGCATTTAAACGTAAAATGTGTCAATCTACTTTAACAGCTATGTCCACAAGTGTTTCACTGATAACTGACTTATGAAGTATTTGTATTGTTGCACTGAAATTTAAAAGCTGGCTTCCTTTGTATTATCACATTAATTTTGTCTTTTAAATAAAATAAAGGTGGTGGAATAAAAGAAAAGTTAAAAGGCATACAAATCCTACATACTTAAAATCTAGTGGCCCTTGTAGTATGTTGGGTGAACTTACTTCAGTTGATCAATTGAACACTTATAAATGTTATTGTGTATGTAACATAATTAAACTACCTTAAATTAACTGACTCATTCGTAATTGTGATTAAAGATAGCAAGGCAACCAAGCAAAACAAACGCTTCATAAAATAAAGAGCTTGGTTTCACAGATACGGACCACTGCAGGTGCTTCAGAGAATTCCTAAAATGGCACTTAGAGATATCCTCAAGGATGATAAGAAGTTTCACTATTACTTCCAATGAAATCACGACATCAATTTTGTACTAATTGAACAATATAAAAATGGAGTTTCGATGTAAACGATTGTCTCACTAAACAAATGTCGCTAGTTTTTTAAAAAGGAATCTTGTTTGGTAGTGTATCGACAGTTAGTCTAGTTACCTGCTACTCTGGCTCATGATTTGGCATTATACTATTAAATACAATCCGGGAACCAGACTAATCAACAAAACAAAAAGCAGTGACATAATACACAAATGTTTTCATGTACACATAATGGTTGCTGAAACCAGCTGGAACGATCTTTCACATGTTAGACATTTTGAAAATAAATGCTACTTATAGAGAAAAACAAACAACTTCATTAGAAAAAGTGTGTTATTAACAATTATTATAAACGTAATTGTAAAATGAGGATTCAGTCATTAAACAGCCCAGTTCCCTATATCCCCCATGGTTTACTCTATGTCTAAGCGGATATTTTTTTTCAATATTTAGAGATCCCTCTGTAACTTGTGCCCTCGCTTATAGTGCAGCCAATGTTTGTGGACCCCTTTATGTGCGAGTTATCAAGGGAGACATGTATATAAGTACCTTTTGTACATGGTTGATTTCATCATGCTTTCTTTTTTGATTTCTGGTGATTTTCCTATCAGTGCCATCACTCAGATCCGTCATCAGAATGGAGACATCTTTCATCTTGCTGCTGGTGTCTTCATGTTTACTTCCCAAGTCAAACCGATCAATCTCAACCCATTCATCCAGTCGACGGTTGACTGACACAAGAAACCAATTTGTAAATCATTTATAATCAATCTATGGCTTGAGCTTCAGAGAGAATGTTACCATATACACTCACAAGACAAGTCCAATTGCGAACTGCAGACTCATATCTGCTGCCACATAATGTGCCAGAAAATCTGGGTCTATGCAGCTTGTTAAGAGTAATCAGTAGAACAAACAGCATAAACAGCACATTATGCTATAGCACATCAGCATTGTTGGTGTTTGCAGTTGGACTCGACTTATAAAATAGTATATACAGTACATAATGTCAAAGAACAGAAACAAAATCAGCTTAGACTGCAGCATTCTCAATAATGCATGAGCTGTGATGAACCCCATTACACACCTCAACCGTGACTCTGTATGTAGTAAATTCACAACAGTTAGATGCTAGCTGAAAAGGTTCCAGTGGTCAACTAGATCAAGAGACCTGCTCTGTTTACCAACTTCAAGGTTATGTTGCATCAAGTCTCTAAATGAACATACAAAAACAATTACATTTGCTATCAACCAGTGTATTGGAAGTGTCCACATCTTTAACCTGCAATCAGCCAAACAATCAAATTTAAGACTTACACTGGAGAGGGATTCAGGAGAAATATTCAACCCAAGTCTTGTCATTTTCCTCCAATACACTGACTACACTACTTAAGTTGCCAGCTCCACCCACCACCCATGAATGCTATAGTATTCTGTATATAAATGCAACATTCATGCCATTTAACAGGAAAAAAATACAATGTACAGAAGGCTGTCACCTAATGCGCATGTGTGTAATCATCTTTTGTACTCATTTAAAGACAAATTACATGCAATTATGTAGACCCCCATCAAAAATTCACGTGTGAACTTAGAAATTCCATGCTTCTGTAATCCAAACACAACCTTAATTATCTCCATGGCTACATACATGGAGAGAGAAACAAATTTATCTATTATTTTATATTCTTAAAGAAGGAAAATAATATGGGTTTTCATGATGAGCATAAGTCACCTACTTTTGGTAGTCACCTGTTGTCAAGACTGGCATCGACAAACAATTTGGTGGATTCAGACTTAAAAGAATTTACTATTTCCATGAAGTTCAACATTTCTTCAGTTTAAATTTCAAATCACTTCTTGCAATCCCTAAAAAGTACTTTCTTGCAATTTTTGGTGACTTGTACCATTTAAATTTTATGTATCTTGTATTCTAAGGCCAAAAAAGTGTTTCCTATTTCCTATTGCACTGTTTTTAAAATCAGGGTAGGTAGGTTTTTTTTAAACATTTTTAATCTACTAATAACTTCAAGTACAGGGCTAACTGGCTCAACCAGATGCACAAATCAATTTCAAGAATCTTTTTCTGAATTATTTTTACCTCAGGGGGAAATATGTGCTAGGCACAATAGCATCAAAAGAAGAGTGATTCAAGGAGACACAAAATGTAATTGTTTCTATATTTAGCATCTGCCACCATATCTGATGTCAAGTCAGTATCATTTGTATAAAACTGAAGACCCTGATAACAGGATGCTTTCTTTCAAATGTAGTCTAATTCTGTTAAGGAAAGGTCCATCTGTGTTGAGTAACATTAGCAATACTGGATGATGGATCAGCCTAACTGTATATAAATTAAATATTTCATTGCAGAATGCCCTCTGCAAAATCCTGTTGTAATTGCTTCAGTGTTTTCTTTAAGTAGAAATTACAAACAAATGCATGACAGATGCAGCATGACACTATCAAATGACTTGGCCAACTGAGCTAAAAATAGGGAATTGAGCATTATTTTCAAATATTTATCATTGGGTAAACAGGAGGCCATCTGCTACTGTGTATTAAATGATAACCTGATGTTTAATACTCACAGCCATCATAATGTACATAGAATTCTGGTTTTTCCTGTTCATTTGTTCGTGTCTGAATGATTTCAGCTGCATCTGGAAAAAAAACGAGAAGATTAATAGACCTGAGACTTTTAATTGGCTTTTTTCTAAAATGCTGTACCCAATAAATATGGTATATACACGGCTCCTGAATATTTCAAGTCATTTTTTACAGTTATTTTTAAGAAAACTGTCATCTGTTTTTCCAATATGCAAATTACAGTGGTTCCCGTCTTATACTGCCATCCATTCTGCAGCAGGAATGTAGCCATATGAGAAGGATGGTTTTCCTAAAGGGTGATCATTGATGTAATAATTACATACTGGTGGAGGTCGTTCTTGCCGCTTAAAAATTGACAATACAGGGCTAATATGTCTCTAATATACTATTAACTTTTACATATCATGCATACCTTGTAAAGTACCTCATAAAATGATCTTCTAAAGGGATGCATAAAAAGTAAAAATTTAAATCTGTTGACAAGATATTAACCCAAGTGACAAATGGTACACAGTAAGAACTCATCCTTGACCAGCAAACTATGAACGGTATAATTAACAAATATGGCAACTGTACGTCCAAGTCTTTGTTATATAGTCTGTACAATTCTCAAAAAAAGTAAACATAATCTAATGTCAAGCTTCTGTTGAATAATTGTTTAGTCCTAAAATACAAGATATATATGCACAAGCAAGACTGCACAACTTAAATATGCTTTTGAAAATTAACATTAGACCCAGAGACCAAAACAGGTCCTTTTCTGCACCATACCCTGTGTTAACGTCATAACGCCTTGCATGGAATTATTGTTTTTTATGTAAAGTAAAAATCACCAAATCTTGTGTATCTGGCAGTATTTTAATTTTAGCATGCATTTTATAGTGAGTAATGGCACAAAGAAATATTTCAATTGCATTTTATCCTCTTATTCGGCCAAATATGCACTCCTATGTGTACATTTTTAGGAAGATCAAAGTTTTTACCATTTTCTATGATATTTTTGAAAATTGTAGCTGATGCAATTTGCATGAAATTGAGTTCTGAATAATATGGTCAGACAGGTAATCCAAACCGGAAGATGCATTGCCAGCATGATGGAAGTAGTACCAATACTTTGCGAGGATATTCTCATGGCTTGAAAATATGTTACACTGCAAATTTATATCAACTTTTTGACCAAAATCAGCACACCATAAGCCAAATTCATAACTTTTCAAACACTAGATACATACAGTGTGACCCCACTATAACATGGTAGCTGGGAGCCTTTGAACCCGACCATGTTATAGACCGAACCATGTTATAAGCAACCAGGTCAGTTAGCTGAAGAAAATGATGCATGCACCCAAACAAATTTTGCCGGGGGGGGGGGGGGGGGGGAGTGCGGGCGGTAAAATATGTGCTTCATTGGCACAGTTACAATCTGAAATCGATGCATATTAAATGTGAAATACACCTGTAGCGAAAACAGATAAGACATATATATTTATTTTACTTTATTTAGAGAACCACGGATTGGTACATATACGTGTATACTGTTTTTATATACATGTCTTATGAATAGAGTATCAACACCGTGTATTCATCCGCAAATCTCGTCGCATAGATTGAATCCACAAGTAATTCCATCGGAAAAATCCACACAAATTTAAAATATTCAATAATTTTGTCACAGGTCATATAGGTCTGAATTCAGTGGATAAAAATGGCACAATCACGTAACGAATGATGAAATGCATTTACTTTTCAGTACGTCCCAAGTCGATAACAGTTAGTTTGCGTTTTAAGCTGCCATTGGTAGCATTCGTAAGCACAAACTTTTTCCCTGCAAAAAGGAAACTTTCATGGCACAGGAAACATGTTCCACTCACATGGGAAAATGCAAAACTCCATCAGATTCTATTGCTTTTATTTAAGTTTGGTACTGACTTCCTTTGATGAAAAGTTCTTTGTTTTTATTGAAGATTTTAGTCGGCTTTCCTTGATGAATTATGCATGTGCTATTGAAGTCACCACTAAAGGCCAGATTTGGAGAAACAAACAAATGCCTGTTTCTTATTGTGGCGGCAACATCAAATAACTGTATTGCATTATTGAGACTGATTTGTTTCCATTTGCTGAGTATGTTTTCATAACAGTCGGTGCTTCAAAGGTAATGTTTTCTTTGAAATTTCAGCAAACTATTTTATCTGGGTACATTTTTAAAAAAGGAACTGGCCGTCATTTGGTCAATCATAGTTACAGTTCCTCCCTGCCTACTGAATAAACCAAGAAGATTTTATTTTTTTACATCTGTGGTTGCAGAGTGATGCTGCCTTCCACTCAATTTAACAAAGGGTCAACGGACGATAGAGACGCAGGTGTTCTGGTCTGATAACAAGGATTAGTACAGAACATGTGGGTATTCTGAAGGATGTAATTCTGAGTGGAAAGAAGAGGAATTTTACATATCATCTACACACAAATGTCAATGTAAATATGTCAATTACTAGCGGCCAAAAATCTAACGAAAGTTAGATTCCGAGATAATGCCTTGTCCGGTTGATCTCCGCTACCAGAAATGTCAACAACAAAAGAAAGCGGATATCTCACAACATATAGTACTCATACTCGATGTCAACATAAGCAGATCATGATATAACAATGCACTGTTAAGATGGCTTGTCAATATGGACAAAGAAATTGTTTATGTAACAATAGATAAATTTAAGTGCATTTTGTATCAGGTTTGCGACTTCCTTTCATGGGGCCTCTGAATTTCTCCACTCCAAACCAATGGTTGTACATACAAGCTTAAACAGCCAATAATGTCACCAATAATAAAAAATCGCCAATGTTATATTTTGCCACCAATTTGGAAAATACAATCACAGTTTACGACATTGGTGAAGCCCTACGCGATCCTAGAACAAACATTTTACACTATTTTTTGTACAGTGTGACCCCGCTATAACACGGTAGTTGGGAGCCATAAAACCCGACCATGTTATATGCCGAACCGCGTTATATACAACCAAGTCAGTTAGCTGAAGAAAATTTACCCCCCAAACACACAACAAAAAAATTGTGTGGGGGTGGGTGGGGTAATAAATGCAGACGGTAAAATATGTGCTTCGTCGGCACAGTTGCCATCTTAAATTGATGCATATTAAATGAGAAATACACCTGTAGTGAAAACAGAGAAGACATAATATAATAGTTTACTTTATTTAGAGAACCATGAATTGGTACATATACATAAATCCTGTTTTTATATAAATGTCTAATGTATAGCATGACTAGAGTATCAACACCGTGTACTCACCTGCGAACCTCATCATATACATTGAATCCACAATACAAGTGATTCCATATGCACACTCACAGCTTTAAAATATTCAGTAATTTTGTAGCAGGTCATATTGGTCTGAATTCAGTGGAAAAATGTAACACAATCAAGTAACGAATGACTTAACACATTTACTTTAAAGTACGTTCCAAGTCAGTAAAAGTTAGTTTGCGTTTTAAGCCACCATTGGTAGCGTTCGTAAACATAAACTTTTTCCCTACAAAAAAGGACACTTTCAAAGCACAGTTAACGTGTTCCAGTCACACTGGAAAATGCAAAAATCCATCAGATTCCATCACTTTTATTTAAGTTTGGTACTGACTTCCTTTGAAGAAAAGTTCTTTGCTGTTGTTGAAAGATTGTAGTCGGCTTTCTTTGATGTAGGGTGCATGATGCTATTGAAGTCACCACTAAAGGACAGCTTTGGAGAACCAAACGAATGCCCATTTCTTATTGTGGCCGCAACATCAAATAACTGTATTGCATAATTGAGACTGGTATTTTTTCCATTTGCTGAGTATGTTTTCATAACAGTTGGTGCTACAAAGGTAATCTGTTTCCTTTGAAATTTCAGCAAACTATTTGATCTGGGTACATTTTTAAACAGGAATTGGCCGTCGTTTAGACTATTCCAGTTACTGTCCCTTCATGCCTACTGAATAAACCAATAAGTAAAATGTATTTTTATTTTTTTATTTTTCACATTTGTGGTAGCAGCGTGATGCTTTCACGCATGCGTCTGAAAATTAACAAAGGGTCAATGGACGATAGAGACGCAGGTGTTCTGGTGACTGGGATTATTACAGAAAACGTGAGTTTTTTGAAGGATTTAATTCTGAGTGAAAAGAAGAGGAATTTTACTTACCATCCACATACAAATGTCAGTCTTTGTAAATATATTAATTACTAGCGAACGGCTGAAAATCTGATGAAAGATAGATTACTAGACAATGCCTCGTCCGGTTGATCTCTGTTACCAGAAATGTCAACAACAAAAAAGTGCACATTTCAGAACATACAGAACTCATGCTAGATGTCAAGATAAGCGGATTATGATATAACAATGCACTGTTTAGATGGTTTGTCAGTATGGACAAAGAATTTGTTTATGTAACAATAGATAAATTTCAGTGCATTTTATATCCAGTTTGTGGCTTCCTTTCATGGGGCCTCTGAATTTCTGCACTCCAAACCAATGGTTGTATAAAAAAAATTTAAACAGCCAACAATGTTGCCAATAAATAAAAAAGCCACATGGTATGTTTTGCAGCCAATAAGGAAAAACAATCCAAGTTTGCGACATTGGCGAAAACCTATGCGATCCCAGAATACATTTTTTATGCACTTTTTTCTTCTTCTTACTTTTAAAAAGAAAAAAATACTTTTCGTGCAGGACAAAAATGCATATAAAATTTCAGAAGCCAAGCCACGATCGTCTTGTATGATTCATATACGACCTCTTCCCCAAAATGATAAGCAACTTTTTAAGTTTTTTTAGTACTTTTTAAGATTTTTTTTTTGTGCACAAGAAAAATACATGTATATGAAATTTCAGGAGCCATGCCACGACCTCGTTATATTCGAATTCACGTTATAACAGAGCGCGCTATAGTGGGGTCACACTGTACTTTTAAGAAGAAAAAACTTTTTCGTGTACTAGAAAAATACATATAAAAATTCATGAGCCACTCCATGATCGTCTTGTATTATTCATACGTGATCTCTTCCCCAAAATCATAATAAACATTTTACATTTTTTTTAACGTACTTTTCAGAAAAATGCATGTACATAACATTTCGGGAGCCACACCGCAACCATGTTATATCCAAATTCGCATTATAACGGAGCATGCTATAGCAGGGTCACACTGTAATTTTAATATTACTGATCACCAGCTTGCGAGATAAAAATCAGAGCCATCCTACATTATTATAAATGCAACCTACCCTTCACCATCTTGACAAAGTGTTAAGTATATTCTAAATTTTTAATTTGCTACTCAGTTTTCAGGAACAAATATCAGTGAAATTGAAACAATGTATAATAAGATGCATTTCGTATTTTTGATTCACCCTGAATGTGCTTATATTTTGGTCTAATTCAAATTTATGTGAATCATAATGCACAATCAGATAAAATTTACTCCAAATTACCATGCAAGGAAAAAATCTGAATATGTTTTATATGTATTTTTTTATTACCTTGTACAAATTTGTTACAACTTTTTTATTTATTTTGTTGAAGCATTTAAAAAATGTTTCCATTTTTATATTTCCCCTTTGTAGAGAAAATTCTTGATCTCCAAAGGCTGGAAATGCTGACAACCGGTTATTTTTAGATTTTTATTTTTTGGACAGCTCCTGGCATAATAGTTTAGGGTTTACGGGGAAAAAAATTATAAATATGTAATAATGAAACCATGATAAATCCAATGAAGTTAATATCACACCTTCAAAATACCTTGTATATATAAGATGACAACATCAATATTTATCATGGAAAGGGGCGACATCTTACTGCCAGGACAATTGGTGCTGAGCATCATGTTGCTAAGTCAAATCAGGTCAAATACTACTGTACAGTTTCAAATGTGATTGCTTCCATGGGACTATACTTAACCGGTCATCTCTTTACCGGTGCAATCAAGTGGATGCATTTTCAAGATCGATTTTATGCTGGTTCAAATGCAATGGTCATTGTGAATGCTTAGGTCAGATGAAGTTTCTTTAATTAAACAAATTGGTCAAATCACTTAAGGTGCTACAGGTTTGACAGATTCCTGTCTTAAAAACAGAACTCCTACTTTAACTGATTTCAGCATTTCTTCATTTCATCCATCTAAAATGTATATCAATGGATCCTGAAAACATATCCACTTGATTGTGCCAGGATTTCATTTCATCAAGACAAGTTAAAGTATGGTCCAACCAAATCCATTTCAACTTGTTGGCGTTTTAAATCAAACGGGAGTTTCTTTTGTAACATGGTCACCATATTTGCATGGACAATCTTTTCAAGTAAAAGATGTGAAATAGTTCGCTGTTTTTGATAATCTCATAATTTCATACAGTTACATGTCCCTAAACACATAACTATCAGAGTTCCTCCTCTTTATTTTTCAATTTATTTTAGAAATAGTAAACTAGATATTGCAAGTATTGGTCATGCACGACACAGGTTCTACTAAAGCACTCTCCGTTACAGATCATTGCCGTCTCACCTCTGTCTGCGTGGGTTTGAGTCTTGGATTCAGCCAACGTTGGTATGTGAGAAAGCTTGCCAGTAGATTCTCATGGGTCGGTGGTTCTTTCCGGGGTTTTCCTGGGTTCTTCCTCCACCATTAATACTGGCCGCCATGTACTGCCTATCGTGTGCTGAAAAAGGGAGTTAAACCCCACGACAACAACATCAACTAAACTGGAATATTCTAGAAACCAGAAAAGGACAGCGAGCAGTACGTCTGCTTGTTTACATTGGGAGCTTCTGTTTGCTTTGAAATGCCAATAGTCAAGAGTGTTAGGGACCCGTGGCAACAGACAAGTTATAAATTATAAATCAATGAATGAAATGTCCACGTTCTGTGCATTCTTTTATATCACATAATTTTCGTTTTCAAAATCGATAGGGTGGGTGGGTAATAAACATGATGATTAGCGATACGATAATTGTTCAAACCAGCCTGTTAGATTTCAGCTTCACAAAAAAAATTTCCCTTAATGCTAAGTTATCCTGCTTTTCGCTACGGACTAAACAACAGAGAAACTGACGCACAACTGTTTCACATGAAAATATTTTTTAACGTGAATTCAAAATATCTTACGCCATGATTTATCTGCTCTTTGAACCATATAACGATCCCCAATATCGGGCATTTCGATTACTTCCTGTCCTTCTTTCTTCGTTGTTTCTCTCTGGCCAGTCGAACATCCTTTGGATAAAGAGTCCTGGCCATTTTCATAATACGAATTTACGTCTCCTTTCTTGTCTACCCCCGCCATTTTTCCATTCAATCTTCGACTGGTTGTCAGACATTTATTAAGTTAAAAACAATCGGAAAGACCTCGGGACTTTCTGCTAACGATCAAAAGTACATATGAAATACTACAGTAGCCGTCATTATTGATAAGTAACGTCATTTTCACGTCATATACCGTCATTTATGCAACTAGCCTGGTTCTCGGTTCCTATGTAGCTGACGCCCATGTAATAAACATTATATATAATTTTTAAAAAACTTCAAAACGTAATATGATTGGCTCAAATGTAAAATCATGAACGAGATGTATCCGTGCTATTAAGTATCACCCTTTCAACCGATCATATTTGGCCGTTAACGTGTGTGCCGCATAGTCGGGATATTTTGAAAATGAGTATAATGTGTATTCGATTTGTGTTGGCTAAAAATAAATCCTTCTATGGAACAAGATTCCTAAAGTTTAATCGAGATAATGGTAAGTAGAAACATAGTTTTACATCTACCGCTGTTCTCCGATTAATGAAGGAATGTAGCATTGAGTCTCAAGTACCGTATCTCTCAGTAAAAAAGAGCTCGTTGCACAGGAGCGTAACTTTGTCCCGTCAGACAAAATTTGCGCAATTCGTAAGTTTTGGAGACCGTAACTTCAGTTTGGTGCAGCTTAGAAAATCAATAATTGCTTGATTTTTAACGTAGTTTTAACAATTTTTCAGTCATATCGCTACGATGCCTGCATTGTGGCAGTTTATAGTGATGTCTAGCACTGTGGCACCATCCCATAAACATTTATCATGATGTCCCACCCAGTCACCAGGCCGACCAGTTCTAACACTATCCTCGTAATGCTAGCTGAGCGCCTAGCGACGCAGCTGTTAGTACCATTTTTATAAGTCTTTGGTACGACTCGACCGGGGTTCGAATCCACGACCTCCCGTATCCGAGGCAGACGATCTAAACACATGGCCAACGAATCAGATATTCAAGAGTGTTACGTGTTTTGGCTCTTACAAATAGTAACAAGAAAAAAGTGAAAACAACAAGCTTTGTAAAATTTAACAAATAATTTATTTCCCTAGAAAAAACAAGGTAAAAATGAGAAAAAGAACTTACGGTTTTTACGAATTAAATCCTAAATTTACCGAAGAATTAGAAAATAGAAGTCCTATTGTTAAAAAGTCCTAAATGAATCTGAGTTCGAGCCCCGATGAAATCCAAAACAGAAGGCAATGACGTCTGTTGCAACCTTCAGAGTGCTGTTGTGTCAACAGTTCCTTGTTGAATCACAGAAAAAATAATCCAGTTTTGAATTCCGAATAAATTTTCAATGCATGTATTTGTCCAAGAATTATGTATGAGAACTTATATATTTCCAGGGAAAAGAATCACTTGTATTCCATAAAATAAAATTTCAACTCAAACTGGTCACAACAAAACACCTTTAAGTGTCAATAGTTTAGAGCCCGAATGCACAAATTATATTTAAAAAACAGTTATACACTAATTTAAGGCGCAAAACAGATTCCTGTATGATGGTCACATGGTTACCCTTCCAGAACAAAACAGAAGCTTTTTTTACATGCCTAACATCACGTACTCCCAGTATGGCCTAAACTGAAATCAGTGTTCTTACTCTGGGAAAGAATAATAATTTTTATTTTAAAAAATGTTAACTAGAACTGCCACAGTTTCTAAATGAAGGGCAGGAACCAGGTTAGCATTATATACAATGTCTCTATTATTAGCTGTTTACGTCAATTTTGTTTAAAAATCGGTCAGATTTGAACTCTATTCTGGACAATATCAAACCCAGTAAATTAAGTTACATTCGATAGCATGTAATGGAAATAAAAAATTAAAAAACAAACAATTAATTAAATTTCATATACATAACAAGAGCTTTACATAGCACAAAACTGCGCACATCCGAAATAGTGCTCCAATAGCATCAGCAATTTTACGCTTTGCAAAAACACATACTAACCGAATTTTATTTGAAAGAAATTGTGCTTAGTTTAAAATTACTTCCAAGAGATGTTTTAGACTGAATTCATTAAGTCTTAAAAATTAAGATTATAATGGCCACGTATTTGAAGCTAATTAGTTGCTCTTGATATACAGACGTGACCTCAGAGCTGATCGGCATAGGGACAATATCCAAAATTGGATAGTACATCGCCAGATAGCAGAGTCCATTATTTAGCGACTATGACGCAATGTGACGATCATATATGGGCTTTGTATTGTTTCTTAGTCCTAGCAGAGATGGTCCGAATGGCTTCCTTAGGATAGTACAAGTCTAATATTAAACAATTAGCTCGAATCACTAGGTATATTTCGGCTGTAATCCCTATAATACATATTATGCACTTAGATTTTCACATAAATATGTAAATATTCACATAGAAAAATCAGGAAGTTGTTCATTCACTATCTGTTGAGACGATGCGTACAACGATATCGATGTACTGATTTCCTCTTTTAAGTAGAGAGTAGCGGTGTACTTATTCTGCTAATTAAGTGACGATCAATAATAACCTATTTCCGACTATCTTTATTTCGGTAAGTTCACTATGGCAGATCAAAGAGAGGAAAGTTGGAATTGTTTTTTTTCTTTTTTTTTTCCCTGGGTCAAAACTTTTCTTGCCGCCCTTAATATATATATATATATATATATATATATATATATATATATATATATATATATATATATATACACACACACATATTGTATAATTGTATTCTTACGAAAATGTTTGTGCCTGAAGCTATAATTGGTCCTTCCAGAAGGCTTGAAGGAGGTGCCCTCAGAGACAGCCTCATCTTCAGCTTGTACAGTGCTCTGTTTTCTTCTCAGTTTAGCAAACTATTTACTGCATGTTAATTGTTGTAGATTTTTATGGCATACCAGCACTGTATGGCTATATAGCGCCTATTTACTGCATGTAATAATAATAACAAAAAAATGTAATAATAGTTGTTATTTTACATGGCTTTTTTAATTTCAGCAAGTAACATTTGCTGTATCAGCTATTTTTACCACAAACAACAAGTTCCATTGAGTTGTACTGAGGTAGGAAACCTTGCTCAATGGTAATCAAAACAATCCACTGATATTGGCATTCAGACTAGTCCTACAACATAAGTCAACCCTGTTATTTATGTTGTTTTGGTTGACCCAGTTATACATAAATATATGGGTAGATGTCTGGACATGGGTTCAAACTTGCTGTCCACAGGCTACCAGTAAGATAGTCCTACATGTAAAACCTTGACGTTGATATTTGTGTTTTGGGCATCAGGGTCTTACTGCCTAACTAACAGCTCTTTGACTGTGTAGTGTGTTTTGATGTCGACTAACATCGTAACGAAAGTCAAATTTTCAGGAATATCTCACACAACTGGCAACTAAAATAATGGCGCTTTTCTTCAAAGTAAAGTCATAATGTTTTAGTCAGACTTTACTTACTATGTCTTTTCTCTAATAAATTCAAATTCTCACAAAAGAAATGGACCTGTTTTCAAGTTTCATTGGCCTACATTTCAGTTGACTGGAAAGCGATGAAAGCTGGGAATGCCAAAATCAGGTTAAATTAAAATATTATTCTTTAACGAAATGAATAAAAATATATTATGCCTATTGGAACTCTAAAATAACGTTTCATTTCATTCAAGAAACATATCTGCCACATGAACCTACTTAAACATACTTCGGCATACCTCAACTACCGTCGCATTGCAACAAATTCAAATGTATGTCAACGAAACATGAAAATGCATCCATTTGCTAGTGTCATATTTTCATTCCGCCAGGATAAAGACAGCACAGTAAGTATATTAATTACACATAAATTAGTGGAAGAGTGTCGATATATGCTGCCAAATGTGTGAGATATTCCTGAAACTTTGACTATTCGTTCCGATGTCAATGACATCGGAACACGCTATACAAGGCCATTGTTTGGATAGTAAGACATAGCACTAAAACAAAACCAACATGTGCTATGTCTTACATTGTGGGACTACCAGTAAGATACTATCAGCTGAGCTTTACCATTCCTCGGCATGTAATTTTACAGATATTGGATTCTTTGAGTTTTATACTTTTTCAGTATTAAAATTAGGAAAGTGAGCAGGTCACAGCAAAGATACCACAACCCAACACAAGTTGGCCCAGGTTTAAATCAACATGGATCCAACCAAATTTCAGCTCTGCTCCATGCACATTGATAAAGGACAACTTGAACCAAATATTATTTACAAGATAAACTAATTGATTATGAGCACCAAGCAAGGCAGCTGCTAATACCATTTTTGTAAGTTTTGAAATGACTCTGTTTGGGTTTGAACCTGCAACCAACCACATCTGAGATGGATGCTCTAACCACTTAGGCCACTGAAGAAGTCCCAAATTGATTTTAAAAAACAATTGGTTCTGCATGCCTTCAACAATTGATCCATTTTGTTCTTTATCAAAGAGCACTGAGTCAAGTTGAACCTTATTTCTTAAAATCATGCCATTTTTGCAATGTTATTTCTTAATGTTTTACCATTTTTGCATTGTTAAACTTTTAGGAACGTTTTAAATACTTAAATATTTTCTTTGGTACTATTCAAGGCAGTGAGTACCAGCACATGAGCAGCTTTTATGACTAGCAAATGTTGCTGCCAAGACTAGATACATAAAATTGTAAAAGGAATTGTTGCCATTGTCTTGAGACCACCTAAAGTGACTACCATTCATGATTTTTTGTATGGCATAGTCTTGCATGTGTCAAGGTGCTTTTTAAAACAACATTACTTTAATCAAGCTACATTGAAACCCCTCTAAACTGAAAATCCTTTGGACCAGATTTAATTTTGAATTTTTTGTTTACCAAGTGTATCACAGACTTGAAAACATATGTCTCTTGGAATACAAGTAGATGTACAAGCATATTATCGTCTATATCAGCCTTACCTTTAAGACCAAAAAACACATACATTTTGAAAATTAAAAATCAGATGTACTTTTTTGCAATTTTTCTTTGAAAATCAAATGAGAGATGCTGTTTTGTAAACTTTCAGCATCAAATTATCAAATATTTGGCTGGTTGCTATTTAAGCCAATTATTTCAAGTATAAATGAGTCATATTGATCAATTACACAAATGAATAGTTTTAATTACAATTAGATAATAAGTAGATAATCTTTCTTAATTTAATTGCCTACAGATGTTCAGTTATGAAAAATTTACTTGAAAAGCTTTCCTTTTTTAAAGTTCAGAGACTCTGAATTAGCTTATTATTAGCCTATTTCTGTGTTGATATAAATGAGATATTTCCACATTACTGACTCACCAGTTAGAGAACTACAGTATATGCTAACTGTAAGTAATCTTTTGTCATATGCATTTTTCTTAACACATGACCACAGACTATTTGTGGCCCGTAAATATAAGCTTTTCATGCAATTTAGCACCTACAGTGCATTTCTAAGTTGATGTGAGTTTTGGTTTTATTGGTGAGGGGTGTAAAATTGAAATTGTGTTCTCACAATTGTTTCCTTCAGTTTACAGAGTAGAGGGGTATCAGTTTTACTGGAAATGAAATGATATTAAAAAAGTATAACTTCATCCCCCTCCCCCAATACTTCAACCTTGGAGGGATTTCACTAACTGCAGGTTTGGATTTGGTGGGTTTCTTTCTAAAGTTGAAATAGGCTTTGAATTTTTATCACCACTGTATAATAATAAATTACTACTTGGCACCAAGATTTTAATGATTAACTCAAAATCTAGATGATAAAATTAACCAAAATGCTATTAAGGTTGCAATGAAGTACTGTGATGCCTAATGAATGCTGCTGCTGCTGTCTTTTTAATAGTTCGTTATAATAAGATCTTTTTTCTAAAGACGTGTTGTTTCTGTGCATGTATATTTTCATATATTTTAATGTTGTTTCAGGGAATTTGTAACTTTGAGGTTTGAATGCATATTCAATGAGGCATGCCTTAGCATAACAACCCCATACAAAACAGATATTGAAAATTCCATTAACTGGTAACATTGGACATGCTAAAATTAAAACTGTGCAACTAAAGACTCAAATTGGAAGCGGGGGGTGGGGGTGGCAACCAGCTTTTGATGGCAATGATTTCTAATAAGTATGTTTGCCCTGATGCAAAATCATGTGAAATGGCACATGAAAAATATATTTTGACACTGATTGACAAATAATTTGAACTCCAATGAATTAGAATTCCTCTTAATGATTTAATCAAACAACCAGGTGTTTTTGAAGTACAGCCATATTTTTTTAGAAAAAAGGTTATCTGACAAGCACGCATTCTTTTTGAGACTTTGGTACCACAGTAAAGGACACCTGGCCAGAAAGAACAATATTCAAGGTCTCTGAAAGTTTACATATTTAATCTTGATCACAAGGATTCCCACCTCAAAGAACAAAAAAATGCATGGACTTATGTTTGCCATGTTTTGCTCAGTAAAGCTTTTGCTTCAGTAAATAATTGTTCCCATAATTTTAACCTGCATCAACTATTATTTTCAGTGAAGATCAGAAACGTAAGGAAGACAGGTTTTAAGGACTTGACAGCATGACATCCAGGAATATTGTACCAAATAAAATAGAGGATCTCAGGTATTTTTAATTGTCATATGTACTCACTTGTAAGTTGGGTTCCACTACAAACTGCATAGACCCAGATCTGCAATCAGATTATGCACTGGCAGATCAGGGCCTGTGTTGTTTGCAGTTGAACCTGATTTATAAGCATGTATATATAGTAAATTCTGTTGTATCACTGATTTTCAGATTACCAATTTTCATGGATTTCACGTGTTGTCCTGAACCATGGATCTATAGACCCAATGAAAAATCAGCCACACTGATGAGGTTTTAAGGTCCAGTAATACAGTACACTGATCTTCTTTTCACACATGAGGCAAGATTAAGCAAAGGGGTGATATCATTGGTTTTTCTTTTTAGTTAAAACTTCCAACTTTCATGGGCACAGAATACATCAAATGTTGATGCTGCTGCTAATAGCACTGAGCAAGGGACAGCTGGTTGATAGTGGGAATGATGAATTATCTAAACTGATGAGGATCTAAGTTGAATTCTACTACCCTTCTGCTACTGTGTTAATGTCATGATCATTAAAAGTACTAATGGTACAACTATTGGAAAGTGTTTTAAGGAAGGGATCATATAACACATGTGCTGTGATTGCTGGCCTATAAATCAAAGCGAAGTACAAGTCAGCTTCTCACATTTTGTACATTTTCTACCCTTCATCCGTATAGAAGTCAATACTGAGTTTAACGCAGGGCCAGATGAATAACTCAGCTTCGTCTGTTATTTGTTCCACACATCGCTAGTTTTATCTTATCAGTAACTCTGTAAATTTTCAAGTGAGCATTGTTAAATGTAGCTAAAAGTACCTAATGTGTTTCACACAAAGAATTTTAAACAAATTATGTACTTTTAGTTGCATTTAATGATGCTGACCTAAAAATTTACTGAGTTACAGGTTGGATAAAATTTGCCATGTTGTGCAGAATGAAACTATGGTAACTTCAGTTTCCTGAATGTTAATAGTATCACTCTATTTCAGATTTCTGGCATTAGGGAAATTGCATCATTGATACTAAAATATTTTTTTCCAGTTTTGTTTTGAAAAGAGAGAAGGGGGGACATGTATTCCACTGCATTTTTCGCTGTCCACCTCATGATCAAATAAAATATGCTTTGATATAAGAGTAAGAGAGAGAATTCAGCACTTCATGCTATTTGTCAAAGAGAGAAAACAGTAATAAATTAAATATAAATAATAAATGGAAACTATTAAAATACATACCATACTCCTTCAGTATCAAAGTTTAAAGACTCACAATATTTAAATCCATATAGACTCCATTTAGGTTAAATCTCTAAAATTCCATTTAGCATGCTGTGAATTTTCCTTGCATGTACAAAGACCTCCTCATTCTCATTCCTCATACTCCTTCAGTATCAAAGTTTAAATACTCACAATATTTAAATCCATATAGACTCATTTAGGTTAAATCTCTAGAATTCCATTTAGCATGCTGTGAATTTTCCTTGCATGTACAAAGACCTCCTCATTCTCATTCCTCATAATCCTTCAGTATCAAAGTTTAAAGACTCACAATATTTAAATCCATATAGACTCCATTTAGGTTAAATCTCTAGAATTCCATTTAGCATGCTATGAATTTTCCTTGCATGTACAAGGACCTCCTCATTCCTTTTTTTTTTTTTTTGGAGGGTTCTCTCTCCTTTTGATCTTCACAGACCATTTAGGGAGGCCCTCCTGCCCTACATGTTATGATTGGTATTCTGTATGTTTGGCTATCGTGTTATTGCTTTTTGAAGTGTAATTATTTTTATTAAATATTTTTATTTTTTTATTTTTTTTTTATTTTTTTATTTATTTTTTGTGTTAAATATTATATTCCATATTTCCTTTCAATGTATTCATCGTAGCTGAACATAGGTTTTTCATCTGTCCTTTTTTCCTCTTGTTCTCTTTTCCTCCTTTCTTGTCTTTTCGCTTTTGTCTTTTCTCTAAGATTTTCTTGTAGTGGTGGCTGTATTGGTGTCACTTCTTTTTCTTGTAGACTTCGTTTTGTTGGTTTTTGATGTAGTTTGCTTTCTAATTGTTGCCCAGGTTCAATATCTTGTTGGATTTGCTTGTTATTTTCTTGTTGACTTTCTTGTATTTGCATTTGTATTTGATGTTGTTGTTGTTTACATCCCTGTAATTCGTTTTCTGGAGGCTGATCTCGAGTCTGTTGGTGTAGTTGTTGTTGTTGTTGACTTTTATTCTGTTCTGGTTGCTGTTGTGGTTTTATTTTCTTTTGATGTTCTTCTTGTCTATTTTCCTGTTGTTGCTGCCCTGTTGGTATCTTTGTTTGTTGTTGTTGTTGTTGCCCTTGTTGTTCATTTTCTCATGTCTGTTTGGGTTGCTGCAGTTGAACTTTTTGCCCTTGTTTTTTGTTTTCAATTTCTTTCTGTAGTGTAGTTTCTCTCTCTTGTTGTTGTTGTTGTATTTGTTCTATCCTTTGTTTTTTTCCTTGTTTCAGTATTCCCTGTTCTTGTATTTGTTTTGGTTGTCCCTGTTCTTGTGACTGCTTTTGTTGTTGTTGTTGCTGCTTCTCATCTCTTTGTTGTTGTATTTGTTCCACCTTTGTTGCTGCTTTTTTCGGTATTTTCTGTTCTTGTATTTGTTGTCCCTGTTCTTGTAACTGCTGCTGTTGTTGTTGCTGTTGCTCATCTTGTGTTCTTTGTTGTTGTTGTTGTTGTGGCTGCATATTTCCTAATTGTCTGCTGCTTGTTTTTGTAGATTTTATTGTTGGTCCTATATTTTCCGAGTTCTGGGGACATTTGAACGGTGTGTGACCTGTATTCCCACATCTATTACATGTCCTGTCAAAGATGCATCCTTTGTACCACATCTTTGCTAAGAATCCGAATATGTAAAAGGCTCTCTTTACTTTCTTCATGTTACTGCTTTCTATTTCTAAAATCCGTGTTCCATCTAAAATTGATGTTGTTTCTATCGTTCTATTCCTTGCTGAGATAACCGGGATATTGAATTTTTCCTCAAAGCGCTTAACTATTTCTTCTATTGGGATTTCCAGCGGGATGTCTGTAACATGTAATTCTCCTGTTTGTTTTTTTATCTCCCTTAGCAGCGGTTCTGGTTCCTTTATTGTCACTCTTTCCTTCCCAGTATGTATTTCCCCATATGGTAAGATTGGTTTCTTCCCTTTTGGTCTTATTATGTAGCCTTTGTATCCATTAGGGTTTATGGAGTATACTCTATCCATACATTCTGGGTGGGCTATTTTCATGGCTATCATTACTGTGGTTAGACAAGGTATGTTTTCCCTTTGAATGTGCCTCATGTCTATTTCTTGTGTTCCTTCCCTGTATTTACATTGTAGATAGCTTTTGTCATGCATCACTACTCTTTCCAGCTTGAAAAATTTATCCAAGTAATTGACTTCTTTTCTGGTCGCCATATTGCCTCGTGTTGCTCGCATTCTGTTTTCAATGTCTCGTTTTTCCATGTTGATTTCCATTTGTTGATTATTTTCTTTTGGATTAATTATTTTGTGTAATTTGATTCTTCTTACTCTTTTTGAGTTTCGGAGTCCGTAGTGGACAGTTCAGATAGTCCTGTGGGGGAATCCAGTGCTTCTAAACTGTGGTTTGCTTTGTCCTTGCCATTTTCAGACGATAAAACAACACACACTGTACTTCTCAAGAAGGAGTATAAGAATGACCTCCTCATTCCCAGCAAATAATATTACCCTTTATCAGTAAGTGCATCTACACTTTTTGTACTTAGGCAGCATTTGGTTTTGATCTTTGCTCATGCTAGTTGTCTCTTTAAATTGCTGACAGTTTGTCTGCGAGTACAAAAGGTGTCACTGGTTGACAAACTGACATGAATAAGCACCTGGGATTCCATTTTATTATACAGTATCATATTCACAATACCCTATGGATAGCCTCATTTCCCTATTGGTAGCATCACTAATTTGATCTGGTCTGTTGAATCTTGCTCTCAAACAGGTTTTAGCTTGGATGACCTGACCAAAGCTGTAGCATATTTAATTGGCATGTAAATAACACTGCAAAGCCATGTGGTTTTTGGGACAGTGGTGTTAATTGATAATGGAATATAGTATTGCCCCTGTACTTGAGTAAGATCATCAGGTAACTAAACAATACAGATTATAATCATCTCTCTCTCTCTCTCTCTCTCTCTCTCTCTCTCTCTCTCCTATTTTATTTGATTATGAGATGCAAGAAGAAATATGTGATGGAATACATGTCTTTTGTCTTGGTTATTCAATTTCTAACTTCTAATGCACATACCTATAATCAAATGTAAATAATGTATAGTACTAATACATGCTACTTTAGCACAAATACATTTTTATGTATCTGAATTTAATACTGCCAATCACGTAAATATTTTAAAATCTTTGTCAGTGTCGGTTCATACATTTTTTCATAGATGTTCTCTTCCCCAAAACGATAATTAAATTTACACATTATTCTTCATACTTTTGGAGAACACTTTTTTCATACGAAAATTACATGACATATAATAAAGTGATTTGAATTACATAACATATATATATATATATATATATATATATATATATATATATATATATATATATATATATATATATATATATATAATTTAATTTGGAATACAAGATGAAGCTTTTTGGGTCAAAATGTATTGACGTATAGGCCAGCAAATACATTATTTTAATAACCGATTAGCTTGGTGTTATTGGCTGCATCTGCTCCTTTTGATGTTGAGTGTCAGTGATTGAACTTGGCATGTTTGATTTGTCCTGATACAGGTGATGGTATTGTTTTAACCATTGGAGTGATTGCTATTTGTCATAGGCATAGTTTTGCTCTTGAATATTTTTTATTTGGATATTTGTAAAGGTTAGTCCATAAAGTTAGATACCTACAAAAAAATGCAAATTTTGACAGGCAAAACCACAATTTTAAGTGCCCACTAAAACGTCTTCATTTGTTTTACTAAACCAGGAAAATTGAGACCTATGAAAATAAATGAAATACAGACTAACTCATTCTTTCAGTGACATAGGTACATTAATTGAATGTAGATGAGACCATTCTACCATGGTCTTGCATAAAGGTGCAGTATTTGTACAGTTTGCTTCTTCTTCAGAGGCTAGGTCACCTTTTACATGCCTTTTATATGTCAACCATATTGTTGTGATATTGCCCATTCATCTTTTACCAGTTTTGTTTCTGCATAATCATTTAAGTTGTCCACCATTTGCCAGATGTTGAGGATGGCTTGCACTTGGGGTAAGGACAAAGGAAGATAAATGGTTTCTGCACAATATATCTGAAATTACTGTATTTCATGAATGGCTTGCACTTAGAGTAAGGAAGATCCTAATAGATTCTGTGACAGGATGAAAATAAATGCTTTCTGCACAACAACTTTTCGAGTTCTCCACCATTTTACTGAAACTAAACTTTTTGGATGACTGCACATGGGGTAAGAAAAAAGCTTGTTGATTTTGGGATTAAAAAATCAGATGTCGCAGTCACTATAACTGAAAGAAGAAAAATGGTTTCAGCATGATAACATTAGTTTATATCATTGGTATGGACTTCAGTATGGAAATTCAGATTTTATAATAAATTTTGTTCATGTGTCTTAAGAGTTCTACAGGTTTTATTTATTTCACCTCTATCTTTCATTTTATATTGTTCCACACATATTATGTGACATTGACAGGCATAAGGATGGCATATCTGGGGGCTAAAGTTCTTGGTTAAAGCTATTGTAATTGTAATTAAAAAAAAGAATCTTTTCTGCATTTTAAGTTTAGTTCAAAACTACATTCCTGAACCAAAGGCTGAGGTCATTGAGACTTGTTGGTCAATAGTCTCATGAGTACACCATGAACTTCAAGTGCCTGCATAGAGTACTATTACATGCATGGTGGGGTACATACTATACCATTCATGACATAAATGGTACACTATTACATGCATGGTGGGTACATAATATACCATTCATGACATACATGGTACAATATTACATTCATGGTGGGTACATACTATACCATTCATGACATACATGATACACTATTACATTCATGGTGGGTACATAATATACCATTCATGACATACATGGTACACTATTACATTCATGGTGGGTACATAATATACCATTCATGACATACATGGTACACTATTACATGCATGGTGGGTACATAATATACCATTCATGACATACATGATACACTATTACATTCATGGTGGGTACATAATATACCATTTATGATATACATTGTACACTATTACATTCATGGTGGGTGCATAATATACCATTCATGACATACATGGTACACTATTACATGCATGGTGGGTACATAATATACCATTCATGACATACATGGTACACTATTACATACATGGTGGGTACATAATATACCATTGAGGACATACATGGTACACTATTACATGCATGGTGGGTACATACTATACCATTCGTGACATACAACCGCTCTGGTGGCCTAGTGGTTAGAGCATCCGCCTCGGATGCAGGAAGTCATGGGTTCGATCCCCGGCCGAGTCATACCAAAGACTTACAAAAATGTTTCTGGTCAGCCTTGTGTCAGGATAATGTGACTGGGTGGGACATCATGTTACATGTCTGCGGCATGATGCCCCAATGCTAGACATCACTATAAACTGCCACACTGCAGACATCGTAGGGATTTGACTGAAAAATTGTTAAAGCTACGTTAAAAATTCAAATCACACACACACATGACATACATGGTACACAATTACATGCATGGTGGGTACAATGTATACCATTCATGTTTCAAAAGATATGTCATAAGTACCCTCGTTGGATGACATACAGTATACACTGACAAGCCCACACAAACACTGATGCATAAAGTGACTCAAAGAAAGCCAGTTTAGGACCAACTTAATAATGAAGGAGTTTTTCCAGAATTTAACATATGGAATAGGAAGGTTCCTTTACAAGGACCCCACATTGAAAACATCCTGGAAGACTAACTCAGAGAACTTTGATACTGAGACTGGAATTCAACCCACACCCCCATCCACCCCATAATACAATGTCTGCCTCCTGAACCAGTCAGTAGTATGTTTCCTTATTGGTCATTTTGGGTAAATGCATTGCTAATTTAGTACAACCTTGACAGCTCGAATCTTTGGATAGTAAAGGACTGAGTAAATTAGTTGAAGAGTTTAGTTCAGTAATTCAAATGAACAAGGGTAAATATAAATATAACATTCTGCCAGGTCTTGGACACAGATACACAGTCATGGGTGTTGGAGCTAATCATCTTCAAGCCATCCAGATTCTGCATGTATCATCTTCGAGTCATCCAGATTCTGCATGTATCGTCTTCAAATCAGTACAGTGTTAAGTGATCATAATGTATCCACTTCTCTTTTCAGCTTTTTCCATCCAAACTGTGATCGCCATACTGCAGAATGCCTCCTGCTGCAAAATGGGGTTGATGGCACCTTTCTAATTAGAAACAGCTCCAAACAGGGGGAGTATGCAGTATCTGTTAGGTAACATTTAAAACTATTTCACTGACTCAATTTCTCAGAGTATTTTTACCAATGAGAATGCAGGTTTTTGAAAAGTAAGCCTTCTCCCAAGTCTTGGAACTCAATTTTCAATTAGGTATAGAAAAAGCACATTGTAAGTATGTGACTACATGATTTTAGTTTTCATAACTAAAATGTCTGGACAAACCAGCTATGGAAACTTTATTAAAAAAATTCATACTGTAATAGAAAGGGATACAAAGTTTGACAGTCCTTGTTGAGAATCATGCCCAGTCTATCTGCCTCACATTCAAGCATACATGCTACTATACTAAAAGGTACAGACCAGTTATTCTGTTTAATAACTGGCCTTGTATACCTTGACCATAAGACTCTGCTCCTCCCCCGTTACTTTGACTTTCATCCTCAAATGTTAACACAGATAACCTCTCAAAGAAGTCAAACCCACCAGGCCTTCAACCACGGAAAGTCAGCCAAGATCCAAAATGCAATGGAAATGAATACAAAGACTAACTGTCACTATCAGGACTAGAACCCAGTTTCATTTCCCACTGAAATCAATGACAGCATGTTTTCCACTACCATGAAAGATTATTTATGATGTCTAGTTTCCTCACTGAAAGTATATATAATGTAGTTGGTTGTAAATGAAAATGGTGCCGATCTGTCTTCCAATATGACCACCAGAATGGCCATCCTGAAAATCTTATGATAGCTTGATGGTTTATCACATTGATACCTTTCATTCAGCAAAGATTTCTTATGATGTCCAGTTGGTTCTAAATGGACATTGCACCAATCTGATATTCAATTTGGTCACCATGGCAGCCATCTTGAAAATCTTATTGTTACTTCTCCAAAATAGAAAGACTTATTATGATGTCTCATGGTCCTGCATGATGTCTTGTTGGTCCTACATAATGTCTTGTTGGTCCTAAATGGTGCCAGTCTGACATCCACAGGAGCAAATTTTAACATTTTGTTGTTGCTAAAATATGTCAGAGATGGTTACAGCACTGAGCATTGAAAAGGAAGAATTGGTCTTGTCTTGAATTCCTGAAATTTCTTTTCATCCAGTACAGCACAGGTCCTTTCAAATTGCTCATTGTTTTACAAATACTGAAATATTTTTGGTCTTAAATGGTAATAAATATAGACATGACATGCTATGAATCACTTTAAATTTGTGGGTGTGAAATTTCATGGTTTGGTTACAAAATATGAAATTATGGAGACATAATATGATAAATTAATGAGTGGCAACGTATATATCACTTTGAAAGATTATACCATCATTTACTTTCATGCACTGCCTAGTAGTCAGACATAAGTCATACTGCACTAACCAGATTGATTAGGTAAGTTATTACTTCCTAACACTTGGCATAAATGCATAGATCCAAATCAGAGATGATGGGGACATCCTTTTTCATGTATTGAAAATCAAACAAGCCGAATATGAATGCTGTAATCAGTGTGAAAATAAGACAGTAGTACTTTTGACATTTTCAAAGCATATCACAGGGAGAGGCAGCTGTCTTCTTTAAAAGAAATGGCATCATACCTTTGTGCCAACCACATGCACAGAAACCCCCAGATTTACCCACTGACAAATTCTCCTGGGAGGAACTTAAATCACCCTTTCAAGGGAGGTATTACAAGACTATGCTCTTAAGTAAAGTAACAGAAAAGAGTGAAAAGCAATGAGCTTTGTAAAATTCAACAAATGTTTTATTTCGCTAGAATACATAATGAAGGTGTAATAAAAGGAACTTCATTATTGCAAATTAAATCCCAGATAGTCATAGAATTACAGACACAAATCCTAATAATTAAAGTGCTGAATATACCTTATTGGAAATCCAAATTAAATCCAAAGCTGAATGTGTCGATGTGTCTGTGATAACCCATATAATGCTGATTTTTGGGAGGGTTTCACTTCTTTTATTTTTCAGTTTAAAAAAAAACTTAATTCAATTAATTTTAAAACTTTTCATTTTAGCCATTTATGAATACTAATGTTTGGGTTTTAGACAAATATTTTTTTATATTTTTAGCCTTCACTAGAATTATATTAAATAAATAAAAAATTCATATGTAATTGTGTTAACACAAAATTCATGTAAGTTGATGGATACCTTATTTGAATTGGGCACAGTAATTGTTCTCATATTATCTGTTATGTCTAACAGTTTCTAACAGTAGATAATGCACTGCCATCATGTGACAGAGTCTAACTGTAGTTGATGCACTTACTTCCTGAAATAGTGTCTAACTGTAGATAATGCACTTCCTTCATGCAGCAGTGTCTAAATGTAGATGCACTGCTTTCCTGTGACAGTGTCTAACTGTAGATAATGCACTGCCTTTATGTAAGAGTGTCTAACTGTAGATAATGTGCAGCCTTCATGTGACAGTCTCTAACTGTGGATAATGCACCTCCTTCCTGAAACAGTGTCTAACTGTAGATAATGCATTGCCTTCATTTGATAGTGTCTAGCTGTAGATAATGCACTGCCTTCATGTAAGTGTCTAATTGTAGATGCACTGCCTTCATTTGACAGTGTCTAACTGTAGATAATGCACTGCCTTCATGTGACAGTGACTAACTGTAGATAATGCACTGCCTTCATGCAACAGTGTCTAACTGTAGATATTGCACTGCATTCATGTAAGAGTGTCTAACTGTAGATAATGCACTGCCTTCATGCAACAGTGTCTAGCTGTAGATAATGCACTGCCCTCGTGTGACAGTGTCTAACTGTAGATAATGCACTGCCTTCATGCGCCAGTGTCTAACTGTAGATAATGCACTGCCTTCATGCGACAGTGTCTAACTGTAGATAATGCACTGCCTTCCTGTAACAATGTCTAACTGTAGATAATGCACTGCCTTTATGTAAGACCGTCTAACTGTAGATAATGCACAGCCTTCATGCAACATTGTCTAGCAGTAAATAATGCACTGCCTTCCTGCAACAATGTCTAACTGTAGATAATGCACTGCCTTTATGTAAGAGCGTCTAACTGTAGATAATGCACAGCCTTCATGTGTCTAATTGTAGATGCACTGCCTTCATGCAACAGTGTCTAACTGTAGATAATGCACTGCCTTCCTGTAACAATGTCTAACTGTAGATAATGCACTGCCTTTATGTAAGAGCATCTAACTGTAGATAATGCACAGCCTTCATGTGTCTAATTGTAGATGCACTGCCTTCATGTGACTGTCTAACTGTAGATAATGCACAGCCTTCATGCAACATTGTCTAAATGTAGATAATGTAATTCCTTCATGTGATAGTGTCTAGCTGTAGATAATGCACTGCCTTCATGTGTCTAACTGTAGATAATGCACTGCTTTCATGCAACAGTGTCTAAATGTAGATAATGCAATGCCTTCATGTGACATTGTCTAACTGTAAATAATGCACTGCCTTCATGTGTCTAGATGTAGATAATGCACTGCCTTCATGCAACAGAGTCTAACTGTAAATAATGCGCTTCCTTCATGTTCCATATCTAGGATATTTTCATGGATAAACAGCTTTTAAGAGGTTATTCAAGGATACATTAGCTTAAAAAATTAGTTAACTGATAGTTGTTATATTTTCTCTAGTCTTAATGCTTTCACCTTTCTCAGTATTTGTAAATTGTATTGCATCGCATACAGTTTTATTGAGTTTTTCTTATTGTTAATGGATATAACATCTACTTTGTGAAGTGAAGAAAGACACAAAGTATGAGTAATTTTGCATTTAATACAGTAGATTCAGATGTAATTATTACATTAGCTTGTAGCTTTCCGGTTCATGTAATTTTGCTTGCAAATTGAGTCACAGTGAGCAAATTTCTAAGAGATCTCAATCAATAATGTACCAAGACCTAACAAAGCAACAAGCAGTGTTTTTCCACGGCACACAGAGGAGGGGAGCAAATGCTTTGAATATAAGCAGGGTGCATATCTTGTGACTAAATTCATGGTCCAGTTTGCCCATGAAAATTGATATCCATGAATTTGAAGTGAATCACGGTGGATCTTGACATTGTGTGAACTTTCTTTCCAAAATTGAGTTACCAAGTAATAACATTTTTACATAAATGGTCATAATTTTGATGTGCTATAACCTGTTTTAAATTTTTTCACCTGTAGAAGAAAATAATTAGTTATAAATATTTCATTTTCGTTTTTAATTATTCTGTGTGTATCCTGCTTTCCAGTGCAAATTTGTTTTATAGTTTTATTGTCAAGCAAGTGGAAACACTTTTGAGATTCACTGCTTGATGGTGCAACAGCTTATGAAATGAACTATCGCATGGTTCAAACATCACAAATATAGGTCAGTATGACCCACATTTCATATATCATTGAATTTGGTTAAATTTTATGTTTTATTAGTTTGTGCTAGAATCATTAAACTTGATGATTGTATACATCTCTATTAGTACCATGCCCATACAAAATAAGTCACAGTGACCTACATTTTACTGGTTTAGGATGAGTTTTTTAGTTTGGGTCATGATCATACAAGATTTATAGTAGTCATTTTAAGTTAAGTTCTACAGTTGTAAAAGGGGGCCCTGAGTGGCCGAGTGGTCTAAAGCGCTCTCCATTACGGATCACTGCCATCTCACCTCTGTCTGCATGGGTTCGAGTCTAGGATTCGGCCAATGTGGGTATGTGAGAAAGCTTGCCAGTAGCTTCTCGTAGGTTGGTGGTTCTTCCCAAAGTTTTCCCAGGTTCTTCCTCCACCATTAATACTGGCCACCATGCATAGCCTATCATGTGCTGAAAAATGACGTTAAACCCCACAACAACAACAACAGTTGTAAAATAAAAGATTGTCAATAAAAATCTCTGGTTGGAAAAGGAGTGAATATTTCATTGCAGGATCACTTTAGTCAGAATTGGTTTTCTGCATGATGATTAATGTGTACATTAATTGGAATAACAGACCTGAGAAAGAAAATAATGCAAATAGAAATTATATTCAACCTTGGAAAAGCTTTAGTGATGTACGACTTGACCTATATCATCAGCAGATTTTCTGTTGTGGAAAACTCATTTGATCTAAGTAATTGTATCATATTGAAAATAATAACCCATTGACATATCCTTTTCTTTGTGTGTTTGACAAGAGGAGTCTTGTGAATTTTAACTTGTGCAAATTTGAAGAATATTTGCAGCTATTATTTTGTGTACAATTAGTGACAGGGTACTTTCCCCATAACTTTTTGTGTGACTTAGGGCTCAATATTCGACTAGGGTTAGCAAAAAGAAAACAAACACTAACCTGTAAATGAGTGATTTTGAATTTCTTGGACCCTTAGCTATGTAAATATATAAATTTTTAAAGAGTTAAATATCCATTTTGCAAGCAGTCATACTTAAATAAGGTATTTTGGTAAAGTAGTATTTACAAGTTATTTGAAAAAGTCACACTAAAAAAAGTTAATTGCAGTGCCATACATTTCTTTGCAATTACTTTCACTGCTTTCAGATGGGGTCAGTCTGTGAAAAATTATGCGATAACGTGGACTGGTTCCATGTACTTGTTTGGTCATGGAGAGTACAAGACTGCAGCAGATTTGGAGTACCACTTTCAAAATAATCCTCTTCTTGGAGGGGACTCAGGTACAGTATGGTGCCGTGAATTTTTTTAAGATAGCCAATTTCCAGCTAAAGGTTTAGATAGTTAAAACAGTAAGCATGACATAAAATTGTACTTCATTATACATTTCAGTGCCTGTAAAATGACTAAGCAAAGTGAGGTCATCTGAAAATATCAAAATATGCATATTATATGAAATACACAAAGCCCAAGATGAGCATACCTTAGTGAGTTTTTGTGACATATTATCTAAGCTAGCCAATATCATATGTGACACACCAGAGATGTGTTGCAATATTACATGTGAGCATTCTTGGCTTGCACACAGCTTTATGTAGAAAATCATTTTGTTTTGTTTGCTTTCTTTATTTTCTTACCTGAGTCCATTTTTAGATGCCAAAAGTAATTTGTTTGTTTAATCCAAACTGTATGACTGGTTTGCAGCATCTCATAGCATGCTGCTATGATAACACACACAGATTTTCAAAAGTTGTATGCTTTGAAAAATTTTCATCTGCAGGAAGTTTGTCATGAAATCAGAACAAGGTAAAGCACTAGAAACTATTCAGAAAGCCACTACACCCATTGTAACAAAAATATTCTGCACGTTTATCTATCATTTGTTCTGACAAAAGGTAGGTAAAAGGTACTTATATGCATTGCCTTTGCCTTATCGGTACCTATTGCATTGAAATAAACAGCAAATAAAGAAATATATTCCTATTGATTAATTCATTTTTTAGAGTAATAAATATATTTAATTTGATTTCATAAATTTATTTTTGTCAATTTTTGTTTTGTTTTAGGTCAGACAGTCATGTTACAGTATCCATACCCCAAAAAAATAATTGAACCAGATCTGTATGATGGCATTTCCATTCATGCTGAACGTAGACTTAGTACTGGTGAAGATAATGAAAGAAGAACAGATTTTTCTGTAAGTGTCAAGAAGAATTTTAAATGTACTGATTTACCAGTAGTCTTGATGTTTCACAATGATATAATCCAAAATGTCCCTCACTATAAAGCACCTCATTATGGTGTAATCCCGTATATCACAGAAATGGTCATGGATCCCATTTTATAGATGAATGTACAATCATATTTTTTCCTCCATTTGTCACCTTGAGAGGATTTTGATTAAGATCATCCGTGTTTGCAGACTTATAGATTTGCAGCTTTTGAAGGTTGAAAGTCATTCTTATGCCATGAACCACTCCGGTGGCCTAGTGGTTAGAACGTCTGCCTCGGATGCGGGAGGTCATGGCTTCAATCCCCGGCCGAGTCATGCCAAAGACTTACAAAAATGGTACTAACAACTACCTTGCTTGGTGCTCAGCATTAAGGGGTTAGTGTTAGGACTGGTCGGCCTGGTGTCAGGATAATGTGACTGGGTGGGACATCATGCTACATGTCTGTGGCATGATGCCTCAGTGCTAGACATCACTATAAACTGTCACACTGCAGACAACGTAGCAGTATGACTGAAAAATCTTACGCCATGGTGGAGAAGGGCATTACCAACTGATGCATACTCTACAAAAATGAACAAATATTGCAAAATAAATATGAAGTATAACTAATTCATTTAGAAATTCAATGCCATTCTTCACTGTTAAAATGTGATTATTATTTTTTTGTCAGTTTCTAAAATCTATATGTACAAAAGCTGATGATGTTAACTACTTTCAGGGAACTGCAACTTGGTTAAATAATGTAAAACTCTGATAGTAACAGAGAAGGAATGAAGAAATAGTGAAAGAAAAAACTAAAGATTGGTGGCTAAACATATGAGTGCATGCAATATTCTCATAATGGATTATCACAAACTTGAAATTTTATCATCAGCTAAATTTTAAATGAAAATTGAATATACTGTATTATCGAGTTCCTTTAAGCAGAAGAGAGATGAAAGCGTGTGTGCAGGATGCAGAGGCAGACAACTCCATGAACACATATTTTAACTATATTTTTGGGCAAAGTTACATAAAACAATCCTGAATATGAAGTGAGGAAATTCTCTTAAAATTTGTTGAAGTAAGAAAATATGATTTGATGCATACAGTTCATTACGTAAGAAACATTGAAATATTAATGTTGATATTCATCTATTTTACTGTAGCCTGGATAACTACATGTCTTTCTCAAATAAAAAAAAAAAAACAGATAAAATTTAACACTGCATAGAGAGAAAGAGAAGAGGATTGTAAATATTAATGTCTATATCACAGATATTATATTCTTTTCGATCAAAACATAACAGTGAAAGTGGGCAGACTTTGATTGTTTGTACAAGGTGTTTCTTTTCCTTTGTCAGGAAATAACAAACAGAAGTCACTGAACATCTAAGATTACAGCATAATCATCACGGGGAAAAAGAGAATTATTTTTTAATCATGATGATTTTCCACATTATTATTCACTTCAGCAGTAAATTTAATTTTGTATCATCGATAGTTATCTTGCTTCCATTATTATTCACAGGGCTATAACAAGGACTGTTAAATACAAAGCTCCAAGTCTGATGGCTTCCAGTAACATAAATGACATTTTTTTCGAGGTGTGATCTTTTGATTTTGATTTTGATAATAGTTTATGACTGTATTTAAAATGGCTAAAGCCTTGATTTCTGTCAAACATCCATTAAAGCCAAGACTCTGTTACAGTTCACATGTAGTAGGCCTTACTGCATCAGAATCATCAAGTTATATGTCACATGTTGCTGACATTATACATCACCAGTACTGTTCAAGGACTCTCCGAATGGCTTGCTTTTCAGTGTAAATGCTGTGTTTTCTATTTACTTTATTTTAAATAGCAGTGGTTGTCACTTAGAATTTAACAGGATGAAGTCAGGTTGGGATTTAATCTAGCGAAGACACAACACAATTTCATGAATGATATCTTTATTTATAATGTAATTGAATGATGAATGAATCTTTCACCATACTTGTGTGCACAAAGTTCAACTACAGATGTAAGAAAATTATATCGTTCCAAAATTGAACTAACAAGATCATATAACGTCAAAAGAGTAATCAAACAAGAATCAACATATTGAACTCATATACAAATATGATGGATTATATGGATCTATCACCACGGATGATCGATGTATAGCATTTATAAACAAATGTGATTCATATAAGAATCTATCATCATGTATGATCAGTGTATAGATTTTATAAACAAATATGAGCAATACCTATTTATTAACAAGTATAATTTTCACTTTTATAGTGCTGTCGAATGATAGTTTCAACCATATAGAAATATTGAATAATACTGATTCAAAAATGGAACATATATGTATCTCGTGGCTTCCATGGCTCTTTCCATAGGTCTGACTAACATGAAATTTTTTTAAAAATTCCCAAATAATTAGTATATAAAACAAATCTATCAAATAGAAAGGATAGAAAGAAAGAGTACATTTTTACATTTCTCCCTCAAAAATGTTCCCCAATCACATTAACATTATGGGATATAAAGCCTGCTACCTCACGCATCCAGCCCTACTGTCTTTTCCTGTCCATCTCATATAGACAAAGGGCAATAATTCTTGCCCATTAGCTCCCCTTGCCACCGCCAGGTGTCACTAGTTTTTAAGCTTTGCTGCTGTACTGATGATATGTACATTATACCTCCAACTATCTAAACCATCTTAGTGTTAAAACTGGACCATCCTACTCCAGGTTGTGTACAGTACTTTTACATTGTTTTCCATATTTGAGTGATTCTGTCACCTTTACAGACTTTGTCTATTTAGGACCACATTACAACATGCTATCGTTAAACTCATGTTGTCATTTACAAGTTAGTGCAACAGTATTTTCACTTACTCCATTAATAAGGGGGGTGGTATTAGCAAGTTAGTAACTTGCTGAACTGATAATTTTGCTTTGTTTTCTCTTCTTGTGTTGTTTCAGTAGAAATGTCAGCTAAATGACTGAAATACAAAATGTTTAAAGGAAAGGAAGACAACCGTGATTCATGTATCGTATGTACTAAGTGTACATCGTCTTTGCCATGCAGCATGAGTAATACGTGGACAGAGGAAATCTTGGCTACAATAGTCCAGAAGGCATCAGAAGGGAAGGAAAGATGGAATAAGTCAAGGCAAGATAACTTTGACATCTGCAGTATACATCCAAAGTCAACCTCCATTGCGAATATTGTGGGGGATGCTGAGGTCCCCCTGTCGCCAACCTAAATTTCATTGCTTGGAACCATCAGCCACAGTAACATCACTGGCAGAGGAGAGAATAACGTTGAGATGCTACCGCCATCTGCATTTGAACAGCTGTGTTGTCTGGTCCAAGAAAGGACACAGTTATTACAGGCCAAATATTACCTTTATTTCCCTTGCTCCATTTACACCTTTTTCTGACTCATGTGGGAGTGTGTCCCCAATTTTAGGCTATACAGTGGCCTTAAGTACCACCACCTTCCCGGCATTTCCAGGCATGGGCCAGAAGCCCATGCTCGGAACAGTGCATGGGGTTTGTACCAGATCCAATGGCTCCATTTCATAGTGACAGACATCCAGCCATTACTAGCTATCCAATGGACACACAAGTAGGATTTCCAGTCATCCTAGTGACAGATCTATTCATTAAGCCATGCCTTTGGTGACATACTCTCACTATGACCAAGATTTCAGTAAGAAATCTGTCTGTCTGGCCAGGCCCTAGGAGTCTTAGTGATCATTGACCATCTTCTATACTGTCAGCATCCAGGCTGACTATACACCAGGTAAATCAGCCAGCCATTCCAGCAGTGTCAGACTTCCGTATGTTCATTGCTTATCCACATGGGAGAGTTAGTGACATTTTCAAAGAGGATGGAATTGAGTAATCATTGCCCTCTGGTATGGCTTAATCAAAGCTGCAAGCAGAACTGGATCAGGACTCAACACATAGTAGGTGTAATGAAGCTCCTACAATGGAACTGTACTCAGATCCAACCATGGAACAGACTGAATTTAGTTTCAAGACCACAGATGAGGAAAATTATAAGGTGTTGGCAACTTCAGTTTGGTCACCATCTCCTACCACTACTCAAGACTACAGTGTTAAAGCAGCATTAGATTTTGATGAGAAGGAAGTGATGCCATCCTTCCCAAATTGCTAAAATTAAGGAGTTCAGTAACTGGCTGTCTGGTAAAATTGATAACCCTGGAAATTCTTTGCTTTCTTTTCAAGTACCAGCTACATTCTGATCTCACTTGTATGAAAATCACTCAGATGCTTTCAGGCTCTTGACAGTAATCTAGAAGCAGTTTACAGTCTTCTCTACTGTTTTATAAACCGGACAAGAGATGTGTTCCATGCCATGTCAAAGCAAGTCACTACATCATCAATGCCTTTCATTTCTGGAAGGATCAGTTCGCTGGCAAAACGATCTTCATTATGTCTGACACCTCTGTGGTAGTGACCTACCTCCTCAAACAGGGGGGCACCAAAATACCCAACCTCTGTGTTCTGATTTGGCAATTTGTATGTTGTTGCAGCAACATCCAAATCAATGTACAAATTAGATGCATTCCCGGCAGACTTATTTGTCTTGGCTGACTCTTTATCCAGGAAAGGTCAAGTCATTCACATGGAATGGTCTCTCCATCAATCAATCTTTATTAGGATCTGTACACTTTGGTGGCTTCCAGTGATCGATCTTTTTGTGAGGAGGTGGAATCACAAGTTCCACGCCTTTGTCTCGTCAAGTTCCAGACCTAGAAGTTTGCATCGTGGACACTCTGTCAATCAGTTGGAATGGGCTGTACGTATTTGCCTAACCTCCCATGGTCATTGTTGTTGTTGTTGTAGGGTTTAACGCCATTTTTAAGCACAAGATAATCTATACATGGCAGCCAGTAGAAATGGTGGATGAAGAACCCGGTAATACCCCTCAAAGAACCACCAACCCATGAGAAGCCTCATGTTCAAACATAACATTTTGAACCAAGATCTAGTAGAAGCTGTTGGCTGGCATGTAAAGTCAACTTTCTCAAGTTTATTATCTGAGAGATTTAGCTTTGCATAGGCAAACCTTTAATCTGATAGGAACAGATGACTACCAAACCCATTTAAAACAACACATCCTATTAGCTTCACGGGATTCACCAATTTCATAGGTAAGAAGGTTTCAGTAATTATTTTTTTCATCATAGGTAGGGTTGACAAATCATGTAACCCTATTCTATATGATAAAAACATTAAGAGCTGTGGCAAACACAGATTTGGGGAGTAGACTAAAAGATCTTTCTCCAATTACACAAGACTTTATAAATTAGAAACTTCACTATGGTTTGACCGTGCATGGATCAGCTCACAGAGCTTATCTTTACATTCTTGTTCTTTTACACAGTCAGGAGCATTAATGATAGTGATGGACATTCAGAAACTATCCTAGATGACAAGCGATCTCAATGCTGGGTTTTCACCAGGAGGCTTCTTATGATGTCTGGTTCATCCTAAATGAACATGGTGTCAATCTGACTGCCAATATGGCCACCATAGCAGCCATCTTGAGAATCTTGTTATCACTACTTCTAAACAGAAAGCCATATTGACAATGGGATTTCAGCAGAAGATATATAGTTGATCATAAATGAAAATTATGTTTATCAGACCTAAAATTAGCTTGAAAATCTTCTTGTCACTATTCTGCCAGAATTGAGGATCATATTAATATTGTATAGGGTTTTCACCAGCAGGGTTCTTGTGATATCTAGTTAATCCTAAATGAAAATGGTGCCATACAGACATCCAGTATGGCTAAACCTGTAAACTTATTAAAAAACTTGTTGTCACTAATTCTTCTGAATAGATGATCATTTTGGCGTAGGGTTTTAACCAGAAATCTTCTAATGGTGTCTACTTTATTGTACATAAAAATGGTGATTATCTCACTTCCAATATATCCACCACAGCAGCTAATTTGAAAATCTTATCACTCAAGAATATCAGAGATGGTTTCAACACTTGGTATGTAAAAAGAAGAAATGGTCTTATCTTGAATTCCTGAAATTATTTTTAGACATTTAAGTGCCAGTCCCTTTGAAGGATCTTGTTAACCTTTATATTTTTGTACAATCTTTTGAAAAACTACATTTGTACTTGACTGATCTGGTGACCTAGTGGTTAGAGTATCTGCCTCAGATGAAGGAGGTCATGGGTTCAGACCCCAGCCAAGTCATAACAAAGACTTATAAAAATGGTACTAACAGCTGCCTCGCATTATGAGGTATGGGTTAGGACTGGTCGGCATGGTGTCAGGATAATGTGACTGAGTGAGACATCATGCTACATGTCTGCAGCATGATGCCCTAGTGCTAGACATCACTATAAACTGCCACACTGCAGACATTGTAGCGATATGACTGAAAAATTGTTAAAGCTACATTAAAAATCCAAATCACACACACACACATATATTTGTACTTTATTTGGAAGGGTTTATCTTCCTGAAGTTTTTTTTATAAATTTTTCCCTTTATGTTCTTTTGGATCACTCAGGTGGCATAGTTGTTGGAGCATCCACCTCGGATGCAGGAGGTCGCAGGTTCAAACCCAGCCAAGTCATACCAAAGACTTATACAAATGGTACTAACAGCTGCCTCGCATTATGAGGTTAGTGTTAGGACTGGTCGACCTCGTGTCAGGATAATGTGACTGGTGGGGACATAATGCTACATGTCTGTAGCATGATGCCCCAGTGCTAGACATTACTATAAATTGTCACACTGCAGACATTGTAGCGATATGACTGAAAAATTGTTAAAGCTATGTTAACAATCCAAATCACACACACACACTCTATATTTTTAAAATTAAACTCTTTATTGACACTATATAGCCAGGATTTTCTGACGGGCTAGTAAACAATCTACATACATGCAAATTAAAAGACCCAGTATAAAATACCTTTGTTATAAACACAGTATCTTTCATATACATATCTATAAATTTGAATATGAACAAAAATGTAATTTTGCACAAAAACAGCCCCACATATAATGACCATGAAAGTTAATGTACTCCGAGTTATTGCCTGTCACAAATCATAGCAACTATTTTTTTTCTTCTCCAGATTAATTCAAAGGATGGTTTCCTCACAAAAGTTGGTGCAATTTTCAAGGTAAGATAAGTCCTATTATACTAGATCAAGAACATATTTTAAAAATAATGAGAGCTCTGGTTCTAAGATTACGAAATATTCTCACTCAAATAAACAAAACTCTAATGTCTGATTGGTTAATGTCAAATCAGTTTTCCAATTTTGCATTGAGTTGGATGTAAGCATATGAATTTTGTGCAAGCTTCTGGTCTAGTTTTTGTATTGATGTTTGGTATGGCATTTCCTGTTTTGTGATTGCTAATGATTTTAGCATTTTTTTCTTCTCCTGTCCTTCTACAATGACTTCTTTATCCATCTTGACAGTGTGTCTAGTTCTAAGGTGACTTTACACTTCCCAAAATCCAGAAGTGGTTCTCCTCCTGCATGCACAAGACATTCTTAAAGTTTTGCTTCTTAATTTTGGTCTTTTCTTGTATTTATGATCATCTAGAACAGTTTTCTCAGCACCACTATTACAAATGTAAGTGTGACTCCTTGTACAATTAAATATATGTACCTATAATTAATATATGTACTTATTATTTAATATATTATAAAATTAAATAAATTTAAATAAATAAATTAAATTTAATATATGTACATATAATTTTCATTTCTGACCTGAAATGGGGATGGTTCCTTAGACCATTCCTCTCGATTCTGCCAAGCCTCTGGTTTATATACCCTACAAAATCCTAAAAGGATTGTGGAATTCTATCGAAAACCACCACAGAAAATCTAACCTCCACTATGGATAATAATCAAGAAAATAAGAATATTCAGTGAAGAATAATGTAATTTTTACAGTAACTTAATAAATATTCATTAAATAATAATTACCTTACACAGAACACAGTTTCTTTGTGGAGGAATATACAAAACAAAGTCTTCTACAAAACTTCAGAAATTTTGAAAGCAGGAAACAAAACTAGTGATGACCCAGAAGTGAAGTCCAGCTCCAGGCAAGGTCACTGCTATGTGGTCAAACACTGCATTAGACAGAGTAGTAACAGCAAGGAAAATGTTTGCCAAATTTAGGTTCAAAACAACAAACAATAGGAAAATGTATAACATTAAAGTTAGTTTCTGATTGCTCTTAAACACATGCTCATCACACAGCAATGGGACCACACCCTGATGTAACACTGCTGTAAACATGATAAATCCTCACAGTATCTCTAGAGTTATGTTCTTTTGTTGATCTTATCTAAATTAGTATGTTTTCCAAGCCATCAGTATTTTCAGTACTTTGATTATATGCCTGTCACGAGTCTGAGAATATCATCTATGAAGTCCATCCGTCTGTTTTTTTCTATCAGCAAAATAACTTTAGTTTTATACCACATATCCTAACCAAACACTGTTGATTTGTTGGACTTGAAAGGTCAAAGGTCAGGGTCAAATTGACCTAAAGATACAAAATGGTTTCAGCACAATAAGTTTAGTTCTGGACCATTAACCCCACTCCAACTTTGTATTTTTTTTTCCTCACCTGGGTTAAAAAAAGAAAATCTCAAATGAGAATGTTTTTTGTGCACAATGTTTCATCTTGAGCAAACTTTGTGGATGGTTGTCATTTGAATAAAAAAGAAGACTGTTTACTTTATGATCAGAAGTTCAAATGTCAAGTTGAACGTGACTAAACCAAATAAAAGCTTTTTATGTCAAGATTTTAATTACAAACCACGTCATGGAACTAAAATTTGGATTGCTTGCTGTTATGTCAAGATTTTGATTACAAACCACATCATGGAACTAAAACTTGGATTGCTTGCTGTTATGTAAAGGTTTTAATTACAAACCACATCATGGAACTAAAACTTGGATTGCTTGCTGTTATGTAAAGGTAATAAAACATAGATTTTGTGCCAGACTGCAAAAAGGGTAAGGTCACTATGATGCAATGAAGACATTGATCCCTATAATATAAATTGTGTTCTGCACCATCTTCTTTACCCAAACTTCTTAAATGGTTTGCTTTTGGAGTTAGAAAGGAATCTATTTGCTTTTAGAGTTAAAGTCATGGCAGGGTCACTGCTACTGAGTGTATCATGTTATCATTTGGCATACCATGATACTTTTGTTTAAATAGGTTTTTATTTATCATAGTTATTGGTCAGCAAATTTATTTAACATTGAATTTGTCAGAATAGGTCTATATTTCTTTCATCAACCAGTTTTGCTTCACTGACCAAACTTTGACCATCATTTCTATGAATATATCAGTATATCCCAAAGGGGGAGGGGGATTTATGCATAGAAGTATATGTGGAAACTGCCCATGTTCTTCAGCAATCATTCTACAGTCAGATTTGTCAATTTTACTGCTTCTCAATGTTTTATTACTCCAGTATCACTAAATGATTGAGCAGGAACAATACATTGGAGTTAATTTCAATAAAAACTGCTTAACTTAAAATTTGGATCGAGTCGAAGTAGAAATGGTCATTTTGTTTGTAACAAAATTGCTTGGGCTTAAATGTTTCTTCAGGATTTTACACAATTTTGAAGTAAAATAATGTATTTATATATTTACCAGATCTATTGGGAAATGTATTTTGTCTGGATATCCAATAAATTTATGCCAGATAATAATGTATTCTGGGGACACGTTGTTGATTCATAAAATCTAAGAGTCTGGAAAGCGATGTCTATTGAGTTAATGTTTTTTTGTAACTAGTGTATGGTTTTGACAGGTTTCACTGTATATCCCAACTTACCATGACTGTCATGTCTCATATACAGCCTGTAATTGCTTTTAATTATTTCATTTTTTGCTAAAGTGTTTTGTCCTCTCTTTTAATCAAACTCTGGCCACAGACAAAATTATTCCATCTCTTTCTGTGCTGTTTAATTAAGTGAGATTAAGTTGTAAATTGAAATCTGCCCTAGTAGACACTTAGATGTAAATGACACCTGTATTAAAACTGTATGAGACATATTTACAAAGAACACAGTTTTGTTATTCCTTGTGATAGATGGGTTTCAGTGTATTTTATTTTTCTCCCAGACCTGGAAGACACGGTGGTTTGTCCTGCAGAAGAATGAGCTGAAGTATTTCAAATCCAAAGGGGACCGGCAACCAATCCGTGTGTTGGATCTGAATGAGTGTACAGGTTGTGAAATGGACAATGGCTTCAAAGGCAGAGCCAATATCTTCAGGTCATTTGTGTATTAATGGAAATATCTCTGTCTCCATAATCTTTTTTCTGTGCATTCATTTATCTCTTGCATTTATGTAACCATCTGTTTTTACATTTGTTTACCACTCTGTTATGAATCAGTCTCTCTCTTTCTCACCAATGTGACAGACAAATCTAGCAGATTGCCAACCGTACTTTTCTTGTCTCATTCAGGTTGTCTCAGCCCAGTTGTCTCATTCATGGTTTTCATATGCTAGGAACTACATTTCAATGAAAAAAGCCTTGTTGTCTTCCGCCATGCATGATATAAGTGTTTACAATTAACAATAATAACAACAATAGATTAAAGATGTCAATGGGTAATGGGGTACTCAGGTACCTGCCCATTCATAATTACCTGGGTAATAAAATTAGCTATAGGGTACCCGTTTAGTCCATGTATAATAAAGTTTTAGAAGAAAAAAATGAGTACTGTTCGAGACTCATGTCACATGACATTGATCCAACTGCTCTTGTATTTTCGATGTGTGCAACCATTTTGCTATGTGAGAAAGCTTGCCAGTAGCTTCTCGGGGGCCGGGGGTTATTTCCGGGGGTTTCCCAGGTTCTTCCACCATTAATACTGGCCGCCATGTATAGCCTTACGTGTGCTGAAAAATGACATTAAACCCCACAACAACAACAACAATCTGGCTGTGTACGTCAAACAGCTTCTTTATTTTCTATTTACAATAACTGTACATGACACATTTCCAAGAAAACAGATGGGTTTCTTGAATTTGAAGCCATGTACCACAGATTCATTATAGTTTGATAAACACTGAAGTATCAGACCAGTCTATACTGGAAAAGTGGCACCAAATATGAAGTGAAATGGGCTTTATCGATGTAACTCATGAATGTTATATAACTATAACATGTTAGAGGAGAGGGATTTTGTTGAACTGAAGAATATATTGTATCAGGAAAAGGACAAATCAATAGTGCTTTAAAAATGTTGAAAGAGGAATTTGATAGTGATGTAATTAATACAGCATTTAGTTGATTTGGCTTTATGACCTTTTAGCTAAAAGTTAAACATGTGATGTAGACTAGTTAAAGTAAGCGTTGTATATAAATAATTTATCATTTTGTTTTGTGTCTGTATTCTCGTACTAATCCACATGGATTTATCCAATTTATGACAAGAATTTTAACTAACTGCAGATCCAGGTAAGTAGCAAAAATATGTTTTTCATGTGGTTTTCTGTAATTATGGTATGTAATGTATATCATATTCTTTTATGCTCAGATTGCTTTTTTTTTGCCACTCATATTAGTAATAATTACCCTTTTACCTCTTGGGGGATTGGAATGCATGAACTTACAACAAAGCAGTTCTGGTTCACGTTTAATATAATTTACCTTAGATCGGGTAACCAGTCATTAGGATCGACAGGTACCTGGGTTACCATTTTTAAAATTTTGACATCTTTACAACAGACATATAACATAAAGCAATTAACTGATAAAGCAACTTAAGGAATCTTGAAACAATTAAAATTATGAGAAACAATGTTCATGATCAAAGAAACAAAAGCTACCTTATATACTTAAATAGAAGTCAGCTCCATCAGAACCAGCTATAGATCCAGATCTGCCAGCTGCAAACAGTATAAATCCAGATCTCCCAGCTGTAAACTGTTTAAATCCTGATCTCCCAGCTGCAAACAGTATATATCCAGATCTTCCAGCTGCAAACTTTAAATCCAGATCTGGCAGCTGCAAGCAGTATAAATCCAGATGTGCCAGCTGTAAACTGCTTAAATCCAGATCTCCCAGCTGCAAACAGTATAAATCCAGATCTCCCAGCTGCAAACTGTTTAAATCCAGATCTCCCAGCTGCAAACAGTATAAATCCAGATCTCCCAGCTGCAGACTGTACAAGTTCAGATCTAGCAGCTGCAAACAGTATAAACCCAGATCTGCCAGCTGCAAACTGTTTAAATCCAGATCTAACAGCTGCAAACAGTATAAATCCAGATCTACCAGCTGTAAACTGTTTAAATCCAGATCTTCCAGCTGCAAACAGTATAAATCCAGATCTGCCAGCTGCAAACTGTTTAAATTGATCTAGCAGTTGCAAACAGTGTAAACCCAGATCAGCTAGCTGCAGACTGTATAGATTCAGATCTGTGATGGCATAATACACTAGCACTAATGGGTCTTTAACAGTTTGTTAGGAGTAATCAGTAAGATAGACAACAGAGACCTTGATCTGCTACCACATTTTGTGATAGCAGATCAGGGTCCATATAATTTACAGTTGAACCTGACTTATAAGCCAGTATAGATGGTACTTTCTCAAGAGTGACAAAAGTTCGTGAGATGAAAACATGAAATGTTTAAGTCTTTATTGGCTTGAATTCCTTTCTTACATGATACATACACATGATCAAATTTATATAGGCACTCAATATTAATTCAGTTTCCATAAACTGTAATGTTCAATCAAGTTACAATGCTTTTGTGGTTAGACCTGCAAAATGTGCTTACAATCTATCAATCAAGGAGAATTTTCTTTTAAATCACAAAAATGATGTGCTGTGCAGATCTGTTTGTTTAAAAAAATTCCCATATAGGTGCCTGCTGTAAAAACCTGGCCAGGTGATATCTCCATGACTGGATCCTCAAGTTTTAGATCTAGTAGTACAAACCCATGTGGTGACAGCAATAAACTGAGATTTAGACTTACTTTACATACAATTTCTCCATAAGTAATTTAGTTAATCCTTTGTGGTAATTATTTTCACTGACTAATGTTAATATTTGGTCAGATTATTATACTTTCATGTTAAGACTGACAAAACATGTTTAATTCCTGTGCATGACCTATCCAAGAGGAAACTTTCAAATAATGAAAATGATATTCATTTCATTTCTGAGCACAATTCCCTTTTTGGTTATCACAATAAAAAATCCACCACAAGACTTCCTTCTTTACATTTAGTAGTGTCTATGCAGCAAAAGTGATAAAAATGAAAATGGTTTTAGGTTGAAGCCAGCTTTTTCTTGCAGTTTATTCATATGGTGTCTTCTTAAGCAAAAACTTAATGTCAATTTCTTTGGGTAATTATTTTCAGCCACTCAGTTATTTTCATTATTTTAGATAGAGTACACTACACATGGGCTGGTTCCGTAGCTCACAAAATAATTAGTTCCTTGTGACTTAATATGTGTCATTCCATTTAATCATATACATATGCCCCTTTTGTAACATCATATTTGATAAATAACTTGCAGACATGGCATTAAATTCTGTTCATGGTCAATTTTAAGCACATGCATGAATTGTATACTCACTTTAACCAACCTTATTTATATTGAAATAAATCATTGCTTACCAGGAATGACTTACTAATGTAAAGTGAAAGTCATAAGCATTTTTTTTATCTGCAGTTTGATTTGGTCACACTCTCACTGAAATATGTCACCGTGCTTGAAATGAAAACTTCATCAGTTGACATTTTAGCACAAAAATAAAAGATTTAGTTGCTTACATGAGTTTAAAAATTATATGGCTGTTCCATCAAATGATGCCAGGCTGTTCCATCAAATGACGCCTGGTTGTTCCATCAAATTTTACCAAACTGTTCCATAAAACCATACCTCAGAACACTAAGAAATTGATACAGAATCTGAAAATTACTGTGCATTGCTAATGGCTGCCAATGTTTAAAATTGCTTCTCAGAGTATCTTGAATATTTTCATAGATTGCTCATTTCTTCTTTAAATATGTTGCCTGATCAAGATACTTACAAACAGAAGTGACGAATGTCATCAGCTTGCCCAGGTGGAAGACAGATGAGAGTGGTCTCTCTCTCTGCACTTTTTATCACATTAAATGTTTTCATTATTGAAATCGGTAGGGGGGTACAGACAAACAGGGATGTACAGTCAGACTATAACTACCAGTTTAGGGCACCCATTTCAAGTGTGAAAACCAGTCCCAGTGGCTTCACCAGAATAGGGTACAGAATTGTGTCACAATTCTAAACCACCTCCACATCTATTACATCAAACTCCCTAGTGATCAATATTCTACAAAGCATTAACTTGTTTCACTGCACCTTCACCTTAGATTCCTTGTAAACAATGACTAATCTTACCTCATCCCATCCCAGCATTTTTATCGATTTTGGAACCCTCTTGAACCAAGTCTGCTTTTTTTAGGAAGATGTCTTGAAATCATCTCATTAGTGTCAACCATTGGGTCAGAATCCAATTTCTGCCTAAGAAAATTCTTTGCCTCTTTCATGTCTTCAGTTCCCAGGAAATTCCTGCCTTCTCCCTACCTGTTCAAGTTATCATGAATACAGGTCCTTCATCCAAACCCAGAGAGACTGAACCTGCATGCTTGGCTCATACCAAGCAAGACCTTAGAAATTAAGAGTTTTTAAAACAAGTGGTGGGCAGAAATGTTCGACATAAGGACCTGTCACTAAGCCTCTTTGTTACAAATAACTTACTTCCTTCTTTTCATTCTTCAAGGAGAAGACATTTGTTTCCATCACTATCAAATGTTACCATTCCCCAATCTCAAATCACAGGTTCTTAAATAAGCCTGGGAGAGCCAGATTTCCAAGGTAATAGATGTAGATTGGGTGGTTTGGTTCTTAAACAAGCCTGGAAGGGCCAGATTTCCATGATAGTAGATTTATTTGGGTAAGTTCTATTGAAAATTGTATATTTCTCCAAAGGAAGGTTTCTTAGTCTTTTTAGTCTAAAAAAGTCTTAATTTGTTGCTTATCTTTGCAGGATCCAGTTTCCTTGGAGAACATTTTACATGTTTGCCACAACAACTCAAGAATCAGAGGAATGGGTCAGATTAATTCAGTGGAAGTTGGTATGTAATCCTTTCATGAGTTAAATGTATCATGGTATTTTAGTTACATGGTTGTTGAGGTACATATACATAATGATACAGAAACAGTTTGAAACTCACAAAGTTTATCCTCAATAATTTGTATGTAATTTGTTATGTTCAGGTGAGGCTGAGAAATGCTTCTTGACATCCTGATATGATGAGGTCATTCATGATGTCACTCCACTCTTACCTGTATTAACTCAACTCTTACCTTTATTTTCTTGTACAAGATGGTACATGCTCCAAATTTGTTTAGTATAAAACTCAAGCTCACTCAAAAGTTAGCTCTCTTTAACTGTAATTAGAACAAAGTTAAAACTGTAGATATTTTTTAAAAGTCCCTTTTATGAATTGCTAAATTGTATATCAAGTAGCTCAGTAGATTTTCAAGTTGTTACTTGAGCCTAACTTTTATATTGTTTTGAACTTACAAGATCAAGTCAAAACTCAATGCATCTCTTTTTGTTTAACGAAAACATGTTACATTTGTCCTGAGTAACACATTTTTGCTTCAGCAGTTAAGATAAGTTTTTAAAAAGTGCAATTGACAACCTGAAATGTCGTTGGAATATGTTATCAAATAGTTATGACATTTACGAAAAGATTTAAATTTTGTCATCAGTTTTAAAAGCTCATGTCAGATGGTGCATTTATTTAACAGACATAAAATTAGGGTTTTTATTTGAGGTGTGACACTGTAGCACTCTCAGATATAAGGTGTTCATATATGCCCACCATTAGTAGCATATTATGTTGTTGTCTTTCCATCTGTCTGTTTGTTACCAATTTTGTTCTGCATATTCTCCCAAGTTGCCTACCATCCTCAGTTACCAAACTTTGTGTACATGGAGTAAGGAATAAATCTGCTGGTATCAGTCAAAGGTCAAAGTTAATGATCACTACAGCTAAAAGGAAAAATGATTTCTACAATAACTCAAGTTTTCCACCATCTTCTGTTATCAAAATTTGTGGATTGCTCGCACTTGCGGTAAGAAAGAACTCTATTAATTTGGTAGTCAGTCGGTCTCAGCTTAAAATCACTAACTTGGGCCACTGGAGTGGTACAAGGGTGAGGAAGAAGTCTATCACTTCTTAGGTCAAAATACCACTATGACTGAGAAAAAAAAATGGTTTCTGCACAGTAACATTAGTCCTGCATTACGGACATGGACCAAACTTTGCAAATTACTTACAGTTAGGGGTGTAAAAAAAGCCGTGAAGTCACAAGCTCTAAGGTCAAGTTCATTGTGACTGAAAACAAGAATTATTTCAGCACATAAATTTCAAATAAAAATTATTTCTGCACATAAATTTAGTTATCAACCATGTGCCTTCACTATGTTTGTGGATGACTTACACCTTTGTGGGAAAAGAAGCAAAACGGGTTTAGAATAATAACTTGGATTCTAGAGCATCTACCTTGACCTTAGTGGAAGGCTTGCAATTAAAGTATGGAAGAAACATTTTGATTTTGATTTGCTACATTCAAAAGTCTAAGTCAGTTTGGTTCCTTGACAACAAAAAATCTGTCTTGTCCACTTGCTCCTTGGATAATAAAGAAGCCTATTGATTCAGGGTACTAATGGTCAGAAGTCAATTTCATTGTGAGTCTTATAAGAAAATAATGGTTTATGTGCATAAAGTTGAGTTCAAAATTGCATACCTTGATAAATGGCCCAGGTATTTGAGATTCATTAATCAATAGTTTCCAGAGTCAACCACAACCTACGTGTTCCAACATAAGGTGATTGTATTATAAGCCATTCAGAGCACTTTTGTTAGCACATGGGTGGCTGAATAAAAATATCACTCCAGATTACGCTAAAGCATTCCAAATTAGTGAACATAATGGAAGACTGTTTCATCACTTCTGTCTCTAGTTTTATGAAAATAAGGTTAACGTTTTGGTTTGAAATTATTTCAGTGGATAATACATTTTATGGGTTTTATTGTTGGAATCACAATTTGAAAATGCGAAATTGCTAAATGATATACTAAACTATATTAAATACTGTCATTATTTTTATTTGACTGTAAACAATACTAATTATTCTGATATACCTTATAATTATTGTCATTATTTTGATTTGACTGTATTAAATACTGTCATTATTTTGATTTGACTGTATTAAATACTGTCATTATTCTGATTTGACTATTAAATACTGTCATTACTCTTGTTTGAATGTATTAGATGCTCTCATTATTCTGATTTTACCATTAAATAGTGTCATCATTCTGCTTTGACTATTAAATAGTGCCATTATTCTGCTTTTGACTATTAAATAGTGTCATTATTCTGCTTTGACTATTAAATAGTGTCATTATTCTGCTTTGACTTATATAGTGTCATTATTCTGATTATACCATTAAATAGTGTCATTATTCTGCTTTGACCATTAAATAGTGTCATTATTCTGCTTTGACTATTAAATAGTGTCATTATTCTGCTTTGACTTATATAGTGTCATTATTCTGATTATAACATTAAACAATATCACTATTATGATTTGACTATTAAATAGTGTCATCATTCTACTTTTACTATTAAATAGTGTCATCATTCTGCTATGAAATAGTGTCATTATTCTGCTTTAACTATTAAATAGTGTCATCATTCTACTTTTACTATTAAATAGTGTCATCATTCTGCTATGACTATTAAATAATGTCATTATTCTGCTTTGACTATTAAATAGTGTCATCATTCTGCTTTGGGGGCCCCGAGTGGCCGAGTGGTCTAAAGCGCTCTCTGTTACGGATCACTGCCATCTCACCTCTGTCTGTGTGGGTTCGAGTCTCAGATTCAGTCAATGTGGGTATGTGAGAAAGCTTGCCAGTAGCTTCTCATGGGTCGGTGGTTCTTTCCGGGGTTTTCCCAGGTTCTTCCTCCACCATTAATACTGGCCGCCATATATAGCCTATCGTGTGCTGAAAAATGGCATTAAACCCTATAACAACAACATTCTGCTTTGACTATTGAATAGTGTCATCATTCTGCTTTGACTATTAAATAGTGTCATTATTCTGCTTGGACTGTTATATAGTGTCATTATTATGATTCTGTCATTAAATACTGACACTATTCTGCTTTGACTATTAAATAGTGTCATCATTCTGCTTTGACTATAAAATAGTGTCATCATTCTGCTATGACTTTGAAACATTAGTCAGGGTTCTTACAGTCTTTGAAGGTCTTTGACAGTTTGGGAAAAATGAGGAAGCAATTTCAAGCCCGTGAAAGTTTGGGAAAATTGAGCAGATTACCCTGAGGTCTTTAAAAGTCTTTGAACATTTAAATAAACCCATTTTTTTAAACAGCAACTATAATAATGCATTTAAAGCAGTGCTGATGTCTGTTAAGAGAACAATTTATTTTGTATTAAATCTGATGCATAAGTTACATATTTCTGAAATAATAATGAATGTTACCCTATCTTCCAGATCATTATAAAGCAATTTTAGGAAATTAATTATAGTTTGAATTTCATCATTAAACAATATTGTATTTTGCATCCCTTGTTTTCTCATATAAAATAACTTGTATACAAAATGTTAGTGAAAATATGTTTTGGAAATATATGTTTGTGGTCTTTGAAAGTTTGGGAAAAGTCTTTGAATTTATCATTCAAAATTCTGTAGGACCCCTGTTAGTCATAGAATGTTTGAAACTTTGTTTCTTTGACAGAAATGTTAGTCATAGAATGTTTGAAACTTTGTTTCTTTGACAGAAATGTTAGTCATAGAATGTTTGAAACTTTGTTTCTTTGACAGAAATGTTAGTCATAGAATGTTTGAAACTTTGTTTCTTTGACAGAAATGTTAGTCATAGAATGTTTGAAACTTTGTTTCTTTGACAGAAATGTTAGTCATAGAATGTTTGAAACTTTGTTTCTTTGACAGAAATGTTAGTCATAGAATGTTTGAAACTTTGTTTCTTTGACAGAAATGTTAGTCATAGAATGTTTGAAACTTTGTTTCTTTGACAGAAATGTTAGTCATAGAATGTTCTGTAGATGATCTTTTTTTTTCAAAGAAAATGTTGTTCTAAGGATTATCATCAGAGTTTATCATAAAATGAATCTGTTATGTAGTTTGTGCCATAGCGAATATCAAAATAAACTATACTTCAAGAAAATAAATTAACAGCAGAAATGCTGATTGAACAGTTCTCTTAAGCAAGATGTGGAAATAGATAAATATGTATATTTTTCAAATTTTAATTTTATTTATTTCAAAATTGTTAAATTTTGGGAATATTTTTTCAGAAGTCGACATTACAAACAAGAGTGACAATTTGATTAGCTTTCAAATTTTAGAAGTTTTTATAGTAAGTCTATATTATGCTTTTATCTATTGTTGACATTTTTGAGGCATTCGTTTCCAATTTATCATATTTCATGTCTCGTTCTGTGAAATTTTGCAACTACAGTCTTGTATATTAGTTTGAAAACATCTGGTGTGTACAGTAAACTTTCTGTGGATTTAGCTTTTTGAGGAATACCAGTCATACATTTAGAAATTTCATTGTTTGGTTTTGAATTATCTTTGATAAGCACATGTATCTTGTTTTTTTAAATTAATATTTGCTTTCTTTTTCCAGAAGTCCAGACAGGAGTGAACATGACACCTTTCTTGATGTTATTTTGAGATCTCTCTACTGAAGCAGCATTCCTAACTAATGAAAATTCCATGAACTTGACACGAAATTGTCATTGAATTTTCTGCTGATCAACTGTTGTGATTTTTTAACCTGCCAGCTCATAACTTTCACCTGAAATCCTCAGGAACTATTTTCAACAGATCATACAAATGGTGGTGCTTTGTTCAGTAACCAATTTTAACAGATCATACAAACAGTGATACTTTGTTCAGTAACCATTTTCAACAGATCATAAAAACAGTGATGCTTGTGCAATAAGTCTTCCAAATAAAACTTTAGAAAATTTCATATTTTATTTACAGTATTTGTCTTGAGCGCTCATGATAGAAATTTAGTAACCGATCACTAGAGCATTTTACACTTTCAGAGACAAATTCTTTCTCATTAGAGAGAATATTCATGTAATAGTTGTCAAACATAAAGAACAGTTTTACTTTGTAGTGTGTTACATGGAACAATAGCCCATTTCATGCAGACTTCGGTGAACTTCGTAATTTGCTCGGAATTTTGATCATGTGGCGAGTGGTCAGCTGACTGTAATAGGTGGTGGGCAAAATATGGCTAATGCATCAGCATCAACTTCTGTAACTACTTCAACATCGTTTATTGAGTTGAAAAATGCATATTCAACAGCGATGCTGCTGCAGATATTGACAAAATTTAATATTGGAACCATCCTGTCTTATTTTCTGGAAACCAGGGCGGATTTCAAACCCATACGAGAGAGTAGCTTTGAGCTGTTTACATTGGACATGTACATGTGAGTAAGGAAACGGTGTCGAAGTAAACAAATGTAATCCTGGCAATCAAAGAGCAAGTTGTTCAAACTATTTCTGTGCATCCGAAACATCACTATAACAAAATGCATTTCATATGAGTTTATCAGATTTGTTTTTGAAAGTCTGTGGATAATTTACATATAAATTTCAATCATTTAATTAATTTTATTTCTGAAATATTTCTAAACAACAATGGATGCCATTTTGTCATGTACATGTACCCACCAGCGTTGGATTGGCTGGAGTATAAAGTAACTCGGGAGGTTATTCGGATAATTACGGAGCAACTCGGTTAAATTTGGTATGAAATGGGCTATTGCATTCTACAAATGACATGATGCGGAGCATGTTATGTTATGATGTTATCCATCCATCTGTCTGTTACCAGTTTCCCACACAGTAACTCAGGTTGACCACCTTCTGTGGTTATCATACATTGTAGATGGCTTGCTCTTGGGGTAATGAAGAACCTCTCAGTTGGGAGGTCAGTAGGTCTTAGGTCAGGGTCACTGACTCAAAGAAGAAAAACAGTTTCTGCACAAATCGAGTTCTCCACTATCTACAGTGATTAAACCTTGTAGATTATTTTGTATTTTGGGTAAGGAGGAAGTCTGTTCATTTGAGGGTAAAAAGGACAGAGGTCAAGGTCACTGACTGAAAGAAGACCAATTTATTCAGCACGATAAAATTAGTTCTACCTCATGCACCAGGACCAAATTTGTAAATTGCATTCACTTTTGGTAAGGAAATAGCCTATCTGTTTGGGATTCAAAGGTCAAAGGTAAAGGTCAGAGTGACTGAAAGAAGAAAATTGTTTTTGTACAATAACATTTGTTTTATTTCATATACCTTGGCCAAACTTTGTGGATTTCTTACTCTTGGAGGAAGAAAGAAGCCTATTGAATTGTGCATTGTTTGCTGTTGGATACGTAATATACTGGCAAAAATGGTATAATGTTGTCATATTTACTGAACCCCTATATATAGTTTAGATTTTCAGATTTTTCTTATAGATACTTCTTGAATAGACAGTTTGATTTTCAAATCATGTTTGATTATTTTGAAGATTTCCACATTTGTTTGGGTCACCTTTCCATTTCATTGATTTGGCAATTTTGTTCACTTTATGTAGAGTTTATAACAGTTAAGTACTTTTATTTTATTTTATTTTTATAAAATATTTGTGATATTGGTATATTTTAAGACACATATTAGACATTAAAACAATAAACAAATTTCGTTCAGTGTATAGCTGTTATACATTGTATAAAAAAATCTGATCTATAACATTATTTCAGGATACCATAAAAGCTTATTTTCTAGAATGTCTTGCATATTTTCAAGTAATAATATTGGTAGCCATGTGAAAGTGAATTCTTTGTCTCCAGTATTACTAATTACAATACTGGTGATGCTTTTACATTCATAGTTATCAATTCAGTATTTGAAAAGATTATGATATAACTGACAGGTGATTTTACAAAATTACATTTTCTCATGTTTTGTAGTTAAAAACATGTTTCCTGTATAAAGATGTTTTTGTTCTTCACTCAGCACATTAACTTGAATGAATGCATGAGATACACTATGTAATTAGGCATCATATTTTCAATGCTGCCTTACTTTGAGGGCAAAATGTTGATGGGATTGGGCAGTTTATATTTTCAAGGCTGGCTTTCTTTTGTGACAAATGTTGTTAGATTTGAGTAGCTTATTTTTGAAGTTGGTTGTACACAAAATGTTGTTGGAATTGGGCAGTTTGTTTTTTTTAGGTGGATTTGGGTACAAAATATTAATGGAATTGAGCAGTGTAATTTTAAGGCTGGCTTACTTTGCAAGCAAAATATTGGAATTTGGCAGCTTGTTTTCAAGACTGGCTTACATTAGGGGCAGAATGTATTTGGATTTGGACAGCTTATTTGTGAGGTTTGGTTATTTTATAATCAAAATATAGTTAAAATTGGGCAGCCTGTTTTCAAGGTTGACTTACTTTGGGGTGAAAGGTTGTTGGAATTCTGTTGCATATTTTTGAGGTTGGATTACTTTTTAGGTCAGCTTATTTTCAGATTCTTCAGGGTAAATTTGAAGGCTTGTAACATTTGCAAACTATCTCTTAAAAAATTTCTAAATTTTTTAAATAGTTTTTACCTCCCTCACACAGTTTTAATGCATGTTACCATACTGTATTTATTAAAATAATCTGTGTGAGAAAATATTGTTTTTAGTCTATTGTTCTAGCACGAGTTATAGATAGTAAACCGTTAATCAGAGAAAGTGAAATCACTGTCATTACATTTTATGCAACCTCAAATTATGTCACTTTACAGCCAAACTGTTCAGATCTGAATACAGATTTGAAGGAAAAAAAATAATGTATGGTTTGGAAAAATAAACAAGAGTCCCGTGAAAGGACTGACACTAACCTGGGCAAAAAGAATTTCCAGGAATTTAAGATAAGACCATTTCTTCATTTCAACTGCAGTTATTGATCTTCCATTGGTGGATAGACACAAATTTATCTCCACATGAGCTGTTTAATAAATCATTTACAATAGCCAGCTTTAGATCACAACAGGCAACCATTGATGCAAATATCACAGACCCAATGACCTAGATAGAGCCTTACCATTATTTTCTGGAAGAGATCGGAGAAATAGGAAGGACTGCCAATCCCATCAAGAAGACACTGCCTCTCTGACCTGTGGATTTTAGGGACCCCAAAGTAAGACCAGGTCCCCTCTCTCATTATAAATAGTGCTTCTTATCATGGACATTGCAAGAAACCCCATGCAAAGCAGAGATCTTGCTGCAAGAATGAACACTCTTCTTACAAAAAGGACAGTTGAGATTGTTCACAGTGCAGGTTCATAGGGATCTTTCGCCCGAATATTCCCTTGTCCCCACCCCACCCCACCCCCGAGATAGCGGCAAGATTTATTCTGTCAAAGATCTAAACATTCTTGCCCCATTTTTGACACCATGTTAAGAATGGGGTTGGTTCCAAAAGTTTGATGCCTCGCTAGGCACTCAGCATTAAGAGGTTAATGTTAGGACTGGTCGGCCTAGTGTCGGGATAATGTGACTGATGTGACTGGTGGGACATCATGCCACATGACTACTGCATGTTACCCTGGTGCTCGCTATGACTATAAACTGTCACACTGCAGACATTATAGCGATATGACTGGAAAATTGTTAAAGCTACAGTGGAACCCCGCTATAATGCAATAATTGGGGTCCCAAAAATTGATTGCATTAATAGCGGGGTTGTGTTAATGCAGGGTTTTACAGTATTTTACTTTTTTCAGAGAAAAACTCATTGCCACATACATGTTTCATGTCTAATGTATATGAAGAATTGGGTATGAACACTGTTTACTATCATGCAAACATGGCATGCAGTTCATCCATAATGCATGTCATTCCATTGAACAATTTCACACAGATTTACAATATTCAATAATTTTGTTCCAGATCATTGTGTCTGAATTCAACATCTAATATATAGCACAAACAGAGTATTAACACTGTTTACTTGCCATCTGATATTGTGCCACTGGGGCTTGCAATTAATCCATAGTACATGTAATTCCATTGCAAAAATTGCATACATATTTAAACTTAAATAATTTTGATCATTATGTGTCTGAATTCAATGAGAAAAATTAACAGCAAAATTAGGTTAAGAAACACGAAGCACGTGTACGGTTAATTACGTTCCAGGGTCTATAAACGGTGTCTACAAATTTCATACTGCTAAAATTTTCTCATATGCGTTTCCGTGTACATTTATCCATTGTAAATTTCCAATAATTAACACTTGTACGCCTACTTGTTTGAACGACTACAGCAAGAATAATTAAAATCAACACATGCTTTCAGCGTGCATATAATTTTTACTTCAGATTTTGTGAATACTGAAAGAAACTTGTGAAAACTACTAATCATTGTGCAAAGTGCAGAAACGACTTGCATTTGTGAACTTGCTTTTCCATAATGGTAAAATATTTTTATAAAAAATAGGATATTAATAATGAGTTCATAAGCAAACACCAAACACATGTAAAACCCGAGAACTAAGTGCAGTAGGCCTGCAATGGTCACGAGTCACTTTTTAAAAATTTTTTAAGCTGAATGCATGTACAATTTCATACCCTTTCAATTTCCAGCTAATATAGCGGACATTATTTACTGGTCAACTGATTGCGTCTAATAACACTGCCAAGCTCCACAAACGTGATGGCAGTTTTTTTTTGCTTTTTGATGTTTATTAAATTGTGAGAATCATTTATCAACCACCGCATTGTCTGCTGCTTGGTTGTGTATGCAGTTAAAGAAGAAACACATGTTGGCTATTATTTGAGCAACAATTGTATACAGAATTAATTGAAGACAATCACAAAGATGAACTACTGGCTTTATTCATGGATCAGTATTAAGTAACATTTCTGGTAATGTTTATTTTGGCATAACAATTCAAGAACCTGGTGAAATTGTTAAATTTCAGAAGCTACGCCACAATCATATAATATTAAAATTCATATGCAAACTCTTCCCCAAAATGATAATAGACATCTAACACACTATTTCACGTACTTAAAAAAATATTTTTTCCAGCACGACCTCTTCCCCAAATTGATAATAAATTTTTTATACACTATTTCACTAACTTTGAACAAAATATATTTTTTCATGTTTGAATGTATATACAAAATTTCGGGAGCCATGCCATGACTGCATTATATCCGTATTCGCATTATCGCAGGGTGCATTATGGCGGGATCACACTGTATGCTAAAAATCTAAATATCACATCACATCCAAATGTTCAGGTATGGTTTGGCTTGCAGCCTATACCTCCGAAATGCATACTATATCAGAGTTTATAAAGTTCATATACAGGGACTCATCACCATTCCAATCTCTTACTACCACTACGGCTTCCTATCATCTTGATGTTTACCAGATTTAAGCCTTCACTGCATGCTATCAACATAATAATATATATAAATATTTGGGAAGACTGAATTTATGAGGCAGTGGAGTTTATTTTCCTAACATTAATGTGATTAGGTTAGTAATCTCAGAAAAATGTAATTTGCTAAAAATTTGCTTTCTCTGTTGGTGTTACAGCTGACAATTCCACATCCAAGTATGCCACCTCCAAGGCCGAATAATGTCTTGGTTGACTCAATGTTCTTTCAGATTCAGCTGATTGATGCTGAATGGTTCTTACTCCCAACTGTCTTCAGTTGAATTAGCACCTTTTGCGGTCGACCTTTTACAACAGAATGGAATGCAGAGCACCAAGCCTTCTCTCCAGTTCCAAAGCAGATAGCATGGGCAGTTGAGACCCTTCCTCAAACAACAATTGTCATGCAAAAACTGAGGGATTCAGAATTATGTCTAATTCTGATTGGTCCACCCATGTGGGAAAAAAACATGAATCAATGATCTTTTGAAATACCAGAAGAAATTCCCAGGGAAATCCTGCTTTCTTCCTGCCCATTCCAACAACTGTGAATGCAGGTTTTTCATCCAGACCCAGAGATGTTGAACCTGCACACTTCACTCATATCAAGAAAGCCCTGAGAAGAAACTAATTCTCAGAACAAATGTGGCATACAGATTTCTTCCAGCAAGAAATCCTGTCATTTTTAAAAATGGGAGGAAAGTAAAAAGTTTCTTATGCTTTGATGTGAGTGCAAAATCCATGAAAATCAGCATTATTTCTACAAATCCATCTAGACAGTTGTTATAGTACTATCTATGGATATATTTGCAACATCTTAGTATAATAATTATTTTACATTTTTTTATTTATATCTATTTCAATTTATTGTATGGTTGGGAGTGGAATTAGTCATTGTAGCATCCTTTGTATTCTAGTTCAAATTAAGCATCACTTCACTGGCTGTTCTGTCCTCTGACATCTCGTTTTCGTAAAGAAAGTAATACCTCTTGTTTTTCCGTTTCTAATGAAAACCTTACTTTGATTACAGGTTGTATTATCATGTTTTGTAGATCTTTCATACCGACCGCTCTGCTGGCCTAGTGGTTAGAGCGTCCGCCTCAGAAGTGGGAGGTCGTGGGTTTGATCCCCGGCTGAGTCATACCAAAGACTTACAAAAATGGTACTTACAGCTGCCTCGCCTGGCGCTTAACATTAAGAGGTTAGTGTTAGGACTGGTCGGCCTGGTGTCAGGATAATGTGACTGGGTGGGACATCATGCTACATGTCTGTGGCATGATGCCCCCAGTGCTAGACATCACTATAAACTGCCACATTGCAGACATCATAACGATATGACTGAAAAATTGTTAAAGCTATGTTAAAAATCCAAATCACATCACAGATCTTTCATACCAGTTTAGTTACTGTTTTTCACTTACGTTAACAATTAAATCTCTGCCACACTCCACATAAATGTGAGTCATTCCAGTGATGCCCATTTTTAGTTCTAGTACATTACCTGGACTAATCTGGCATACTAGTCATTCCAGTGATGCCCATTTTTAGTTCTAGTACATTACCTGGACTAATCTGGCATACTAGTATTACACTTAGTTTCACTTGGCAACACTGTAACATTAACCGTTGTTTTGAAGAGAGTGCTTTTTGATTTGGCAACACTGTAACATTAACCGTTGTTTTGAAGAGAGTGCTTTTTGATTTGGCAACACTGTAACATTAACCGTTGTTTTGAAGAGAGTGCTTTTTGATTTGGCAACACTGTAACATTAACCGTTGTTTTGAAGAGAGTGCTTTTTGATTTGGCAACACTGTAACATTAACCGTTGTTTTGAAGAGAGTGCTTTTTGATTTGGCAACACTGTAACATTAACCGTTGTTTTGAAGAGAGTGCTTTTTGATTTGGCAACACTGTAACATTAACCATTGTTTTGAAGAGAGTGCTTTTTGATTTGGCAACACTGTAACATTAACCATTGTTTTGAAGAGAGTGCTTTTTGATTTGGCAACACTGTAACATTAACCATTGTTTTGAAGAGAGTGCTTTTTGATTTGGCAACACTGTAACATTAACCATTGTTTTGAAGAGAGTGCTTTTTGATCTGGCAACACTGTAACATTAACCATTGTTTTGAAGAGAGTGCTTTTTGATCTGGCAACACTGTAACATTAACCATTGTTTTGAAGAGAGTGCTTTTTGATCTGGCAACACTGTAACATTAACCATTGTTTTGAAGAGAGTGCTTTTTGATCTGGCAACACTGTAACATTAACCATTGTTTTGAAGAGAGTGCTTTTTGATCTGGCAACACTGTAACATTAACCATTGTTTTGAAGAGAGTGCTTTTTGATTTGGCAACACTGTAACATTAACCATTGTTTTGAAGAGAGTGCTTTTTGATTTGGCATCACTGTAACATTAACCATTGTTTTGAAGAGAGTGCTTTTTGATTTGGCAACACTGTAACATTAACCATTGTTTTGAAGAGAGTGCTTTTTGATTTGGCATTGCTGTAACATTAACCATTGTTTTGAAGAGAGTGCTTTTTGATTTGGCAACGCTGTAACATTAACCATTGTTTTGAAGAGAGTGCTTTTTGATTTGGCAACGCTGTAACATTAACCATTGTTTTGAAGAGAGTGCTTTTTGATTTGGCAACACTGTAACATTAACCATTGTTTTGAAGAGAGTGCTTTTTGATTTGGCAACACTGTAACATTAACCATTGTTTTGAAGAGAGTGCTTTTTGATTTGGCAACACTGTAACATTAACCATTGTTTTGAAGAGAGTGCTTTTTGATTTGGCATCACTGTAACATTAACCATTGTTTTGAAGAGAGTGCTTTTTGATTTGGCATCACTGTAACATTAACCATTGTTTTGAAGAGAGTGCTTTTTGATTTGGCATCACTGTAACATTAACCATTGTTTTGAAGAGAGTGCTTTTTGATTTGGCAACACTGTAACATTAACCATTGTTTTGAAGAGAGTGCTTTGTGATTTGGCAACACTGTAACATTAACCATTGTTTTGAAGAGAGTGCTTTGTGATTTGGCAACACTGTAACATTAACCATTGTTTTGAAGAGAGTGCTTTGTGATTTGGCAACACTGTAACATTAACCATTGTTTTGAAGAGAGTGCTTTTTGATTTGGCAACACTGTAACATTAACCATTGTTTTGAAGAGAGTGCTTTGTGATTTGGCAACACTGTAACATTAACCATTGTTTTGAAGAGAGTGCTTTGTGATTTGGCAACACTGTAACATTAACCATTGTTTTGAAGAGAGTGCTTTGTGATTTGGCAACACTGTAACATTAACCATTGTTTTGAAGAGAGTGCTTTGTGATTTGGCAACACTGTAACATTAACCATTGTTTTGAAGAGAGTGCTTTGTGATTTGGCAACACTGTAACATTAACCATTGTTTTGAAGAGAGTGCTTTTTGATCTGGCAACACTGTAACATTAACCATTGTTTTGAAGAGAGTGCTTTTTGATCTGGCAACACTGTAACATTAACCATTGTTTTGAAGAGAGTGCTTTTTGATCTGGCAACACTGTAACATTAACCATTGTTTTGAAGAGAGTGCTTTTTGATCTGGCAACACTGTAACATTAACCATTGTTTTGAAGAGAGTGCTTTTTGATCTGGCAACACTGTAACATTAACCATTGTTTTGAAGAGAGTGCTTTTTGATCTGGCAACACTGTAACATTAACCATTGTTTTGAAGAGAGTGCTTTTTGATCTGGCAACACTGTAACATTAACCATTGTTTTGAAGAGAGTGCTTTTTGATCTGGCAACACTGTAACATTAACCATTGTTTTGAAGAGAGTGCTTTTTGATCTGGCAACACTGTAACATTAACCATTGTTTTGAAGAGAGTGCTTTTTGATCTGGCAACACTGTAACATTAACCATTGTTTTGAAGAGAGTGCTTTTTGATCTGGCAACACTGTAACATTAACCATTGTTTTGAAGAGAGTGCTTTTTGATCTGGCAACACTGTAACATTAACCATTGTTTTGAAGAGAGTGCTTTTTGATTTGGCAACACTGTAACATTAACCATTGTTTTGAAGAGAGTGCTTTTTGATTTGGCAACACTGTAACATTAACCATTGTTTTGAAGAGAGTGCTTTTTGATTTGGCAACACTGTAACATTAACCATTGTTTTGAAGAGAGTGCTTTTTGATTTGGCAACACTGTAACATTAACCATTGTTTTGAAGAGAGTGCTTTTTGATTTGGCATCACTGTAACATTAACCATTGTTTTGAAGAGAGTGCTTTTTGATTTGGCAACACTGTAACATTAACCATTGTTTCGAAGAGAGTGCTTTTTGATTTGGCAACACTGTAACATTAACCATTGTTTCGAAGAGAGTGCTTTTTGATTTGGCAACACTGTAACATTAACCATTGTTTCGAAGAGAGTGCTTTTTGATTTGGCAACACTGTAACATTAACCATTGTTTCGAAGAGAGTGCTTTTTGATTTGGCATCACTGTAACATTAACCATTGTTTTGAAGAGAGTGCTTTTTGATTTGGCATCACTGTAACATTAACCATTGTTTTGAAGAGAGTGCTTTTTGATTTGGCATCACTGTAACATTAACCATTGTTTTGAAGAGAGTGCTTTTTGATTTGGCAACACTGTAACATTAACCATTGTTTTGAAGAGAGTGCTTTTTGATTTGGCAACACTGTAACATTAACCATTGTTTCGAAGAGAGTGCTTTTTGATTTGGCAACACTGTAACATTAACCATTGTTTCGAAGAGAGTGCTTTTTGATTTGGCAACACTGTAACATTAACCATTGTTTTGAAGAGAGTGCTTTTTGATTTGGCAACACTGTAACATTAACCATTGTTTTGAAGAGAGTGCTTTGTGATTTGGCAACACTGTAACATTAACCATTGTTTTGAAGAGAGTGCTTTTTGATTTGGCATCAATTTAGAAGGTTGAATTTTGTAAACTTCTGTGCATATTTGTGACATCAATCAGTAGTTTTCAAAAGGAGCTCTCTGCAATCAAAATTTTCTAACTTGTTGACATACCAGTACATTTTATTAACTTCACCCTCTGTACATTAAGAAAGGTTTTCTGTAACATTTAGGCAAGGGTCATATTTAATTAAGTCTAGTTTATTTTGCAGTATGCTATCTCATCTAACTGAGGAAAAGATGGGTAAAACATTTCTTTTTCCAACAGGAGGGCAATTAAGCTTTATATTGAGAGATGTGTTAACCTTGTTATGAACAGAATATTTTTCCCACAGAAAATGTTATATCACGGAGATTTTTAGAATTAAAGAATATTTTTTAAAGCTCACATGTACATGCAAACAGTTCTTTTTTATATGAAGAGCAGACACCTTTCAAAACTAGTGCCATCGTCTTTACTTGATTGTATGTGTGTGATTTCAATTTTTAACCTAGCTTTAACAGTTTTTCAGTCATATCACTACGATGTCTGCAGTGTGACAGTTTATAGTATGTCTAGCACTGGGGCATCATGTGGCTGACAAGCAGCATGATATCCCACCCAGTTACATTATCCTGACACCAGGCCGACCAGTCCTAACACTAACCTCTTAATGCTGAAAACCTAGCAAGGCAGCTGCTAGTATCATTTTTATAAGTCTTTGGTATGACTCTGTTGGGGTTAAAACCTGAGACCTCCCACATCCAGGGCAGATGCTCTAACCACTTAGCCACTGGAGCTGTCATACAGAACTGTAAATATTTATTTTAGAGTGGTAATGGATGCAACTTACATATGAAAAATTCTGTTAATTTATCCCTGATGTGTGTTCAATCATCAAATGGTAATTAATTTGTTAATGAGACCACTGCTGTATGTATGTTACAGTCAAATCTGTCTTTTTTGTAAAATACTTTGAAATAAAACATATCTATAGCGGTGTATTCACTTTTTTATTTTTTTACACATTACCCCAAAACCTCCCAAAAGCAAACTTGGGGACCAAAAGGTTTTGCAGTAATATAAAAGTGTCCAGTACAAGAGGCTTAATTAATATTAGAATGGTCTTATTGGGCTCAAAATATTTTCCCAATCTAAATTCATCTTGGAATGGTCTTTTTGATACAATCGTCTTATTGGGACCAAAATATGTATCCAATCTGAATTAATATTAGAATTGTCTTATTGGGACCAAAATATTTTCCCAATGTGAATTCATCTTGGAATGGTCTTTTTGATAGAATCGTCTTATTGGGACCAAAATATGTATCTGATTTTAATTAACACTAGAATGGTCTTATTGGGATCAAAATATGTATTTGATTTTAATTAATACTAGAATGGTCTTATTGGGCCCAAAATATGTAGCTGATTTTAATTAACACTAGAATGGTCTTACTGGGCTTAAAATATTTTCCCAATCTGAATTCATCTTGGAGTGATCTTTTTGATAGAATCATCTTATTAGGACCAAAATATGTATCCGATCTTAATTAATATTAGAATGGTCTTATTGGGCCCAAAATATTTTCCCAATGTGAATTCATCTTGGAATGGTCTTTTTGATAGAATCGTCTTATTGGGACCAAAATATTTTCCCATATGTGAATTCATCTTGGAATGGTCTTTTTGATAGAATCGTCTTATTGGGACCAAAATATTTTCCCAATGTGAATTCATCTTGGAATGGTCTTTTTGATAGAATCGTCTTATTGGGCTCAAAATGTTTTCCCAATGCGAATTCATCTTGGAATGGTCTTTTTGATAGAATGGTCTTATTGGGCTCAAAATATTTTCCCAATGTGAATTCATCTTGGAATGGTCTTTTTGATAGAATCGTCTTATTGGGACCAAAATGTGTATCTGATTTTAATTAACACTAGAATGGTCTTATTAGGCCCAAAATATGTATCTGATCTTGATTAATACTAGAATGGTCTTATTGGGCTCAAAATATGTAGCTGATTTGCAGTAAAAGTTGGGAGAGTAGAACAGTTTAGAAAAGTATTATTATATAGTGGTCCCTCACTTTAACACTTCATGGAAACCTTGTTTTACATGGTAAAATAGACTTTTAAGTATTTTTATGCTTTGTTTGGGACAGTGCTGTATGGAAGTGTTTTATTAGAGACTGCTGTACTCAAGTGTTTTATTAGGGACAGTACTATACAGAGGTGTTTTATTAGGGACAGTGCTACACGGAGGTGTTTCTTATGGACAGTGCTATATGGAGGTGTTTTATTAAGGGCAGTGCTATACAGATGTGGCTTTTTTAGTGACAGTGCTATACAGTTGTGTTTTATAAGAGACAATACTATACAGAGGTGTTTTATTAGAGACAGTGCTATACTGAGGTGTTTTATTAGGGACAGTGCTATACTGAAGTGTTTTATATGGACAGTGCTATACTGAGGTGTTTTATTAGGGACAGTGCTATACTGAGGCATTTTATTTGGGACTGCTATACTGAAGTGTTTTATTTGGGGACTGCTATACTGAAGTGTTTTATTTGGGGACAGTGCTATACTGAAGTGTTTTAGTAGGGACAGTGCTATACTGGTGTTTTATTTGGGACAGTGCTATACTAAAGTGTTTTATTAGGGACAGTGTTTATAGTTTGGGATGACTATATGCTTATGAGGTCATTTTAAAGTGACAAAACTAATGTTTACAAGGCGTATTGAAGTGTTTGACAGCACAATATCCTTCTCGGGAACTTGGTGGGAATTTTAGTGTAGATTTTTATCATTGGGGTTGAATTATTGTCTTTATTTTATGTGTTCTGATTTACATTGTTGCTATTACATCATTTGCATTATTGTTATCACATCATTGCATTACTGCTATTACATCATTTGTTATTGCTATTACATCATTGCATTATTGCTATTACATCATTGCATTACTGCTATTACATCATTTGTTATTGCTATTACATCATTGCATTTTTGCTATTACATCATTGACATTATTGTTATTACATCATTGCATTATCATTGATATTTTACCTTCACACATTCCAAAACAATATTATGCATTTAGTTTTTATGAGGTACCATTTTAGTAATAGGAACATTTCATTTGATCTGTTCATTAATGAAATTGTAAAAAGATTAATAATAGTGTATTTCTGCTTGGATATGTGGATATGTGTACTAGGTTCATAGATTCTGTCCTTCAGATGTTGGTCATGGTAACAAGGTCAAGGTCATGAATATTTCCACTGATAAATGTGTCAATATGGAACCCTTTTATAATGAATTTCAAGAGACAATATATTTTTATGTTGTTAAAATATAACTTTTAATCAGGAATAAACCTGTGTTTGTAAAACAGGTATGTTCATTCTGCACACCAAAAGCTCTTTGTCCAGAGTTTTAAAAATTAATAAAAACGAATTGCCATACTGGCATGAAAAAATATTCAGGTCATGTATCTCTCTTTAGTGGCTTTTGCTCTATCATTCAAACAATATTCTTGTCCAATAAGTTTAAAAATGTGCAAAAAAGGTTGCAAAACAGCTACACTGGCCAAAAAATGTATTCATTTCATCTTACAAAGAAGCCTGTTAGATTTATTTTGTTCTATCTCAAGTAGGTTTTGCTTAGTTTTGTCAACAGGGTTTTTGCCAAACGTTGAAGTCCAAAAAGGTAAAAATCATTATAAGAAAATGATAATATTCTTGTAATGACCTGAATATCTAGTCAATTCATATATATTTCAGTACAAATAAGCCAACCAAATTTCATTTGTATTCTGTACCTAAAGTGTTTATTGCTTAAATGTGCTAACAAAGTTTGTTTAAAAAATAAAATGTCCAAAACATTTTATAATGTGTTGGAATTTATTTTAAACATTTCTGTAATTGCCAGAAAATCTAATCAAGTGTTCTTCATATTAATACAGATATGCTCAAATCAGTTTATCTCCATATAAATACAGATATGCTAGAAATCAGGTCATCTTCACATGAATACAGATATGCTGGAAATCAGGTCATGTTCATATGAATATAGATATGCTAGAAATCAGGTCATCTTCATATGAATATAGATATGCTAGAAATCGAGTCATCTTCATATGAATATAGATATGCTAGAAATCAGGTTATCTTCATATGAATAAAGATATGCTAGAAATCAGGTTATCTTCATATGAATAAAGATATGCTAGAAATCAGGTTATCTTCATATGAATAAAGGTATGCTAGAAATTGGGTCATCTTCATATGAATAAAGACATGCTAGAAATCGGGTCATTATATGAATAAAGATATGCTAGAAATCAGGTCATTTCATATGAATAAAGATATGCTAGAAATCAGGTCATCTTCATATGAATAAAGATATTGGGACATCATATGAATAAAGATATGCTAGAAATTGGGTCATCTTCATGTGAATAAAGACATGCTAGAAATCAGGTCATTGTATGAATAAAGATATGCTAGAAATCAGGTCATTTCATTTGAATAAAGATATGCTAGAAATCAGGTCATCTTCATATGAATAAAGATATTGGGACATCATATGAATAAAGATATGCTAGAAATTGGGTCATCTTCATATGAATAAAGACATGCTAGAAATCAGGTCATTGTATGAATAAAGATATGCTAGAAATCGGGTCATTTCATTTGAATAAAGATATGCTAGAAATCAGGTCATCTTCATATGAATAAAGATATGTTAGAAATTGGGTCATTATATGAATAAAGATATGCTAGAAATCAGGTCATCTTCATATGAATACAGTAAAACCTTGGATTGCGAGTATCGTGGTCTGCAAGTGTTTTGCAAGATGAGCAAAACATTTTATTAAATTTTAACTTGATAAACGAGCGAGATCTTGCAATACGAGTGTACGTATACACTTTGTCTGCCGAGCATCACGTGATCAGAACTGAGCCAATGGTTCTTCTCTCTCTCGCTGCGGGATTGTGGGTAATCGTCTCCCATGCTTGGTCTCAGTCAGCGTGCCTCACTCGTATAGTCAACATCTGTGTGAGCGTATACTGTTTACTATAGTGTTGTCACCACATATGTGTGCGTAAAGAATTTTTTATTTTGTGTCCAAGTGTAGTGACTGTTCTTTAGTAACTGTACTGCAACAATGGCCGCCATGAAGAAAAAGGTTGAAAATGAAGACGGTAAGAAGGAGATGATTCTGTTAGTGACAGTGAAAGTCATCCTACACAATAAACTCCTCTGCCTCCTCTCCTCTCTGTCTCTCATCTCCCTCACACCAGTCAAATTTAATTAATAAAAATATAAAAAGGTATTTTGTATTAATCATTTTTATATGAATATTTTTGGGTTGTGGAATGAATCATCTGAGTTTCCATTATTTCTTATGGGGAAATTCTCTTTGATATATGAGTGCTTTGGATTACAAGCATGTTTCCAGAACGAATTATTCTCGCAATCCAAGGTTTTACTGTATAGATATTCTAGAAATCGGGTCATCTTCATATGAATAAAGATATTCTAGAAATCGGGTCATCTTCATATGGATATAGAAATTCTAGAAATCGGGTCATCTTCATATGGATATAGATATGCTAGAAATCGGGTCATCTTCATATGGATATAGATATGCTAGAAATCGGGTCATCTTCATATGGATATAGATATTCTAGAAATCGGGTCATCTTCATATGGATATAGATATGCTAGAAATCGGGTCATCTTCATATGGATATAGATATGCTAAAAAAAATTCATTTGTCTGCATCGAGTGGTTTTTATACAATCTTGGAAACAAGGTTATCCAGACAAATGGATGGGCTTACATACAGATAAACATGTCCAAATATTGATGCACCTGCTGCATAAAAAATATGCACAGAATATGCAACTCTTACAAATAAACATGGATTCAAACAAGAAAGCCTTGGCCTGCATATGATCAAAGTGTTTCTGTAAAATGTGACCTTGAGTCAGAAGTCAAAAGCAGAGAACAAGCATGTCACAGATTAAATTGTCTTCACTTTTTTAATGATTTGTCCATTCAAGGATTTAGGAAATACAAGCAAATAAAAAAAAACTATCCAAAACATTGATGTAAATTTTCTATGACAAGGACCTTGACCACAAGATCAAAGGGACCAAAGCATGTATCGTGGAATGAATTGTCTCAGCTTTTTAACAGTATATCCTAAATATGATGAAAATCCCTATAGTGGTTTAGGAAATAAAGTAATATATAAAAAAACTTTAAACAAAATGATCTGTCTATAGTTATTTTATTTAGTCACACTCTATTTCAAAATGGATTTATATCATGTAGCAAGGGGAGAATTTCCACATGGTATAGTTCACACAATTTTACTACCTGGTCACAAATCACACAAATTTCACAGTGATCGGGTGATGCACACAAATTCACTTTCTCTTCAGTGTTCAATATAATTTGGTACATTTATCTTTTTTAATTTTCTTTTCCTCAAAACTCCTGATGATTTAATGTATAGTGTGCCATTTTCTAAGTCACAATGACTCGGTCATTAATGTGCCAGGCTTGTAGTCAGTTCAGATGCAGGTTCAAATCCTACACAACAAAGTCCAATTGACTGGCATTGGATGTCCGTGTGTAAGGTGCTTTACTCGTGTCTGGGCTAAATAGTCTATTGGGTGCTGATGTGCTACAGAATGCCACTCAATCAGTTCTCTCAGGCTATCCATTAATTCATATTTGTTATGTTAATTCAGCTGTAATATGAGATTTGAGGTGAAGAAAAACAACAAATAGCATAAGTGTATGTATGATGTAAAGGCTGTTATCACTCTGTGCATATAATTTCCTTTATGTATGATAAATCCTGATATCACATAATGCATAGAATTTCCTTTTTGTATGATAAATTCTGATGAGCATACCTTGATCTTGCATTGCTGAATGATTTACTGTATGTATCTCAACAAAATGACATATATAAATTCTATATTTAATTATCTTCAGCAATTGGCATATTTTGCAGAACAAAATGTACACAAAAATTCCCTTGACTATCCCCAGCTGTCACTCCTCTGGAGACTGGCCCTATATATTAAGGTCCCAATAGATTAGTTCCATTATTAATCAAACCACTTTATCCCCCCCCCCAAACGTTTACAACATAGCAAGGTATTCTGGTCACAATCTCATGTGGTTTAAGTTTTACATGATCACAATAGTCCATTTCAACAAATTATAAAGGTACACGTACATGTATACCCTTCTAGATTTCTGAAAAAATGCTTTATCTAATTAAAAATAATTACTAGAAAACCATCATGACACCAAAGCTCAGTTATTCTAACCAGTTAAATCAATATGCTTCAGCTTGAACTTAGAATAATTTATGGCAGATGATGGTAAATGTCGAAATATATATGTGCAAGTCATTGTGGGTAATTGTACGCAAAGCACTGAAGGTAAAATGGTTGTTGTTGTTGTTGTTCTAGGGTTTAACGCCATTTTTCAGCACAAGATAGGCTATACATGGCGGCCAGTATAACTGGTGGAGGAAGAACCCTGGAAAACCCAGGGAAGAACCACCGACCCACGAGAAGCTACTGGCAGGCTTTCCCACATACCCACGCTAGCCGAGCCTTGGACTCGAACCCACGCAGACAGAGGTGAGATGGCAGTGATCCAGAACGGTGAGCGCTTTAGACCACTCGGCCACTCGGGGCCCCGAAGGTAAAATGGTACAGTGTTATATTTTTACTAGCTGACCCCCTACAGCAATGAATATTTTTACAAAGAAGTAATCTAATACCAGTTATACCCCTAATACCATGCAGAAAATTATCAATAATTGCAGAAATGGCTTGGTTTGGTTTTGTAGGTTTAACGCCAATTTCAGCACATAATAGGCTGCACATGGTGGCCAGTATTTTGGTGGAGGAAGAATCCAGGAAAATCATTAAAGAAAAACCAACCCACAGGAGGCTTTCTCACATACCACACTGGCCAACCCAAAATTGAATCCCATGCATACAGTGGAGACGAATCAGTAATCTGTAAAGTTGAGCACCTTAGACCACTTGGCCACCCAGGGCCCATTCAAAAATGGCTAATTTGTACAGGAGTTTCCACATCTACCATCATCTACTGTAAATTACACCTCTAATTTAAACTGGTAATCATTTATCTGCAACAAATGAACAGAGATCTTGAGTTTTCAAGGTCTAAGATTATCATTTTAACATGCTGAGGTTTATATATTTTTTAAACTGTTAGGTGTATACATTTTTAGTCCATGCTGAACTGAACTATGAAACTTAAAAGGTGCAAAACTCTGACACTAAATCTTAATCCATCACACTAAAGCTCATTGTTGCACCATTGAAATGATGAGTAAAAATACAAACAACAGTAATATTCCATTTTCTTTGGTTAATCTCTACCTATGCAAATATGTCTGCAAATTTCCTTAAGAAATGTACAGTGATACAAGGAATTAAATAATTAACAATCTTATTCAATCAGATCAATGACTATGATAAAAATGTTCACTCTTTAAAAAAAATGTAAATTGTCATTTAAGGTTTTTTCCTCCCAATCACAAATAATGTCATTTTTATTTGTTTCTCATGCATACCTGACTTCAGAATTACACACAAGGTGTATGGCAGGGCATTCACATAGCAAGAACACATTACAAGTTTACAATTTATTGATCTTTCTGCATTGCATAATATATTTATACATGGTTTACAAAAATTTACGTTGACAATTAGCAAAAATTGAAGTATATTAAATTATACACAGAAAAAAAAATGTTAAGTCATTTGTATTCACCTTTTACCATCTCTCTGACTGTATTATCAAAAGACTTCCATTTACCCAGTGAAGTTTTTTTTTCTTAACTTTGTAATCTACTCAATGATAATGCAACAAAATCCATTATCTTCTCAAAGTCAAGAATTACATACCTACATAAAACAATAATAAGACTGGAATCAGGTCCACATGATTCCTATCCAAGACAAAAATTATACATGTCTGCAACTTACTGTGTGTCAAGATAACAAAAAGTTTCATCAAAATTTCTTCTGTTTGATGATTTCAGACAAAAGCTAACTCATAAATGAAACAAAAGAAATGTCAAATGTTGCTTTATTGTGGCCTTGACACATGTGCCACACACATATGGAAGTGGCTTTCAACACTTTCTTTTGCTTATTACATAATCTGAAGGTACCATCTAGACTCACATATAAGACATATCCAACTGCAAACTGCACAGACCCAGATCTTCTGGCACATTATGTGATGACAGATCTGGGTCTGTGCAGTTTGTTAGTTGTAATCAGTCAAACAAAGAACACAGACCCTGATTTGCAGGCACTTTATGCTACATCAGATCAGGATCTTTGTTGTTTACAGTTTGACTTGGCTTATAAGCTAGTATATAAGATCTATTTGAGCAAAGTTTCATGATATCACTGGGTTCAGATGGAACATGAACATGTGTCACACATCACAAATGACCTAGGTATGACCTTGACTTTTAAACAAAAGCAAATGAATAGGATGATTTGTGAGAAAGGCAGGCAAGAGAAGAGTGTGGACACTTGTTTGGATGGATAGTGCACGCTATAATGTAATGTGTCAATCATTTTGACATTCACTCATAATAATGACAATTTTTATACAATGAGACCATTTCTGGCTGATCTGATTGCGCACTTTCTACACTTTAGAATTTAAATTGCTGTCTTCACACATGTATTAATGTATGAAAACGCCCTTTTGTATAGATTTTTTGCACAATTCAATAATCATCATGCATGCTTTTGCTGTGTGTGATGTGTTAGGAGAGCACTAAGAAAGACTGAACTGACTTCCCGCATTCTCCAGTAAAGTACTTGATAAAATTTGTTTCTTGATTTCACAGAATGACTACATCCGACAAACACTACATTGTCTAAGTGTACGCCATGAATGATACTCAGATTCTCACCACTGTAATGACCTCAGTGGGGTGATCTCAGATGTACATATCACAGTCTAGTCAAAACTGCCTGGACTGGTATACTATTAAATTTCTGGATCAGTAACTGGATAGCACTAAGGCTGCATCCCTCATGCCACAGTCTAGTAGAGCTTTCTCTAAAACTTCCAGCATGGCCATGCTTCCATCCCGATCTTTCCACTGACGTAACATCTGATATGCCTGCAATTCAAACAACACTGACAGAAACTTTAACAGCTGCCTTAAAGGGATCCTTCAATATAAAGGACACCTTTTACCTTGGGACATTTTGGGGAATGTTCAATAACTAGAAATGTGTCCCTACACAATGGATACCCCTGCAAAAATGAAATAATCAAGGGGCAAAGCTGGAATTTAAGGAAAATGTTCAAAGTCAAATAAGGGCAATAACTTTGTAAACTTTTGCCTGAAAATTAGGAAGATCAATTTTAAAGTCTCTTAAATGTAAAGTCTTAAACCAAATTTTATTTCAGTCCATGATGTTTTTTTTTCAAAGTTAATGAAGGGAAACAAACGTATGGGCATACAAAAATCTTGACCTAGCTATTACCATAATGCCTCATACAAAATTTGGCCTAAGTCTTAATGTAAAGTCTCATACAAAATTTGACATGGGTCTTCTTAACTCAACAACCCCTGGCACCGCGTTTACATGTCTTAAGGTAGTAGCCTACTGCCGAGCTCTGTAGTGTCAAGATCATGTAAGATATACTAAATTGGGTTGTATTATAGAAAGGCAGACAGATGTAGCTCTACAATTATACCAAATAATCTGGACATTCTAGTTGCACTACAAAATACAGAAGGAAAAACTAAATTTTTTGGACCCGATTGTTTTCCACCCAAAAGTCACTCGTGGTCGGAATCCGATTTTGTATCTAGATTTGAGACTTTCTGGCCTCAGATCTAAGGCAGACTGGTCTGAACTGCACACAGACAGACAAACCTTTGCAAAAGGTAGGATAAGAGGGGCATTTGGAATAAAGAGTGGTCTCAATACAAAAATGATGGGTTCATTAAGAAAATAAAACAATATAAAAAAAGAACTCCTACTTTTACCCTTCTGCTCATGCACGAGTGAAATAGCCAATGAAAAACAATATTTCTAAGATAACTATTCATTAGGTTAACATGAAATCTCTTGGAAGTCGATGTATTAGGATGGATTCAGAAATAGCCCCCAAAATGTGTTTCCTACTCACATTTCAGGTGAAAAAGGCAAAAACCTCCAGGGGTTAATGAGTTAATGTAAAGTCTCATACAAACTTTGACCTATATCTTCATAACGTAAAGCCCTCCTGCAAAATTTGACCTGGGTCATCTTAACATCTTCTTAACATCAATTCTCCTACAAAATTTGACCTTGGTGTTCTAAATATAAAACCTCATACAAAATTTTACCTAGACCTTCTTATAATAAAGCCTCATACAAAATTTGACCAATGCCTTCTTAATCTAAGATCTCATGCAAAATTTGACCTAGACCTTCTTAACATGATCAATAATTACTTTTGCTTAAATTTTTATGGATTCTCACTCAATAATTATTATCATATAAAAGTTGTTGTTGTTGTTGTGGGGTTTAACACCATTTTTCAGCACACAATAGGCTATACATGGCGGCCAGTATTAATGGTGGAGGAAGAACCCGGGAAAACCCCGGAAAGAACCACCGACCCACGAGAAGCTACTGGCAAGCTTTCTTACATACCCACATTGGCTGAATCCGAGACTCAAACCAGTGCAGACAGAGGTGAGATGGCAGTGATCCGTAACGGAGAGCACTTTAGACCACTCGGCCACTCAGGGCCCCATCATATAAAAGAAAAGTTTCATTAAAAAAAAATCCTGTAACCTTCACTGGATGTATCTGGTACAGGTTTGCTACAATTCTACTGCCCCACCTAAATGTTCTTTCCCTGCACTTCATCAATAGCCACAAGCACTCCTCTCATAGACTTGTATGTTTTTACTTCAGTATTGTTCCCAGCACCACAATGTATGTTGTTCTGCATTATCATAAATTTTTACAAAGAGGTTAAAAACATTTTTGTCCATTCAAACATACTGCATCCACTTTACTGACCTGTTGCTGTGTATTGGAAGGGTAGGCATCTCTGATTTCTTCGATATCATCACTGAAAAATCCCAGTTTGTTGGCCACCTTCTCCCAGTCTTTCTTATGAATCTTCTCTGCAACTGCCTTCAAAGCACTGTCTGGAGCAATCTGCTTCCCCCTCCCTGGGGTGAGTCCTCTGGGTGTGGCCCCTGTGGCCATGCCTGTATCTGTTCGAAACTAAAATAAAAATTGGTAAAAGCATGTTTGGAACAATGTCATGGAACTGAAGATACAGAATGCTTATTAACATAAAAATTTCTAAGAACCTATTACAGTACATGCATTGGGTGAACTGTTTGTAGGATGAGGAGATCATACATGACATGTCTACATGCACATTTCAATTAACATGGCTCAATAAATTTGTCAAACAACATAGCAGTCATATGTAGAAAAACACCAATTTTAAAACATTAAAATAAGTCGAATGTATTTTAAATGTAACCTGGATTAGGCAATAATCTTTCTTAAGCAGTAATTTTGTTCAAAGTCTCATAAACCAAAGTACTGAAGACATGAACACCCATTAAGAAAAAGGTCACAAAAAGATCAAACAGTGCTAATAGTCCATTTTGACTTTTAAGAGCCATTTTGGTTTTGTGCTTAGTAAACAAATTAAACTTGGATCTTTAATACAACTTTATGCTAATAAAAAAAAACTTGAAAACTGTAATGCTAATTAGAGTTGTTCCAGTAAAACATACCTGGGGCCCAGGGAAGGCACTTTTAATGTTGGGTTCTCACCCATAGATGCAATTTAAATTTTCTTTAATGTGAGCTCATTGAATAAAAATTACCGTGGCACATATTTTCAAAAACCCACCTTCCCTGGGTACCATGTATATTTAAATGGAACAACCTTTAGATGCTTTATTATTTCCTGCTTTCCAAAATAGTTTATGTCAAATTCATGAACATTTCTGCAGACATGGTAACTGTTCTTCAGCTATGCCATCCCAGTGTCACATTTACAACATTTGATCAGCATACTTGACAATTTACACATAATTTGGAAATCTTCAATCAAATCCACGATACCCATAAATCCTTGAATAGTATTTTATTCTACTCACCTCGAGCAAGTTTTTATGAAGCCTTTCCTTCATTTCATCTGGCAGGATTTGGAAGTCAAGAATCTGTTTAAGAACACCTTGTGGGATTTTCAGCACAGCATTTGCAAACTGATCTTCCGTCACCTGACCTGTAACAATCAGTCAATGAATTGTAAAAGAATGAGCAAGCAATGTATCTGAAAATTAACTGTCTACAAAATTCATTGAAATGTTAACCTGACTGATATGCAAGTAGCTGGTGAATCTTCTCCTGACACAAATTCCAAGACATGTCATCACTAAAGCACGAAATTACATTTGTTATTGCTGCAGTGTCAAAATGTTGTTTCCAATCTTAAGACATTTTTTTCATTAATATTAATTTTACACTACTCTCTAAACGAATATCCTTTCTTTCTTTTTTCTTTCTTTTTACTGTGAATAAGTTTAAATTCATGGGGTACCAATTTTCATGATATTTATGGGAAAGCTAGACCATAAATTTAAAGTAAATGAAATATGTATCCAGCTTAATACAAAAGCGCATTCCTCCACCATTGATATCTGATGGTAAAGCACCACTAATGTATGTGCTTGTTTAAATAACAAGTGTATTTATATTGCTGAGAAATATTTATCTTTATACATTTATGAAAGATGATGAGCAACAGAAATCTACTGATCATGATTTTTGCATGTGTAAACACTCCAGAAACCTAAAAGCTGGATATAAAGTGCAATGAGTTCACGTGATGTCATAAGAATAAATTACTCACCGTTTGTGTCCTTCTTTACTTCACAAAAAAATATATCCATTTATAATAATTAATACTAAAACTTCATGTAATCCAATGAAATTTGGCAACATCTGAGAAATATGACAGTATTAAAGTTCAGGAAAATTCAATGTCCATCATAATTTGCACTGTGTTTGAAGCACACATATTCTTGAATCAAGTTTGTCTCTATTAATCCATGAACATAATGTATAGTCCACACAGCAGTGTATTATCTGCTTTTCCATACTGACTATTTTAATGTGAAACAACTACCATGTCTGATTTAAATATTAGCCATTTCATACATATACTAAAATGTTTACACAGCATTTTTTTTTATCACAAGTACTAATCACTATTCCACTGGGTGAATGGAACACATATGCTCATTTTTATTACCAAAACATGTTTCAGATACAGAGCTGCTGAATAAACAAAGCCCATTTTCTTCATGTCCATCCAAAGTGATTACTTCATCATGTGTGGGAATACTCCAGATCTGCAAGAATTGCCTTATGGGTTTATTCTTAAGGTCAATCGTGACCTTATCTGAGAGTACATCTCCACTGTCCTTCCATTCATTTAACTGAGCAATAACCTGGATCATGACATGTAAATCTGAGGGTTGCATGCATCTTGTACAGCCATGGTATGATACCATTTTCCCTGCTTTGTGCTTGGAAAACATCTAAGAGTGCAACTACCTTTAAAGTTTACTGCTTTTTTGACATTGTCTCTGTAGCATTATGATAGTTGAGAGAGTGAAACTGTTTAAATATGGAAAAATAGGTTTGATTTGCTGTCATCAGCTTTGTGTTAACACCAAATTCCTAATTGCTGTTGGGAGTTTATGTTTATGTAGCAATCATTAAGAACACTAAAAACTAATTACAGTCTTAATACATGGAGTGAAATTAAGCTAGTACATCTGTGCAATAGTTTGTCAGCATCTTGTTTGATTCAAATCTCTGAATTTATGCTAAGTGTTAGTAATGAATAACTTATCTAATCAGCCTAATCACTAGATCAAGAATTAAGAATGTTTGCTTGAAAATGCATGAAAATGAATATAAGCATTATCTCTTATAGAGTAATCTACTGTAATGTACATTTACTTTGTATCGTTTACATGACCTTTGTCCATGATTGAGGATAGAGTTTTAGTGTGTACCTGACTACTTGCATGTTTTTGTCTTCTTTGTAAGTTATAAATACATGTTTACTTGGGTATGAGTTCAAGAACCAGTCCTGATTATGACCTCAGAAGCTTCTAGAAAGAATATGTTTATGAATTTGATGGGAAAATGGCCCACAACCTAGTCATCTTATTGTGTCTTAGGTTTTTATATAAAGGTTGTGATCAACAGAACTTTCATTCCTATCTTAACATCAGTTTTTGTCAAATCAATTTTAGTTGTGTTAAGTTTTAGTTGAGAGAAATTATTTATTTAAATTATGCATTGGAAAAATTATTTATTTAAATTATTCATTGGAATTACAAAGCACTCATTGGCTTTTGGACTAAAATACTATTTTGGAATATTGTGGATTCATTCAAAGACATTCTGGATTATATTACTGTGATGCAGCAAGACTACTGGTATGACAGCACATTTCAAGACTTGGAATTATTTGGAATATTCTATTCATCTGTGTCATTATTTGGGATTTATTGCAATACTGTTAGTTCCTCTTAAATATTTTCATTTTTATAAAATAGAGAATTAAATTATTTGTTGAATTTTCTGCAACTTGATGGTTTGCTTTTTCTCTTACTTAGTTTAAGACCATAGAGTCATAACACTACATCGTCACGCTGCATCCTGCAAGTCATTTATTTTCTCAAAAGATGAATACACAGAATTAAGTACCCACAGAAATGCATTTTCTTACCAAACCACAAAATTTGATATACCGGTACCTGAATTCAAAATGATTCATATTATTATTATTATTATTATGGTTATTTTTGTTTAACTTTTTGTGATGTTTCAAATGCTGCTCTATTTTTGCAGAAAAGCTATTGATAAAAAATATGAATAAAATAAAACCCATGTGAAAATAGCCTACTGCATAGTATTATTACTCATTACAGCACCAAATGGCAAAAATATATCAACACTAACCTTTCTTGTCTGTGTCCATAATTTGGAAGAACATATCATTGATCCTCTTGATGTCTTGCTGCAAGATTAAATCATATATCACTATATTCTCCAAACAAAATCTGTCAATCATGGCAAAATATTACATTAGAGTTGAGTATGCAAGATTAAATCATATACTATATTTTCCAAACAAAATCTGTCAATCATGGCAAAATATTACATTAGAGTTGAGTATGCAAGTGCAACAAAACAAATACAAACAGTACATCTAGAATTGTTAATCCTTGATTGCTTTATACTCACAGTGGGGATATGTAGCAGACATGAATCATTTGTACAAAACTGAAAGACTTTTAAGCAAGGGCACTTTGTGTCAGATGTTGGTTTTAATTCTGTTGTGGCTGTTGAGCAGATTTTGAGATGTCTATTTAAAAATTGTAATATATATAAAAGAGATGAATATTTAAGACCAACTTGAATAAAGTGGTTGTATATAAATCTATAAGCTGATATAAATTAGAAAGTACACTGATTTTATACAATTTTTTAATGGGGTCCATGGAGTGGCTGTGTTAGTTTTATCTGGAATTTTAACCCAAGAATAAGCCAGAATTTTACTGACAAATCATAAAAGAAGGAAAACAATATTGTTGTTTCTAATTCCATATTACTATCTTCTAAAATGAGGTTGGAACTACTTTTGCCTCAAGGTTTCTTGGTTATAACTGAAGAAGCATGAATATCTATGATATAGCCTCGCTCGACATACAAAAGGAAATTAGTAACATTGTTTTTAAAAAAAATGTATTATCAAGTTTCAACAATTTGTTCAATCACACTGTAAATAACTAAAAATAATGCTGCCATTCCCATGCCAAAACCCCATCAGAGCCTCTCACAATGTCCACCAGAAATAGTTCAAGCACTGACAGTCAGGCTTCAGACGTAAACATGCAGCTGGTGATACCTTCTGTGATGCAAAATTTGACAATTGCAAAATAGCTGTAAATCACATATATGGGTCTCCTGCCCCAATGGGTCAAAGAACTTGTGTTATTAACAGTGATAGTAGTAAACATGAGTGACTCTTGTTATATATGCTTCACTTAAAACTAATATTGATCTGCATATGAGTTTTTAAAAAAGTGCACATTGGTTTATGAGTTACTGTATATCCTCACTTATAACTTCAGTTAAACTGCAATCAACAAAGATCCTGATCTGCCATAACATAGTGTGCTAGCAGATCAGAGTCTATGTTGTTTGCTCTTCTGATTACTCCTAACAAACTGCATTCAGCCAGATCTACTGGTACATCATGAAATGGTAGGTCTGATCTATGCATTTTGCAAATGGTCTTGTCTTGTATGTGAGTATATAACCTAAGATAAGGCTTGTAATAGAAAAGTTGAAATTCTTAGCAATTTCTCTTTGATTTAGTCCTGTTTTGTGATATTTTTATTTATCTGAAAATTAATATAAAAGAAAAATATCATTATTATAATAGTTCAATCTTGACTGCCTTGTCACATCTTGTTGTCAGCATCGGAAAATCCAAACCATGACTCATAAAGATCCAAATTTTCAGATGCTGACAACTCAACACGATCTAGCAATTAAGTTCACATTACTGTCATAATAATATATGTATACATACCACTTTATCTCCTGGGTAAACCCTTTCCAAAATTTTCTGCATAAGCTCCTTTTTTACTGGACCACCATTGTTCAGTAAGTGGAAAATACCTTGAAAAAAACATGTATTTCCAAAATGATATATTTGAATTTCAATGCCATTATCAATGTTTTTGTCCATTAGACTGTCTGTAGCCTAATCATACCCAAAAAATAATTATTTCTTTGTAGAAATGGATACATATACTATAATTAGAAGTGGTTATTTGACAATATTTGTACAAATACAGTATGATATATATATATATATATATATATATATATATATATATATATATATATATATATATATATATATATAAACAATTATGCTAATTTTCAAATTAAAAGCAAAACAAATGTAAATATTACAAAACTGAAAACTGCCTTGAAACAATTTAAAATAATTAATTTCATATATATAGAAGATTTTACATATGTTATCATTGCAATTGACACTTATCCAATGAGTCAAGTAATTTTAAGCCTTGCCAAGCAAATGATTTAAATTCTTCAACAATTTTAATTAAATAAATTTAAAATCAGCACAACAACAAAATTTTATTTATCAATTTTAAAAAATTCTGACTTTATTTGATGAAACTGCTGAATGATGAAGTGAAATGACTCTGAAATGCATTTTGATGTCACAGTCACTAAACCTTTGCCTTCTGTGACATCAAGATATCATTTGTTACATTTTGAAATGTTATTATATATGTTGCATAGAAACATTATGACATGGTTATATTAACTTATATAATATAATAATAGTCATGTGATTAAAAGGGGTGAGGAATATAGGGCTGTTTTGGACACCCAAGCTACAAAGTGTGTACAGTGTGATTCTGCTATAACATGGTGGTTGGGGTTAACAGAACCCAACCGTTATATCCAACCAAGTCCGTTAGCTGAAGAAAATTATGCTTGTACCAGAAAATGTATGGGGGGAGGGGGTAGTAAAAACAAGAATAATAATACATGCTTTTGATTAAATGAAGACAAACTAGTCTGAAAGATACTTGTATATTGTCAAATTACATTTGTATAGTACAGTCCATAATCCATTAAGTACTATACATGTATATGAAAAATCTAAGAACTGTAGTAAGGATAACATGTTATAAAATTCCTGTATCAGTCATATCCCATTAGAAAACACAAATAACACATATAAAAAATGGAAGTCCTCATTTGATCTATATCTAATTGTTTTTATTGAAGACTGTAGTCAACTTTCTTTGATGAAGATTGTGGTGTTATTGAAGGAAAGCTTGTGAGGACCATAGAAATGCTTGTTTCTTATTGAGGTGGCAACATCAAATAACTGTAGAACATTGAGACTGATTTTTTTTTTGCTTAGTAATTTTGCTTAGTATTTATATAGCTGCATTGTGTTTCAAAGGTAATCAGTCTTCTTTGATGTTTCAACAAAACTATTTTTTGGGGTACAAATGAAGAAGAAAAAGAAGGAATTAGCTGTCATTTGGTATATTGTAGCAGTTACTGTTCCTGCCTTCAAAGGTTGCTCATTTGCAGTTAGTCCAGGTAGCATGACTATTAGAGTGTATCACAGCATACAGTACACAGGCCAGATGTCACATCATGTAAGCATAAGTGGATTATGATATAACAATGCACTGTTAAAATGGTTTGCCAATATGAACAAAGAATTTGTTTATGTAACAATAGATAGATTCCAGTGCATTTTATATCAAGATTGTAGCTTCCTGTTATGGTGCCTCTGAATTTCTCCACTACAATCTCAAGACTGTAAATACAAGTTTAAACAGCCAACAGTGAAGCAACAAAAAAAAATGACATAGAGTATTTCTCAACATTAAGAAGAAAAAAAATGACAACTGGCAACATTGGCAAAGACCAATCTCAGAATAAACTTTTTACACAGAATTTTTTGTACTTTTAAGAACAAAAAAAGATTATATTTTCACATTTGAGAAAAATACATGTATATAAAATTTCAGTAGCCATGCTATGATCAACTTATTCATCATTCATTCACTATCTCTTCCCAAAAATGATAATAAACTTTTAACACACAATTTTAATACTTTTATGAAGAATTTTATTTTTGTCTAGGAGAAAAATACATGTACATGAAATTTTGGGACCCACGCCACGATCATGTTATATCTGAATTTTTGTTATAATGGAGCATGCTACAGCAGGGTCACACTGTATTTTTGTTATAATGGAGCACGCTATAGCAGGGTCACACTGTATTTTTGTTATAATGGAGCATGCTACTGCAGGGTCACACTGTATTAATGTCATTCTTGTAACCTTCAATCTGCTATATTTGTATCTGTTGTAATGGACTCTTCTAGTCTATAATCCTTGGAACTTTACCACTGGTATTAGTCATTCAGGATAATTGACATTTTGTCTAAGTCTCATTTATAAACTATATCTCCATTTCAGACCTAACATACCAATAGTACAGTTAAAAATATTTGTATGATAAAAAGGTCAACAAGTTTGAAAATCCAGTCAGGCTTTAAGTGTCAATGGGTTTTTGTGTCCTAAATCACTTCTCCTTTTCAAACTTACAACCTACTGCAGTCACAACAATAATATAGACGATTTGGTTTACATTTACATAATAATCTGACCGCTCCAGTGGACTAAGTGGTTAGAGCGTCCACCTCAGTTGCGGGATGTCAAGGATTTAAACCCCAGCCAAGTCATGCCAAAGAATTATAAAAATGGTACTAGTAAGCTGCCTCACTTGGAGCTCAGCATTAAGAGGTTAGTATTAGGACTGGTCAGTCTGGTGTCAGGATAATGTGACTGAGTGGGACATGATGCTACATGTCTGTGGCATGATGTCCCAGTGCAAAACATCACTATAAACTGCCCCAATGCAGATATCATAGCAATATGACTGACAAAATCCAAATCACACACACACACACACACACACATCTTTACATAATTCTCCCATTCATAATGCACCATAAATGAGAGATTAGTTGCATGTCATTAAAATCATCCATTACTTTCAAATGATAACTGTCAAATAATAGCACTTAGAAGACCAAAAATCATTTGAATTATATGGGCAGATATGCTTTACTGGGAGTGGAGGTATATATGAAAGCAAAATTAAGAAACAAGGTTCAGAAATGTCCCTCATGCATGGGTGTCCTTTGTGCAGAGCTGTCCTCAGATTTAACTGTATCTAGTAGTCAAGTTTTTCTGGCTCTTTTTGCTGGAATAGTCTATATTACATTAATGAAAAAAGATTAATAATCTCAAAAAAATTCTGATGAAATGAGAGAAGAATAATATATATGACAGGAACATAATAAGATTTGCATTACAAGAGTGTTGGAACTGATCATGAAGAAACTGACAGAGCCACTCTTTCTTACAATTTATAATTATGTGTATTCTGCTCCCATGAAATGTGGCCTGCTTAGTTATTTGACACCCCTGAATTGGTGTGTGCATTTATATTTATTGCAAGGCTACTACATTATTTAGATTATTAAACCCTTGCCATAATTTTTCTATATGTAACATGTAACAAAACAGCTCATTATGTCAAGTAAGGCAATGGTGTAATGGTAGAAGAATCCAGATGTATTTCAAAGTCATCTCACAACAAATTCTGTGGTTTAAATCAAATTAAATCAGCCTTTTTCATCATGTGACAGATAAAACATTATACTTGGGCTCAATTTCAAATAAAACTCATCATATAATTTTGGGGCTCTGGGTGGCCTAGTGGTCATTTGCCTTTACTGATCACTGATCTGTCATCTCATCTCTCACTGCATGGGTTAGAGTCTTGAGCTGGGCCAATGTGGGTATGTGAGAAAGCTTGCCAGTAGCTTCCCATAGGTCAGTGGTTCTTCTAGGGGTTCTCATGGGTTCTTTCTCCACCAAATATATATATATATATATATATATATATATATATATATTATATATATATATATATATATATATATATATATATATAATTTTGTTCTTAAATTTTATTTTGAAAATAAGCATATATATATATATATATATATATATATATATATATATATATATATATATATATATATATATATATATATATATATATGTATATATATATATAATTTTGTTCTTAAATTTTATTTTGAAAATAAGTGCAAGTGCAAGATCTGAACTAATTGAGAGATGTTGATTCATCAGTATTATAGAAGACACTCTGAGTTCCATTCCAACCTGCCACAATGGTCACCTCCCTCAAAAAGTACCTCTATATCCAGTGCTAGCTTTCCCAAGCAATCTAAATACATTTTACCTCCCTTAAACCTCTAAATCCATAAACAGCCCAAACTCTTCCATCCCCTTGGTGGCTGGCAAAGACAGCCTATGCTATACTTAAAACAAGTGTCATATATAATAGATACCTTACTTCTGTGAAACTGTTTTTAATTACTTTTCATTATTCCTATTAACTGTCATGGTACAGTGACAAATGAGCATCATCACTTACCTCTAATCCAAATGAGCATCATCACTTACCTCTAATCCAAATGAGCATCATCACTTACCTCTAATCCAAATGAGCATCATCACTTACCTCTAATCCAAATGAGCATCATCACTTACCTCTAATCCAAATGAGCATCATCACTTACCTCTAATCCAAATGAGCATCATCACTTACCTCTAATCCAAATGAGCATCATCACTAACCTCTAACTTTGTGCTCCAGGTCTGCTTGTTCACACCATTTGAGACCCTTCAAGAAATTTTCAAACGTAATCTTCTTTGTTGCTCCTGACATAAATTTCACAAGAATCTGCAAGGAACAAAATGAGACCTGAGTGCAAAAAGTCAAGTTTAATCCATTCTATATTTTTCTAATCACCAATTTATCCTTCAGTTGTAAAAATGTAAAGGAAAATGTAAAGTAAAATTTTCCATTTTAAAAGTCATCCATGATTGATGATTTTCTATCTGGGCCTCTTCTAAAAGGCATCTATGATTGATGACTTCCTATCTGGGCTACTGCTCAGTCATCCATGATTCATACATTTTCTATCTGGGCAAAATAAGGAATAGTTTAAAATTGGTACATCTCCTATTTTAACTTGTACCTAATCTCGACTATAATGCATAACTATTAAGTGCAAGAAACAATGGTATACATTTCAAAGTATCCTACAAACATGATTGAATTTTAACAATACTTAGATTGTATCTAATTTCTTTTTAGTCCATTTTCTTCTTATAGTAATCTAGTCTATTTTCTTCTTAGTCATCTACTCCATTTTATTCTTACAGTCATCTAATCCATTCTCTTCTTACAGTCATCTAGTCGATTTTCTTCTTACAGTCATCTAGTCCATTCTCTTCTTACAGTCATCTAGTACATTCTCTTCTTACAGTCATATAGTCCATTCTTTTCATCCATTATTTAGTCCATTCTCTTCTTATAGTCATCAAGCCCATTCTCTTCTTACAGTCACCTAGTCCATTCTCTTCTTACAGTCATCTAATCCATTCTCTTCATCCATCATTTAGACCATTCTCTTATTATAGTCATCAAGTCCATTCTCTTCTTACAGTCATCTAGTCCATTCTCTTCATCCATCATTTAGTCAATTCTCTTCTTAGTCATCTAGTACATTCTCTTCATCCATCATTTAGTCCATTCTCTTCTTACAGTCACCTAGTCCATTCTCTTCATCCATCATTTAGTCCATTCTCTTCTTACAGTCATCTAGTACATTCTCTTCTTACAATCATCTAGTCCATTCTCTTCTTAGTCATCTAGTTCATTCTCTTCTTACAGTCATCTAGCCCATTCTCTTCTTATAGTCATCAAGTCCATTCTCTTCTTACAGTCATATAGTCCATTCTCTTCATCCATCATTTAGTCCATTCTCTTCTTATAGTCATCAAGTCCATTCTCTTCTTACAGTCATCTAGTCCATTAACTTTATCCATTATTTAGGCCATTCTCTTCTTATAGTCATCTAGTCTATTCTATAGTCATCTAGTCCATTCTCTTCTTACAGTCATCTAGTCCATTCTCTTCTTACAGTCATCTAGTCCATTCTCTTCATCCATCATTTAGTCCATTCTCTTCTTATGGTCATCAAGTCCATTTTCTTCTTACAGTCATCAAGTTAATCCTCTTCTTACAGTCATCTAGTCCATTCACTTTATCCATTATTTAGGTCATTCTCTTCTTATAGTCATCTAGTCCATTCTATATAGTCATCTAGTCCATTCTCTTTTGATTAAATCAAATATGTGATTGAGAAGAAACTGTACCCAATTAATAAGACACCTAATTAATAAGACTTCTAAGATTATAATTTGTGTGCTCTACAATTTGGAAACATTATGTAATAAAACATATGGTGCAATCTGTAAAAATAAAGAAAATGTCAAATAAATTAGTTTTATTCAGTTTTCTAAATTACTTTTTTGTGGATAATTAGGTTGTTCAAATTTGTTTTGATCATTGAGACTCTTTAAAGTCTGTGTACATAAATACTAATTAATTATATAACAAATATATAATTATGCAAATTACTTAGGTACTTATGCTACTCACATTTCTCATAAAGACATCATTCTGAATTGGAGATGACTTTAAACTAGCCTCAGTTATTACTCCTTCTTTTGTGTCAGCACCAAGTTGTTTGAATCTCACCCACAGCCTCTCAACTTCTGCTATACTCACTGAAAAGGTAAGTACTCAAATGTGACATGTTATTGCTGCCATTCTAAAATATTAAATAAAATATAAAATAAAATATCATATAAAATATTAATATTAAAATGCAAATAAAACATTACATTAAAAAAGATTCTCCTGTACATGTATTAGGTTGTTCATGTTAGAGTACACACAAAGTGGATTGACCATTCTACACTTGTGCTGGTGAAAAGCTATACAGAGTCTAGTTTCAGTGACAATTATGATGTAATTCATGCAATTCTGGTACTTCACTCAACAAGTGCAAATTTTCACTTGACATTGCAAACCAAATTGGGGTGCACTTGTCCGGTTAGTGGATTACTTTGTGTATTTATCTCTGTATTCAAAGTCAGCAGAATAGTTGATAACCTAGCCTTCCATTAATCTATCACAGGTTACCAGATAATATCTGCACCATAGTCAAACATAGACATGTCTTCACTTGCCCCCTCTCTCTTGAGGTACCATTGCTACACATGCATCAAGGTGTAGTGCACCCATCCCCCACCCCACCCCCGAGTTGAGGCCATCTTGCCCAATACCAAAATATCATATTTACTTGCTTATAAGTCAAGTCTAACTGCAAACAAAATAGGTTTTGATCTGCCATCACATAATACACTGACAGATCAGGGTCTTTGTTGATTGTTCTACTGATTACTTCTAGCACACTACATGGATGCAGACCTGTCAGTGCATCATGTGATGGCAGATCTGGGTCTATGCAGTCTACAATTTGACCAGACTAAAATGAAACTTTATATGATAGTATATTTCTACCATGTTGTCCACCACTTTATAAGACCAGCTTTTCAGTCAAGAAAAGGTGGCCTCATAGACAGGGATCACTATAGTAAATTTTTACCATTTGTCTCCTTCACCAAAGACCATCCCTCATAAGCAGTCATTGCCAAAATGTTAGCTACAGTCAATATACTGTATATACTCTCCTCTAAGTTCAGTCCAACTGAAAACTGCATAGACCCAGATCTGCCAATGCATTATGTGAGAGCAGATATGAGAGTCTATGCAGTTTGTAAGAAGTAATCAGTATATATATATATATATATATATATATATATATATATATATATATATATATATATATATATATATATATATATACCCTGATTTGCTGGCATATTATGCAACAGCAGATCATGGTCCATATTGTTGAAGCTGGACCTAGCTTATATGGTGGTTATATAGATATGCGGTATTTATTATAAATAACATAAAAATCAGCATAACTTGCTTAGGTTAATAAACTTATTACTTTTCAGAGTCAATGGTTTCTTTCTCACAAATCCTTGCTAGGATGGGAAAATCCAAATCATGGACAAACACCAGAATTTTCATTCTTATTCTATACAAAAGATTGGACAGGTAACAGACAAATTTCAACTTGTCCTGTGCCTGACAGACAGTCAGCATATATTTTACCACTGTCTTGGCATCCTTCAATAAGCCTTTATCAGGTATTGTAGGATGCCAATGGACTGTGAGACAGAATATTTTTAATCTGTAAAGGTTGCCATTTTATTCAGTTATCAAAATGATTGAGTATCAGTCATAATTCTTGTTGAAAAAGATGCCTGGATATAATTTGTTGTCAATTTCTTAGAACAGATATAAGATCTATAGTTTCATCTTATCATGGAATTCCAAACAGTATTCCAATTAGCACAAGTTTTTTTTCCATTTATATCATCATCTGTCAAACCAATACCTGTACCTTTCTGGCAAACTTGTCTGAGAGCATTGATCTGTAAGGAAAACTAAAACTTACTTCTTTAGTTAATACTTCTTTAATCAAAACTGCCATTCTAATTTTGGCACCAGTGTCCATGAATTAAAGGAAACCTAATAAACAATAAACTAATTAAATGACTAAATGTCTTAGCTCAAAATCTTTTTTCCTCCAAAAAAGATCATTTGAGTTGATGTAAGTAATTTCAGGTCTCATGCTAAATATCACCAGTTGGGAACTTCCTAAACACTAACAAATGACGTGGTGGACACATTGGATAGGAATTTGGAACCATTTTCATTTAGAACAAAAAACACATCATAAAAAGTATTCTGAAGGAATCCTCACGTTGAGATGAATTTCCATTTAAGAGGAGTTACAATAAAAAGAATTTGTAAGATGACTTCTGTGTGGCCATACTAGCTATTAAATTGGCACAATTTTGATTTAGGGCCAACTAGACATCATAAGATGTATTTTAGTGAAAACCTCATGTTGATATGATCATCTATTCAGAAGGAGTAGCAGTAACAAGATTTTTAAGATGGCTACTGTGTGGTGGTCATATTGGATGTCAGATTAGCAGCATTTTCATTTAAGACCAACTGGACATCATAAGACATCTTCTGGTAAAAACATGATTTTCAGAAGAGCTGCTGTGGTGACCATATTGAATGTCACATCAGCAGCATTTTTATTCAGGATCAGCTAGATATCATAAGAAGATTTTGGATGAGACTATATGTTGACAAGGCCATCAATGTAGGAGTAGTAGTGATGACAAGATTGTCAAGATGGCCAAATCTGATGTCAGATTGGCACCATTTTCAATTAGGACCAACAAGACCATATAAGAAGAAAGACTTTCCATGAAAAAAGACCATTTTAATATGACAATCCATACAGAAGGAATACCTATAGCAAGATTTTCAAGATGGCCACTGTCATGTCCATATTTGGATATGCAAGCAGCAATATTTTAATTTAAGCTATCAAGACCTTGTGTGTTGCAAGTTTCATGGTAATCCTCCAAGTAGTTTAGGAGGAGTAGTGATGAAAATCTTGTCATAACATCTGGACGGACAATGGATGAAACACCATCCGATAAGCTCTACTGTTTTATGACCAATACAGCTAAAACTGAATGAGTTTGAACTTACATTCTGAGGCAATGGCATGAGCTGTGATCCAGTTTGATTTGCTGGGGTTAGTTTGTTTCCCAATAGCTTTATCATCTGGGACAATAAAGTGAGCTGCATACTGTCCCATTTTTCTGAAAAATTCAAATAAAAGACAATAACTCTTAAGTTTGTTCCTTAATCACACACACACACACACACACACACACACACTTCATCTATGATAATCCCATGCATTATAATAGGCTATCCCACTTTTAAATATTTCTGACAAATGCTTACTTAAGATATCTTTTTGTTCGATAATGATAAGCTCACCCCCAATTTCGTATTATGCTTGTGCTTATGACATTAACACAGAATAGACATGTAGTTTACCTATTTTTTTACTTTTTCAATTATTTCTTCTTTCTTTCTTCCATTATTTGTCTCGTTTGGAGATTCCCCCATTCATTCAGACATGTAGGAGTCCAGCTTTTCTCTTGGTTATCATGTTCAGTGTTTTTTTTTTTGTGGATGTAACTTGTTTCTTGTCCTAACAAAGAACTTGTTAAGCTTAAAACAAGGATAAACTGATAAACAGTTATGCATTTGTGCCATATATATATATATATATATATATATATATATATATATATATATATATATATATACAGGAATGTCAAGGTTGGTTGAAGTTAGAGTAATTCTCTTTAATGAAATTAATATATTGAATATCAAATTGAGCCAAATGTGATTAGACATAGGTACTCATTTTATTATGGAAAATGCATCCTTTGTTCAACTGACTTAAGAATTTTGGGGCTACCATTGCTCTTGATACAAATGAATTGGAGGTCAACACAGTTTGAAAAATGAAAGCCTGGATTTACCTTTACAGGGCATCAGATTAAGTATAGTCCAAGTAAGGTAACTGGACTCTAAGCAGTACAGCATGTCAATATGGGATGCCATATATATTCTTGAAATTCGGCTTCCCATTCTGTTGCCAACCATGGATCGAACATGCTATACGGCACTGATTGTCAGGCAGTAGGATTTCAACCAACCCCACCCCATCCCAAAAGCCCCCATCATACGTCTTAGGCATGACTAGCAATGAATTTAAAAGGTGGATTAGAGGTGTAATATTTTTTTTTTAAATTTCAGATGCCATTCAAAATATATCATAAATAGTGCAATCTTTCTTTATTTACAATTTCGCAATAATTTTAATCTTTGTAAGCAGAACAACTCAAATTATCTTCCTTTGCTACTTACATATTGTGACCATGTTCCCAACAATATATAAAAACAAATAAAAACAGTTTTCACTTTATTCTGCATAAATAATGAAAGATGAAAAGTACTGTTTATGAGTCTTATTTTGGATTGAAATTCTTGCCAACTATAATGCAGCAGACTTTGGAAATGAACTCACACTGACTTTATTCATGTTGTTTCAACGTTGATTTCTTCTGGATTACTTTCAAACTATTACCCTTATGGTAAATACTACCATGGTAGATGGATGATCAACACTCATTTTTTTAGGCAAGGAAGGAATTTTAAAACATTTTGAATGGCATAAAAAATACTGTACGAGTTTTATTCTGTACAAATTTCTTTGCCGACATTGCTTTTAATGTGTGTGTGTGTGATTTTTTCACCTCATATATTCGGATATTGTCTTATTACAGTAACAGAATTTCAGTGGCATGTGGCCCAGCTGTCCGCAATAATAGAGACAACTTCTACATTTTTATAAAACCCAGATACGGTAGCGTGATTGATTTCTCGAACGAGATACTCAAACATCGAATATAGGTGACTACACCCACCACCTCTTTGGAGTGTATATAACAGTTAGACTTATAGTTTATAAGTAAATACATTGAGTGATGATGACAACAGCTACCTGACTCATTCATTGTGCATAACTTACAATAAAACGTGAAGAAAACTTTTTTTTTTCCTATGTAAGGATTAATATAAACAACATTGTTTACATTATCACCCGGGACATTTTTACTGGTGTACGGTTTATCTCTAACTACAGTAAAAAGAAATTTGAATAAAGCATAACCCGTCTGAAGATTGTGGCCTGCTAAAATATTTAACAGAGTTATGCAACCGAGATAGTCACGCGGACTCGAAGTCTTTCCTCGTATTTGAATCTTTGTGTTAAAAAATGTGTATGAAATAAGTTACAGTTTCCTCATCCTCGTTATCTTTAATCCTTCTTTTTATTTTCAGTGAATGTCAACTATCGCTGTTCGTTAGTCTGAAACATTTTAGGGAAAAGAAAAGGTCTTACATGAGGAAAGACTATTTGTATTTGCACGACGGTCGTATGCCTCATCTGTTAGTCCGATAAATCAACCCCACAAATCTGTGTTGATACTGATGGACGATGTTGTGGGTATGTTGTTACCTGTTCATTAAAACGTGCAATTTTGCTGCAATGCAAATCATTCCAGAACAAACCCGCGTACACTTTAGACACATACCGGTAATTGGTAACAGCCATATCAAGCGCGAAATTCAAAATGGCCACAGGACAGATGGTTGTTGCTATTCCAGGTGGATTTACAAGTCACCAAACACATGATTTGCTAAGGAAATATAATCTACATGTCACCAAAAGAACCCTTCAGCCGCGTCAGCCGCGACATTATCTGCACAGCCAAGAGAACTACCAGTAAGTGTATAACATGTACACCGATGTCTGCAGATAAGTTTGGATGCAGATAATTGCAGCTTTTAATGAATGGGTGATATCAGCCCCTCACCCTAAAATCAATATCATCACGGGTGAAGGGCTGATTTATCGGCCTACTCATTTGTATGTCGATGTGGTCATGTAGGCGCATTGATTCATCTTAAATTAAATATTAATTGTTGTTCTAAAATTGATCTATTCGATCCTGATTATGGAAAGTTTTGCACCTCAACTGTGTTATCATGAAACTTCAAAACGGACTTTTATAATGGTGATCATGTACTAAAATGGATGAAGAAAAGAGCACATCGAGTCTAATCGTCACAACGTAGAATAGTGCGAATCTTTTTGTCAACATAAAAAAATTTTATTGTAACATCACAGCGCGCGACATTCAATCCTGTTTGAGCTGGATCATCTTTAGCTTGACCTCGTTCAAAAATGTCCATTTACTTTTAACATTGAGTTTTTCCTCTTGTGTTTATCGGGACGTGTAAATAATGACCCAAATGAAGTGAATACTCGCCTTTAAAGGAATGTGTAATCAAATTCTGAAGAAAAAAACAACTGCTACTCAAATAGTCGGTCCTGAAAGCATACATGACATGCGTGACACCTACTTTAGAAAGATTATTTGCACTGCCATTATATATAAAATTTACGTAAAATTTTCGTGTACCTGATACAGGAACGGTATTCGCACGGCTTGTGTAGCAATCGTGGAATAACTAACCTATTGCACCAGAGTCGCGTATTTGTATGATAGTTGTGTAAGAATTCTCTTTGTTAAAAAATAACACATTTAATCTTTTCTTCCATAACATATATATTTATTTTCACTCCTGATTTTTTGCAATATTCATTGTGGCTGAAACTGGTTCATTCCTACAATCCTTCATTTCACAGGCTGTTACCAAAGTTTGAGTTCATGGATTGGGGAGGGGGCAAAGTTGTAACAATGGCTTTGCAGGTTTGGAACCCATCCACCCCAATCTGTTTATATATTAACCTATGCTCTTAATTTCATATGCATTGAGCCCCTGTGTTCACAGGAGAATATGATACAAGATCATTCATTTCATCTCTAATGCGTTCCATGATCGCCGTCCGGACAGATTTTGCTACAGTGGATAAATGGCAGCCATGCAAATAGCCATTGAAAAATTCAGTACTCGGCGGCTGTGTGAATAAACACTTACTAAAAGAAAAGAGCCAATACTTAATATTGAGTGAAGATGGGTGGAAGATAGTACACGTTACACACTAAGTCACAATCGAAATATTTCATTACCCGACGTCCTCGAATGTATTCTGCCGAACTGTGTTATGTAGATATGAAAGTGTTCATGAAGAATCATCAACTGAAAACTACTGTTTGTTTTATATGTGTGTCTACAGTGGCGGATCCAAAATATCATTTATAATGTGCGTGGGGGGTGTAGGTGGGGGGTAAACGAGTAGACCAGGAGTCTGTCAAATAGAGATCCCGGTCTGTGCCAGTGAGACGACATCACCACAGTTCTCGCATTTTAAGCGTTTCTGTGTCATTATTTTAACCATCTAGCTATAAAAAGTTACTTGGAAATGATCGGGTTGTTTCATGCTCCTTATTTCTTTTTTTTGGGGGGGGGAGGCGGGAGGGTGGGGTTAGGGACACCTGCTGTGTATATGTATGTGTTGGCGGTGGATTGGCTTCCAGATATTTTTCCGCCACAATTCTGCTGGTCGGTATAATTTTTCCTTTCAGTCATTTTGTAACACTTTGACTTTATTACGATTTTTTTTCTTCTTCTATATTTCTACTTCTCTCTTAATGGTCCTGATATTTTCCACACCTTTTCTCAGACACTAGGGAATAGCTTCACATGGTACATGTCCACGACACTTTCACATTCTACTGGAAGCTTGTACGTTTTACATTTAAAAATAAAAGAAATCAATCATTTTGTATAAAACAATTTAGACAATGTCCGTTATTACAGGTGCACTCTGATACATTATGGGATTAGGGATTTTTTAAACTAGATTTTTATTGTTAACATTCGTCCAACATCCACAGCATCATTCGGGAGAACCGTGTAACGTCTGAACTATTTTTAATAATGATATAAAAGTCTACATGAGAAAACCGAAATTTCTTGCTAGAACAGTATTAATTAAGGAGGAGAAACAAATAAAATCAGAACAGATTCATAAAGAAGTGACTTAGATATTCATTGCAAGGAATGTCAACGTGTATAGATTTGACAGTGGGATTGAGATTTGCATGAATTTTTCAATGATACCGAACCGTATTTGAAGAACAGTAGCCTCGAAAATTCGGCGATTGTTTTTGTAAAGGCACAGTTAGACTGAACGATTAGATTATCAAACGGTATACTCGTGTGCGAGAACATGCTGAGAATAGAAATGCCACTGAAAACGCCTATGCATGTATTGAATAAAGGTGAAATTTAAACTACAATAGAGACATTCTTCGGAATACTTCACATAAAATCTAGACAGGATATAAGTGAAAGTATTAAATGAATGTTTTAAAGGCTATACTATTTAGCACTGCTTATAGATAAGAAACAGCGACTTGAAGGAAGGTATTTGTATACATTTGCGAGAATGGAATTAATTTTGAAAAATGTTTGTAGTAACGTAAACTTAATGATAATACTAGTGTTTATTTTATCAGTGGAATCCACTTTAAATATTGATATTAAAGATCAATAGAGACCTTTTAGGTACAATTTGAGCAGATACAGTCATTGATTTATAAGATGTCAGGTACACGTAGGAGACGCTTTAAAATTCGAACATTAATTTGATATATCTGTAAGCATTTATGGAATCGGTAAACTGTGTTACGTCATACCGATTAGAATATCGAAATTAAATATAGAAAGCCATGTTGACATGTTAAACATAACCAAATATAGAAAGCCGTGTTGACATGTTAAACATAGCTAAATATAGAAAGCCGTGTTAACATGTTAAACATAACTAAATATAGAAAGCCGTGTTGACATGTTAAACATAACTAAATATAGAAAGCCGTGTTGACATGTTAAACATAACTAAATATAGAAAGCCGTGTTGACATGTTAAACATAACTAAATATAGGACTTAATGACTGTACAGATGGAAGAAACTATTATGATGGATTCAAAAATCTTTCAAGATTGGTGTCATTAGACTTAAACATACATTGCATTCAGAACTGTACCTCCAAAATGATGCTTGAAAATGTTTTGTCAATACACTAGAAAGAACAAAATCCGACTACAAAAGACTGTTTCGGCGTATATAACTAGAAAAATATAATCCCTGAAGATGGCATTGCTGTGAAATGTTGAATCCGTCAACACTAATAAAATGTTTTCCTATGTTTTATTGTGATTTTTAAAGTATTGTCGTATTAGAGTCACCAGCTTGTAATCGTGTCCAAGGCGATGTGAACAACTATTCACTGAACCTGTGAATACACAAGACCACTAAGTGTTTAGTATTTAGCTAAGCCAAGTGCAAGTATGGAGATCACATACGGTGTGGAAATACTCTGGATAATCAAGACATCCAAATACATTTCATCAGAGAGTTTTATTTGTTGCAAATTAATCCATATCAAATATAAACCAGAGGTTTAGAAAGGAACATATTTTAACGGACTATTCTATGTTGCATTGAGCAAAATTGTAAAAGTATTGAATAAACAATTAAGACCCAAAAAGGCAAAAAATACGGCACACAAAGAGGAAGAGGGACATCTTTTTACTCAACATATATAAGCTATATATGTAAGATGAAAATACTTGAAAATATATTTTGAGACCATGATGACTTAACAGGTAAATAGAAATATCCTGTGTATAACAAATATATGCTGAATTACAAATAAAGAAAAACAAATACCATAGTTCGTTCATAACTTGTCCTGTTAAGACTATCACTTATTTATCAAGACAGTTTTAAAAATATATTCCAGAAGAAGGGGTAAACTAGTACCAACAACGACGAGAATTTTATCTGGCAAGGATTTTGTAGCTGATACTTTGAAATAAAATGGAAAGGAAGATATATATTTTATACCTCTGCAAGGATGTTATGTAGATTGTAGAAGCATGATCACCTTTCGCATGTATACCATTTTGTTGGCTACGAATGAGACACATTGTTACCCCACATTCTAATGCATTGTTTTTACTATATTTACCACAGTCTATAAACTCATTATATTTCAGAAACTGAAAGTTTTCATATCATTTAATATTTATATCAATGAACGATGCTGCCACTGTTATTTTGCATATTGAAATTCTTTATAACCGATTTTGAATATAGTCATTCTAAATATCAAGGAACTCAGTAGAATGATCCATGTTTTTGATTTATTTTCTTCCTTGTTTGCTTCAAACATGGTCATATCTACTGAGCTGCGATAAAGGTCAACCCATTTACTGATGTCTTTTGAGTGAAATGCTTCTACATTCTAGTCCATAGTCTTCTGTTGAACCTCTCGACTACATCTGTATTTTGTCCGAGTAAGTTGAAAGTATTTAATGTTTTCCTTTCTAAACAAATCTTTAACCTTTTATTGCAAAGCTCCTTCCTTTCATTAAACTGTATTTATTCGTTAACGCTTTTTAAAAAGCATCATGTAGATCATCTCAATTTTGCTTTTACTTCTTAGCCCACGTATTTTGAGAAAACCTATTTCACTGTCAAATTGCACTTTTATCCATCGTCATATTTCCTATGCTGGCATGTAAAATATATCCGATTGCTATTGATGATTAATGACCAACATACACTCTAATATTTTCCTTATTTGTAATGTGTAAGTTTATGTCTTGTTTAGCTGTTCTTTCAATTCGCTGTAAGCTATTTTCTTTTATCACAGAGTCGGTACACGTTATATATGGTTTTCAGTTTCGTAATTTTGATATGACAACATGTTAAAATATCATTGTATGCGATTCTGATTGGTCAAAATAAACTCATGAAATTCTTACGCAGTATTCTCTTTACTGATTGGCTGCGATAGTGGACATTATTCCTTACCCTGCCTCTGAAACGTTTTCTTTTTACTATTACTATAAACATTATGGAGACGATTTTTCGATTCGATTGACAAAAGAGAATTGGGAAAAAAAGACCCCCATCTTTCTAAATATGGCCAATTTACCCCACGTGGGCTCGTTAAGCCATGCATACCATTTCATGCATTGAAGAATGGTGTTAAACCCAAAACAAGAAGAAGAACAATAACAAATCAAATTAAGGGAATTAGTCAATTGATAGCGGCGTGGGGAGAGGGATGGGTGGTATACATGTAACATGGAATTCACCCTATCTACAATAGTGGTTTAAATGTTAAATTGTAGGAATAAATAAACTCACCTCTATTCACAGAAGAATGTTTTCCAACTGACAGAGAAATTTATCCATCCACAGAATTTTAATCAGTTAAATATGCAATGCGATTCCGAGTAAATAAAACTTGTATACGTGCATCAAAACCGAGAAGTCCAGGATATAATTTTAGTCTACTGTTCTAAATCAAATAATGGAAATATCAGGTCACAAATACATTACAGTAAATCTGAAATATCTGTATCCAGTAATCGTCGTTTCAGATGGACGTACCAACAGCGGGAATTGTTTAGTGGTGATAGTTACACTTTGCATTGGTATGAGCATTGATCGTCTAAACTCTGACATCACATGGAATTCCCATTGGACACTGTGTTGAAAAATGGTTTTGTATGTGTCAGATGTTCTATTTTTCGGAGGACAGTTGCTCTTTGATTTATAATTTGTAAAACATAATCTAATTTTAGACATTAATTGTCATAGAACTGTGCCCGGGACTATATTTTTACGCGCAACAAATGAAAGGTGCAGCATTTGTGTCAGAATCATCGAAATCATTTGTTCTTCTTTCTTTCTAAAATATTTCAATTAACATAAAACTGATAAAAAGAGTCTCAAATGGGTAATGATTTAACATTAAATTAGGCCTGTAAAAGCTGGTCATTATTCAGCTCGTTTCATAAATTCAATATTAAGTCATTACCTTTTGAGATCCTCTGTTTATGTCGCGTTTAAATGAACACAAAAGTGACTGGCATTTGTTTAAGCAAACGGATTTTTGTTCTTCTTCTGAATCATAATAAAGCTACCGTAAGTGTATAAATACTACAGAGAATTCGTTACGCGTGTTTCATTCTCTGTAGCCAACAGGACCACCATCTAGAACAGATACTATTTTCAACACTTTGAAATTTTTCTTTGATTCTAACAATCGTATGATTTCAGATTTATTTCAAAGTTTATTATTCATTTGGTTGACACTGATACAGCTACTTCGTACACTGAATCACTATATGCTGTCTGAAATCGAACTTTGTTTTTAAAATATTATATCTCTATTTTGGATAACTAACATATTGACCTCGTAAAATTCACGTGAACTTCACACTGTACTGTAACTCTAGACGTATGAAAATTCTCGTATTAAAACAGATCAAATACGTAATTGTTCCTTCTTCATATTGTATTCTTTAGCCATCTTGATGTCAAGACTGGTTGTGCTTACCTCAATGTTAACGGCGTTGAAAGTGATCTGTAAACCTGCACATTTACTGAAGACCGCTCCGGTGGCCTAGTGGTTAGAGCGTCGTGGGTTCGATACCCTGCCGAGTCATACCAAAGACTTATACATTTTTTTTACTTACAGCTGCCTCGCTAGGCGCCCAGCATTAAGCGGTTAATGTTAGGATTGGTAAATTTCACTCTCTTGCCTGTGTTCGTTTTCTTGAATTCCTCTGCACTGTGCTCACACTCTGCGCATATCTCTGCCTCTCCGCCACTTCGCAAGTTAATATATATTTTTTTAAATAATACCATTATTTGGCCGAGTTTACCTATTCGCTTCGGTTTATAGCCTAACTATATTTGTACTCTGTGTCTGGTCTGTTGACATTGGCAGAATATTTCTTTCTATATCCTATTTCTGTTCTGTTGAACATGTTCTGCATTTTGCTGGCTATACTTTGTATGCATTTTGTTTTCATTTGTACAATCAAATATTTGTGTGTTTTGCCTATACCGCAGAAGCATTCAATTGCTTGATTATCAAATTTGTGTAACATGTAGTTAAAAACTTTTGATCTTTTCAGGTCAAGCAGCTATGTAAACACGCAATATTTACGACATTGGTATATAATGTTCCTTTGTTCCAGTTGGTTTTGTGACTTTTCAGCCTGCCACTGTAGCTATATTTCTTATCCATTTATCGGAGTAGTAAGGTTTCATATAGCACATACGATCAGAGTTTTACATCATCATTTTCTTTGAACAAATCCCCATTGCTTTGGGGGCACTCTGCACCATAGTCGCTAAGTAAGCGACTCTGCTATCTGACGATTTTCTTACTCAGTTTTTAATATTATCCATACGCCGACCGACTCTGGACGCGACTGTATGTTAAGAGTGACAAAATAGTTCAAAATCTTAGCCCCACTACTTTGTTTATTTTGAAGACTTGCTAAAGTCATTCTAATATTTTCCTTGATTATAATTTAATCTAAGTAAAATTCTACACAAAAATGTGTTAATACGTTTTTTTACAAAACATGCTTTTTGAAGTACGTCCGTTGTCAAATCGTTAGTTTCGGAGGTGCGTAGATTGATATGTTGTCAACTCCTCATTTTCGAGGCAAGTAAATTTGCATGCAGACCTCAATCCTATAATGTCAAAATAGAAGTGATCGGTTCTGAGAAAACACCGGAACTTTTGAAGTTTGCTTTGGGGCGCTCTACAGATATTATGTAATTCCCTTTTTCATCTACTGATTTTATTCTGAAATGCACACATTTCAAAATCTTTTAAAGTAGAAAAAGAAGTTACTTCTGTGAAGTTTGGAACTACAAATATTTTGATATGTAATATGCTAATCACGTTTTATGCCTAAAGCAAGCCGCATTAGTAACCAAAATATACAGTTTTATCTGTACGCAATGTGACATTCAATAACATGAAAATCAGAATCATAGCAGACATTGTATTGCTTGTATCAGTAATGTTTCAAATAGTACGACAGAATCGTGTGGCATTTAACTCAATATTCTAAATAATTCGGCTTGGTTTAGGCGTAAAACATTATTAGTATATTACATATCAAAAGGTATGTGGCTCCAAACTTCACAGGCTAAATATTACATTAACGCTTGCTGATTCATTATGCACAAACCTTCCATGTTTGCTTTTAAACAAATGGTTCAGTTATAACAAAAGTAAAATTGAAAAAGATGATTAAAAAGTTACAATGCAAAATCAGATAAAAATTTCATTGATTTTATAAATAATAAAAAAACAAGAATAACATATTGTATCACAACTGTCTATGACACCTAATCAGATTTTTTATGCGTCATTCTGTTTATGTAATTTGTGTATCTAAATAGTCCTGTTTGTTCGCGAAAGTGTTTTTATTGTTTTCGGTATATTGTGTGTATTGTCCCTAGATTATCGAATAACTCAACGTGTTTGATTTTTAGGTGGCCTTGGGACTGTGTTCCTTGACTCAATGGTCAACCTACGTAATAATAATAATAATAAGAAGAAGAAGAAGAATAAGAATAATGAAAACATCAGTCACATGCCTTGTCTACACCCGGTACAGCATATACTTAAGTCTCCTTGGAATACACAAAACTATAAAAAAGCGAACCAAACATTTTGCACCCTTAACAATTCAACTTTTGAAATTCTATCGTAATAGCAATTGCATTTCATTGTCATTTGGTGATGGCCATCTGTAACTGAGTGAGAGAAAAAAAGAAAGAAACAAATTCATTTTGATTCTTTTTTCTTCTAAAAATAAAATTATATATATGTATATATTTAAAAATTCACACCTAATTACTACCGCTTCGGTGGCCTAGTGGTTAGTGCGTCCGCCTCGGATGCGGGAGGTCGTGGGTTCGATCTCAGGCCGAGTCATACAAAAAATTTACAAAAATGGTACTAACAGCTTCCTCTCTTGGCGCTCATCATTACGAGGTTAGTGTTAGGACTGGTCGGCCTGGTGTCAGGATAGTGTGACTGGGTGGGTCATCACGCTACATGTCTGCGACATGATGTCCAGTGCTAGACATCACTATAAACTGCCACACTGCAGACATCATAGCGATATGACTGAAAAATTGTTAAAGCTACGTTAAAAATCCAAATCACACACACACACACACACACACACACACTTGTTAAAGCTACGTTAAAAATCCAAATCTCTCTCTCTCTCTCTCTCTCTCTCTCACACACACACACACACACACACACACAATTAATTACTCAAGAGCGTTTCTGACCAATGAATATCACTATAATCTGTTTTTTATTTAGTCATAACGATAACTGTTCTTAGAACCATTTGTACCACGGTCAAGTTTTAACTTTATTTGTCTTACTTGCATAAAAAAAAGTAATTTGTTTACAAGCTACAACTTATTTCAAGTACCGTCTATACTCAGTTAAAAGTCTAGCTTCACTACAAACAACATAGACCCTAAAATGTCGTTGCAAAATGCGCTGGTCTCTGTTGACTGTTCAACTAATTGCTCCTAAGAAACAACATCAATCCAGTTCTGCAGGTGAACTGTACACCGATAGATCAGAGTCTGTGCAGTGTGCAGGTCGATTCGACTTGTTAGCGAGTTGTTTTTGGCTTGACTTCGCTTGCGAAGTTTAGGAAGGGGGATGCCCATATCTGTTGCACGCGCACTGGTGGCTGACGAGCTTAATACGTGACAGGCACGTCCGTCCAAAGAGGCTGCAGGGTAATGTCTGGGTTGTGGTGGGTGCTGCCGATGGTTCCCGGTTTATTCTTTGCCATCGTCTTTCCTCCAAGATGGTTCGTCTGTTTGGTTCAAAAGTGCCAGCGACCTGGTAAACTGTACGTCGCCAGCTTTCACTGTCAGCAGCTTGTAATGCCCATTTGCGATGATCGATGCCACAGGTGGTGAGGGTCTTTTTCAAGGAATCTTTATATCTTCTTCGAGGTACCCATCTGTCACGGTGGCCGGTTGACAGCTCACCATACAGTGCGATCTTTGGCAGGCGATGATCCTCCATCCTGAACACGTGCCCTGCTCTGTGGAAGTGCTCTGACCAGCGGTTCAGGATAGATTCCCTGTCAGTGAGTAGCTCTTGGCCATCTGCACCCCGTAGGGGGCTCTATATTTGGAAGGAAGGACCATACACTGCTTTCAGTACTTCATAGAACCCCTTGTAGTCATCAGTGTCAGCGTACAGCTTGGTTCTTTCTGCAAGCTTTGTCCACCATTTATTTTGTATGTCTCGGAGACTGCACTGGAAGGAGCTTCAGATAAGGCGGATGGCTGCTTTCTTCTGTGGACAGGATGGTTGTGCAAGATGGACTTGGTACGCTAATCTCCTTTTGGCAAGCAGTTCTTGGATTGTTTGGTTGTTTTCGTCAAACCATTCTTGTATTTCTTAGTGGTGAATCCAAGGATTTCTTCTGAGGTTTGCAGAATGGCAGCTTTGATGTGATTCCACATCTCTTCCAGAGGTAGATCTGGCGGAAAATTAAGTTCTTCAAGTCTAGACTGCAGGCTCTCTTGAAACAATAAGAAACAAAACAAATCCAGTTCTGCCGGTGAACTGTACAACGATAGATCAGAGCCTGTGCAGTGTGCAGGTTGATTCGACTTATTAGCGAGTAAAGAGGGTACTAATTACATATTTATATGTGTTAGATTGTATCACACTTTCTAAAATAAAGTTTTATTGCCTCGTGATATTAATACAACGACAACAAGCAGTACAAGGGATACACACTTCTTGTCAACCTGAAAATTCGCTAGCTAGGTAAAACTGTTTGCAATCAATATTGACCATTTCCGTTCTAAAATGAAGGATGCTGCTTGTCTATCAAGTATTTATTTGCATAGATTTCAACCTTTGAGTGTCGTCACATTTTAAAAAATAATACAAAGTGAAATAACATTATTCGAAGCAAACTATCAAAAGGCGTCATTACTTCCCGCTACCAAGAAGGTAGCCATGGAAAAAGTCTAGGAACATTTGGTTTTGTATCCAAGACATATAGTTCCGAACGGCTGTGTATACACCGGGCTGTCCGGGTTCTGCGCATGTGTCGTATTTCTTTCCGCCCCAACTTGTAATACCTGTACAAGAAAGTAACATAATAATACATGTTCTCAAAATTACATTAAATATACGCTTGATAATTAACAGGTACCTTAGAGTCATATTTTAACATCAAAGCAAACAACAGAAAGTTTTAGGATACAGTGATATTCTACAAAAAGTTGAAAACAACTTTGAATTCTCTGAAGAATTTAGAAGCTTTAAGCGATCATTAAGACCTCATGGTATTTAAGTTCTTTAGATGGAATTATTCCTAACTGTTCCATTTTCAGTTTGTTTTAGGACATAAGATGAAAAAGTGCTAGAAGTCTTAGTAATGCTAAATGACGTCTACGCCACTCTTACTAGTTGTTCCGTAATCTTAGAAGTAATTTATTCAGCTTGGGTCCCATTTTTGACATTATGAAACCCTTCTTCTTTGTACTTCTTTGTTCTTTTAATCTCATCTTTTGTTTCAATAAAAGGGCAAATGCTTAGCAGTGTTACTTTAATTTAGAGTCCAGTCCGATTCAACTTAATTCACTTTATTGTACACACACATCCTCTGCACATTACGAATTTAAAATACAAAAATAAAAACAACTTGGACAGTATATCAATAACGTCATTGAAAGTGTCATTTTTACCTTGGAAGTGAGTCAATACTTTTATTATTCAAACAGATCATAAACAAACTTTAGCATTACCGTAACGAATGGGTCACTTGGATTCATGATGACAGTGCATTTTTCCTATGGATAAAGTCAGGATACAAACTTGATTTGAGATAGCTTCTAACAAGACAAAGAACCTTAGTGAATTATACTCCGCACACTGATAGAAAAGTACTTAATTTTGTTTGATTTCTTTTAGAACTATGACATAGACCCGGTGAAAATTTATGGTACCTTACTAATAGCGATATTTAGGACTATTGATCAGTAAACGAATTCTCAAAGGAACTCCAAAAAAGTGTTGCAAATTCCTGACTAGACTGAGTTATTAAACAATGCTTCTGCCTGTACAAACTGTTTAACAACCGATCACCGTACTTTGCATTGCTGTTCATGTCACTTTTATTTCATGTGGGGAAAAGACAGGTAAATAAACAATGAAGGATTAGATATGTAGAATTCTATTTTTCTGATACTATGAGGGGAAAAAATACCGGAAAATATGTCTGGAAGATTATTGCAGAAATTGCAGACTGTATTGTATATACATGCGGTGGTTTTTTGAACAAAGCGAGAGCGAAAGGTGGGGTGGGGGCAGTTTGATACTGTAGGTACAGCAATTGAATAAGACCGATGTACCAACTATGACGACAAAGTTGATTCGGTACAGAAAGGGAGCCGTGTTTTGAATATCTGATTCCTAAATGTGGTGAGATTTCTAGTTGGGTTGTAAACATGTGATGCGTTTACCCGTAATGTGCCATTTCCCGCCAGTTTCACACTGAATTGGACCTCCAGAATCACCCTGTAATAAGATTATTGACTTCTTAGTACCGTTAAACACCTCACTAAATTTACAATTTTATTCTTTAATATTTAAAATCTGTGGTATATATGGTGGGCGCATAACTGTAATTAAATATGGTGTTAACACATAACCTGCATGAGGATCCTGACATAAATAAACGAACCATAAATGCAACTCCAACTTAACGAACATTAAATACGTAGCTGTCATTTATCACTACTATGTCACTAAATGATAGTCAACTTAATTTCAAGAAAGAAATGAAACACAACAAAAATATCTCACCCCGATTGAACGATACATGAAAACTACCTATTTTACACCTTGAAGTACAACATATTAATGTATGAAAAGGGGTTTTGTTTTCAAGACCGGAAATACTTTCTACATACTCTGTACACGGGATATCGATGAAGAGTGGAAGCAACAGCCAACAATACTGCACAAATCAAACCAGCAGTACCCGGCCTGATTCCTGTAAACCTCTTTAAGTTCGAGATGTAGAACAGACCGAATGTGATCTCCTGCATCTTATAAGACAGTGCTGTCCAACCCGCGGCCCGCGGGCTAGTTTTAAATGGCCCGCCAGAGCTCGAGCAGCTATATAGTCGTTTCTTTTCAGTTTTCTGCTGCGGCCCTCGGCTTCAAGAAAAACATTTTTCAGTGGCCCATGGTGTCAGAAAGGTTGGACAGCACTGCTATAAGAGGATACGAATGGAAGCAGGTGCCGCTATGGCTCAGTGGTTAGCGTGCCGTACATACGACGGAAAGGGTACGGGATCGAATCCTACCAACGGACCAGGCCTGCTGGCTAACATAATATGTCCTTGGGCAAAGCACTTTATTCCAAATGACTCTGTATTATGTCCTTGGGCAAAGCACTTTATTCCAAATGACTCTGTATTAAATAGCCTACTTATGTCGACGTGATGAAAAATAGGACCAAAAGAATGTCTCTTTCTAAAATTACTTACAAAGCAAGCATCCACTTCCCCTTCTGTGTATCCAGCACACACCATATTGGTTGTGACTTTGTCCGCATAGCCATCAAACATGGAGCAACGCCTGGTTACAATCAAAGGGACCGTAGCCTGGTGCAAGAGATTTAGTTCTTTCGCAGCTGCAATCGCTGAAAATTGGTGACAATAAGAATACAAATATGCTCTCTCTCTCTCTCTCTCTCTCTCTCTCATATACACAAAATTTGCCTTCTGAATTTTACTATCAAATTATTAAAAAAATTATTTCTGAAATATAAACAGTAAAACTTTATACTTTCTGTGGAACTCTACAAAATACATATCTCAATTATTAGTGGCGCCCCAAGACTTCTGTCGTCCGGGGCAACCGCCCAGTCCGCCCCCGATAGTACGCTACTCTCAGTTACTGTGTTAATTTTATTTGAACCATGTGGAATGACCTGCAGGGGTGGAGCCGGGTAGCGCCTTCCCTTAAAGTAAGTGCGGTACAACCGGCATGTTTTCAAGAGTAAGTTTTCTTACAGTTTAATGGTTACGGTTATGCCTTGGAAACGCTTAAAATGCAGGAGCTTCCAGGGATCTTCGTCCACTGCGATTCCGTCCCAAACATTTCTCGCATATTTGTTTACGTGCACCCGACCCACCCCCAAACGTCATCATCTACCAATGACGAGGTGTAAACTATCCATTTTCGGTATTGTGCATTTTCACTTCACTATAAGGTTGTTACGTGCAACAATATTATGTTTGTTTGTTTGTTTGTTTGTTTGTTTTCTCCCATGAAATGCACGTAAATTAAGAACCAATCGTGACTAAAACAAGTTATCGGTAATTTAATGTCAAATTTTCAGTAATGTTTATTGTTACTTATGTTATGATGGCAGTATTCCTTACTAATGACTATGTCTAAGACTTATGTATCGTCACTATGATTGCAGAGAACTTATACAAGATTAATGATACTAACGGTTTTTCAAGTTTGCAATTCCATAACCGCTGATCACGCAACTTTGACCTTCATTCATTGGGTCATTGGTGACCGGCAAGCAAAGTGGGGACACCACGTCGGCGAAGGTTACAGGTCTGTCCAATTTGATCAGGGCGATGTCGTTATCGAAAGAGAACGATGCCTTCGTGTCATTAAAATCAGGGTGCATGATTAATCTGGAAATCAGGCGGACTTGCTCCCTGGAATCTTCAGATGCTCCAGATGCGTTGTAGATTCCAAAGCGAAGAACCCACTTGGTCGGATCAGCGAACTGACTGTATTTGGACTTTGCGAATGTTAATATTTATTCACATATGCAAGTGAAAATAAAAAGAAGTGAATGTCTCCAAACTTTTCTCTCTATATTTCTTAATGGTAGGAACGACTACACTTTAAGGAGGCTACCGTTTTATTTCTGGGGCTAAACATTTTGTCTAACTCGTACATAAATATACAATTTCAGAACAAAAGGTCTCCTCTTCTAAAGGATATAGTGTTATTGTTACTGGTATTTTATTCTTTCTTCACGGACTTCAAGCAATTCCAATTAAAGCTAAAATCTTCTGAAAGCAAATGATTCTTCTTTTAAAGATCTTAAGTCTTCCTAGAGTTCACTAGGTTTTCTTATCCAATGATATTCTTTTAAACACCAGTCCCTACCTTCACATCGATATTTAATGCCAGTGTCATTTTTATATGAAAAACTGACGCTTTCCAAAATGTTCATGTTGTTTTCGTGAATTGCTTTAGCAACAGTTTACATGCATGTTCTTCATCTTAAACACTTTTCACTCATGAAATACATTAAACTACTAATGATGAAATCGTTCTGTACGTAATATTCTTTCCATGCCTGATTGGTAAACACGAATTTGTAAAAGTAAAATATATTTTATACCATCCTACGAAACTCTTAGCCTGCACTAAACGTTAAGAGAAAATAAAAATACATCACGAAAAAGTACATTTACACATAAGTGTTGGAAAATGAAACTAATCAGCATTTTAACATTGTTTAAACATTGGATGATATGTACTTGCATCGTCACTTTTACTTCAGTGCAGTGCAGTAACCTGGTTTATTAAAAACTTTTTAATTTGATTACTTACTCAGCTACAAACAAATGTAAGTTAGCTCCAGAGCATAGCAAATAGAATGCGTGTAAACTGAAACCTTTGAATAATGAACCCTCTGAATGACGAACACATTACCTATTCATTACATGAAGGTATTATTAAACACTGACCTCTATAAAGAGAAAACCATTAAAGACGGAACAATTTGTAATGTGTGTGTGTGTATGTGTGTGTGTTTCTACATCACTTCTATAAAATGTACGGCTTCAACTAAAATAATTTGAAATCAAACTTACAATCTAAAGCAGTGGGCTGCAGTGAGAACCCACTGTCGACCAATCAGTGTGCCCGCACACCATGGCTGTCCAATCAGCGTCGAGAACATAGATACCTACAACACATGATTTACATTTATTCTACCTGGTGTTATCTGTCTTAGCAAAACCTGTTACCTTTACGATATATTCAACAAATGCTTGGTATGTTTCTAAATAGTCATTGAATTGCACATATTTTCATTTAGTATCTATTTTGGTGAATCTGCACTTCCGTATTAACCATTATAACGATACATTCAAAGAAACTGTGTAAAATCAAATATGAAACCTGCACATTATTAATCGTACTATTAAATAATTCTAGAACTGTATTAAACGTATTAAAAATTTAGTTTGCTCACCAAACCAACTTCAACTCTTTTATATTCTGAAATTAACTTCTTCGTGTTTGCAAACGTGGACCAGTACAAAGCTTCCTTAATATTATTCTTTGGTAATGAATAGTAATTAAAAAACTATATAGTTTTACTACTCCGAGTCAGCCTTGTAAGCAGTTTACCTCCAGTCTGATTACTATAAGATTTTTCGACTATGTTTTGCGTATGGCGACAAATAGAATAAGAAGAGAGTTTAATCAGACTGGTTGACCTCCAAACAAATCAGAGTAGGCAGTCTCTAAACTAATCTGGATCCTTTGATCTACGAAGTTATTCAGAAATTATTAACTGAGATTGTATCGTCTGAAAATCTAAAATAGAAGTTAAAGATTGAACATCTCAAGAACTCGATACTATATATTAAAGAGAAAGACATTGTGCTTAAATCTTGCATGAGGAAACTTCATCAAAGAAGAACCTCATGAATTTATTCTGAAATATAACTGTACAAAGCAGCTTCTCTCAACCAGCCTCATGTGGGATGGGGACAAAAATGTATGTTCAAGGGAGATAAGTATACATGTTAATTTAAAAAGACAGAAATATGAAGTGGCTTTTATAAGGGAGCTGACTCTGTTAGGAGGCTTCACTGTATATTGTATGCTAGGATACTTACCATCCATGGCCAGCTACCTTCTTTGGCTAAATGTCCCCCTAAGATCCTGACGTAAGGGTTGTTAGGCTTGATTTTCTGAATTCCACAGCTTTGTTGATCCGCGAGATACACGTTCCACCATGATACCGCTACGGCGCCATAGCGCTGAAAGGGTTCTGGGACATTACTTTGTCCGGAAATAGGTCTGGTTTCACTTGTGCTGACTTGTGCACCATTCATAGGTTGCTGGTTTCCTATTTGTCCCTGGTGATATCTGTTGCTGTTTTGGAACCCATTTTGGTTTTCATGAATTTCATTATAGCCATGATTTCCATGGTTTTCTTTCTGGTCATTGTGATGTGTGCCATCGTGACCGTGGCTGTTCTGTATAGAGTGTCCTCCAAGAACAGTAGCTGCTGAAATTAATGCATGTGTGTAAAAATTGCTTTAGAGTGTTTGATCAAATAATAAAATATCTAGTATTTCCAACCGTTAAACGACCACAAAAGATTCGATATGATCAGTAATATAATTTTTTTGTGTCCCCACCTGTAATATAATTTTTTTTGTGTCCCCACCTGTCCATTCCACAGCAGTCTGGTTTAATAATTAGTGTATCATTATGAGTAAAAATGTACAATGAAAACTAAGAATACGAGGCTGCGTATTTCTGACTGCATTTCATTACAAATGCCATTCAGAGCTATGTATTTCAACACTAATAAATAAAAAATAAATAAATACAAACCAGCTGCAATGACACACAATTCGAACAGTTTGACCGTCTTCATGTTGAAGTAGATCACTCTGAACGGCCAGATTAAAGGCGGATTAAGATTAGATTACTGTGTTCTTTAAAGACCTCTATACCTGTAGATAAAGCACCACCGCTCTGAGAGTCATTGGTATATAGCATTAAATTGCCACTCGATATGAAAGTCATCTATATTCATTTCTACCAATGCCAAAATGGTTGATTGACGGGAGCAGCAAGTATGTATGTTCACCTTATTTGTCCTTGGGCGTGTACCCAAATCTCCGCTCAAATACAGATATGTAGACGTGTGTCGTGCGTACATACCAAGAAGACGTAATGATTTTGCGGACAGGTTGGTGGCAAACCAACACTTGTTATAAATATATAACGGTCAAATTAAAATGCTCACGATCAGGAATTATGTATTTCCTTACCTATACACGAATTTTGCAGCAAAGCGGCTAATTTGCATATATGATTCGTGTTCTCGGCTATCGAACTTAGAAGTGTTTTACACACCTTAATTCCAAGATACGCGTACAGTTCAAACTTAGTGACTATAGGTGAAATAGTATTTAAAAATGTACAGTACAGACACCATTTGCAAGCAATGTTCGAAAGATTTTTGGAAAGTATGACCTGGTGACAAAGAGTTTCGTGTGCAACACACCTTCATCCCTAAGTGTATTCTCAGTGTAAGTTTGAATGGTGATGCATATACTTACATTCCTTCACCCCTAAGTGTATTCTCAGTGTAAGTTTGAATGGTGATGCATATACTTACATTCCTTCACCCCTAAGTGTATTCTCAGAGTAAGTTTGAATGGTGATGCATATACTTACATTCCTTCACCCCTAAGTGTACTCTCAGTGTAAGTTTGAATGGTGATGCATATACTTACATTCCTTCACCCCTAAGTGTACTCTCAGTGTAAGTTTGAATGGTGATGCATATACCTACATTCCTTCACCCCTAAGTGTATTCTCAGTGTAAGTTTGAATGGTGATGCATATACCTACATTCCTTCACCCCTAAGTGTATTCTCAGAGTAAGTTTGAATGGTGATGCATATACTTACATTCCTTCGTCCCTAAGTGTATTCTCAGTGTAAGTTTGAATGGTGATGCATATACTTACATTCCTTCGTCCCTAAGTGTATTCTCAGTGTAAGTTTGAATGGTGATGCATATACTTACATTCCTTCACCCCTAAGTGTATTCTCAGTGTAAGTTTGAATGGTGATGCATATACTTACATTCCTTCACCCCTAAGTGTACTCTCAGTGTAAGTTTGAATGGTGATGCATATACTTACATTCCTTCACCCCTAAGTGTATTCTCAGAGTAAGTTTGAATGGTGATGCATATACTTACATTCCTTCACCCCTAAGTGTACTCTCAGTGTAAGTTTGAATGGTGATGCATATACTTACATTCCTTCACCCCTAAGTGTACTCTCAGTGTAAGTTTGAATGGTGATGCATACACTTACATAAGAAAGTCACAACACAACTTTATATATTTTAGTAAGTAGTTTATTTCTTGTTTTTCATTATTTCTTTCTCCACTGTAAAAAGAATTCAAACTCTCATTCAGAGGTATTTTTTTATAATAAAAGATATATTGGTATTAGAGTTGTTGTTGCTGTTGTTGTTCTTGCAATGAAAGCAAGAGATTAAAAGGTTTCACCGCTTTACAAAGAGATTACAAAATTTATTCTGACAAACCTTAAATCGATAATCTGGCATGCAGCATTAGTACTGGACTACAAAAGTGTATTCGGGCAAGGGTTATTTACTTGGCCTCATTCAGCGTTTAAGATAGGTTAGCATATATGTATGTATATATAAGATTGTACGGTAATTGTGAAAAATTTCATATGTGCTGTTACCTACCCGCCTCCAACCTAGCCCAACGACCAGCGAAGTATTAAATTCAATGTCTTAAGTATGCACCCACCTTTTAGCAGATATTTACATTCATTTATGCCAAATGTGGTCTGGAGAAAGTTTGAGATACGTGGTCAGCAAAGGATAAAGAAAATGTTAGTGTGTTTTATATATTAAGAAATAATAAATATCAGATATATTCCACACCAAAGTAAATGTCGTCAGGTATTGAAGTAAACAGTGAGACATCTGGTTCAGTATTTATTTTCTAATCTCGATATGTCAACTTCGGCAGGCGAAATTGTTCTCCCTTGTTTCTTTCCAAACAGCTCTCTGATAAAACTGGTCAGTTTATAATTAATAATGCCCTTCTGTCCACTTTAGTGATGCAAGTTTTTGTGTCACCTGTAACGTTAATCAATCGGGTCAGGTATGTCAGTAATATTGACGCCTAATGATATGTACAAAACTACGTGTTTATAATTTCAAACAGATTGCACCCCGCCCAACACTCCCACTTGCAAGGGAAAAAAATCTCTTAGCGCACTCATGTTGAGCAACTCACCTATACCTCTGGGTTCAATTATTGAAGCTTATGAATATTGTTGTAGGGGATCTGAGTTTCGAATAACAGTTTTATAGTATCATCTAAATTACTCATCTTCTGGGGGTGATGGTGGGTCTATGTGATTGTGGTATGCTAGGACTAACGAAGGGGGTGGTGATGCTGCGGACTGAAAATAAGAGAGGAATTACAAAATTAACGTTGGTGTAAGTTTGACATTGTTCCATACATTGTCAAAAAAAATGTCATTAATAGGTTTGCGTGTTGTAAAATGGGATGATGGCGACGGTAATCTTAAGTTAAATAGGGTAAAGAGATTCTGGGCTCAAACGGATATCCTATGCTTTAACAGGGTATAAAGATTCGAGACCCAATTTGGAATCCTATATCAAACGAGGTAAAAAGATTGAAGACAACAAATGGGAATCCTCTGTTAAACAGTAAAAGATTCTAAACTCAAGTGGAAATTTCGAATGGGAATAAAATGGAAAATGGTTAGGTGATCTGGTTAAAGCTTTGAGAGTGGTTGCTTCAAATTTTCAAGTCATTTCCAGTCCGTCTAGAATCGAGCCAAGGAAAACCACAGGAAACATAATTTGTGATTTTGGATGAATTTTTTAATTTGTGAGTGCATGGATGCGATCCATAGCACAGGGGTTCGTATCGTTGCTTAAAATTTACATTTACCTTTCATACATATACTATATTTAGCTATAAGGGAGGACACTTCTCTCCTTTCTCGCGCGACCTAATTAAGAATAAACGCTGATATTTCAAGCCACGCTTTGCGTAGCTTAATAAATTTGGTACCCATATTTATTTCAGGCATTTGATGTGATGTGATGTGATTTGGATTTTTAACGTAGCTTCAACAATTTTTCAGCCATATCGTTACGATGTCTGCAATGTGGCAGTTTATAGTGATGTCTAGCACTGGGGCATTATGCCGCAGGCATGTATCATGATGTCCCACCCAGTCACATTATTCTGACACCAGGCCAACCAGTCCTAACACTAATCTCTTAATGCTGAGGTTTGACTCGGTCGGGGATCGAACCCACGACCTCCCGCATCCGAGGCGGACGCTCTAACCACTAGGTCACCGGAGCGGTCAGGCATTTGACTGTATCCCTATCAACAGTTTGACTTAATATGATACTTTTAAGGAATGCCAGGCCATTTTCCCCACGCTACCGTTCCACATGGCCCTGCTCGCGCCCGCCTAATATGCAAGTAAAACCAACTGAATAGAAGACTGTCTTCTCATTGGTTAAAAGAAAATGATGTCAAGAATTTATTTATAACTTATTTTAGTTGGCCATTGAGAAGGCAGCATTCCATTCAGCGCGCTGTTCTTGCATATTAAGCGAGCACGATCATGGCCATACCGAGCAGTAGCGTGGGAAAATGGTCTGTTCTTAAAAGTATGATAGTAAGCCAAACTTTGGATACGCATACAAAGTCGAATGCCTGAGCTAAACATCGGTACCAAAAATATTACTCTACACGAAACGTAACTTGAAATATAAGCGTTCATTCTTAAATAGGTCGATCGAGAAAGGAGAGAAGAGTCCTCCATTGTTGTTGTTGTTGTTGTAGGGTTTAACGCCATTTTCCAGCACCCGATAGGCTATCAATGGCGGCCAGTATTAATGGTGGAGGAAAAACCCGGAAAACCCCGGAAAGAACCACCGACCCACGAGGAGCTACTGGCAAGCTTTCTCACATACCCACATTAGCCGAATCCAAGACTCGAACCCACGCAGACAGATGTGAGATGGCAGTGATCCGTAATGGAGAGCGCTTTAGACCACTCGGCCACTCGGGGACCCTTCCTCTATTGTAGTTATTATATAGTACATGTATGACAGATAACTTGTAAGCAACGATACCAGCTCCTGTGATCCATAGATGGACACACGAACGGTATCGCTTTCCATAATATAGAGACAAGATTGTGACGCATTGTTTATATCTCAAGGTACAGCATCACTCCGATGTCATAGCACGGTATCACTCCGATGGCATGACAAATCATCAGTGCGATGGCAGGGCATATCATCACTGATGGCAAGGCAAAACATCATTCTGATAGCTTGCACAGTATCACTCTGATGGCATGGCACGTCATCACTCCGATTGGCAGGGCACAACAGCACTCTTATGGCAGGGCAAATCATCATTCTGATGGCAGGGCACATCATTATTCTGATAGCATGCACATCATCACTCTGATGGCAGGGCAGAACACCACTCTTATGGCAGGGCACATCATCACTCTGATGGCAGGACATGCCTTTCTGATTGCATGCACATAATCATTCTGATGGCATGATACATCATCACTCCGATGGCAGGCATAGCATCACTCCGATGGCATGGCACAGCATAATTTTCATTGCAGGCACGGCATCACTCTGTTGGCAGGGCACATGATCATTTTGATTGCGGGCACAGCATCACTCCGATGGCATGGCACAGCATCACTCCGATGGCAGGGCACATCATCACTCTGATGGCAGGGTACATCATCACTCTGATGGCAGGGCACATTATCACTCTGATGGCAGGGCACATCATCACTCTGATGGCAGGGTACATCATCACTCCGATGGCATGGCACAGCATCACTCCGATGGCAGGGCACATCATCATTTTGATGGCAGGCAGGGCATTACTCTGATGGCATGGCACATCACCCAGGTTGCGTCGTATCACATTCGTCTTAGCTGCCTTTTGGTAGAGAAGATCATATTTTTCTGCGTTTTAATTCATTTTTAAGAGCTACAGGTTGCCTACAATTGTAAAGAAAGTCCAGTAAACAAAAACGAGAAGATATAATATCACCCATATTGCTCAAGAATTTTAATCTCCTGCTTTTTTCTTGATTTTTATAGATCCTTTTTCGTGAAACCCTTTCAAAATGTCTGTTTTCTCTCTCTCTCTTTCTCACACATACACAAACACACGTAAAAAGACACATACATGGACGCACACGGACATGTGGATTATGTTGTAGTCTCCACAGAGTTGTTTCCCTTTATATCAAACTAGTGTATTGAGACAATTCGTTCCATTTTACGATCTATTAAGAATGACTGGTTAGAGTGCTTTGTAACTGCACGGAGTTCTGAAGGTTCATTTGTCCCAAGGTTCATAACTCCGAACTATTTTTGGAAAAGAACTATATTTTCCGAACACTGTAGCCCACAGTTCCATTGTTCCAAAGGGTTACCAGGTTCGAAGAATATAGTGATCAATAGTCCTAAAGTTCATTTATTCTCGGGTTTATAACTTCCAAGGAAACGTTTAAAAGGTATTAAGTCCGAAGCTTTTGGATAATATGGGGTTCAGTCCGAAGGTTCTTTTGTCGGAAAATATTTCAAAATGAGTTCACAGGTCCGAAGGTTCTCTGTGCCGAAGTGGGTTCATTGGTTCGAGTATTCAACATTTCGGATATATTTTTATTGGTCAGAATGCTCATTAGTCTCGTCATATTTGAAAGACTGTTCATTGGTCCAAAGTTGTTATTAGTCTGAATAGAGGTTAATTTTTACAGCACTAATATTTTGCTGTATCTAAAGCAAGGACATGAAAAACAAAAACTTATTTTGTAAACTATAAGCACTTACGAAGACAACTGGGTTTTCCTATCGAAGGTATTTTAGACAAAATTATCATTTTCTTTTAAAATAAAATCAATGTTAATGTCTGAAATAGCAAATTACTTTCCAAAACCAAACTATATAGTTGTCTAGTGGACACGAACGATCCCACCCTTTAGGTATTAAATGAAAGAAGTGTTCGTTTAATCAAGAGAATCTTTCATTCAATCATTTGTTCTGGCAGAGATATATTATTAGAATTTTAGAACGGATACGAATTTTCTAAGCTGACTTTAAACTCCATCTCTGACCTTAACTTTGGGAACACGGACCTTCATCTGGTACGCAACACATCGATTTACGACTCTAAGGTCTTAAAATAAGTAATAAAAAAAAGAGTGAGAACCAACAAGTTTTGTACAATTCAACAACTAATTAATTTCCCTATAATAAAAGGTCAAAAATGTAAAAGAAATTACGGTATTAGAAAAAAATCAAATAATCATAGAATCTCGAATAAACGTCCTAATGATTGAAGTTCTGAAAATAAATTCAGTGGTATTCTAATATAAATCCAATGCTGAAAGTGTTGATGTGCCTGTGGAGGCATGTGTCATAATGATGTGCCGACAGTCTTTAATTGAATCACAATAATACATTCCAAGAATATATCATTATTTAAATTTCTCTATAAATCAATTAAAAAAGGAAGTCCATGTAGCTTGCGTATTTTCCAGTAAAACAATAAGAGTAATGATATTTTCTCCTTTGTATCTCCCTTTAATAAAGCCTTTTTGATTATGAATTGATGGCAGTATAGGTTTATGTCGATTTGCAGTGCATGATGATGCAAGTTTGTATGACATTTAGATAAGGAAATGGGGTTCCAGATTCTTAAAGACTGTTTTGGCTTATCCTCTTTAGGGAGACATATCATAAACATTCTTTCTGAGTTGAAGATAACTCACCATTATTACATGCAAAATTGATTGCTCTTACAAAGTATTGACCAAGATCTCTCCAAAAGACTTTTAAGAACTCGACTGTAAATCACTCTGATCCTGTACTATTATTATTAGGCATGTTTTAAGAATTGATCTTGCTTCTGTTAGTGTAATTGGGCCATCCATTGATTTACTTCGTTGATTGTCCAATTCAGGGATGTCAATGAAATTCAGTGAATCTTCAAGATTAACTGGGTCTACATTGTGATAAGAATATAATCTTTCAAAGTATTATTTAGCTTTTGTTAACATTTCTAGCTCATTTTGTGTACATATTCCATCTTGTTTAGCTAAATTATGTATTGTATAGTTTCTATTTTGAAAATTGCAACAATATTTTGAAACCCTTTTTCCATCTTTAATCCATTTTATCCTTAATCTGACTGTAGCCCCTTTCATTTGTTTTGGTACGAATTTCTACTGACCGGCTAAATATCTTTTATGTTTCATGTAGGTTATTTGCATTGTTTTCCTCTTCTAAAAAAGTAAAATCTCATTTGTAATTTGATCTTCCTGTTGAACTTGTTGTCTTCTTTTAACGAAGCATACGAAAACGTTTTGCATCTTATTGATTAAAAAGCATTTAAAAACAATTGTTCGTTAATGGAGAATCTAATCTCAGAAGCTGTTGATGGTTCCAAGTTATACTTTGATGTGGGAAACATATTTTCTCTGGCACTCTTAAACTGAATTCTTAACAACGATCCATGTTCTCTTGTACTCTTAAACCGAATCCTTAACAACGATCCATGTACACTGGCACTCTTGAACCGAATCCTTAACAACGATACATGTACTCTAAATCTTTCAATAGAGAATTGTTATATTTTTTTAAAAATGTTATGTGTTTTTCTGTTTTTCGAAAAGTAAAAGTTAGTGGGACTAGAAAACGGTCTGTTCCACAACCTGGTTTATAGTGGCATCATTTACCTTTATAAAAAGAGTTTCTGAAACTAGGAAGAAATATAACCTTGCTTCCTTGATTGGTTTTTTCTTTCTCTACATGTATCGTTTTGAACCCATATTGCGTTCTCGCCAGATATTAAATAGATTTTATTCAGCATAAATGCAAATTACTGTATATCTCGCTTTATGATTATACAGGGCTTGATTCATATCTAGATTGAAGACCCTTCCAACATGCTGAGTTTTAAAGTCCTGATTATACTGCCTAACCTAATTGTAGAAATTTGGTGCTGCAACATTAGAACCATAAATATTTATAAGTGTGTACCTGTAATTATCAGTTGAAATATCTACATCTTGTTGTCATTTACATCTACGTTTACTCTCTGTATGGTAAACTGAAAGTTATCGTTCAATAAAATAGCTATTCGCTTTGTCTCCCATCGTTTAATAAAATGTGTATCTTGCAATAGATATATTAAGTATTCCTTCTTTTTTAGGTAATTTAAAATGGCTCTTCTTCTGACTTGGTCCCCCAGCTTCTGGAAATTCAGAGGCATTTTTCAATGAGTCATCCATTGTCTCCGTTATGAAGTTCTTGATGTTTGACATTGCTGAATACATTACTTTTAGAATTTGCAGAGACATTCTTATCCAAAATTACTAGAGTGAGCTTTTAATTTGTTGGCCTTTGGTTACATATAAAAAGTTTGCCCGTATTATCAGTACGAGAGAGACACACACAAAACAGAAAGAGAGAAAAGTAAACAGAGTGATGGGTAGTGTCTGATACAAAATGTAACACAAATTTTCAAAGGTCATTCAATATTGTTGAGGGAACTAGTTAAATGCTGCAGAAATGTTTAAAAATGGTATTTAAAAAACTGATTTCCAGTAATTCAATTAAAAAAGGTATTTTTGTGGTTGTTGTGATTGTTGTTTCGCCGCGAAACTTGGTAACTTATTTTTTTTCTTGCAAACTTTGCTCTGTATAATTTCTTTTCATTTAAAATATATGATGCAATCAAAATGATGCAGCCTGAGTAGTCTGCTACGTTGTTGATCTCCTGATTTTAGTGAGAAAATTGTTGCTTTGGCTTACTGATGGATATCCCTCCCTCCCCCCCCCCCGACGGATACCCCTCGCAAACCCACTCGAATGTATTTTGGACCAGTTTTTGTTTTAGATGGTCCTTGTTCTAGAACTGTAACTTATACTGCCATTCATAGGTCCAGAGACATCGTCGCATGCCACAGGCGAAAATTATCTACGTTAGAGATGTTGTTTGGGGGTTAAGGGAGAATTACTATTAAGGCATTTTTGTTGTTGTATATATCCGTGTTTCTCTGTTAGTTGCCTAGTCTGTTGCCTGACCAACCAACACAGTGAGATGATTTATATGTAAATGAATGCGTCAACATTTTTCCAAAGCATTATTCGCAACTTTGAGGTGAAGTCTACTGATCATAACTCAAATATATGTCAATAGCTGACATTATTGTCACTTGTTTATGACAGGATTTAACCAAGAGGTTACGAATTATCGAACTATTTTTGTTGTCATTCATAACCTCCTGCTGTCAATCCATTAGTAGAATTATAAGAGGTTGGCCGAATAAATCGGTTGTTTGGGATTTTTTACCGAAAAAAGTTAATTTAACAAAATGTATGATATTTGCTTCAATTTCTGCGCCTACATACATTTGAATCATATTTTTGTCTATATCATGTTTTTTAAGCCCCAGCTATAGAGTCATGTATAAGCTATAATCTACATGTCTTGGGAATATTACCGCGGCCTTGTGTTTGATCTCTAAAGATTGCCTCGGGGTTAGTGTTGAACTTTTACGCAATGTTACCATGACCAGTCAGAGACCAGAAACTTGAGTTGGCGAAGGCGACCTGTCGCGTCTCTTAACAAAGGCTTGCCGTTATCACGCCTATATGTTAAAGGTTAGCTCAAGGACAAAACGAAGTCTGCGGAGTGAACGGGGAGTGTTCTTGTCCGTCTCCACGCTGACATACAGCGAGAGGGACACTGTCTGCTAAGTTTGATTTGATCGGTCCACAGCGATATCCAATCAAAAATGTATATAGAGAGCGTGATTACATTTCAGACCCGAATGATGCGTTCTAAACTCATAAGATTAATTTAGTATCCACCAGAAAGGATTGCAGATCAATATGGTTTACTCCGAGAAAAGAAGCCACTCGTAATCGGGAGGCAGAATTTAGAGGTATATTCTAAGGAAAGACAAAGCTTCGAAAACGTAGCTTTTTAAGGGACAGAGAACTGCCGGTTCAATTGAGTCCCAAGTGTTCACGAGTAGGAGACGGAATTGAGACTAGCCGAAACAGTCGAAGTCGACAAAAGTGCAGTCGTGGAGTAGAACGTGGAGGAGGAGGATTGGGCATTTGGAAAAAATATCAGGGTTGAAGAGGAGAAGGAATTGGGAAAAATATGAGAAAAAAAGATACAACAGATGAGTGGAAATATAAGGACAGGTGGAAATCAATCTCACACTGCTAATCAAGGAGTGTAATTGGAAATTTGAGTCATTTGATTGTTGAATTGTTATTAAATTGTTATTCGTTGAATTTCAACCATTTTTGTATGTTTAACCATCTAACCGTCAGCATTGCTGACTGGGGGGCTCTGATCTTTACATCTTTTTCACTAAATTTAACTTCCAACAAAATAGAGCCTGGGTGGGACTTCTATAATAGTTTAAATAAAATATTGGGAACACCCCAACCCAACCATATACATTATCATAGTCTATCATAAATAACCAATGAAGTTCAGAAAGACCTATGCGCTGTAAACTCACAAGACGTCGGCCTAATGTTAAATTCCCGTTATATTCCTATAATCTTTTTACTCTGCTTAACATAGAATGTCCTACAAAGATATGTTGATTATGTGGTAATTGTACATAAAAAGGAAAAGACTATCCCCAATCCTCTCTTTTAATTTGATAATGTTTAAGAGAGCGTGGCTTATTTACAATAAAAAAAAAACAATGGTGATGAATAAACTAATCTCTCTCTCTCTCTCTCTCTCTCTCTCTCTCGTAAGGATTATGTGAGTTATAGAAAGTTTCGGTATAGAATCTGTTTACCCTGTTTAGAAAAAGATTCCCGTCTAGGTCTGGGATCTTTTAACACTGTTTAGAAAGATATACCCGTTTGAGTCATGAATCTTTTACCCCGTTTAAAGAAGGATTTCCGTTTGGGTCTCGATCGTCTCACTATACTACTTTTGCATTTCTAATTTTCTGATTTTCTTTCAGAGATCTAAACGTCATGCATTCTAATTCTATGTCTGTATCCAATATTCCCAGTTTGTCTATGGTTATATATGACTGCGTGTCTTTTTACTGTAGGAACACTGGCATCAGTCAAAGATGCACTGAAATCGAACATATTGGCATATTTTTTTAAATCGATTCAGTCATTCGTGCTACTTCAAAACGCATAATCGAATGCCTAAAATTCAACACTTGCACGTATATATCTTATCAGCTATCATTTTGAAGTAATTAATATAATAAATAGATTTGCAATATTGGTGACGTAGGGACTAGCGTCGTTTACTGTTTTGTGCTTAAAGAGTGTAATGGAGACTGTTTCCTTTTTTAAAGTTGAGGTTATAACGAAAAGTCCATGGTGTACCGAAACTAAACAAAATTGGGGGAAATGATAAAGAAACCTGAATAATCATATAAATCACATGAACACTATTTTATAAGCATTTATGCCTCAAAAACATTTTTTCAAAAATTTAAATTTACTGTGAAAAAAGTTTAATTGTATATTTTAACAAATATGCATTTTATTCTAATTTGTTTGAAATAAAATATTTTAATTGCTCATTTTATCTGCTAAATTCAGAGCTGAACAGGTACGTACTGGGCTAAACGAGCGTGAAATCGTGTGCGACACCGAAAGCAGCCGACATGTCGTTACAGAAATTGTGCAAGGAGTGTCTTCGTTTAGCTGTGCACAGTCAATGACTAACCAGTCAAATTTACCTCATGTCAATAAACATATTTACCCGTTTATCTGAAAGGTCGTTTGGTGTAGAGAGTCGTAGAAATTGGTTTCTATGTATACTTGAGGGTCGTGGGTTACGTGAATGTTTTTGAATGTGACTTCAGTAATTATTTGTGCAATAAATTATTCAGGTTTTTCACTGAGTAACTGTGTGGTGATGGCTGGCGACCACAAAAATGATTAATAAATGTAGATTAAAACTGCAATCAACTGTTTGACAGCAATAATTTACAAGCCATTCACGTCTTAGGTTTTAAAATTGTATTCTTTTCTTCTTTTAATTACATCAAAAACGGGAAGGGTGCTGGGATTTTATATCAAACCAGTGTATATTTCTTTTCGACTGAACAAATGGAATATATATATATATATATATATATATATATATATATATATATATATATATATATATATATATATATATATATCATATAAGACTCAAAGCAAGAATATTTTTTTCACCTTATTTGAAAACCGAATTGTTTCAAACAAATCCCACTCACCCCCAAAATAAAGCGTCAGTCCCTAATGTATTCTTACATCCAGGTATTTTTTGCCAGGTCATATCTAACATTTCTGTTTCCCGATGATTTGCATGAATAATATCCAACTTTCCGTTCTTTTGAAATGAATTGGACTAATTTCCATAAACTCGAAATGAAAAACAAAACAAAAGTCTAGACATGTGCTTTGGATTTTGGAATAGACTTAGATTAAATACATTTGTCTACTTATTCACGTTCAATGTACAAACGTTTTCAGCACAAGTAGCTGATATTGCAATAACCTTAAGCTGTTCAATGAACCATACTGTCACTATAAATGTCATATTTTTTTAAATATCACTCGTACGATTATTTCGGCTTTATATCGGAGTGTCAGAGTAATATGCATATATCCCCAAATGTATCTTACTCTCTCAATCTGCAAATACCAACATAAACATCTATATTGTGTCTTGTATAACCGTGGTGAATATAAACGTAGCTTTGAGGCATGTGAAAAACACCGACATGACAGAATGATGAACTATGTTGCCTGCGGCAATGTTCTATTGTCTCCGTTTGTGCATCAGAAGGAGCAACAGAAAAGTTTACTTACCAAATGTATTTAGAGTACAAAAAAAGGAAAAAGATTACATGAGTCATGTCGATGGAAAGATGAAGGAACCTTTTTCAACGTAAGTAACATCAGAATAAAGTTTGAAGGTAGGTTCAAGTGTTCAAATGTGGAGAAAAGGGAAGGTAGGAGAGAGAAAGAGAAAGGCACTCACCATTAAATATGTCAACTACACATGCATGGCAGACGTACCTAAATCAAGGCTAAGGTTTTGTCAACAAAACTTTTGGGGCGGTTCTGTCACTAAGAATCTAAATTGTAGCGGCACTGCCCCTCTAGATCCATGTATTAGAAAGAAAGGGTTGCATTTAAGACGTTCGAAAACCATAGAGAAATTAGGAAAGGTAATAAACCCTCATTTCCTTTTCAAAATAAAGGTTTTCTTTTAGCCAGACATAGACTGTGTGTATCTCATTTGTAATTTTGCTAATGTATTGATACATAAATGAAAGGTTTTCACTCTTCTCTTGCTTATTATGTAGCCTGGGGTAGGGGGTAATTTCTTTTCCTATAAAAAATAAAAATCGTGGTTTTTATCTTGTTCGCGGTACGCATATATATACACAAAAAACATATTCTTTTTGTTATGAAATGACATTTTCGGGGGTGGTGGTTGAAGTAGTTTGCTTCTAGCTGCTCACAAACGCACGGACTAAAATGCATTCAAATTTTAGCATGCATGTAGATTTGTGAGGATGGATATATATACTCATGCATGGATATATGTTTTAGACAAGGGTTTTGATCACAATTCTAGGCAAGAACATATGAATCACATGTATGAGTTCCTTTTAACACCCTACATATAAAGTCTTAGACAACTAATTTCCCAAATTAGCATTATACGTTTGGACCGCATGTTGAGCGCACTGAACGGGAGTGAGAGAGAGAGATACGACTGGCAATTTAGAAATGGATCATGAAGCCGTCTGTTCTACTTAGAAGTGGTAAGTACAGCGCTTCTAAATGTATACAGTGATATATGGGTGCAAAAAACATGCATGTGCTGTGTGTGTATTTGTGAGCGTGTGTGTGTATGCAAATAAGCTAGGCAGAGAGAGAGAGAGAGAGCAGTATTATAGTTAGCCAAAGCTGGGGAGTTCACGTTGTTTTGTGTAAAGTACTGATGCTATCAGTCTACTCCATATCCCAGACTAAGCACATAATTTGCAGTCTGACTATGCTACTCTGTGTGTGTGTGTGTGAGAGAGAGAGAGAGAGAGAGAGAGAGTAGCGGGGTCATGTGTGTGTCTAACAGATATTCCTTTATAATATGTTTCTGTTATGTGCTTTGCATGCTTTCAGATTGTGTGTCTTGTGACCTATCTTATCTAAAGATAAAAGAGCATTTTATAACAAATGGTGTGTGAAAAATTGATTGCATAAAGCAATCAAACATATTCCCAATGCTGAACATGATAAGCTGAGAAATTTGATCGTACGTTTATCAGAACTACCGACTGACATATACCAAATACTCAGCCAGTCTGGGCTTAAAGTAGACAAAACCTGTTTCAAAATAGTGTAGCTGGCGTTGCTAGGCGCTCAGCATTAATAGGTTAGTGTTTGGACTGGTAGGCCTGGTGTCAGGATGCTGTGACTGTGTAGGATATCATGCTACATGTCTGCGGCATGATGCCTCAGTGCTAGACATCATTATAAACTGCAAAAGTAGCGATAATGCCGAAAAATTGTTAAAGCTACGTTTTAAAAAAATCCAAATCACTCAATTTCATGACGTCAATGAGATGACAGTGACAGACTGGAATGTATGAAGGGCATAAGATGAAATAACTGTTGACATTGTGATTCTGTTGGCTATCAAGGCTTAATGAAATAATGTAGTATGTCATCGCAGGAAATGGAAAAATGTACGTAAATACGGAAAACAGAAATGTCTCAAAGAAAACATCTTCAATGTAGACGGGACAAATAAATTACACTTAACAAACAATGGTATAAATTAAAAAGTAAAGATACAGAAAATCATGGATCCTGACAGCAGAATTACAACGAAGAATCCAGTCACTTGAAATGAGATGCTACAGAACCATCCTTGGCATCTCTTACATGGACCACATCACAAATGAAGAAGTGCGTAACACCATCAGGCGCGAAGTAGGCCAATATGAGGACCTCCTCACCACCGTCAAAAAGAGAAAGCTGAAATGGTATGGCCATGTCACTAGAGCCAACAGTCTATCCACAACAGTCCTGCAGGGCAACGTCCAAGGTGGCAGAAGGAGAGGTACACAGAGAAAAAAGAGGACTGACAACATCACAGAATGGACCAGGAAAAGTTTTGTGGAGACACAGGCATTGGCACATGATCGAGACAAGTGGAGGGAACTGGTCAGATGTTCAGCAGCACAGTGCCTCGACGACCACACTAGGTCATGAGACTGATGATGATGATGATGATGATGATGAGACTCCCTGCTAGAACTATGCTCATTGGGTCATTTATCTGATCACTCTAACTAGCCTATGACAGTTGTTAATGACCGGACCTTCTCAAAGGGTCGCAACCTGTACCTAATAACCTTTAGGCCCTAGACGTCTTGCTAGACCTTCTTGTCGGATCTCACTAACCACATGCCAATCTCCCATGATCTCAAATAGACTCTGGCACCATAAGCAGACCTTCTCATGAGATCACTTCTTCTATAGGCTTTAAACTCCTTGCCAGACCTATACTCGTAGGAACAAAGAAACAAAGTTTCTTTCGTCAATAAGTTATCCACACAACAGCTTATTGGTAAAAGGTCATTTCAGTGTCACACGAGTCTTCCAAATCTCAAACTGGCACACATGTTAGTAATCAAGTTTGTAATAAGACTGATCAGAAATCCTTATATGTGAACGTGGCCCCTATTGCAAGAAGAAAGTGCACGTTGTTTATGATTGCTACATATTGAAAATAGGCAATAGAATCAAGACAGACATATTCCAATTGCTCTTATTTCTGAAGTCAAGGGTACATGCATGTTTTGAAAGCAATCCGTTTGTTGGGTCAAACGAACCCCAGTCTGATTGTATCTTTGTTCCTAAGTAGTATAGACGGACAGTTCTTAGTCTAGCTCACGAAACTCTTTTGGCTAGTAATTTAGGGATTAATAAGACTTATAACAAGATCTTGGGTCATTTTTATCGGCCAAAACCTAAAAGTGATGTTTGCAAATAATGTAGATCTTGTCATACTTGTCAAAAGGCAGAAAAACCCAATCAGATGATACCTAAGGCTCATTTGCAACTTATTCCTGCATTTGACGAACCATTTAGCAAAATAATGGTAGACGGTGACGGTCCCTTACCTAAGACCAACTCAGGCAACCAATACTTGTTGACCATAATGTGTGCGTCTACAAGATTCACGCAGGCATATCCTTTAAGGAGTATTAAAACTAAAACCATAGAAAAAGCTCTGATAAATTCTTTTACACAATTTGGCTATCTCAAATCTGTCCAATCTGACCAGTAGTATAATGTTAAGTTTGGAATGTTCCAGCAAGTTATGCATCCATTAGGCATCCAACAATTCAAGTCTTCTGCATATAACCCTAAAAACCAAGGGGCTTTACAACGATTTCATCAAACTTTGAAAATCTTAATAATGTAGTCACAATGTAGTTGTACCTTTCCCGCACAGCGACGATTTAGGCGATGGAATGCAATCGGACTGTAGTGACTGAGGTGTAACCAATCTTCGGAATTCAGAAATACTGAATAATCTAGACCAGAACGTTCACATCTGCAACCACAGTAAAAGAGAAAACTAAAACAGATAGTATTTAAATATAAACACTTGTTTCCAGATGTTCCTAAAAAAATCTACCAAGATGCTGAAATTATAGATTCCATAGATGTGAAACACCATCCGTACACGATGAACCCTCTCAGAAAGGAATGTTTGAAAAAAGAAATTAAGTATTGGCTGGAGAATGATTTCATATGAGTAAGTACACGTGAATGGAGTTCAACATGTATTCTTGTACTGAAACCAGATAATACTTGCCCGCATGTGCACTGACTACATAAATTTGAGCAGTGTCAACAAAACAAATTCATTCCCATTGCCATGAATCGCTGAATACACTGATAAAATTGAAACAGAACAATATGCCACCAAATTTGATCTTTTGATAGGATTCTGACAAATCCCAGTGACGGAAAGGGCGAAGGAAACTTCGACATTCGTAACTCCAGTTGGACTTTATCAATATAAATTGACGCCGTTTGGGGTGAAAGAATCGCCTAGAACTTTTCAACGTATAATGAACATGATTACATCTGGTCTAGATAATTGTACGCTTACAGCGATGATGTCATCATCTACAAAGACAACTAGAAAGATCACTTGGAGACCATTCAGAAATTCTTTGATAGACTCAGCGATACAAATTTGACAATTGTAAAAATGAGTTATGCCGTGCTTGTGTTACATTTACATGACATATCTTGGATCACAGACAAGTTAAACCTGTGGAAGTTAACGTGAAGAATATCTTTGAATTCTCTGTGCCTATCAGTAATTAGCAACTGACGAGATTTTCGAGTATGGTTGAATATGATCGGAACATTTGCTCCAATTTTTCATTACTGCTTAACCCCTGACCAATTTGCTAAGTAAGAAAACTAAGTTTCGTTGATTCTGAAAAATGTCAGAAGGCTTTTGGTAAGTTACAGGCCATACTTAAGAGTGCAACAGTTCTTTAAGCTTCAATTTTCAGTCAATTATTTAAAATGTCTGTTGATGCAAATAATGTTGGGATTGGTACAGTATTGATTTAGGAAGACATAAATGGTGTAGATCATCCAGTATGCTATTATTTTTTTAAAAAAAACAAAAATTAAATAGGTACCAGGGAAAAGATTTCACAATCGAGGAGGAATGTTTGGCTATGATACCGACTTTGCAACAATTTCAAGTATACAGCTCAGCTCCTTCTCCAATCATTGTACTTCCTGATCACAGCCTCTTTACTTTCATTGGCAAGATGACACACAAAAATCAGACATTACTAAGGTGGAGTGTGATGTTGAAGGAGTACAATATTGACATCAGGCACATCAAGGACAAAGATAATCTAATTGCAGATGCACTTTCACGTGTCCAGAAGTATCATACTGTTTCATGTATATTCTGTCATTCATAAGTCTTCCTCTTATTGAATTTTTAATTACATGTATATTAACTGATAGTTAAATGATTTAGTGTATAAATGTTTCTTCTTATCAAGGGATATGTTATGTATATTTAATTTGTATTGTATTCCATAGCTTGAGACATTATAGAATGAATGAAATGGGTACAAAGTCACCCGATGCTTTGCTTCCGTCTGCCCCGTACCCTGGACACAATAAACGTGAAGCTCTACAGTACATTAACGTGGTACGATTTATAGAAAAGGTCATGTGATCAATAGCCAATTAGACTGTATAGCGCTCGCTGACTTAAAGGGAACAAATGGCGAGTTAGTATGTATTGGCAGCTTGTGCATGGCAAAGTACTGGAATTATGGAATAAATTGACAATGTCCAAGCTAAATTATAAATGATACAAGTTAATTTTATTATACGTTAATGAATAACAATGTAAAATATGTACAAAATATCCCCCAATAATACTGAATCTGTTTCTTCTATGGGATCGAAACATCGTGAGATGGCGTGTAACAAGACACAATGCAAATAACAAAGTTAGCTTACTAAAACCTGTAAGACATGTCCTATATAAATACATCTTACTACATATAAAGCATATTTTACAAAACGATGCATATTAATTACACTGTTATGCATAGTAATTATACTGTTATGCATAGTAATTATACTGTTATGCAAAGTAATTACACTGTTATGCATAGTAATTTCACTGGTATGCATAGTAATTACACTGCTATTCGATGGGTAAATAAGATAATGTTCATAATGTACCTTTTTTGGAGCCCTCATAGAATAAACGTTCCTTAGGCTTTTGCGTTTTTCCACTTGCCACATTTTTTTTGCATGATTGCCTTTGAAGATATCCTTTTATTTCCTGCACAATGATATGCTCTGTATTAGGGTGTCTGCCAACTACATCTGTTAGAAAACTTTGAGTTTCTTAGTGGGTTTTCTTTTATTTGTCCAGTAACACACTCTCCTCGTTGGGAAGAAATTATTCATTATTTTTCAGCGAGATGGATTTGGTGGGCGTCGGTAGTTCTGTTGGAATCGGAGTCATTGCTTTGATCGTGGAATGTTGTAGCTGGTATAAATGCTTATAAATATATAAATATATATATGTGTGTGTGTGTGTGTGTGTGTGTGTGTGTGTGTAATATAACATTACCCCAAGACTACCATAATAAAGGCCGTATGTTTGGATCCATTGTTTTGCGAATCCTGGTGCCGTTTCTTTATTACCTCTATTGTAGATAGAGTCTAAAAAAAAATGATGGACCGAATGGGTAGATTCCACATTGTTTAAACGATGCTCGAAGATTTGTACCAGACACACTTAAGTTTCAGGCTCAGCATGCTATCTCACATAAGGCATACTTAGGAACAGATGATGATATAATTTCTAGCATGGATTTTGCTCTTATATTTTTTCTGAAATGGTCAGAAACATCTGGCGTCGAATGGTTGTAGGTCAAGTCTTGTGTGAAGCGGTACTTTGAACAGAATGATGTTCTGTTGCTTTGCCCGATCAATGATTGCTAAAAATACATGCGATTTGTGCCCGTCATACAACAGAGGCAATGGCTGGAAAGGGTCACTGCTCTGTACATAGCTAATGACATGTATCTCGAGATATTTCTTGAATACAGGGCCAATTGATCATCTAGTCTCAGTGACAGTACCCGAAGCTTGTTGCACCTTCGAGCAATTCATGTCTCGTTATATTTCCCTGAAATATTAAAAAAAAAAATACGGAATTGATGTACAAAGCATTTCCAGTCGATAAAACAGGTACATGATAAAACATTTGACTGGTAATTGCTACCGGTTTCTAGTTTTGTGTCGACGACTACAAAAGGAGGGGTATGATTGTCGGAAATGCCCTTTTCATCGATGTTGGAAATGTAAGGTGTTTACTCGCCCAAGTTATAAGTTTTCGTGATTTTCTCCAGTTCTTAAAATTTACTGTAACTTTCTCCATCTACGTGGATTTGGCACGTGCGATTGCGAGTGACCTTGACATTTTAACTGATAAATTAGGTCATCGCAATAAGAATTGCGATACCACTACAGTGATATCGGATTATCCTATTGACAATTTCCAATGTCAACTGCATAATCAGTGACCAAAACTCATACATGGCATACTTTCGGATTAGGTCCTGATTTAGCGGTATCAGTGTCCGCTTCACCAATGATACGCTGGCATAGTGTTGCTTATGAAACAATATGCATCTTTGATGCCTTTTTAACTGGCATTTTCTTCTCTATGTATGCTTTTGTTAAATTTTCTTGGTTATAACAACGGCAGTGTCGATTCAGTTTTCCACCATTCTGAAAACCATGCAGACTGCGTGTAATGCATTAATGACAGGGTTAGAAAAAATCTAATACTTTTATCTTTTTAAATATTACGTAAATTTTAATGTACGAAATATAAATATTTATCTTTAAAAACATTATATTGATTTCATGATTTCATTTTTTTATTATTCAAAACTGCAAATAAGAAAAGAAAGAAAACAAGATTTTTTTTATTAACTTGAACAGATAAATTGGTAATTGTTTCATTAATGGGCTTTTGTAGCGGATAAAATGCGAAGTAAACTGAAATAAGAAGTCACCTAATTGTATTCATTTGACAGACGACAACAAAGAAGTTGCACAAAGTTTTCAAACCATTGAAATTACGGACAAATTAAGGGATTGGGAATGGGTATGAAAGTGTATTAGGTAATCTGATGTTTTTCGTCATTGGTGTGTATACTTTGTACACTTAAGAGACTTAGACAAACTCGATGCATTTTCTTTACTTGCAAAAACTCGTGAAACTGTCAAAAAACTTCTGAAAATTGCGTCATCAGATACATTAATCACGTAATTCCAACGTAATAAAATAATAAAATGGCCGTTCTGATACACATGACGCTCTGTAACCGATATATATATATATATATATATATATATATATATATATATATATATATATATATATATATATATATATATATGGAGGGTGTGGGTGTGTGCAACATAACATCACCCCAAGACTACCATAATAAAGGCTGTATGTTTGGATCCATTGTTTTGCGAATCCTGGTACCGTTTCTACATCACCTCCATTGTAGACAAGTAAGTGTCATACTGGATGATAAACGTTTTATGCGGAAATGACTTTAACTACTTAAGTTTGAACCTTGTCAAAATGAGAAGGGCGAGTCTTAAATGGATCAAACTGAATTGCTAAGTATCAAGCTGCAAACGAAACTAAATCAAACTGAATACAGAAATCGAACTGTAAACAGTATCTGGTAATCTAGTTAATATATTTACAAGTAACGGAACATATTATACTAGGCCACAGAATAATCTTATCTTTATTATTTCAGGTAATTTAGTTTATAAACTGAACAAGATGAAACTGTCCAGGCGTGGTATTTACGTGGTCCTTCTTTGTTCCTTGGTTCTATTTGGCCTCTACTGCATGCTTGACACCGGAAATAAAAGTCAGACTGACGCAGAGAAGTCGAGACGAATTTTCGATACTCTTGTTCAGGATAAACTTGATCCTTCACATGTCTACTCAAGTTTATTCAAGGAAACTTTGAAGCAAAACCTTTCTATTCGAAGCAAAACAGACACAAGCGAGTATAAACAAGTGTTATTAAATACAGTCAACCAAAAGAACGTGCTACTAGAACTTTACAAACAGCAGGTTGAAATGCAAAATGCAGAGATACATCATGCGCATGTGCAGCATAACTCGCTACCAGGGATTCATAAGCAACAAGCCGTGTCATCAGACACACATATGCCCCATAATTTATCAGACACGCATGTTCGACAAGACGTAATACTCTATACACATATGCAGCAAATAGATGCTAGGTTATTGGAGGATAAAACTACCCTAGATATTCTCAGTAATGAACGAGACGCCCAAACAAACACTGATAACATCAGTAAACCAACTAATTATTACCAACAAGAATATATGAAGCTCGCAAATGAGTATATTGCACACGATCCCAGGGTTCCGGTTGAGGACAAAAACAAAACGCACGAGGATCTACGGAAGAAAATATCATCTGTCCTAAATTATACCGTGAAGGAGATATATTCCATGATTGAATATATTAGGACTATGAACGAAAGAATCGACCTAGCAGATCTGACTCCAAGTCCGGACTTTGACCTTGTACAGTGTGGCGGAAGTACAGTGACACCGGAAATTGAAGATCTCCTTTGCATGGTATGTACCTTCTGGTAAAAGCGGTGCATACCTGCTCAAAAAATACGTTGATACTAGGATGCACATAGTTATTCCTGGTTTCATAATAAATGTTGAATGTTTATATTTAATTATATATTACCTGCGTTTTAGTTGTAGTATACACGTATAGCAGAATAAATTATTAATATAATTACAATACAGGTTTCGCTTCTTAATTTTCTTGCTAACAAACGCACTTTCTCAAGAGCAACCACTCTAAGATATACTGTTAGCTCAATAACATCAGAACTGATAAATGCCACACCATCGAACGCACAAAAGGCTCGATGTGGCTCCAGAACGATCCTATGCAATAATATAATGCTATTTTCATCAATCTAACAAATAAACATATTCCCAGTAATGTTAAGGAGAGTTTAAGGTTATATTGGAATATTTAGTGTTCGAATTTCTAAGTACAAAGCAATTTAAGTAATTTTTGTTAATATATCAATAAAGATTGTATTTGATAAGTATTATATAGAATTCAATATATATTACGTGAGTGGATATGACGTACAGGTCTATTTATTATTGCTTTCAATTATTAATATTTTACGTACATTCTGTATTGCTATGTTGTTTTGATAGTGATGTTTTCTCAATTGTTTTAATATTGTTGCATCAGGTAATATTGTCTTCATTTTGATTTTTCAGATAAGAAATATTAAGTATATATTTATGTATTTTGCATGCATATTAGACACACATACAGAATATATCAATCGTGTTTTCACTGGTTCTATGCGGAAAAGGCAGTAAGAAGAAAATAAGTATCTAATAGTTAATTTCATATTGTTAATATGATTAGCAGCTTCCGTCATTGATTGATATATATCTGCATGTGCAGGTCTATTCACAGACATATATTCTTATCTAACATTTTAGTCATTTCCTCAGAATAATTTCTCCTTCATTAAAACACTTCAGAGTTCATATATTTAAAGAACTTTCAAACCTTGGTTCTTTGTCCTTATCGTAACAAAATCATTGATAATCGGCAGAATTATGTTAATTCTGCAATGCTGCAACATGGAATTATGATTTTTAAAATATGGGATTATGATTTTAAAAATGTTTCTTTCTTATAAACAACAAGACATTGGAAAGTTTGAAGAACACACTTTGATGTTCGTACTATCGGACACATAGACAAAAGAATAATCGATATAAAACTGAAGCATGGCAAATCGGTATTTTGAAAACAATCGGTGCATTTTTTCAGGGTGAGAAATTTCATGTTCGTATTAAAGATAAGATAATGCGTCGTGGTTCATTAGTGAATACATAGCAAATGTAAAATATATCACAGTTCTTTGATTAATTGCAAGTCTTTTTTTTCTGGATGTAAATAGACGGAATTAACGAATGAAGAAAAATTAAAACACAAACATTCCCCGAATATGTAAATTATTCTACAATATATTTTTAAAAAATCCAAAACGTTCCTGTAATTATTCGAATGATGCAGTGTTCACAAACAATTTAAAAATTTGCAACAGCCGTACTAGAAGTAAATACTGGCCAGTTACATGAGAGTATAAACAAACATAAGCCGAAGGTAGAACTAAGTATTTAAGTGAAAGGATATTTGCAGAGTTGGATAATTGTATTACAGTTGAATAACTTAGCTCAGTTGTAAATAAAATGAAACAATAAAGCACCAGGTCGTGATACAGTTTTGAATGAATACATCACTGAGCCGTTTCCACTATTAGCAAAGTATACGCTGTAACTTTTTAAAGTGACTTTTAGCACCGTGATTTATCCGCCCAATTGGAGCAAGGGTCATTTTATACCAATTTAAAAAAGCGATCCATCAGATGTAAATAATATTGTTTAGTTGTATATGAAACGTTTTCACTAGCATATAAAATGCTAGATTCTCCTCTTGGGTCATTTAATAAAATATTGTTATTGTTCCAAAATTTGGTTTTAAGAATAATAATCACATAGTAGACATTAACTTTATATTCGTTTTGCTTTTATATTCTAAACGTCTTTTAAAAAAAAAAAAACGCTTTTTGGAGCCTTTATTTATTTAAAATAATCATCTAATTATGTAGAAAGGAAACGTTTATTGCAAACGTAAAATTCTGAGTGACGCGAAAAATGTTAAACTTACATTCAAACTATTTCCGTCTCTCTGTTTCTGCTTTCTCTTTTCATTAATGACCTGGAAATCACATTACAAGCAAATATGGACCGCTCCAGTGGCCTAGTGGTTAAAGCCTCCACCTTTGATGTGGGGGTCGCGGGTTCGAACCCCGGCCGACTTGTACCAAAGACTTATGCAAATGGTACTAACAGCTGCCTCTCTAGGCGCTCAGAACGAAGACGTTAGTGTTAGGACTGGTTTACCTGGTGTCAGGATAATGTCACTGAGCGGGACATCATGCTAACGTCTGCGGCATGACGCCCAAGTGGTAGACACATCACTATAAGCTGTCACACTGCAGACACCGTAGCGATATGACTGAAAAATTGTTAAAGCTACTTTAAAAATCAAAATCACACACATACACACACACACGCACTCTCTCTCTCTCTCTCTCTCTCTCTCTCTCTCTAGAGGCGGGTATTATTTAAAAAGAAACCTATTAACATGTTTTACTGTTTGTTGATGATACTGTGATATATTCAGAGACAGTAGATGGTCTGCAAACACTCTTAAATAATTTGCATACATAATGTACAAGATGAAATAGATTTGTAAATATTAATACAACAAAGGTTATAATTCTTAACAAAAACTTAAAAGACTAGACGTTTATTTAAGCTCTGAGATGAGTTTTTAGACATTGTGGATACTTTTAATTACTTAGGACTTATTTTTACCAACAGAATCTGTTCCATGTGCTACGGATATTATTGCTGGCAAAGTTGTCAAAGCAATGCACTTACTTTTGAGTTTTACAAATAATCTACAATGTCCATCAATTTAATGTGTGAGTTATTTGATTCTTTTCTATCTCCTATTGCGCTGAAAGTTTGGGATATTTGAAAGCTGAAAATACTGAAGAAGTGCATAGAAAATATTGCAAGTGGTTACTAGATGTTGAACTATCCACCAACAATGTATGCATGTGGAAAACTGGGACGTTTTCGACTTTATCAAAATATATGTTTGCGTATTATAAAGTACTGGTTCAAATTGCTAACAACAGACAATCGTATTCTTCAAAACATATACAAACTAATGCTTACGGATTGTGAAAACAAAAACTTTTTAATGGGTTTTTAATGTGAGAAAGATACATCTGAGATCAATCATTGGAGAAGTCTGGTATTGTCCTCAGTTCAGTCCAGATATCTTCCTTTCCATCGATTTTTACCAAAGGCTGAAATACATATTTTATTCCTACTGTGGTTGCATAGTGTTATGTATATTTGATTTACTTTATATTTGGTTTAATTTATTTGTCTATTTGTAAGTTTTAATTTTTTATTTTCATAACATGTCAATGTAATGTAAATTTGTTTACTAGTAATTTGATACTTTCCAGAAAATTCAGTTTGACCTGACCGTTTTATAAATACCTAATAATAGAAACACTGTTTCTATTTTTGACTTAGTTCCCGAGCTTGATATAGTAATCACTGAGACAAGTAAACAACTTTTTATTTGTATTTTATTCTTGGAGTAAAATGATTGGTTTTTATCAAGGTCATACTAGGAGTAGGTAAAAAAAAAATATATGTAAACAGCCTCTATTTCGCAATTCTGGGTATTCCGAAATTCTTATGTTACATGTTTAGGCTCTAATAAACAGTAACAAAAGAAACTGTGAAAACAACAAGCTTTGAAAAAACTAACAAATAATTTATTTTCCTGGAAAAATTCTGTAAAAGTGAAAAATAAGGACTTACGGTTTTAAGAATCAAATCCAAAAATAATCCAAGAATAATCCACGAATTAAATTTTAGAAGTCCTAGTAATAAAATGTTCTAATGAATTCAAGTTCGAGTCCCGACGACACATCCAAGATGGAAGGCGATGACGTATATTGTAGCCTTTATAATTCTGTATGGTCTACAGTTCTTTTTGTTATTCCACAGTGAATAGCATTCCGGTGTTTGAATTTCCGAATACAATTTACGGAAATGTCTTTGTCCAAGAATTCTGTATAAGCACTCAAATATTTCCAGGAAAAATAATTAATCTTTTAGAATCCAAATAATCTGAATAAAAAATAACATATAACTCCAAAGTGCCACAACAAACACTTTCCAGTGTAAAGAAAAAAGCCCAACTCAGAAACATCTCTGTAGACATTGGTATAAAACCTGGCTGCTGCGCAATTTCAGAAAAACCCAGAATTGCGAAAAAGAGGCTGTTTACATATTTAAAAAATCATGTACTCCTAGTATGACCTCGATAAAAACCAATCATTTTACTCGAGAATAAAATTAAAAATAAATACTTGTTTACTTGTCTCAGTGATTTCTGAATTAAGGTTGGGAACTATGTCAGAATTAGAAACAGTGTTTCTATTATTAGGTATGTATGAAAAGATTCAGGTCAAACTGAATTTTCTGGAAAGTATCAGACTCCAAGTTAATAAAATTAGATTACAATGACTTGTGATGAAAATAGAAAATACTTAAAACTTACAAACAGACGATTAAATTAAATCAGATATAAATTAAATCAAATATACAAAACACTTACCGCATAAAGAAAAAGAAAGATTCATATAATAAAGCTTTCTTTTTACCATACATGAGGTTAAGAACTCTTATAAATGATATAAATTGCACACGTAATAAGACATTATTATGCACGGGAAAGTGCATCTGCTATTAAATTATCTTTTCCCTTGGTGTACCTGATGTCAATATCATATTCCTGTAACAACAAACTGTACCTTAGTAGTCTTTGATTTTTACCTTTCACCTTGCCGATGAAAGTAAGGGGGTTGTGGTCACTAAACACAATAATCGAAGAAGGAGCCGAACTAATGTAAACTTCAAAATGTTGTAATGCCAATATCAAAGCCAAACATTCTTCTCGATTGTTGAGTAATTTCATTGGTGCTTATTTAATTTCTTAGAAAAATAGCACACTCGATGATCAATACCGTTTTGGTCTTCTTGAATCAAAATTGCTCCAACCCCAACAGACAGCTGAAATGATTGGCTGAAATTTGGAGCTTTGAGAACTGTTGCACTTTTAAGTATGGCTTTTAACTTGTCAAAAGTCTTATGACATTTTTCAGGCCAACGGAACTTGTTTTTCTTGCTCAATAAATTTGTGAAGGGTTCAGCAATTGTAGAAAAATTAGAACAAACTTTCCGATAGTATCCAGCCATACCTGACAATCGCATCAGTTGCTTTTTATTTACAGGTACGGGGAATTTAGAGATAGCCTTCGCCTTAGCATATATAGCTTTAACTTGTCCATGTCCCACGATATGTCCTAGAAAGGTTACACTAGCACGGCAGAATTCACTTTTGGATAAATTAATTGTCATGAGATGTTGAAAAGTACTTGACGACCCTTTAATCCCACATGGCATTACTTTATATTGATAAAGTCCATCTGGAGTCACGAATGCAGATATTTCCTTTGCTCTTTCCGCTAGTGGAATTTGCCAAAATTCTTTCAGAAGGTCCAAGTTGGTGACATACCTGGCATTTCCGATATTATCAAAACAGTCATCGATTCTTGGTAATGGAAAGTAATCAGTTTTTGTCACACTATTCACCTTCCTATAATCAGTGCACATACGGAAAGTTTATCTGGATTTGGAACAAGTATGCATGGTGAACTCCGGTCACTTTTACTGGACTCTATAAAATCATTCTCCAGCAAATACTGAATTTCTTTTTTCAAGTATTCGTGCTTGAGAAGGTTCATCCTGTACGGGTGTTGTTTCACAGGTTTGGAATTTACAATTTCAATGTCAAAAAAAAATTTTGTTTTTATAGGAACATCTGGTAATAAGTGCTCATAATCAAATAATAACTGTTTAAGTTCACTTCTTTCCGGTTCTTGCAAATGTAAAGGTTTCTGGTCCAGATCTTTCATAATTTCTGAATTCCGAAGATTTGTCACTCCAATGTTAGAAGAATCCGATGATAATTCTTCACTTAAATCTTCACTGAGGGGGACAGGTACAACTAAATTAACTGCATGTTTAACCTGGCTATCTCTTTCAATATACTCTTTTAGCATGTTTATGTGGCAGAGTTGTGTTTGTTTTCGCCTTCCAGGAGTATTTATGATGTAATTTAAATCATTTATTTTCCTGTCAACTAATACTTGGACTTCTGTGGTACGGGCTAGAGAGCCAGGACCCTATTATCAGGTTGAAAACTACACTACTTTCCTTTGAGTTTTTATCATACCTTGACTTCATTTTTGCTTGAGTAGAGTGCAGATTTGCTCTTGCGACCTCACAAGCCTTTGACAATGTTTACTTAAAATTGGAAACATAACCAAGAAGATTAATTTCAGTATCTTCATTAGAAAGAAGTTTATGTTTGCTTTTTTGCTAAGCTTTATCATATAAATCTTTCTTTTTCTTTATGGAGGAAGTGTTATATATATTTGATTTAATTTATATTTGATTTAATTTAATTGTCTGTTTGTAAGTTTAATTTTTCTTTTCATTATATGTCAATGAAATGTAATTTAGTTTACTTTGAATTTGATAATTTCCATGATATTCAGTTTGACCTGACATTTTTATAAATACCTAACAATAGAAACACTGTTTCTATTTCTGACTTAGTTCCCGACCTTGATTCAGAAATCACAGAGACAAGTAAACAACTTTTATTTTTATTTTATTCTTGGAGTAAAATGATTGGTTTTTATCAAGGTCATACTAGGAGTACGTGAATTTTTTATTTGTAAACAGTCTCTATTTCGCAATTATGGGTTTTCTGCAATTGCGCAGTAGTTAGTTTTAACAGTGATGCTTAGGGAGATATTTCTCAGTTGTTGTTTTTTTTCTTTACACTGGAAAGTGTCTGTTGTGGCAGTTTGGAGTTATATGTTAATTTTTATTCAGATTATTTGGATTCTAAAAGATTGATTCTTTTCCTGGAAATATTTGAGTGCTCATACCGAATTCTTGGACAAAGACGTTTCTGTAAATGTTATTCGGAATTCAGTCTAGTATCACACTGATATCACCCTAATTATATCTGGTGTTCCCCATATTCAGTCTATTATTACCCTAATTCAGTCTGGTATTACCCTTATTCAGTGCCGATATATTCCTTTAAATCGCTTTTTAACCAAAGACTAAAAGAAAATTAATTCTGACTGGAGGTCTTCAGTTACGTGGAAAACTTCATATCCATGTGTAAAGATATATAAGATATCTTCGAAACTGCTTCATGTCATAGAAAAATTGTCAATGTCACAGCAAGAATTTAAGTAAATTAAGGATTTCATCAGACCTATTAAATATCGAGACTGGTGGACCTGTAGGACACGAACGGCGTGAAAGGAAATGTTAAGTTTGTGTAAATAATAATGTCAAATATGAATACTACTGTGTCTTAATCTCACACTTACAAATCATTATATTAATCATATCAATCCTTATTGCCGGCAGAAACCAAGCGTGTATAAATTTTTACAATTAGCCTAATTAAAAATAAATCTAGGTAAGTGTGTGCATAATGCATTTCAACTTGCACTATTCCACCCCCACCCCCACCCCCCACCCCCACCCCCATGATTTGTGTGTACAGAGATTTACTGTCGCTAGTATTATTCATTCATGTATTCATTCAGTTATGGAATAGCGGATTGTATATTGCCTTTGTACCTTTCTGCGTGCGTGAAATCAACTGAGTTTTGTCTTTGTTGTACTTACACATGTTAAGGTGAAATCCTACTACAACCTTAAATCCAGTTTAACATGATTATTGATAGGAATCCGTATCAGGCTGCTGCAAATGACGGTATGTTATTGGATTTTTTCTGGTGATATGCCCAGTAATGGCAGAGATTGAAACTTTCTAGAAAATTACGTGACTAAGCACACATTATTATTGTGTTATAATGCTTTATCGTTTAAAGGCGTTGGTTACCGAGCTAGCGGCATATCATGGTTGCACTAAAGTGTGAATTGGCATGTAAATTATTATTGATTGGGCGAAGCCTCTATTGTAATTTGTTAATGTGTTAATCCATTAATATATTATTGTAATTGTAATTTATTTAATTAATTAATAATCCCGTATGCTATATATCTATACCGCCATATTTAAATAAATAAGTCAATACACATAAAGATACATATCAGAAACATGTCGAGTCCGGTAAAAGTAATTCTACTTTTGTAAAATCGATGCTTACTGCTCAGATCGAAATGACATGGTAATTAGAGCAATATGATGTCACTTTTTACATAGGTTATTGTAACGCTATAAACTCTTTGAAAGACTGAACGTAAAATGACCCAACTGAGACCCCTATTTCTCATTAAATAATTAAAATACTTGCACAACTTTAAAATAGCAATAAGAGCCTTCCTGTGGTGGAAGAAAATTGTGAAGTTATCGAAAAATATACGAGACTTTTGGAAATCTATATCAAGTTATGAACTGCCGTAAATCGGCCAATCAGGCTTTCTGTTGCAGAAAACCGATGTGATTTCAATCATTGTAGAGCTGGATGCACAGGAGCGTAACTTCGTCCCGGCAGGGAAATTCGCGCAATTCGTACGTTTCGGAACCCATAACTACAGTTAGGTGCAATTCAGAAAAATCAATGATGGCTTGATGAATAGAAATACATCTCAAGAAGAAATAGATTATGTTCGTGTGCCTTCAAAGACGGAAATAGCAGAAGGAAATCGAGTCAAGAATATTGGGAAGTGTTTAGCAGTAACTTACCTTGTCACTTGTATAATATGATAGACAGGGTCCTATGTAAGAACGGGTCATGGGGCAATCTGGGGTAATTTTTCACTCTGTATGATTTCTTTCCTTCAGATTATTACTTTTTCAACATCAATCTCGCGTCGAGCACCTGTGGTTCAAATTATCGAGCTTTATTTGAGAATAATCTATAAATAGCAATTGTGAACTAACAACGTACTACGGAAGAAGGAATTTATCATAAGCTCACTTGGCATATAAGGTCAGGTGAGCAAACGATGCGTTTTTCATACCTGGACCCTGGTGGTAAGAAAATACTTATAGATACAGACATATACATTAGAAAACTAAAGCTCATGAAATTCGAACTCTTAATTTACTAATTCTCTTTCTCTTGCAGGAAACACCAATAACTCTTCGACAATTCAAAAACCCTTGCTGGTACAATAGCAACCACACGTTACGATGTATGCCTTACTTTCAAGTGATTGGGGTTGACAAGTGTGGTTCCACAGATCTTTTTGATAAAATCTCGAATCATCCGGATATCCTCCCCAACGAAGGAATCTTAAAGAAGGAGACCATGTGGTGGTCCTGGCGAAGATACGGTGATGATTTGGTTCCGGTTTCATTAAATTTCTTAAACTTTATATTCAAAGTGATTTTTTACTTAGCATTTTTGTGATAGTTCTGACAATGTTGTGATTTCTTTCAAAGAGAGTGTGAGAGAAATGGTACAAAGTCTAAAAGACAATTAAAACAAAATTAAAACTGTACACCAGGAATTCATTTTATTCGGGGGTTGAGGGTTGATAAATTCTGAAACTTTCATGAAAATATTAAATTTTCTTAAAAGAAAGAAGACCGTGCTGGAAATATTACGACTCCTTTTCAGTCTCAGTCTTCGATTGTACAGTGTTCAGTGAAAAATCCATAGTTGACAACCAAGAACTAAGTATACAAAAGAAAACCCGAGGTGTTTAGGTACAGTTGGAAAAAGGCTATTAAAAAAACAACAAGGATATAAAGAAAGTTTTGGTTAAGGTTCATCATAACACTTTGTTCATTACACTGTTTATTTTGCCCATGCGACTTCAAATGTGCACGCAGAAAGCACACATTGTGTTGAATTCTAAAAGTACTGGTGCGATTGATGTTAGACCCACATATTTAATAAACTGTGCTCATTGTAAAGACATGATGTGAAAATGCATAGTATCATGAACCTTCAGTGGAACAGGAATTTGCTTATAAAACGGCGAGATAATGTTTTGGGGTCTGAAATTACCACGCAACTCTCTCTATTTTTTTATATAACTTTGATTAGCTTGTTTTCTACAAATCAATTGACAGACACATAAGCTCATTAAGTAAATCTTGTAGAAAGAGAAAATCCTAAATATTTATAAACCTCAAGTTTATGTTTAATCTAGATGCCAAATTTGCACTGATCTCCATTATCTGGTCTCTCTGACTCTCTTTTGTTTGTAAATTGCATATGGTACATGTTTCGAAGAATGTCTATGCAAATTTCGATGATTAGATGGGAAAAGTAAGCAAAATATATGAAATAAAGTGGCCATAACTTTATCCAACTAAAATGTATTTTTAAAAAATGAATTTGTTAAAAAGAAAAAATATTAATGGAGACCATCATTCCATTATTTATCAATGTATTCTTTTATTCTCGGATACACTAATTTGTTTATCACATGACTGCTGTATTTTTTACGTAATATACCACGATCATAATTGTCATATATACATAACATGTGCAAAAACGCAGCATGATGTCACAAATGACGTTGTAACATCATGCAACTTGAAGAAGGAATAACGACAGAGGCATCCGAATATATTTCAAAGTCATTACAATGCACTATTCTGTGGTTTGGTGCTTTTATTCCAAATGGAATTTTTAAAACAAGAAACTATTTTGTAAATTTCATTTGAATGAAATGACCACTCATGTAAGGTCCTCTATAAATAATTCCATGTTTTATTTGCCTTACACCCATCTCTGTGATAGGGGTCAATTATTATTATTATTAGTAGTAGTAGTAGTAGTAGTAGTAGTAGTAGTAGTAGTATCAACACCGTAATAAATAAATGAATTTGCTAAAGAAACGGATAATGTACTCTTTTGTGTAAAGTTTCCAACCGGTATTCGCTTTGTTCTGAAGTTCAGAATTCCGTCTCTTGAATATGGTTTCCACTTTTTAGTGTGAGCATCTAAGTAACAACTATGTTCAATTTATTGACTAAAGCTTATTTTTACCTGTCATTATGTAATATTCCAGGTCACTGGTTGAGGCGCTCGACTCAAGTTCAAACTTTTGAAGACTATTTGAATTACTTTAAAGGCGCTGCAAAGAGCATCGAACGTACCGTCGATAATAGCGGCCTACATTATCTAGTCACAGGTAGTGCCTGGTTTATTCACAGTCAGTCCTATTGCTTGTTCTTTTTATTTATTTATTTTCTTAATCACCTATTCATGTAGAAAATATTCCTCGGAAAAGCTCGTCTTTCTAATCCTAAAATGAGAATTTAATGACACCGATATAAATAAAGCATTTATATTATAAGTTCATATCTGAATTTACTGAACATGCGCTTTACATTGTATCAATGATTCGATCATTTAAAGACGTGTCATAGTTCCACAAAGATGTCAAGATACAATTCTTGTTATTGGACATTCTTGTCGTCATTGAAAACACATATTTTCTCATAACGTCTTAAAACTGAATACATAGTAGTTTTCGAACATTTTGAAGCACTATTCCATCTTGATAAGCTTAATAGATTATAATCAATAAGTAGTTTTCTTTTTATATTATTCGTTAAAGTTTGCCCTTTAGAAGAATAGTCTAATTTTGATATTCAAAGAATAATTTCTAAATTTACGTAAAGGCGTGTTTTTGTTGAAGTACACAAACATTTGTAATATCTCATCGTATCTTCATCATCAGACCAATTGGATTTTAAAATAATACACAAATGCTGATAACTGTCGACATACGTCAGAGCATGGCCGTTGAGGAGTACAGAGGAGGGTTAAAATGTGATGAGCGAAATTACTAATTTTATATTGTCTTAGGTGACGGTACACCTATGGATTTCTGGGATTTTAGTGGCTGGACGGACATTCCTCAGAATTACGGCCTCTTGGAGCCTAACTATCTTACACCACATCTAATTCGACACGTAAACCCGGATGTCAAGATGATTCTCATTTTCAGAGATCCTATGGAAAGGTAAAACAATAGCCAATTGTTTTATATATTATTTATTCTTCAAGTTTATTGAGGTACATGTGTTTACATCAACACAGTACTATTTTGACTCCAAGTTAGTAAAAAGAACGTACGCACTGAATATCATGCTTTATTAATAAAATAACACTGGTCAACAGTGAAATCATTACTGACTTGAAAAGGCCCTAATCTGTAGTATTTTGGTGTGCCGAACACGAATATAACCGTGAAAAATTTGTATTGGCTCTCGTTTTGAAGATATTCATATACCTCATTTTCTATGTTTCACTGTGTAAATTTCTCCAGTAGGACTGCAGCAACATCCGGAATAATGATGTAACATTGCATAATACCATCATGCTCACATCATCCACAGTTGATTGCATCATTTTCTGATGCAATGCAATACTAATGCCATGCGGCTGCTGAAGTAAGTTGACGTCAGCAGTGTACTATACATGTGTAGGCCTATTATACTAATGCCAGGCGGCTGCTGAAGCTGACGTAAGCAGTGTACTATATAAAGCCCAATCAGATAGGTTCAGCATTTAAAATATTTTAGACGTTGTGCGAGACAGTTCAAGCTACTGTTACATAAAACTTATTATTTTATCCATTTACGTACAATAAAGAACAGTAATGCCTCGAAAGTGTGTTAATACCGCGGACAATTTTTGCTATATTTGTGGGGAAGTGACATTTGCCAACCAGAAGAAAAGTATCAATTCTCAAGTGAAGAAGGCATATCATCTTTACTTCGGATGCAAGGTTGGTGACCAAGACAAGCCTTGGGCTCCGCATATATGCTGTGCTACATGTACAACACAGCTTTCACAGTGGTTGAATTGCAAAAGGTCATCAATGCCGTTTGCAGTCCCAATGGTGTGGAGAGAGCCAAGCAACCACCTAAATGACTGTTACTTCTGCTTGGTTCCTCCTCTTTCCGGCGGAATAACGAAGCGAAAGAAGTCGAGAATAGTCTACCCAAACATTCCGTCTGCATTGAGACCAGTTCCACATGGTGAGGGACTTCCTATTCCAGAACCTCCAGCAGAATATTCTCTTGATTCATCTGACGAAGACAAAGGTGAGTCGACCTGTTCTTCTCCTGGTCCATCAGCATGCAGTGATCCAGATTTTCACTGTGGTGCATCATCAACCCCACACAGAATAACACAGGAAGAACTAAATGACCTGATTCGTGATTTGGACTTATCAAAGAACAAGGCAGAATTGCTAGGATCAAGACTCCAACAATGGAATCTTCTAGAAGAAGATGTCACAATTACTGCATATCGAAAGCGCCACCAGCAATTGGAGCCTTTCTTCAGAAAGGAAAGTAATCTGATATTCTGTTCCGATATTGAGGGCCTCATGAATGCTTTAAAAATCACTCATGACCCACAAGAATGGAGACTATTTGTGGACTCTTCGAAACTGAGTCTCAAGGCTGTGCTTTTGCACAATGGAAACATTCTTCCATCTATTCCAGTAGCGTATGCTGTCCACATGAAAGAGACATACGATAACTTAAGGCAGCTACTGAATTCCATTGAGTATAACAAGTACAGCTGGCACCTCTGTGGTGATTTGAAGGTAGTTGCCCTTTTAATGGGACTGCAGCAAGGATATACAAAATACATGTGTTTCTTATGCGAGTGGGATAGCCGAGCAAGGGAAATGCACTACATGAGGAAGGAATGGACTCACAGGCAGAATGTAGCCATTGGAGAGAAGAATATCCAACACCCAGCTCTGGTTGAGGCTCAGAAAATCTTGCTACCACCCCTTCACATCAAACTAGGTTTGATGAAGAACTTCGTGAAAGCCATTGACCGGACTTTGCCAGCATTCCGATACCTGCATGAAAAATTTCCTCGACTCAGCGAAGCAAAGATTAAAGAGGGAGTTTTTGTGGGTCCTCAGATTCGAGAGCTTTTCAAAGATGACCGGTTCAACAACTTGCTGGAAGGTGACGCGAAACAAGCATGGAATGCTTTTCGCCTAGTTTCTACAAACTTCCTCGGAAATGTTAGGGCAGAAAACTATAAGGAACTAGTAGAAGACATGTTGATGAAGTATAAGAAACTTGGCTGCAATATGTCTCTAAAGATTCACTTCCTTCATTCCCATTTGGATTTCTTTCCTAGCAACTGTGGTATTGTTAGTGATGAACACGGCGAACGTTTTCATCAAGATATCGCAACAATGGAACAAAGATACCAGGGAAAATGGTCCACTACAATGCTGGCTGACTACTGCTGGACACTCCTCAGAGATGCTCCCGAACAGCTGTACAAGAGACAGGTGAAGAAATCTAAGATGTAGTCAATGACTTGATTTTTTATAGGTAGGCTATTACAGTTGACCTTTTACTATTGGAATGCATTTCGTTATGTAAACATTAATTTCTTGCAGATTACAAAAAAACTAGAGCCAATTTTGCAATTTGACTGTCATATTCGTGTTCAGCACATAAAAATTGATAAGAATTGACTAATTTTATTTCAGTAACATGACTTTTGTAAAAATTTGTTGTCCAGTGTAATATGAAATACGTAAAACTTATTGACATGTGTGTGAGTGTGTGTGTGTGTGTGTGTGTGTGTGTGTGTGTGTTGATTGGCTTAGAGTGACGTCATGGGATGTAATACGTTGTGTTTCAAGCGCTTACTTAATCAAGACAATATGATGTTCGTGAGTTGCAAAAAATTATTATTGATGTCGTTGATCTAGAAAAAATGTATGATGAATCGTATGAATATTTTTTCATTTTTCCTTGTTCATTTGTAACTTAGAACATGAGCAAAACATAATAGATTATGTCAGCAGCTACAGGCGTTTCCGTTGCGTTTGTTTTAAAACTTCTGGGGAGCGTATAGCTTACACATACTTTGTTTTACATACCAAGTTTGCTGGCTATTAATGTTAAGTTGATTATAAGACTTTCCGACTAAGATAAATCGTAAATATGCCAAATATTACTTATAACAGACGCGGCGTCTAGTGTATAAGGTTTTGAGTTTCAAATTTAAGGTTCAGAATTGAAAAATAAAATAACTCTATTCTTGTATCAATCAACGCGATATGTGCATTGTAGCTCTGCTAATGCAATTGCTCTAAGACTGGTAATTAATACAATTTAAGAAAGTTATTGTACTGACTATACTGATTTAAAGTAGGATATAATTTGCTGAAATCATTTTGTAATGCAACTTGAGTGTATGCACGTTTCAAACGTATGATCCCTGTTGACAAACAAATTGACAAAACATGTTTGAAAATTGTAGATCAGTAAATCTATGCCGATCTGTAATCTAGCAGTAAGAAAGATTAAAGAAAAATCTGTTTTCATGAAGAATATATGCAACGTAAAGTCAGAGTTTTTTGGAGCACCAAGCATAATTGATATTGATGGTTTTGCTTCTTATTTTGCATGGAAGGCTTTACTCTGATTACTATTTCTTGGGTCTGGGCAAGATGACTCCGGTAGGATTCCACGAGGAGGTCAAATGGTCTATATATGTCCTCCATGAGTGCATCAGAAAGAATTCCCTCCGGAAGTGTTTATTCTCCAGAGAATTTCACGTGTCTGTTAATGTAAGTACATGGACAGTTAGAGACATACGTAAAAGTCCATATGGAATAAATGGTTTATATTTGTAAGCCGAAGTGCATGACGCACATGGTATGTATTTAAATACATGAATAATAAGTTAGACTGTTTAAAGAATCAATTAAATGCAAGTAATTGCTGTATTTGCATGTATCTAAAAGGTCACTTTTCTTAAAGGAAACAACACCAATGACCCTATGTTTTTACCAATTTAATATAGTTTAATAGTTTATTCTTCTTTATACAAACATAATTTATATATTATGTACATTTCTATTCCAGCACTGTGTATATATTTGTTTCGGTCGGAGGGTGTTTTTTTTCCAGCTTGGACCTCTGTCTACAGCTGAATAAATAAAAACACAATATTCCTAAAATTTGCACCGAAGTAATTAATTTCTTTCAGATGTTACAACGTTTAAAACCAACCTTTTCCAAGCTCATGTAAACACCGTTGTATCCATTTCCACTCCACGTGGCTAACGAATATTAAAAACTAAAGACATTTTAAAAATTGCAAGAATACAGGAACCACTGGCTCTTAGCGTAACCAACCATTTAGACATTGCGGATTTTTATATTTTGATTGTAAAATTTTCACAATGTCATTTTGTTTTGTAAATTCTTTGCAATTGGGAAAGGACTGACATATTGCTTTGAAGAGTATTTTAAACATAAAATAATAATACAGGCTGATATATAAATAAATATTTTCTACTTTGCAGGCTAGAATACATGTTGGTTTTTATTCAGTTTTCCTAAAGGAATGGCTGAAGGTCTTTTCAAGACACCAATTCTTGCTTCTTACGACAGAAGAGTATTCTCGAGATCCGGTGACAGTGTTGCAACACGTATTTAACTTCTTAAATCTAAGTAAGTGGTAGCTTTATATATTTCATCTGATAAACTGCTTTTGAAATATTTATATCACATCGAAAGATATCAAATTTCCTTTACAATTACACGTTCCATTCCAATATTTACTTTTACTGGATGGAAGAACTAAAGCCGCGCCTATAAGAATCGAACATCATCATCATCAGCAGCAGCAGCAGCAGCAGCAGCAACAGTACAGTACAAGTACTCGCTATATAAGTATTTTCATTGCAAAACAAAAGGTACATTTTTATGTTACAAAAATCATCATCCTCTCCTATACTTGCATCCTCTCTTCTTCTTCTTCCTCTTATAATGATAATAATAATAATGATAATAATAATAATAATAATAATAATTATTATTATTATTATTATTATTATTATTATTATTATTATTATTTCAGGAGGTCTATCAAAAGAACAGGTGATTGAAATGGCTAACAGGAAGAGAGTTCATGAGACAAAACGTAAGAAAAATGCTGCGCCCATGCTGGATGAGACTAGAGCTGTATTAGAGAGGTTGTACAATAGTTTTAACGAAGAACTGGCCGAAATTCTTCACGACCATCGTTTTCTGTGGAAAAATTCAACATCTTTATGAACATTTTGTGAAACAAACTAGAAAAATGAACTAAAGATAAAGACTTACCAGTCTCCGCGTTGCATTCCAAGTAAAGTCTAAGTTAATTATCCTTATGTACAATAGCAGCTTCTTTTCGTTGAGTTTTGGTCTTGTTACATATATTTAATTTGCATTTGTTAGTATTTTTGCTCCATAATTATATGAAATGCGTAATTGTATTTTGGACTTGACTTTGTTAAAAATCAATTTCACTGTGTACCTGACAAGCAACTTTTGATTTTGTTAACAAATAATATTTAGATAATATTTCTCTGAGTGTGGCTTAAATATTATGATCATTATCAATGGAGGTAAATATGTTTATTTGGGTCTGGGACTTGGACATTTGAGTTCCCCCATGAAGAACCAGTTTTACTCGATGTTTCCGTGTTCTTTATTACGTTTAGTAATATACTTTATCTTGCCGACAACTCAGAATATTCTAGAAATTAAATCTTGACCCTCATCCTGTTTCTGAGGCTGACACGGTCTTTTGTAGTGTTCAGTATTTCAGTTGGATGGAATTGTTTATCCAAAGTATTATTCATTAGAAATATATAGTTCTTATCTATAATATACTTCGACTTGAATATTAATTCGTAACATTAATTTGGAATTATATATTTCAAACAAAAACATTTTTGGATTATTCTGATGCATGAAAAGACTAAAGACTATAACAAATCGCCAAAATACATGCCACTGGTACATTAGCATATTCGAGACTATGCGCACGTCAACACATTCAGAATTGGAACTTATTTGGAATACCACTTGAATTCAGTAGGAACTTCGTGTTTTTGGATTTGTGATAAATCTGTTTAGACTATTTGAGATTTAATTCGCATTACTGAAAGTTCTTTCTAAATTTTCACTTTTTGTATGCTAGGGAAATAAATTATTTGTTGAATTTTGCAAAATTTGTTGGTTTTCGCTTTTTTCTGTTACTTAATTTACGACCATAGAATCGTAACAAATCTGTACAACACTGATGTTCCAGTCATTTCTGAAGGCTTTAAAACTCCCACCAGCTGCTTGAACGGAGATTAGACGTGATCTTTCTATTCGGTATTCACGAGAAGGAATTTAGCGATGCTCGATGACGTGTTATGCAAGTCAACTAGGCTTGAATAAACGATCACTTCAGAATTTGAGCCCTTGGTGGCAGATTGATTTTTAGTACAGACGGGGATGTTAATATTTGTATCACTTTAGTCCATCTTGCAAATAGCCAACAAAAAAAAGGAAAACAGATAAGATATATCGCAAGCACAGTGCAAGAAAGTGCTTGCGTGCTGTCCATATGTTATCATTTATGGAAGCATGCAGTTAAAACACTGCCATTGAATTAGATTTTAAGAAAGAAAGTCGAATTTGAAACCTTTGCAGACTGAGCTTAACATCACATCGTGTTAAGTGAATTGGGCATGGAGCTAAAATAACTAATATTTATATATGGTTCGAAAATCTATGAATAACTTCGAACTTCCTTGTCGTGTGGACTTTTGTACTTTTTATTTGTTTGTTATTCTTAGCAGTATTTCCCCATTTTCAATTCTAGGACTTCAATTAGACGGACAAGCTCCTTAACTGCGTTAAGAAAAGCGACATATTGGGACTACTTTCCATTAGGTGCGAAAAAGGCAGACAGAGTCCATGCATAATAAGACACTGATATCATTGGTCATTAGCATGCTTGCTTAGCCGGACTTCCTGCAAGTGTACGAAATTTCAACACATCAGTCCGACTTTTGATACATTTAAGAGTGTTTAGAATCTTAAGAAAAGGACTGATAATGTGCGGTTTCATGATTTTCCTGTCATTTTGATACTCACAATAAATGCAGCCAGTTGTGTATTTTGCATGTATACCTTAATAGTAAATATAAATAACCTATAATATAAATAGAACTCTTTGCATATTTTGAGATATGATCATTATGTTGACTTTTCTGTCTGGATGTCAACAGGAAAAGGAAGTCTGCTTTTTTTTAAAGTCGTTAATTTTATGACCGTGAATTAAAATAATTCCTGACACAATGGATACATCATAAAAATAGTAGACTTGTAAAAGACCCCAGTACGTATGCTCAAACCGTTTTCAAAATTTATAGTTCACAGGTCACTTTTCTTGACGACAAAAAATCTATGGCGTGAAAGTGTGTGTGAATGAAAGTAAGAGATCCAAAAAATTTAGCCTGTTATTTGAATTACTTTTCTCTCGTTTTTCCAAATTGGATGTACAGAAAAGTAACGAACCTATCTTGTTGAGTATATCGGTATACATTTCAACACTCACAAAAGGTATCTGTTTAGCAGTAAATGTAAATTATGAATTAAAAGACGACTGCAAGAATTTCTTTTTCAAATAAATATCACACTAACAACATAAATCAATTTCAAAGATGTGTCTGTTTCTCTGTTTGTATATACAAAATATGTATTTTAGCGGTATATTATTCGATGTGTTATTCTTGACAGTAATATAACAGTATATGAGAGGCACACGGAATAACACGATCACCGTGATGGTCGTCATCATTTACACTTTAAGGTTTCGTGAAATTAAGCCGTCTCTTACAGAAGTCGATTGACGACACGCCCAGTATTTTATAAAGTTGTGTCAGACTTGATAGTGTCTCTTAATGGTGAGAAATACTATGAACAGTTAATTATGATATCCTGTGGTTTTCGTCATTGTGGTGTCTTGGTCTAAAGTACTCGTGATATTGCTGTATTTGTTCATCTTTCCATCTTTCCTTAAGTTTCCATTATTGTATACTTTTTTTTCTTCTCTATCCTTATTTTCTTGGATCCTTTCTTGTATTACTTGTTTTCTCTATCTGAATATTTCTAGTAAATCTTTGTTCTCTCTAACCTAATTTATTTTGTACTCTTTTTACGTTTGCAAAAGATGTCAGGTCTATACATCTCCGCTCTCTCTCTCTCTCTCTCTCTCTCTCTCTCTCTCTCTCTCTCTCTCTCTCTTCGAAACACATATTTGCAATTGCCCTTGTTTTCGTCCTGAAAATATTCTTTGATCGATCTTTCAAACTTGCCTTGTTAAGCAACGGCAGGTGAGCAAAATGGAAACAATGTAAAAGATACCAAGAGAAAGTAACTTCGCAAAGGCCAAAAGATACACGTGGAGATGAACTTTGTAGGCAACTTTGGATACGTTCATATACATTTTTAAAAAGCCACAAGCCTGGAGATTTCAAAAGAGCAATATGAAAGCCAATAGATGTTGCAAAGACAAAGTATTGAAATGTCTGTTCGATCCGCCAAGGTTTAGATAGAGTTAATATATCGGAACCTTGGCTAGCGAACACGATTTTGGGAGGGAATCCTGGATCTTGTAGACTAAAAATAGCTTTGATTACATTCAGTGACCGATCCGATGGCCTATTGGTTAGAGCGTCAGCCTAGCGTCCAAATATTCTTTATTATTTTTAATTAGAAGAGCCACAAAAGTATTTAATGCCATTACGTATATCAACTATTTTACATTTAAAATTTTCTATCAATTTACCCTTCCTTACCAACTAAAAAATAACATAAAGTACCAAGGCAACGGGAGGTAATGATTGCCTTCGCTAAGTAACAGAAGGCATAAAGGATATACAAATGCACAAAACTTATTCATTACATTCCCTAATTATTAGTCCGAGTTTCCTCGGACTTTTGCCACCCCATTTTGATCTTTGGACATTTAGGTTGGGGTGTATGGTCAGAGTCCACTGCTTATCGAAAAGTTGGAATTCGCCGACACCTTTTGGTGTCGACATAGGGTAATATCAAAAATGGGGTGTCAAGGGTCAGAGGAAGCTCGGACTACCTGATTATAAGTTCTTGCCAGAGGGTCCCAAACACTGTCAACTTATTAGACTTACTCAGGCATTTTGTCGTCCATATGCACTTCCGAGCTCGTGTAGCACGATTACCACCAGGAATACCTGATCCACCAGTTATTCCTGGTGGTTACAGAGCAATCGGTGTTATACTCTCAGACACAACAATGCTACTTGAAGGTACTGGTGGACGAATGAGAGTTATTGATGCCCCAGTAGAAAACATGTAATGTTTTCCAAACATGTCATTAAATCGCTCATGCTATTATTATGTCATATCATCATGTTAGTGTTACTCTGAACCCTGGTCAGATTTAAAAGCTTCAATCGAAATCAGCAAAGTACTGTGGAATACAAATATCACTAATAAAAGAACAAATCGAAGGTGGTCAAAATAGACTATCATTGTCAGAATGTCAGCTCAGGCACTTCAATAAAGCCAATGAATCAAAACCGGTGTTAGACTATACTTCCTGCGGGTGCCATTAAAGACGCAGTCAAGTCGGGTGATATATTTTCACTTCTTGCAGCTATTCCAGCGTTAACATCCTCTGAAGCCCCAGTTGTTGCAGTAGCAGCTGAATTTGGTGACATTGGAACTGCTCCTGGGATGGCTCTAAAGACTACCAGGAACTCCCCACTCGCGGTACAGAAAAGGTCTGAGACTTTCCGGGACACTTCGTTAGACGCAAAGTGTCTCCTTCCTATGTCCAATTTTGAATTACTTGATGCTGCTAAGAAATTAAACATAAAAAAAATTCAGAGGTGTTTTTATGCGTGATCAATTACCAAAACACCCAAAGCTTGTTGAAACCGGAATCATTAATCTCGATGGAAGTTCTGATTTAGGTACTCACTGGATTGCATACGCGATTGATCAAAGTGCAATTATTTATTTCGATTCGTATGGGTTGGCACCACCAATTTCTTTTATAAATATGTCGGCAGAGTGCAAAGCACTCATCTTCAAAACACTCGCGTTGACAGATATTATTCTGAAAATTCCAGACGCAACCAAAGATAACTTAGTGGTGTTTGCTAAAGATGGTAGAATAAAAATATCAGAGGAATCGATTTTAACACTCATGGGAGAAATTGCTGGACGTATCAGAAGAATTGGAGATATTATTTATGGCGATCTCAGTATGAGTAAAAATACAATTATTAATGTGAGAGAACCAAAATCAGACGATGATGTGGCAACAAAAAGATACGCAGACAGCAACAACAACACTATCAGAACTGAGATCAGTAAATATGTTGCTAAAGCATAAGAGACAATTACTAGTAATCTCAATATAGCTAGCAATAACATTACTTATTTGAGAGAACCATTAATAGACGATGAAGCTGCAACAAAGAGATACGTAAAAAACAGCAACATTCTTAATGATAACAATCAATGATGGAATGACTACATTTAGATCTGAATAATCTAATCATGTACAATCCTTTATAAATTTTCGCAACAAAAAAAAAATGAAATCGTTGATGATTTCTTTGGAATGCCAGCCTTTATCAGTATTATCTCTCCGAAATCAAAAAGATCACCGACAGTGTAATATATACAGTAGCATCTAGATCATCATTATGGACACCACTTAATAAATCCATCAAACATCGCACTGAGGTTATCAGTATATACAGGTTCTCAAGTAGATCTTGAAAAATCCAGTCAGGCTCGGCAGGGATATGTTTTATTTATATTTACACCTCAAGTACACCCTGGCTATTTAATCGTACAATAACCCGTTATTCCGGTTTATCTGCGATATCATAATTCGTTATTATCAAGGATACATTTCAAGCATACTGACCAAACCGGACACCTCCTTGTTTTGAGATATGAAGTTTTGAATTGAAATCTGTATGTAAGATCATAGATTTTCATATTCGTAAAAGATTTTGTAAAATCTGTTTCTGAGTCGAAGTTGGCGTTTTACGAATAATTATCCCTTGAGTTAATCAAGGGGTATTATATAATATATCAACACGTGACAGTTTATGAATACAACAAAGAGATACTCGATAGTGCCGTTAGAACAATACTGACATTTTCACACAGAAAAATGTTGTGTTAATATAATTATTGATGAATACGCGATGAAGAATTTTTGTTAACGCAGGAACAGTTAAATGAGCTGCAACGAGAACATATTATTAAGATTGTGTGCGATAGAGATCAAATTTTGAATTATGCAAATTCTTGCATTGAATTTGAGCAGCACGACCCCCCAGGATTCCTAGATTGCCAAATGACATTCTAGCAAATTCAGTGGGGCGATACGAAATATTTACAGTATATACATTCATAGATCTAAGGACGTAACACTACGCATAGTAGCATATTTACAGTATATAATATCTTAGTTCTAAGGACGGCACAACGTATAATTTTATATAACTTAATACATATACGGGGCCTTCTCTACGTTAAACAGATTTCTGCACGCCATTAGCCATAATCAACCCCTAGGAGTGCAAAAGAGCACTACCGACGTCGTGGGATGGTCGGAGCGTGTACTTTTTTCTGTTGAAATTCGAGCTTAGAGTGAACCCCAATAACAGCAAGGGTTCTATGCTATATAAGCTAACCAATACTTAGAAATCCAAAAGTAGCTCACGCATTGCGCGTGGCTTATTCGGTGCTTGTATTTTTTCTTTTTGTTTCCTAATTATGATCGCTGATAAAGTCTACAGGAAGCAAGAAACACGACAGATTCAGCAAAATAAGGATAATGTTTCCAAAGAATGAATCAAAAAACATTATTCATCAGTAAATATGAATTATTTAGAGATACAGGCTCTACCTTTATCTGACAGAGTTATATCCCTTGACGAAGTCCAATGACAAAGTCATTGACATTGAATTTCTCTGTCTTACAATAGAGTTAAACTCTGAAGTACGATACCTTTGTTTGCATTTCTTTGAAAATACCGATTTGGTTATAGTAATTGCGACACAATGGGAAAAAATTAAAGAAAAAGAAAATATTTTATTTATAAGCGAATACTATTGTAAAATACAGGCGAGATAACATTTTAATTGATCTATATTTTACCTGACAGAGTTATTTCCCTTCATCAGGAGTGTTTATTTCTAACACAAATGGAGATACTGAAATATTATCTTTTGTTTATATTTCTTCGAAAACGCCGATTTAGTTATATTATCCGCGACACGCTGAACCGAAGGCATGCAAATATCACAATGTTTGCAGGCTGCATTCATCAATCGAAATATTATTTCTTCACCTGTCTCTGTATTTGCGGATTTAACCACCCTTTTTGCAATTATTTTATATTTACCAGTACCACCAAATTTGCAACTCTGACTTAATATATAATACTTCAATTTAAATATATATTTGCCTTAATTATAATATGGAAGAGTTTCAGAGATTATCTACAGTCGAACCTTCTAAAGTTAGATTCGATCTTGTGAGAAGAACCCCTGACTTGCCGAGGCGAGCTCTGGTTGATCCTACGAATAAAACTCTGATTTAAAGTATTCATGACGCCAAGATGGTGCAGCTCATGTGTGGTCAACATTCAGAATTATGCATGCGACACTGACAGGTGTTGTTGATGCCACAATGAATGACCAACGAGCGGCGACGATTATTAATTATCTCAACAATCAGAGATTTTTAAGAGTAAAAATTATTGCGGAGATAGATGATACTTGGATTATCCGTGACAAACGTGACTCTGTCCGTATTCACACAGGAAATATTGTTAGGTTAAATAAAAATTCCAAACCAGGAATGTTGGCTGGTATTGATAAACAGCATTATGAACGAGCGTATCATGTAACTGCAGTTATTTATGCAAAATTTCCGCTAAATAATAAACCTAGCGTTCATGATCTCAAACCAATGCAATTTTCGAAAATAAATTGTGCAACCGAGCGAATTACAGAACATTTCACAAACGCGATACGTGAAAATGGTTTGACGGATCTAAGAGGTACAAAAATAAATTAGTGGGAAGAAACAGTTAAAGATAGGTGAGTCTGTCAAAGATGTTGCTGAACTGGGAAAGAAACTAAAATTTCCAATAACAGTTAAAACATTAACCGTTGAGATCTTGTACGAATGGAAATATAATTTGAAAGGAGCTCCGATAAATAGTATTGATCACAATGCGCATGTGTGGACATCGGCTATAGAAATATTTTGACGAAATGGAACTGTTAGGTTATATCACGATGATATGTTTGATTTATCAGAAATATGAGTAAAAACGATCCTGTATCCGTGTGGCTCTTTCAAAGTTCCGATGATGGAAATTATAATCTGTTTGTACGGCCAAATGGAGATATTTATCGTACAGAATATATCCAAGAAGAAATACCCATGACAATACTGAACAATTACTGAGTAATTGTTTTACCGTTGCGTCAGTTGCTGCTCATTTTGCTCAGAATGAAAATTCATGGAAACCAACACGTTTGGAATTTCTTGTAAAATTACAACGCAGTTTTGAGGAATACGGACACGTTTGATCGTGGAATACCAGATACGATTATCTCGGTTGATATGGTTGCATGTTATCCTGGAAGTTTTCTTGGAATGGGAAAATGTTCTAAATATTTTAAGAGGTTCGGACATCCAACACACGAGATGACCAAAGTTGCAATAAACGGAACTTTACAAAATTTTGATTTGACTGGATTCGCTTGTATCGAGTCATTGGAATTTGTACCGAAAAACCTTCAGCCGACTGTCGCTGTTTTGTTTGGAAAACATTTTAGCGAACGCAGCTGGGATCCAATAGTTTTGTTACGATATATGCTCGATGTTAAAAATATTGATATCGTTGATTGTAAGTGAAGCAATTATATCATATCGTCCGCAGAAACAAATTTGGTTGCCACAACAAAAGAAATATTCTGATGATGAAAATCCAGATATAACTGATTTTGAGAATAAAATCGCAAAAGATCTTGGCAGAAAAATATTTGGCAAATTTTCCCAAGGAGGATCATATGATCATAAACGACATTGCACAAGATTGATTATAGATTATGCTGAATTAGATTTTATAATTGCTGATACAATGAAGGAAGAGAAACACATTTAGAAGTCGAAGTAATGTTAACATATCGAACGGAACTAAGTTACACTGATGGTGAGTCACCGCAGTTTACTCATTTAAGATCTTCAATGTTCGCGTACGTTTCGATAAATTTTTTATCGATGATATATAGATATCCTGATGCCGCTGTTAGAGTTGCCACAGATTCATTTTATATCAATACAAAAATACAGGATTGCTAGAACAACTACATAATGGCGCTGATGCATCATGGGGCGAATGGTGAATAAAACAAGAAAAGATAATTAGTTATTTTGAATCTGCCGACGTTGAAATCAAAGATATTTATTTTTGTAAATAATCAAATATCCAAATTGTCATCAGCACCATCGGTATATGATCATTTGACCAGACATAAGACTGTTTATCTTGATGGACCCGGGGGTTCTGGTACAACAACACGTATGATCGAATTATTTCGTGGACTTGATATAATTGTGATAACCCCTACACATAGACTCGCCAGAGAAGTGAACGAACGAGGAGTTTAATCGCATACTTATCACAGCTTTTTTCCGATGGAACGGAGATACATGGACTCCTGAACGAATGGGTGAAAAATATATTCCAAAGATTATTCTCTGGGATAAAATATGTACAGTGTCGCTAGAGACATTAAAATCGTTCTTTATTGAATACTTAAAAAATTACTGCTGTGATAATGTGTGGTAATCATGGTCAACCGCCACCTTTTGTTGGATTTTCTCCGCATGAATAGTTAAAATCATTTGTTGATTATTATGAGATAATTGATGATCATAGAGCACTTGACCCGAATTAAGAGAGCTTAAGAAATTAATTAGACTACAACCAAATAAAATTTAGTGCGAAATAATGAGTGAGTTAATTTCAGAAACTTCTATGAACAATTTTTGGAGTTTATGGAGACCATTTGATTTGATAGTTGCAAGTAGAGAGTTCGTGAAACATTTCAACAACAATTATTTCTGTTACATAAAGTAAAGTTTTCAAATCTACCCGTACCATTGTGTTATCGACCAGCAGATACTCGGCAAAATATCGACGTTGAAATTCCAGGTTGTGGTAGTAAACTAAATATTGTGTTAAATTATATTGTTTTAGTTCCTGTGAGTGTTGCGTAGAGCGCGTTAACGATGACAAAACTCCATGGACGCTAGGATATGCTATAACAATTCATTCGTCACAAGGACTAACTATTTCGGATACTAATATTTGGATTGTTGATGATCAAATGAATGGTCAAATTTAATTTATCTCGCAGTGTCTTGAGTCAGAAGAATATCTCAGCTGCAGAGAGTTTTCATATACTTCACAGAAAATAATAATCAAACTGATAGCAATGGAGATGATAAAGTAAGAAAAAATTAACTGGTTATAAACAATGTGACAACAAAAAAAAATAAGCGCGACTTTGATCTCGGCGTTGAATTTATCATGACATCGAAACAACAACAGAATAATCAGTGTGCGAGCTGTACCACAGTAATGTTGTTGCAATATTCAAATAATACTCCAAGACAATTTACCGTAGATAGAATTAATAGTAGTCTTGGTCACACACGCGAAAATGTGACGCTGACCTGTCTTGAATGTAATCGGCGTCGAGGCGCTAGTTGACAAACGTGAAGACGGTGGTAATTGTGTGCCTTAAGGAACTACTTGTAATTGTTCAGGTATAAATCCACGTTGCGGAGCAGTTGAATCTAATCTGTAGACTGCAGGTCTACCCGTAGATCTTTCCACAATGGAAATTGTATGTATCGTCGCACTCCAAATAGGACCAGTTGCTCTTTTTTTACCACCTTCATGTTCACCAGATTCATATAAATATTTTACAGTCACATTACCTAGTACTAGTTGTTTTGAAAAAAAGTCATGTCGTTGTATTGGTATGTTTAAATTTGTGATTGCATTGTTAGGTTTCATAGAAATTGCACGAGTAATTTCATTATTTAACGCAGCTATTACACTTGGCAGTCTTGCAACCCATTCACGAGATCTCATATCTTTCTGAATTATTTCCTTTGCATATTCATATTCAAACAATCGCTCAGCAAGTGTTCGATTAAATCGTTCAACAATTGCCTGATCACGATGAATTGCAGTATGTCCTCGTCTGATCTTGACGTTATGTTTTTTTTTTTCATCAGATATGATACTGCACCAAGACATTCCTTGCCAGTATCAACCTGCAGCAACTGTGGCCATCCAAGGGTCCTCGTTGATAACTTCGTTCAAACGCAGATGCATCTTCAATTGATGCTTTAGTTGATAGTGGTTCTGCTTCTTTATACCTACTTGCAACGTCAACAACAGTCAACGCGAATTTGTATGTGCGTGATTGACGTCTAGCAGTTTCAACGTTATCGCGTGGAGAAAAAAAAACAAAATATCTGCTTGATGACCTCATAGGGAGTGCTGACATCAAAATGTGCGTATTGAATTTGTTTGTACTAATACAATAGACATTGATTTTATAGCCGTTTTATTAGGTCAAATGTTATTCGAAGCTATTTTAAACCTGTAAGTTTGTCCGGAAGTTGGTCTGGGGTTTTTTTTACTGATATTTGACCTATGGTAAATGGGAAAAATTTTCATCATGTAAAATTACTAATTACAGCTCATGAGAAACGCTGAATTGTATAGAAACCTAAAAGATATCGATGATTGTAACATGGTTTTGTCCTAAAATGGAATTGTTGTTGTAGGGTTTATCGACATTTTTCAGCACAAGAAAGGCTATACATGTCGGCCAGTACAAATGGCGGAGGAAGAACCCGGAAAACCCCCCAGGAAAGAACCACCAACCCACGAGAAGCTACTGGCAAGCTTTCTCACATAGCCACACTAGCCGAACCTGAGACTCGAACCCACGCAGACAGAGGTGAGATGGTAATGATCCGTAACGGTGAGAGCTTTAGACCACTGGGCCACTTGGGCCCCCACCCCTAAAATGGAATTAGAATTACGGTGTTATGTGGAATCAAGCAAACTATTTTTGTGGCTGGATACTGTTTCTGTCGGCAAGCTTTCATTAATTGGTACGCATGGTTAAAATCCTTTCAGATCGGTTGCATCAACTTATTTATCCTTACATATATACATGCATGCATGCATGCATGCATACATACATACATACATACATACTACATGCATACATACATACATACATACATACATACATACATACATACATACATACATACATACATAGTGCTAAAGATATTTATTATTCTAACGGTCAGTTGACACATCCAATTGTATTATAAAGCATCTTAGTCACCTCACCAGAAACAATCTTAAGCATGATTTTGTATAATACAATACTATTTTTCAATACATTTTACTTTTTTGTTATCGCCCATAGTGACTTATATAAGTTGACAATTTCTGTGTATCTTCTGTACACTTGTCTTTAATGTTTTTATGGTGTTTTTATTTTAGCAGCAGATCAATAATTCTAGTTTAATAGCGTTGTTGTCTGAAACACCACAACTTGCAAACACTGTACATTTGATACATGTAATTGCACAAGGCATCACGGACGGTTGATTTGTTGAACGTATCAGTTTCATCTTGAAATAAAGTTATTATTATTATTATTATTATTATTATTATTAACTATTATTGCTGTTGTTGTATCTAGAACCTAACGCACAGTCACATATTTTCATTCAAGTCTTAGTCAATTATTAGTGTACCTTTTCTATTAAATTCGTGTACACTTATTGTGTTCTGAGTGATTTCCTGTTGTAAATATTTGTTGTTTTTCTTTAAATATATTTTATTCCAGAGTTAGAAAAACCTCATATATTCTATTTAGAGCTCAAGTATGTTTACTTCTACACGAGTTGCGTTTTGCAATATAATATGATCTCATTTTGTATTAATTATTTCTCCTGAACAAATGTTGTGGTATGAAACCAAATATATGTAACGTGGACAAAACATATCAGCATGACAATATGAATTTTATTTTTATTTGTCTTTGGCATATTTGTGCTATTTGAATGGAATTAATGTTCCGTATTTTATCATATCTTGATATATTTGACCCCTATTAAACCAAAATACGCGTTGAGACCATTCCAGGAATCCCGTTTGAGAGATTTATAGTTTGACATTGGTCTAGTCAATTGCTTGATGAAAGCAGATAGCATTTCGTTGCCCAGAAAAACAGATTACCAAAAGTAACAACACTGCCTCTTGAGATTTGAGAACTATAAAATATAAAGATCACACACGGTTTTGATGATTGCAAATGCTGGATGGAGTACCGGAGAGGAGTTTTGGTCTAAGATTCAATCTCTTTCGATGTTCCGGCAAAAACCTATACTCTACATACCGTGTATGTTCGTTAGCTTCTTTAATATAGTATCAAGTACATAACTTTATTTAAACAATTGCAATGCCATAATATATGGAATAGCAATGGAAAAATGAACATAAGGTTTAATAACTAATCCATTAATCGTACCATGGTTTATCTGTACAATGTTTTTGGACAAATAAAGGCCCAATCTAACAGGACATTTTTACATTATCCATACACATGGACAACTATAAGTTAGCGTCGCACTCGCTTATAAGGTGATTCCAACTGCAAACTAAACTGCACAGACCCAGATATGCTGTGGTTCATTGCGCTGGCAGATCCGAGTCTGTAAAGTTTGTTAGGAGTAATCAGTTGAACAAACAACTTAAACACTGATCTGCCGGCGCATCATGCGCCGGCATATTACAGCCTACGTTGTTTGACGTTGTACTCATTTTATACGCAAGTAAAGACGGTTCACCGTTGCAAATCGATCTATCATCTTTTATAAAGAACATAATGTAAACCCCCTTTGTTTTGGATAGAATTAAAATAATTTTGCACAAATAACAGCATTTACTAATTAACAAACTGCTCCGGTGGCCTAGTGGTTAGAGCGTCCGCCTCGGATGCGGGAGGTCGTGGGTTTGATCCCCGGCCGAGTCATACCAAAGACTTACAAAAATGGTACTAACAGCTGCCTCGCTTGGCGCTCAGCATTAAGAGGTTAGTGTTAGGACTGGTCAGCCTGGTGTCAGGATAATGTGACTGGGTGGGACATCATGGTACATGTCTGCGGCATGATGCCCCAGTGCTAGACATCACTATAAAATGGCACACTGCAGACATCGTAGCAATATGACTGAAAAATTGTTAAAGCTACGTTAACAATCCAAATCACACACACACACACACACACACACACACACACACACACTAATTAACACATTTGAAATCACACTATTATGTGATAAATACTCAAAGAGAGTTAAATTATACTATTTTAAGGAGCCGTTACGTCTAGCAAATAGAGTAGACTAACAATATAACTGACACAGCTGAAAGATATGCACCACAATATCAAATTATTGTTCTATAAACCCAAATATTTGTATAGCAACGAGATTATTTCTGCTAATGTACGTCACTATGATGCATTTCATGCATAAATGTTGTAATTCTGATGTTCAATATATTTTGAGGTCAATAACAGGCATACCCCATCAAATACTCTAATAGCAACGAGATTATTTCTGCCAATGTACGTCACTAGGATGCATTTCCCGTATAAATAGTATAACTTTGAAGATCAATAACAGTCCAACATTCATCAAACCTTACGATGAATCAATGAAACTTAGTAGTGAAGGATTACTGTTTGGCGTCCAGGGAAAATCCAGTCAAAAAGGTGTCCCGGCACTTTGGCGTCACGATTTTTAAAAAGTGTCTCGGAACTTTGGCGTCAAAATTGAGCTTGGGCCACAGTAGCGTCAAGGGAAAGTGGAAGATAGGTTGGGGGTTTTTTTTCGTACAGAGACGATAGGAATCAAATACAAATAGTAGAGACAAATACAGTAGAGATAAAGACATAGGCACATACATACATACATACATACATACATACATACATACATACATACATACATACATACATACAATACATACATACATACATACATACATACATACATACATACATACATACATACATACATAAATTTTAGGCAAGAGAGCAAATCGTTTCGAGGCAATGGAGTGGCCCTGGAAAGGACCGTTGGGTTTCTTCTTTTTTCTTCTAATTCCTTCTTTTCCGCCACCAGCTTCTTATTTTCTCTCCTACACTTTTTGTCTTCTTTTCATTCTTTACCTCCTCCTGTTCTCCTTCTCCTCCTTTTTCCTCTTTCGTTCTCCTCTTCTTTTTCTATTTTCTCATTCATTCTCTTATCCTCTGTCCTCTTCATCCACCTTCTCCTCCTTTTCCTTTTTAAGGAGCTCTCTTAAATATCCTTACACTTCCTCAAGTTGTTTATCTCCATCTTAACTCGATGGGGACTGTAATAGTAATCATCGTTCAGTTTCACTAACATTTCCTCTATCATTCCCAAATTGTCGAGAACGTCTTGCATCTTCTTTATCTTGTCGATGTGATTACTCGCCATGGCTGACTATTCAAGGTTGAATGGCGCAAACGTTACTTACTTACTTAATTTGAATTAAAGTGGTTTTCGCACATCAGTGCATGTACCACTGTTGTATGCCTGCACAGCAGTCTATTTAATTATTCCTAGCGGAAGGAATTGGAGCCACTTCCCCCAGGCATTTATGTGCTCAAGGAGCACCACTTAATTAAAGGAGTCAGGTCGTGGGAATAATTAAATTCCCTAACTACCTGAATTTAGGGCTTGCATGAGTGGGAATAGACCCAGCTCACACTCATGATTCAGGTCGGTATCCACTGAGCAGTGTTTATTGTAAATGAGTGGGAGTAGACCCAGCACACACTCACAATTTTACTGCATTTCCAGTAGTGTTTAGTGTGTGCACTGCACGCTAATGGGTTTTGATGTCCGTTCGTGGCAATGGAGGAAAGGGAGGGCAGGTTGAATTCCGGTTCACATGTCGGTGCTCCTAGATTCTAGTATGTAAGGCCTAAATTTGGTCGTCTTGTACAATTTAGAAGAAAACACTCTGTGCTGTTTTGTTTAGGGTTTAAGTTTTGGATGGACATGTGAACCTTTGATAACAGCCTTGTTATGCTACCAGGTTTGTTACCTTGTCCTGATGGCCCTGGACTTTAGACCACCTTAAATATTGTATAAAATGTAGGGTCATTCGAGTTTCTTAGTAAGAAAGTTTTGATTGCCGCCTTGTGCTGTTGGGCCTGATGGTCTCCGGTGTTCAGACCACCTTATATGAACTAATTTTGGGTCCTACTTTTCCTAATAATGTCTGTTTGTTTGCCACCTTGTGCAGCGGGGCATGATATGATGGTTTTGTGTGTTTGGATGGCAAGAATGTCGAACGCAAGACTTTATATTCTTCAAGCAAAGACGTGAATGAAACATCCCTTACACTCACCTAACATATTATCTACTATCCACACAGAAAATCAAATCCAAAATCTACTATCCACATAAACGTACATACAAACACACACTCTATTATCCACACAAACATACGCGAATGCATACAAACTGACACTCTACTATCCACACACGGGAAGGAGAAAAAACAAACACCAGATATACTATCCACATACGGGAAGAGTAAAAAGCAAACCCCAAATCAATTATCCACACAGAAGAAGAGAAAAAACAAACTCCAAATCTAATATTCACACACGGGAAGAGGAAAAAAAACTAACCTAAAATCTGCTATCCACACAACGTACGCGCACGCATACAAACCCCAAATCTACTATCCACACACGGGAAGGAGAAAAAACAAACCCATTATCTAGTGTTCACACATGGGAAGAGGAATATACAAACCCCAAATCTACTATCCGCACAACACACGCGCACGTATACAAACACACGTGCACACAAACAGACAAACGTACAAGTAAACATACACACATCAGGAAAGGAGTGAGTGTTTGTAATCATGCTACTCCACATATACACGAATTGGCAACTTGAATAGTCTCTTTTCTAGAGACCTGGTTAGCCCTGAAAAGGGCTATTTTTTAAAACTTCAGATGCACCAGCTTCATGATGGCACCTCCCAGGCCGGGCACCACATATACATCTTCTGCTCCAGTCTTGCTCCCAGTTTAGTCTTGCTATTTGGGAGTGCAGAGGGGGGTTGCGTTGATTCGGCACTCCAATTTCCCGTTTCTGGGGTTGTGAAGACGTCTTTTCTTCTCCTATGCCACACCCGTAAATGATGAGGTTGTGGTTCTGGTAGTGGTTGTGGTGCTGGTAGAGGCTGGTGTACTGGTAGTGACTGTGGTGCTGTTACTGGTTGTCGTGCTGGTTGTGGAGGTGCCCTCACCTCAGGCTTGACCTCACACAGAGGTCTCAGTATGAGGTGAGGAAGGATCCCTCTCTTCTTTTCCTCCTCTTCTTTCTTTTCCCTGTCCTCCTCCTGTTCTTCAACCCTAGCTGCTTCGGCTATGGCATTCATAGCCAGTTCATCAAGTAGGAGCATGGCATACTCCAGGTGCATCTGAAGCTCCAGCAGTTCACAATTATGTTACTAATTCTTCGTAGTTCACGAATAAACGATGGGTGGCCAAACTGACCAACGCTTTTGCTTAATATTTGTGAAGCGCGGACGTGAAGGAAAACATCCCCTGTCACCAAAACTTACAAGACCCACATTACTGTTCATCACACGAAAAGAAACACTCATCTTTTTACCTACAGTGACTAACTACAAACCAAAACATAGACTATTTGACAAGCTACGGAAACGAAGTGTTTATAGACACACTACTATTTTTTGGACATAAAACAAAGAAACGAAGTGCTTATAGACACACTTCTATTTTTTAAATCACAGACAAACACAATTACACAAAGTTTGGCAATTAGACTAGTATCTCTTTTCTAGAGTATTGGGGTAGTCCTGAAAAGGGTTGTTTTTGTGGACGGGGAGTTATGGCAATCTTTTATCGTCTAAGATTGCGTCCCCGTTTGGCGGCAGGCTTTCCCATAGGATAAGGTCTACTTCTTCGGAAAGAGAAGGAGACCTCTTTCGTGTGTACACGCCAGTCGACAAAACCTCTGTCTGGTTCCTGCTGTTGCTGCTGCTGCTGTTCCTCCTGATGCTCTCTCTCTCTCTCTCTCTCTCTCTCTCTCTCTCTCTTCTAACAGGTATTCGGCCACTTTCAGCATCCTGACATTCTTTATTTCTTCAGGCTTGGGCATCAGGCTTTGCCAACACGATGTAAATGCACGTAGGCTTCGTTTAGTTTAGCTAAATTAGAAGACATCTTCATAGGTTGACGAGTCAACAATAGATGGTCAGATTGTCAATCAATCAATCAATCAATAGGAATTAAAGTCGCTTACGCAAACTTGGTGCTTTGCGACTGGTTAAATCTTGATGGATTTTTAATTGGTCGGGGCCGTAGGAACGATGCCAATACGACTCCGCTTTTATATGCGAATGTCGCATCTTTTAATTTCTATTGAGTCCGGGCAAGGGAAGGGAGGAAGGAGACTCCCGGGGTGCGACAAACGCCACTGGAAAGCCTGAAACGCCAAGGCCTATTCGATCAAATCCAGTCCAGTTGTTCAATTGGACAATAAAAAAATGTTCCAAAAATGTGTGGGACACCTGTGTAATTAACCAAATCCAACGAGTCGTATCATGTTCTTTATTATCATGTGTATTAGTTGGCATATTGTGTACTCAGAGTACTTGGATTTCCGAATCGGTACCAATCAGTTGGGTGTTAGTCGTCCGTGTATGTTTGAGTCTCGCAGTATTTTTTCAAGTTTCAAGTCGTTTATTTCGAAGGTTGTATGTAAAGGATCTTATCTGGTCAATGTGGATAGAGCTATTTCCAAAAGCGGTCTTTGATAACCAAAGGAAGACCGTTATATATTTAGACAATTATGGAAGTCGTTGTTTTTTTTTTCGTTCATTCTCTGTTGGTCATCTGGGCTTGTGGCATCGCCCGAAGATAGGTTGATTGCTCTTGTCTCGACTTCCAGGTCGCTTCAGGCAAGATGATTTGCGACTTTTTATTTACTGATGTTGGGTTCTCGTTTGTTGACTGTTGTTGGCTGAGTGATGCATGATGTTGATTTGAATACCATTGTGCCTTTTCTTGAGAGCAATTGGACTGAGATAATTGCTGAGTGGACATTACTTGGTTTTTACGTGCGATGTGGTTATAGGTCATTGTCTGTTAGTACTTTATTTTAGTTCCGCCTTGTGCGGGGTGTCTGATGACTGGACATCGGTCACCTTATAATACTCAAGTTTAGAGGGAGAGATAATAGTGTTTAGTAGCCATTGTCCCTTTGTACGGTAGGGCCTAATGGTGGGGTTAGCCACCTTATAAACTCGAGTTTAAGGGGTCGGTTGTACTGTTACTTATATGTTATCCTGTTGTTTTGCTCAGACCGATGTTAGTGAGTGTGAATGGGGTTAGTTTGTTAGATACTTGCATCAATCGAGAGAGAGAGAGAGAAATAAAAAAGAAGAAACAACTCCTTCTAGCCTTCTTCCTTCCTCCTCCTTCTCCCTCGCTCTCTTCTGTGCATATCACTTCCCTTGTTATTGTATTTTATTTATTATTATTATTATTATTATTATTATTATTATTATTATCATCATTATTACTATATTCCTCTTCTTATTTTTCCACCGGAACACTGAGTGAATGACAGCCCCAACTCCTATGAGCTTGCTCTTAAGCTAGCAGAGTCCAGGTCTTGTGTTGCTGCTTTGACCCCAGGGGTCGAGCGCGACATTCGTCCTCATATGTCTATTTATTGGTTGTTGTCAGAATTTTGTTGCGTTTGTGAATTTGTTTTAGGATCAATATTAAGTTTTTACATCTGGTTTCTATGTTGACGTTACGTTTGATGTCTAGGAAGTCCGTGTACAATTCAATGGGTGTGGTATTTGGGGCAGTTGTTGAAGACGTGATCCAGGGTTTCTGCTGTAGTGCAGTGAGGACAGTTCGTATTGCTATTTGGTTCTTTATTGAGGCGTTTCCAAAAACTGTCTTTTAGTAGGGTTTGCCCGGTTCCTATCCTATTAATAATTTGAGGTCAGAACTTTCTAGGCTTTTTGGTAACGTGATGTTTCTAGTGACCCATTTTTGCCACTGATATAGGTGTCTGCATTTGGTGGCGTTATCCCAGAGTTGTTGATTCTGTTTTTGATTTGGCTATATATCTCGTGCACGCCCTGGTAAGTTGATATGTGAAGGTACCCAGAGGAAGTCGATTATTTGTTGCTTGGTCTCTATTTCCCTAGTGGTTTCTAGTGCTTCCTCGATTAGGTTCCCTCTGCTTTTAGAGATGCCAGATTTCAGGGATCTGAGCACACTTAGGGAATCCGTTGTGATAACAAATTGGTGTTGAGTTTGGGGTTTCGTCCTATTAAGTGCCTCATTTATTGCCTAGAATTCAGCTGTGTAAATTGAGCACCCATCCGGGAGCTTGGCACCAAAATTCGATGTGGTGTTCAGGGATCACCACTGCCGCTCCCGTTCTGTTTTACTCTTTAGATTTGGATTCATCTGTATAGATTTTTATGTATGTTGAGTATGTTTCTTCGATGATTGTTTTAATTTCTGCTAGTGTTCCTAATAGGTCTATTAATCTGTCGTTCGTGTTGATGACATAAGCTTGATGGTCTTGAGGTTAGCACACACAACAGGATTCCAAGAAGCAGTGTATGACCTGTTGTTCAAAAGGGAATAAAGTTCCCATGTATCTATTTTATTCTTTCTTGTTTTTTTTCACAGGTAATGATAAGTCATCAATTCAATCCTAATTTTTTGCTTGAAAATCTCTAACAAGTAATCGTTGCTTCTCCTCGTCTCCCCACTCTGAGCCAAGAGAGCTTCGATGTGATGGATCTCTAGAGCAATCAGTGGAGGAGAGGAATGATCACGCAAGCCTTTATGCCACTGATGCAACACTGCTTCTTCTGAGATGAGACCCCAAGCGTCCTCTAGATACTCGTCCAATTTTTCTTCTTGACTGAGCATCGTACATTTCTCGTGTTGAAGTTGACTGTGATGATCGTTTTGACATCCATAGCAATCTTTCTTGATCAATTCCGTAATTTTTCTGCCATGTCTTTAGGAAAACAGGAGACTAAATGATGTTCTTGTTCTGGCCATCTGTACCTCATCACTATGTCCTAAATGGCTCGTTTGTCTTCCACGACTTTCACGATATCCTCCATTCCATTTCCAAAGAGTCTCCATCATTCAAAGAGGGGTACGTTTCTTCCATGGCTTCTAATAGTCTAGAATGACTTCTCTTAAACCTTTGGTTTATATTGCATGGTCGAATTCTGTTTACAAGATGGTGTTCACCGAGTGGAGTAGAACTTCTGCAAACTGAAGTTCCACACGCAGTTGACCAGATTTTATAGGGTGGAAATGTCCCTCGTCGCTGTCTTGGTCTGGAGTGAAATCAAAGGCCCACAAAGTGTAATCACTCCATAATCTTCGTACAAAATGCCGTGACTGGTGTTGGTCCCTAACTGTCCAGTGGCTTCGTACAAGCACAAGTACGATCTCAATTAATTCATCTGGGCAAAGTTAGGTTGGAAAGGTCTGATACACAAGGTCTTGCCATCGAGACTAACTTCGATTTTGAACAGTCCATTCTGTAATGCTTAAACTGGAAAGGATTTTGATGGTTGGTTCCGTTGAGAGCTGCATTGCTAATGACGCCAACGATTAAATGCTTGGGTAACTACTCTTGGAACAGATGATCTTCGATCCAGAGTCCAGAGGTAATGGTGGAAGTTTTCACTTCCACGCGTCGTGTCGGATACTTGACAGTCGTTCTGCTTAAAGTGTGACCGATGTCGTTCCCCGCTATTGGTAACACTTCCACACGACGAACGCAAGATCTGGCTTCTTGGATAATGGTTTTGTACTCGTTGGCATGAGCCATCACATGGAAAACGGTACTGCTGCGTTTCAGTCTCAGGCGGAAATAAACTCCATTCATCAAATACTTGTCTTGCAACCACGTGTCCAAATGCAAACGATCCATCAGTTCTAAACGACGTTCTTGCAGAATTCTCTTTCGACGGTTGTTAAAGCCAACATTGTAAGGATCGTCATCTGCTGTCAGGACTGTGTCGTTAAACTTGTCCTCGCCTGTTGTGTCAGGTTTCCGTACCACGCAAGCATTCTGATGAGTGTTCTTGGCCTCTTTTCCATACGTCAAGAGATTTTCCAGGTACACTCGGTAAGGGTAAGTATCCTAGCTACTGCTGACGAGTTTGTTTTCTCGTTGGCATGAGCCATCACATGGAAAACGGGTACAAGTCCACTTCACTAAACAAGGAATGTATAAAATTGTTGACGGAAGCTACTCTTTCATCGTCTCCTGGAGCGGTGTTGTCCGATTTGATCACTTTGACTTTCAGGTACAAGTAACTGTTATTCAGATTGATGTAATTTTCGGACTCTCCTTTGATTTCAAACTATATGAGAGTTGAATCCGTCAAAGAGGAGGCGGTATGAAATACTACCCATTGGGATTCTTGCATCGTCATCATAGTGGGTGGCATGGCAAACAGATCCATTTCCGACTTGAAACATGCACAAAACACTCGGTGCGTCATCTGTCTCTCTCTCTCTGATTTAATAATCAATAGCGTCTAAGTCTAGAGCGGTTCTTCTTTTCTTGGTCTTTCTAGCTCTGAGGGTAGGAAGTCCTCTGGAGGGGTGTCTTCGTCATGTCTTTCTGCCTTGTCCTTGATGTGGCGTCAGTGCATTTATAGAAGTTTCTCCTCGGCCCACAATGTCTTTTCCAGTTTGAAGCAAGACATTTTTGCCTGTCCTCAAGAAAACTTCTTTGAGGTTTTGTTTGTTGATGATGATGTTTTGGAGAAAGTGGCATCTTTCAAGGGGTGCAATCCTCGTGTCACCATTGGTTTCGAAACGGGAGCCACCGAACAAAACACCGATTTCAGCATATCTCCTAAACCATGTCATCGTTGTCGAGCGATGCCTTGGTACACGGGATACATGACTTACAAGTCGTTAGAGAATCGTTTACGAAAATTGAGTTTCACTGTGACTTTCTCTTTGGTGAATGGAATATTTTGTCCCAGATCTCCTTTTATAGCAATGTTGACAAAGTCAAAATACGACATACTGACGGGTAAATAATGACGGGTAAATAAATAATTCGCAGTGAACGTGATGGGTGTTTCCACCTTCCTCTTCAGTGGTCGTGCCAGAATCCACTTTGAAAGGAATGACACGCAGTAACGGTACGGAGGTGTGTCCCACCACATTGTACTCCATCACATCAGAGTACACAAAAATCAAATTGAGTCCTTGGTTCAGTTCTACAGGGAATCTAAAATACTTCGCAAAATCCAAGTTGTTGGTACGGACTCACCTGGCTTAATCATCTTGACATTCCCATCCTAAATGTCAAACAATTCGGGACAAAATAGAATGGACAACGTTTCCTTATCCTGAAATTTCATCAGAAGACGAAAAACTACGTTATACTACTCAAGGGAGACACTTTTATGTTTTCTCTCCAAGGCTTTACCAAACAGTGTATTGAATCTGCCAGCAATCGTGTGTACCAAATATTGACCGCTAAAATTATGCACAGTATAGATGTACCGTGGAGTAGCGGGGGCTACTTGTCGCTTCTTTTTCGAGTCATCTACAGTTGGGGTTTTATCCAAGTACTCTTGCACTTGAGTGTCCAGAACTTCGACCTCAAAAGTGTTTTGCTTTTCAGTGATGTTTTTGATTTGTGTACGGTGAAACATTTCCACCAATGCCACTTCCCAATGGGCTTCGTGATCTGGTGATTTGGATGGCCTGAGGTAATTTGGCCATGAAACAGCACAAAATGTTGTGGGAAACACCTCCATTGAACTGTCACTGGGTAACGTTAAGTAAAATTGGCTATTGTTGTTCATGATTCCATAGTTCTAATGTGCGAGGGGCCACTCAAAGTGAAAGGAGTGCTTAAAAGAGTATTGTTGTTGTTGGAGTGCTGACTGCTTGGAGGGTGACTGACGTTGGACGGAAGACTTTTATTGTTCCTGTTCGAGGAGTATTTCAGGGAAGGATTGGGAAGAAGATGACCGATGCAACTGCTCAGTAAAATGGTTCACAATTATTTGTCTCCTTGTTGCAAATTCAAATTGGCAATGACAGTACCGATGACACAATACACCACAAAGATTTGGCAGTAAAAGACGATTTGCGTTTTAGGCACGCGTTCTCCACACCACACCCACAAAGGTTGCTTTTGTAGGTCTTGCAGAGAAGGACTGGGTGAAAGAATGGTCATGGATGTAGCGGCAGCTGAGGCTGTGTTGAAGGGCAAGATGGTCACTTCTTTTATAGTCTATGGCTTGCGAAGCGTCGATCCAAGAATCAAAACTAGAAGGCTATCCTTTCCAACGTACTTTGACTTCTTTGACTCTGCGTTTTCCTTCTTTTCCGGTTCTTCTATCGAGAATGTTTTCGATATGGTACACTTCGTCTTCCTTTTTAGTCACACGTTGTAACTCAGGCAAGTAAAACGTTCCATTTAACACTTCCCCATTCATGTCTTCCAATTTAGAGACATCAGGATGACTGTCACGCACTCATCCAGTGACACGAAACAATTCGGTGGTCCAGTTGGGTAAGTAACTTTTGTCGAAAGTGTAATTGGCTTTACCAGTGCGCACCCAATCTCCTGCTGACAATACTCCACCTTTCTTGTGGACAGCCACCATCGGGTACGAACCAAAAAGGTGCTCAAAAACAGTCATTTAGTTGTCGGGAGTCACTTCTTGATCCGATGGTAAGATTGGTTCTACGCTTGGACCAGGTGCGATAAGATGTCGATGTACTTGAGAGTGTGTTGATGCGTAAAATATTTTTCACATGCGTTCTTTGAATGTTCGTTTAAAACGTTACACGACGCTGGATTTGGTTTCGGGATTCTCGGAGGTCAAGAACTAAATGTAACGTTTCTTTCATTCTTTTTGGAAAGCTTGGTTCAGAAATTATGTGCCTTTGTCGGTTTTTTAATCGAAGAGGGTGACGATCACTTTGTTCAACACCATTTTGAGGGCTCGCACTAACTCACTCCTCGATTTAGAAGTCAATGGTACGACCCAAGCAAATTGGAAAAAGACGTCGATGACAAAAAAAAGATACTTTTATCCAGGATTGTAGGTGGCCGACTGAGAGACATTGGCTAAATCGGCTTGCCATTGATGATCGATGCCCTCCACTCGGTGCGACTTCTTCTGGAAAATTTTAGTCGAATGGGTTTGTGTAAAGTGTACTTGTTCTTGTAACCATGGTTGCACTTGAAATACACGGAGACTTCTCAGACAGGTTTTGGCAGCACGATACAATTTTTGAACTCCTCCATAATATGCAGGATGAGATAGATCGTAGTAAATGCTGACTAACACCGTCTCCATTTTTTATAAGTCACCCACTCTTCGCTGATGCTACTTTGGAAGGGCGAAATGGTGGTTTGCAAACGGTTTTACGTAACCGACGTGGCACGGAAGTAGAAGTCGATGGTAGTGGTGGCGGTAGTGGTGGTGCTGATGGGACGGCTTTGGTCTTCTTTTCGTTTTTCACTTCTGGTTTCCCTTCTTTCTTTTTGACTTTTGTCGAAAGAGGAGTGGACATGATCTTTTTAACCCAAGTTTTGAGTTCTTGTTGAGGGTGGGGGAATGGGTCATCAAGGACTCTGCAATCTTACTAGGGATGAGAGCTGCTGACGGTGTTTGAATGACTTGTCGTGCCTCTTCTTCCTCTGGCATACGTGGGGATGCGTCTGTCTTGACCACTGGGGTGGTGGGAGTTTGAATGGTGGTGGACTTTTCATCAGGGCCTTAAAATCCTTCAGATCTGTTTCATCTAAAGCTTTCTGGTGAAAGATTTGCAGTCGTTGCAACATTTGGCCGTTCTGCTGAGATTTTTTCGTTTCTGACAAATCACTGAGATCTATTAACTATTGTAATTCGTGTTGTAACAGAGACATCTCGGTCAAATGAGGATTGGGAGGTAAATGCGGGGTCCGTTGTTCTTGCCAACGATGGTATTCCATCCATCGTTTGCAAGGCACTAAATTCAGTTTTCGTCCTTCCATCGGATTTTAATGGTCACGCCTGAGATCGTTTAACTCCAGATGTCCATTTTATCTTCTTGGCCCTTTTTTATCTTGGAAGCATGGTAAGATACCTCCCAGGAGTCCCAACTCTTGGTCCAACTATTGCTTTGGTAAAAGGTGCTAACTGGGGTAAAAATCATCCGCGTTGGACCAACATCTTTTGATTTCGAAATATGGGGATTTTCTTTTGGACCATTTTGCGAAGAACGTATCGATGTTTGGCTAATCATTTTTTTTTTATGTGAGACAAGGTATCGTGCCTTTCAAGACATTCAGACAACATTTGCTCACGGTATCGATGATGCCTTTGGAGGCTGTTTGAATAAGTTTTAACGCACGGGTGGAGAAGCTTTGGACAAGACGGATAACATGTCCCCATATTTGACTAAACGAAAAGGCAGTCCTTTCCTTTTCTTTATTTTGAGGAAGAAGAAGGATGCTTTCTGGGGAATGATATCTGTATGTGTTGGTTCCGGGGCATACACCAGAACTACACTGACATCGATGACTTGACACACGTCCTTTTATCTTTTGTGGGACTAGCACTTCGTCAAAAAGGTGAAGATCTGTTTTCCAAAATCGCCAAAGAATCCTCGCCTTTGACTGCTCCTCTTTTTCTTTGGACGACTGCATCTTTTCCGGGGTTGATGTCGATGCTTGGCTAAGTGCTTTTTAGGATGACGAGACTGTCCATTACTTTTCCTTTTCCTTTTTTGACAGGAGAACGACGATGGTGATGGTGTGCACTTCTTTAAGGGGGATCTTTGGGTGTTTAGGAGCACAAATACACATATTCACATCGTTTGCATTAGGTCTTTTTACACTTGAATGCGTCGCCATTGATTGTCTTTACATCGTATCAGCTTGTAACAGGCATAACGTGTCGTAAAGGGGTTCGCAACGGATTAAATCGGGATAGGTCTTGCTTGGATAAATTTAGCAAACTCTGTAACATGCCCGATCTCTCTTGGATTTTGATTTTGGGAGCGGTCTTATTGTGAGCAGCTGCCACTGCAGCTAAAGGGGTAGAGGATGTCACCGCTGGAGACGTTCTTGGAGACGCGGGTTTCCATGGTTTCATCAAATGAGGAAGAACGGGTGTCAAAATGGGTTTGGCAGGCATCAGCAGCAAATGAGAAGCGGAAGAACCTGAGGTTACTGGAGACGCGGTCACCGTCGCTGCAGATCGTGGTTTGCGAAAGTGAGGTTGCGTCCTGGCCGAAGTGCCTCTCTTGCGGGTAGAAGCTGTTTAATCGAGTATTTTCTGGGGACTTTTCTTTTTCTGAGGCTGTGACCTGGTCTTGACACCGTTGATCTTTTTCTTCTTCTTCTTCTGGGTACGTTGGGGAGTGATTTTTTATCTTGGGGAGGACTTTGGGGGCATTGAGATCCCATTTTAAGAGGGAGAGAATGATGACATCTGCTAGAAAACCGCTACCTCCAGGTTTCAAAATGGTTCGCTTTTTGGTTTGAGTGTCGATGCGAGGATCGGCCAGTTGCATCAAGGCTACTTTGTATCTGTGAAGAAAGCTTTTTCTTTGACATGGAATGTGAATGATGTCTTGCAGTAACTGACGTGATGTCACCGTAAACCCTCGTCAAACTTCTTTGAGACTAGCCTGTAAGACACGAGCACGTATTTGTGGATTTTTTTCTCGAGACTGATGCCGTACAAGGCACGCATTAATTTGACGGGAAGATGAGACTGAAGGGACGTCATGTTGACGTTGTATGAGACAAAGTGTGCGAGGTTATATTTATATATATATATATATATATATATATATATATATATATATATATATATATATATATATATATATATATATATATATATATATATATATATATATATATATATATATATATATATATATATATATATTTGTTAAGTCAACGGGGACTTGAACACGACAGGCCCTCTGTCTTGACACCAGTGGTGAAACAGATGGGTACGAAATCGCAAATAATCGGGGATGGTAGGTTTTAAATCCACGAGTAAATAAGCGTGTGGGGTTTGAGTGGCATCGTCGTACGCATGAGTCAGCCAAGTAATTTTCTAACTGTTTTGCTAAGACTTGCACTTGCGATTTATCTTTAGGGCTGTTAAACAAGACCAAGTAATGAGCGTTGAGACTGATGGCTTTACTTTGTTTAAACAAATTTTGAGTGATGTAAATGATACTAGCATTATGATGATGCCCTTTGCGCTTAAACCACAGTTTAATTTCTTCTTCGTCTTCTCCTAACATGTCGTCGAAGATGACCAGATGGGATTGACTGGGGTTAGACACGATCCCGTCGTCTTCATCAGGATTGCCTTCCACAAACACAATGGAATCGCCTTGACTTTCTCGCAAGAGACTGTCCGCCGACTGCCACTCTTTGTAACACCACACTATCCGATTAGCTGGATGATCGATCAAAATATGTTTATGTTCGATCAAACGTTTGACAAATTCGGTTTTGCTTGAACCGCTGGGTCCGGCAATTAACAAGTTAAAGGGATGGTGAAGATACAAGGCCTCCCAACTAGCACGATCTAAATTTTCGTCGATGACTTTGTACGTGGAGGAAGAGGGAGCAGAGACATCAGTTGGATCCATAGAAGTGTTGGGAATGTCACTTTTGACACGAAGACAGAGAAAACAAGTGTTTTTATACTTTTTTCAGAAAACGTTTATTGATTTTTATTTAAATGGAACAACACGAAAGACAAAAATACATAAAAGCCAAATGGTTAAGTACAGCGATAAAATACACATCAAAACAATCAAAGTGGAATATAAACAAGTCTCTGTACAACATGTTTTGGGTTTAAAAAAATGTGTCCTGGGGACAGTGTGTAATGTTCTTACAGTCTCTTCAATGGGTACAGTAATACAGGTGTCCTCCCGGAATTGTTCTTTCAAGAATTCCATGACAGTCCTGTCCTTAAGGGAGTGGTTTTCCTTGGTGACGGGTTCTTCTACTTCCACTGCAGTTAACACAGGTTTAAAATTCAGTTTTTCCAATGGACGTTTGAATTTAGGATCACAACTCTGTCATAATTGGCCACGTCTTTGGTCCAATCATCGAACCCCAACTGCTACAGTCACGTACATCTGTCCATTGTGGGTATAAGTCACAAGATAAACACACATCGTCGTACACATTTTCAGTACCTAAAAGTTGACAAATCTTTTCTTCACATAGGGGTCGAGAAGCATCCAGATGAAAGCGCGAGGCTTTTAACAGAATGGGTATCTCGTAGACAGTTAAAGGTACCACTTTCATTGTTTTTTTGGCGGTACCTCACTGTACAAATCAAACAGAGCCCACACTAAGACACACTACACGACGACCCAAAATTCATCTGATACAGTACTCGTAATAAGTCTTGATAATACGTCACTGTCTGAATACTGTCATTGATTTCCTTCCACTGCAGTCGTTGTATCACGAGTGATTAAGGTTGTGGCATGGTAGTCCGCTTTTATACCTCTTTTCGTCGGAGTTAATAAGTGTACTTTTTGCACAATGCTGACCGTACTACGTCGTCGTATCCAAATCGTTTAGTCACTAGTTAACACGTCAAACACCGTACATAATTTTCCTCTACAAACAAAATTTGATAGCGTAAAAGATTTTGATAATCCTTTAACTCTTCCGTTTGAATTCGATGTAGTATGACCACCTTGTAAGTACTAGGATGATTAGCCACCAACGTCTTCTGGTCCTCGTCCAGTTCAACAATGTCTGATCGATGGAACGTTTACAAATGAATCAATCCTCGTATACCATTCAGGTATCAGTGATTTCAATATCGGTGACGTAACGGATGCAATTGTTCTTTGCGTTGGACTTGTCTTTTGACCAAATTTCGGTAAATGCGTTCTCTCAGTTCCAGAGGTATCTTCTGAATGTCTTCTTCTAAAATAGGACATTCACACCAACGTCTTTCCTTTTATTACAGTAATAAGTATACTTTTTGAAAAGAACTGATAGTACTTCAGCAGCCAATCGAAATTTTAGTCACTAGTTCACACACTACACATCGCACAGAATTTTCCTCTACAGACAAAATTTGATAGCGTAAAATATCTTAGCAATCCTTTAACGCTTCCTCTGGAATTCGTTGTAGTATGGTCACCATGTAAGTAGTAGGATGAGTAGCCATCAAAGTCTTTTGGTCCTCGTCCAGTTCAACAATGTCTGACTATTGGAACGCTTTTAAATGAATCAGCCCTCTTATAGCATTCAGGTACCAATGGTTCCAACATTGGTAACGTAACGGATGCAATAGTTTCTTTCGTTTCACTTGTATCTTGACCAACTCTCGGCAAATGCGTTCTCTCGACTCCACAGGGAAACCACGAATATTCTCTTGTAAAGTATCCATCCAGAGATTACTGAGGTCGTCCCACTAAATGTAAATAAGGACAATCCAGAGACCATCGAGCATGTTCGAGGTAAGCCGAATCTTTCTGCTCACACTCGTGAAGTGATACACTGCAACTGAAACATTGTACTTTATCCCCTTGGCCCAAGCTGATAAATCCGGCTCTGGCTCAATCTTCGGGGGTGGGTCCTCCTAGATATTTAGGTGATTTTCTTCGGAACGTTTGGAATCGACTTTCAAAGTCTCAGTATTCAGGCAAACGCACAGAGAACGAATATTCTCTTTCACAGTCTCATTTCGATGAGGGTACGGTGAAATCCGAAGGAGTTTATTTAGGGTTGGATGATATCCGTAGCGAGGTAGCTGCATCGTTTCACGTAGAGATTGATGACATCCACCAGGAAAACCAGGAAAACGTCCACGATACCGAGTGACCTCGCTTTCGCATCAGTCAGGTTTGACACGCACATCATCACTTTCCAAATAGAAAAGCCCCCATGATGTCATGCTGAAGCAGTCATAGCTATGTTCCCATGATGTGGTACTGAATCACTGAGGTTACAGTGTACGGCATCCCTGCAATCGCAATACATAGCATCTCACTCGAGTTTTCTCTCGTTTGATACTTGCTGTTGAAAAGGATTCATCTTTCTCGCTTGGTGTTGGTAATTACAATGATCTATCGGTCTTGGACGTTGTTCTTTTAATACTAGTCGTAATGAAGTCTCGAGCTTGTACATCGTTCATTCTTTAAGCCTAGGTTTGGAAGTCGTCCTTTTTTATTCCTGAACAACGGTATTACCTTCTCTAAGGTACCGACATACCTGTAGCGTATCGTAATGGGTGGAAAGACCATAGAAAGATAAGGACAGTGCTGAGACAGATTGTACTTCGTATCCCAATCCAGTCTCATGTCCCAAGTAGACAAATTCTGTTCTAGCTAAAACGTTCGCAGTAGATAATCTTTCCCTATCTTTGGGTCATTTTTTAAACGTTTCCAATCGCCTGGCACAATCACAATAGTCAGACAAAAAAGACAGGAAAATGGTATGGCTTAAACTTGGAGTTCTCAGTGGGTCTCTCACTCGATTCTTGCTGTGTCAAAGTCATCCTTCTTGTTGGTGGCTATCCTCTTGGAACCATTTTTTATACCGGCGTATCCGTAAGGTAAAGTGAAGTGATATTGAAGCCGCACTCTCTTGTGGTACACGATTTTATAAACTTTTTCCAAAGGCCGACTGACGATTTCGTGTGTGGCTAAGCGCACAATATTGTGAGGTTGGTAGTTTGTCGCTTTAAAATATTGATCCTTTCCAGACTGCAAGGCTTCTTTCAGTACGCCAAAGTTCACCACTTGACTGTTACGATAATTGAGATTCATTCCTTTCACTTTACACTCTGTGTGCACTTCTCCTTGTTTGTTCCGGTATTCGTAGTCATTTTTAGGACATCCACTAGCAAAATTTAGAATCTTGTCGTCGGGGTGCTCGTCCGTCCAGGATCCTAAACGGTATCATTTTGATGTTAGGGTGACAGTGACCCAAGCGAACGATGTAGATGCAACTGTATGTGTCAAAATACAGCACACGATCTCCTAACAGTTCGAAAACTTCGTACAATTTTAAGCGAGCATTGGCTGTCACGTAAGCCGCAATGATGGCATTTCCAAGTTCATCAGCCTCTACAAAGTCCAGTTCTTCTTCGTAACTGATCAAAATCAAAACCTCGCGAAGGACGTACACGTTTTTCATGTATTTGGTTTTGTCGTTAATCATCTGGAAGTAGCGGGAAGAATCGAACAAATACTCTGTCTCGGGTAAACACGATCGTTGTGCCATTTTACCCCACAAGGAATTTAACGTCACTTTCGCAAACGATCGCCTTCCTTCGTTTTTCTCGATGTGGTCTCAAGGGATGCCTTTCTGCTCCTAGTATTTCTCTTTGAATTTCTTTTGGTTTTCGGGAGTATGACACCAGCAAGGATAACCACTGGCTTCTTGTTTCAGTTTCAAAAAGGCATCCACGTAGTCTTCAAAAGTACCTTTCTGAGCTTGGTCATCATTGTAGTATGTTTCTGTCTTGGGAAAGTGGTAAATTACGTACACTTCTAACAGTTGGTTTCCCAGGTCCAGAGCTTTAAATAATTACACGCTGACCCAGATTCCCGTGAAAGCGCGTTCTTCCTGGGTGAGCTGACAAGGTCTGTCTTGGTTGTACGTTTCGGCACAAGTACGGCACAAGGGAAACATCAGTTTTCCTTGGCAATGGTGAGGTAAAACGGGATGGTACAAGTCCGTGGGAGGCAAGATTTTGCACTTGATCAAGTCTTCGTATTGTCGAATGTTGTCCAGGTCGATGTGTTCGGTCAGCAATTAGGGGTGCCCTGCGGTAAAGCGACAATATTTGCACAAGTAAGGATAAAGCGAACACACGTCCAAGTATTTGATTTCTTCTCCTTTCTCTTCGTCAGCGTGGTACAGCAAACAGGTGGCATGTGTCCGTCCTCCGTACAAACTATCCCTTGGGTTATGTGGGTCCACCAGCTTGTAACTTTCCACGATACGTTTAAACTCGGGATAGGTTTTCAAACGGTGATCGTACTCGTGTTCCAACATTTCCACCACTTGGTATCCTTGCTGTTCTAACTTCATTAGCCGTTGACAAGTGGCCTAGTACAAGTCTTCCATGGTACGTTGTAAAAATTGATTTTTAATGCCACGTTGAGGGGAACAGGTGCGACATCCGTGAAATAAGCACCCGTTAAACTCTTACAGGATCTGAGGGTTTTCTAAGTCACAGCCATCCAACGAATACGTCCCCACGGTCCTTTTACCACCTCCGTTTTGGGCATGTTGGATCCATTTGTCTTTCTTGTCGCACAAGTAATGTAGTCAGCGTAGGGCTATGACCGAGTATTGACGTTTGACAAAATTCGTCGTTTGAGGGCTTATGACACCCAGGGTGTTTTCGGGCATGAATCGTTGGCGGTACACTAAGGAACACTCTTTAGCAATGGTGCAGGCTTCTTTCAAAGGATCGATCCCTCCATGCTCTATGAACAATTCTCGAAATTTTCCACAGCAACACCATGTCGGAACGGCAATACTTTAACATTTCTTCCTGAAAGTCGAAGGGGTCCGAGGCGTGATATTGGTACCAAGCGTAATAAGCTTCTCCTTGTTCGGTGCGCATGTTGTCGGGGTCGCAGTAGTGAGACTCATGCAAATAGGCTAGAACGGTGTGTTGATTGGCTTCGGTATTGAAAAAGTGCGGCAAATAGCCTTGGTCGTTTCTGTCATTCCAAACGTTTTAGGCATTCGACTCAAATGCATGGCCAAGTAACTCACGGAATCTTTAAACTGCATTTGTCCCACTTGCATCGAAATGAGTTTGGCTCCGTTGAAAGTGACTTTAGGACGTTTGGTATTTTGTTATGTATATTATCTAAAAAGAAACGGTCCATCGTACCCCGAGAAACTGTGAGCCATCACCGTGGCATGGCGATGAAAATATGTATAATGTTCGATGTCCTCTTAACTCCGCGTGTGGTCGATTGGGTCTAAGATCCATTGGGCGAAATCGGCTAGCGTGTTAGGTCCCCCAAAGATTTTTCACGGCCTCCAGGAATCTTGCTGCAGTGAGGGCAATGAATAAAGATAGGTTCTTGGATGCACTTCTCGCACGCTCGATGAGCCACAAAGAAATTAGGAATGTGAATACCAGTCTCTTGCATGCATTCGAAATCGAAAAAAAATGAAATTGCCTTTCTTCTTCTGGTCATTTTCCTTTTCATGTTTGGAATGGTATTTTTGAATGTAGTATCCGTGATCCAAGTCCACGATTTGTTGACAAATGTGACATCGTTTCTTTCCTGAACATACGTGAGCCTTTGCATTATTGGTACGTATGCCTTGTCCACCAGTAATGCACATTATCAGGAGTTAACAAGTACTTTTCTGCTGTGAACCTTGCGTCTTCAGGTGTTGTTGATAACAGTTAGGTCTGACAATAGTGCGCTGACAAGCAAGGCAATACACTTGTTCTTGTCCTTCGTCCAAACAGGGTTTAGAGACCAAACATCCCTCACATTTTGATCCACAATGCTTGTGTTGCTCTCGATTGCTATAGCCATAGTCACATTTCTCACAGTAGTAACTTTTTCCATCGGTGATGTGAAACTTGTCGTTGGATTGTTGCACGTGTTGAATCCTGTCGATGACTTTGGAAGGTGCTAATTCTGATGGGCTGGTAAACTCCATCCAAATGGGGGACTTCAGCCTATCGTGATAAATGGAGTCTTAAGCGATCGTCTTCTTTGGCTTGACGTTGTCGTTTCAGTGTGGTTAACAAAGAATCCCATGCGTTGTTAATGAAGTAACGTCACGCACAAAGGGGGAGGGTGTTCCGTCGGTAACTTTTCGGGATAAGAAAATGTGACGTCACAAAAACTACACCAGCGCCATCTTCCAGAGAAAAAGTAAACTATGTAGCATCGCAGTATCACCATTGGAGGAAGAGAATATTTGAAATAAATTCATGAGATGAGATGTCTGTCTGCAACTGCGTGCCTTGAATTTTAAGTATTTTTCTAATCCATAATTTGTATGTTTAGTATAGGTTTCCAGAGGACTAAACTCGAATCGATCAAGATATGTTTAAGTATTAAATGATTCAGAACACAGTTTTTGTTTTTTCTATGCAAAGTAATTTTAAACCAATTTTTTTCTTCAAATTTGTATTAGTGGGTGTCAAAGCTTTGTGACGTCATATATGAGGGGGTCTGAATTCTGTGAGGAAATGTGGCGGAAGGGGGGGGTAAAAAAGTCCGATAAAATTGCGTTACGTTATATATGGATGGCCCCATGGGTCTTAGGTCCCAAAAGGTTTTGCATCTTTGCTTACAATTCACCTATAAATAATACATGTGCAACATATAATATCACTTTGGAGGACACTTCTCCTTCGTCTCCTGCGACCTACTTAAGAACTAACACTGATATCTCAAACTATACTTTGCGTAGTGTAATAAATAGGCACCGATGCTTACCTCATATATTCGCCTTTTCATGTATACATCAAATTCGTCTTACTTTCACACCTATTAGGAACGCCAGCCCGTTTACCAATGTTACACATATGCTGATTGGAATACTGCGCTCTCATTGGTCTCAAACTTACAATGTCAATTTCGATCGACCAATGACAGCACATTATTTAACTTAGCACATTGCACCGTCATGTCAAGTGCGCGCGAATGGTGTTATGGAAATAAAAGTACCTATTGTAGACGGTCGTCCTGCTTATTTCATGTGAACACCTAAAGATAAGTTTTCAAACATAATGTTTGGACAACGTTATATATTTAAATGGTTGACAAAAAGTAGTATTTACTATGATCCTGACAGTCCAGATGCTAACACTAATACCAACTATATGAATAATCAAGCGAAACAAAAATGAAATTATTAAAAAATTGGTTAACCGAATACAATAACTACATGTTACGCAAGCATTTGAAAACATATTTCCGTACAAAAAACGAAAGAGCTAAAGTAAGTCATGTAGAAGACCAATGGCAAGCAGACATAGTAGACACGCAAGACTAAGAAATTGCTACATTGGAAATCATTTTATTTTGACCGTGATAAGTATATTTCCAAAATGCACATTGTTTGAAAAAAGTGAAAATCAAAAAGGATGATGACGTACACAGTATATTTTAAAAAATATTCAAAGTGCGAAAACTGAAAAGATACGGTTTCAAATTTATATGCATGTTTGAAAAGAAAACATTAAATAATTTCATTATACTCTGACAAAAATAGGCGTAGTGGAGTGACAAGGATTAACAAAATCTTAAAGACGTAATGTGGAAGTATTTCGCTCGAAATTATATTAGACAATTGGTTTACGTTTTACGAAAGCTAATTGAGGGAAATGAATCCAGTCAAAGCAAGCAAAGTGGAAAACAGGCCAAGAGTACGGACATTCCTAGTCAGTTACATTGCAATCGATAAATATGGAATGCCTACATTTTAAATAATTTAAATACGTCAGAATTGCAACATGCAAATTAATCTCTGCAAAGGGATACATCCCTAACTTTACCCAGAAAATATGTACAATCTGGCAAGTAATTCTTGGCGATCCAGTCATGTACCAATTGGAAGAACTGAAGGAAGAAAATATATATGGCATATTTTACGATCAAAAGTTATGTCTATACGACAAACAAGATGGCATACATAAATTCCACGAGATTTTGCAGACCAAAGGAATAAATTATGCAAAATTTGTACTCATTAATTAGAAAAGATATGTTGACTCGCTTGACATTTGGGAGACAGCGAAAATCATTATGGAAATAAAAATAAATGACACCCAGGTCCTGCAAAGCAGCAGCCGAGATGTGTACAGCACAATTAATTTGACACATGTAATGAGCATAATCACTCTTGGTTTTAATGAATAACGATCTTCTAGGCTGTCAAACAAATTTGGGGAAAACATTGTATTATAGCATGGGGTTAAAACAAGCAGGACAGCAGAATTTGTGGTGATCACATACCAGAAGGAAGAAGTAAGAACATCCAAAAACATAAGTAAATTACACATGAAAATAGTATAAGACGTGTACAGTATAGATCAGTTGTTCTCAACCTTTCTCTTTGGCCACGACACGAAAAAATTACTTTTTAGCCTCAAGATCCCGTTTTCAGATGTTGATAAGTTTTGTCACCTTTAACGAAAATAATGGCGACCCTCTGCGTCCCTTCAGAACGTCCTCGCGACCCTGATTTGGGTCATAACCTGGGGTTTGGAAACCACAGGTATAGACAATGTTCTAGCACGGTAATAAATGCTCAATTAATGAAGAAATGAAAAGAGATAAGACTTTAAAAATGAGTTTGATTTCAGCTTACGTTTGTACCTGAATTTACAATATCTGAAAAGCTGTCTTTTCTTTACTTATATGTAGCTCTTTTTTATCAAACAACATAGGTAGCTGGTGATCCTTTTGTTCCTGTTGCTTGGGTGATTTTTAAAGTCATAATTCTCGCATTTTATAATCATCTTAGGTTCTAGTAACACAACACACTGGGTTTCTGCTATACAGATGTCATAATCCAGACCCAGAAATTTTCACTGCGTCGTAAAATATTTGATCACATTGCCTTTTTATGTGCTTCGATATTCTTGCATTGTATTTTAGTATCTCAAGCACCTTTCATCTATTTCAACTTTGATCATAAAGCGACACAATAAAGGAAAATCTTGCTTAATTTACACTAGGCATAAAAGCTAAACAGATACAAGTCATCACAAAAAGTTGGGTTGTTGAACATAAATTGATAAACTTTTTGCACTTAAATTCTATACGTTTTTTTTATATGAAAAAAAGATCCCTTTCTGTTGAAAAGTAAATAAAAAATAACAAACCTGACCACTGATCTGTCAGATAGGGTGGTTAAAGATCAATGATAAAATTAATAACCATTGAAACTGGTTTACCTGGTATTGATTGCATTAATTGTCAACCAGTTTATCAGCCATTGCACAGATTAAGAAGTAGGCTTAAGTTGGGCTCGGAGTTGAAGCGATATCAGGTGTTCCTTTTTTTTCCTTTATTTTTTTTTTTTTTTTCGTTTGGTGATTTTTAATTGTACAATTATAGCATTCTAGCATATGGATATTTTGTGGTAGTGCAATTTCAAATATCATAGAGTCAGGCGTCCAGTGATTTCAAATTTGCATTCCCTAATTATTATTATTATTATTATTATTATTAATGAGGACTTTGTATAGCGCCTAATCTTTAGAAGCACTAAGCGCTTTACAACATTAGACAAAACCTATAAGATAAAAAAAAACATAATAATAATATTACAAAAACAAACACCATGAAATTAGAAAAACATTCAAAAAAATTTAAAAAAAAACATGCTGAGAATATTTCAGGTAGGAAACATTATTAGGTCTTTAAGTTTGTTCTTGCAGTTGAAATAAGTGAGTTTTGAGAGCCCTCTTTATTATTATTATTATTATTATTATACTCTGTCCAGTACATTATTCTTTTATCATGTGAAAAGTAATGTTCTTGAACCTTACTGGTCCAAACGTTTATTAATTTTTATGCTCATTGCTCTTGCAAAATATACAAAGGCAACACAATATGGGTGGTCTAGTAATACATAAATTTGGATCTGCAAAACACTTCCTTTTTCTTATTATTTCTTCTAAATAAAATCGTTTAGTTTAAAATATTTTAATTGTTAGCCTCTATTATGTGTTTTTATTCATGACGAGCTTTCAGTAGTAGAAGTAGTAGTAGTAGTAGTAGCGTCAGCAGTAGTCGTGTTTATAATACTAACATCAACAACAACAGTAATAGTAGCAATTCTTGTTTCTGTGATGGTGGCTATATTTACCGTGGTTACGTGTTTTTTTATGGTTGTGATATGACGTGGGTGTTGTTCTTTTTTAATACTAGTAATATATACATGTACCACGTCTTTAACTATGACAAGAAAAGACGTCTCGGGACTTTGTATGGCAATTTTCATCATGCCCCTAACATTTTGCTTTACTCTTTTTCAACCATAAGTGACCCTCAGCATTACTTTAACCAGTGATGGCACTGATTTTATTATTTGCGTTACCGCTTACGTGACGTCACTTCGTCGTGGAGTTTTTTCATGGTGGGGTTGGGGTTGGGTGGGATCAGTTCCAACAGAGTATACGCAATTGCAAGTATCTTTATTTTACATCCAGTTCAAAGCAAGTGTACAGGCTTCAAGAATTTAGGCAAAGCTTTGTTTAAGGCCTTCTCTTTACAGGTAAGAACAGTTTCATAAACTTGATCACAGAGTGCCAATCATATACAGCAGGAATGCATGGGTCAATGGGTACTCTTTACAGCCCGTGCAAAGAAGATATTGTGGATATTATATGTTGGCAGCTAAATAAAGCAAATAAATAGGAACATTAGTGTACGTATTCTTTGAAAGAAAACACTTCTGTTGCGACTATATATTAAAAACGTTATAGAAAGTGCAAGAAATCTAGTGTTAGGATCCATACTAACTGCGCTATTTGATAAGTTTAAAATAATAGTGCTGAAACAACGCGTGCAGATAAACGTTCGGTCTCTTCTCCGCACAGTGTTACTTGCGAAAGAATAAATTCGGTTCCTCTACGTACATAATGATCGCAAAGGCTGAACAAATTTTTTTTATATTGCCGTATACCTCTTTATCGCAATGTAAACCCAACATCCACTGTTCTTTATTACCAGTTAAATGTGTTCAAGGACGTGTTAAAACTGTATCACAAAAGCAATAATGGAAGTTAGGAAACGTCATGACTATAGAAATGTAAACATTAGGTATATGAAAATAAATATTTCATCTTCAACATATATCTAAAGATAATGAGAGATAGAGAGTACGCGCGCGCGCATGTGTGTGTGTGTGTGTGTGTGTGTGTGAGAGAGAGAGAGAGAGAGAGAGTAATTAAATAATGTAACGGAAAAATCAGTATAATGTAAAACAAGAATGTCAAGTTGCCCAGGATAAAGAATAACCTTTCATCTACCATTTTCAAGAACAAAATAGGTTGTATCAAATTATACTTCCTAACGAATCAGATAAAAATTAATACAGCCGGAAGTGACTCGAGATACTGACAGAGGCCTTGATCCGGCTATGCTGTGACAGGATTAATCAAGAAGGTTCAAATGGTGCATTCGTGGCATGGGATCGCAACCAGTAGGGCGCCGTTCTGTTTGGAAATGCACAACTCACACAGAATGAAACACAAACTTTGTGTAGGATTTAACTGTAAATGCAATTAATAGCTACAAATATCAGGATGTAAATCTGGCAACAAAGGTTACAGAACATAAGGTTAAAAAAGTACGCAAGTCAAGTTATACAGTAACTCAAGATTACCGCTGCAGTGTAGGAAAATACGTAAGGACAAAAATACTTGCAAACCATGACCATTAGTTCAAAAGTATAATCAGGTCATTGTTAACATTCTCAAAATAATGTTTTGCTTTCAACCCAATTTTAGTATGAGTAACATACCAATTTGGACAAGTCATTGTTTTCCTTTAAATCTGAAGGCATGATGATTTAGAATTTTCCTTTACTGACCTACACGCGTCTTTGCAAATATTCACCTCTCCAATCTCTTGAAAGTGGATTAAAATGACCAAAACTTTGTGTTTTGCAGGTTAACAATTTAAATAACGAAGAAAAATTGTCAACGCCGCAGTTCTGTGTACGATACCAGATTGTTGCATTTGTAACAGTAAGTGATCGCCATCAAATATGGCTCTCGTGTTTCTTGTAAGGCATGTATTAACTAATATTCATAACTGGATGGTAGTCAAAGCAGCGGGCTTTAGAATTTTGACTGGGATTTAATAAATACAACAACATTTGCAGGAACCACATGCCTGCGTACTTGAAAATGAACCATTTCATTTTTAGAAAATGAACTGCTGTTGTTGCGGAACTATAATGATATCCTTGCCAGCACTGTGTATCCTTTGCTGTGCTTACGTGCCGTTTCAAAACAAAACGTCTCGCGTCGTTGTGTTTTCCAAAACATGATTCGCACGCGTCATTTTTTACTAAAGATTTGGTGCAGTCAACACGATCCTAGGGGTCAACTTCAATATTATAACATATGTTGTTGTGAACAAACATTCTTCACGATTCCACGGCTCCACTTCAATATCATAAAGATTTTACTGTGAACAAAACCTTTGAGTTTGGTATTACGATGTGGGGAAGATTATTGCTTCATCTAAACCTGCAGAAACTGGCTCAGAAGATCATTTTTTACCAGTCACACTATCTGGCCATGCAACAAGAAAGTTTAAATGTTGATACATGTTGTCTAATCACTCATTAAATATTTTGCCGTATGTGAATAATAATACATTAAACATCAATGCTAAATCCTGAGTCAGGAACCCAAAATGTTCATGACGACCATCAGAAACTCGTAAACTTCTTTAATTTAGCGTGTTCTGTCTCCATGGTTTGGGTAGATTTACCTTCGCTCTGACACAACATGTTCCAACAATAATCAAAAATCGGTTTTGTCTGAAAGTCCAGTTTAAATGTAACCTCTTCATTAGTAAGATCACTAATAACAAACATGGAAATATTAAAGGACCTTTGAGACATCACTTACTTGTACATTACTACAGTAATCACAAAACATGAGAGAAGTATCAAAAGAAAAAAGCTCTCGATCAGAATATAACTATGTTTTCGGCTTCTGAAGTAACTTCTAACTTCTATCATTTTTCCTGGGTCTTGCTCATAACCTGATTCTGAAGTATTCTCTTTTGTTTACATGCGTGCTGCTTGTTCTGCATCACATATTTACGACTATATGGTCTTAAACTGAGCAACTGAAAAAGATTGAAAACCCATTAAGTTTTGTAAATTTCAACAAAAGATTATTTCCCGTGAATACAAAGTGAAAATTTAAAAGAGCTTACAGTTTTGTGAATTGAATCCCAAATAGTTCTATCTCAAGTTCAAATGTATAAATTTCCATCTTTATTTCAGTTGTATTTAAATATAAGGTCAAATATTGAATCTGTTCGTGTGTCTGTAGTTTCGAATATGCAAATGTAGCAGCGGTATGTATTGTGGCGATGGGCTAACAGCCATTTGATCTATTACAATAATATATTCCAAATATGTCTTTGTCTGAGTTCGCTATAGTTTCAAATTAATGTTCCAGTCCAAGAATATTATAAATGAGCACCTTGTATTTCCAGTGAATAACAATTTGAATAAATAAGTCTATCCAAATGAAATACAGAACACAACAATAAGTCTGATTCTGCCTCAGATGTGCAATGCAAGAATGTATAATTTCTCAAGTAAACAAGATTATATAAAAAGGTAAGACACAAAAATTAAACAAGGATGAGGGTGAAAAGTTCATTTCTACAACATTCCAAGTTGTCAACACGACAAGGTCTTTTACTAAAATCATAATAAAGATCATGGCAAACATCAGGTAGACCGGATTTTTCAGTGGAAGGAATTCCAATGTCGTAGCCCCAGAGCCAAATAACATGTTTACCTCTTTTGATAATAATCTGAATATTTAAACCTCACTCATACAGAAATCATTATCTATGTATTCTGTTGTTTACAAAATAAACATTACTGGTCAGGTACATAATGAACTTAATTTTTGACAAGGTTAAGTTCAAAATACAATTATAATATATAATCATGGAGAAAAAAACTTACAAACAAATTACAAATTAAATATTCATAACAATGACATATACTGAAAATGAAATTAATCATCAACTAATGATCTAATGAAAATCAAATTACAATTAATCATCATCTAATAATTTAATGAAAATCCCAATAAAAATTTTCATCATCTAATAATCTAATGAAAATCAAAGTGAAATTAATCATCATTTAATAATCTAATGAAAATCAAAATGAAATTAATTATCATCTAATAATCTAATGAAAATCAAAATGAAATTAATCATCATCTAATAATCTGATGAAAATCAAAGTAAAATTAATCATCATCTAATAATCTAATGAAAATCAAAATGAAATTAATTATCATCTAATAATCTAATGAAAATCAAAATGAAATTAATCATCATCTAATAATCTAATGAAAATCAAAGTGAAATTAATTATCATCTAATAATCTAATGAAAATCAAAATGAAATTAATTATCATCTAATAATCTAATGAAAATCAAAATGAAGTTAATCATCATCTAATAATCTAATGAAAATTAAAGTGAAATTAATCATCATCTAATAATCTAATGAAAAGCAAAATGAAATTAATCATCATCTAATAATCTGATGAAAATGAAAGTGAAATTAATCATCTAATCTTCTAATGAAAATCAAAATGAAATTAATCATCATCTAATAATCTTGTGAAAATCAAAAGAAATGCATGCATATATTACATGAAATTTGATAAGCCAATGCTTTTGACTGTCAACATTTTAAAATATGAACAAGCAAGCAAAATATATACTTAGTAAACATTTTCTTTCCTTTTAATGTTTTGTTCTGCGGATGGGGTGCAGATAGGGTTTGAGTTTAATTACAAAATATATGAGGGTACATATTCAGATTTGTAAATACTCGTCCAATGGGAAACACTCATATCATACAAATTACAAAGCATTATTGTTTGACCCCAAACAATAGCATTTAAAAGTTTGTAACACACAATAATTTGCATCTGTGGCTTGATATCTCATTCGCGTGGTGGGTGGGGGAGGCACTTTAGTAATTCTCACATTAACATATCAGCTCGCGAAGTAAAAACATTGACACAAACAAAAACTTACATTAGTCGTCCTAATTATACTATGGTCCAATACTGATAATGATGTTACAGAAAAGGACTGTAACTTGAGGGTGTGTGGATGAAAGAGAATGTATGACTGACTTTTCCAACCAGGTCTATTCATTTTGCAGATGTTTTGAGGAATATTGGTTACAGTTAATTTTATTCGTGTTGATTTGTATAAGATTTCTGTCCAGAAAAAAAAAGATTTTGAGAAAACTTTAAATCTTTTAACAGCCACGTGAGTTTTATGTGAATATGGTTAAGCAAAGAATTAAATAATCTGTAAAGACGATTGTTTCGGCAATGAAAAATGCATCCGCTATTGCGGAAGAAAATCACAATATATATATTATTACCCTGTCTTAAAGATAATATTTGTTTCAAATCTGTGGGGCTTTTGAAATATATATATATATATATATATATATATATATATATATATATATATATATATATATATATATATATATATATATATATATACACACACATATATATGCATATATATATACATATATATACATATATATATATACATATATATATATACACACACACATATATATATATATATATATATATATATATATATATATATATATATATATATATATATATATATATATATATATATATATATATATATATGGTGAAAATTTAACGAAAATTGCACAAAATACTTCGAATTCATAAAGATGTGAAAATATAGATGAGAGATAGTGAAAACTCCATGTGTCCCACTTGGCAGTTGTCCAACCACGACATAAGGTATCTAACTACACTCAGTTCCTACTTTTAATAGTCAGTTCCTAGCTCGTGTATTACATGAAAGTACGTTTACGCACGTCTGCATATATCGGCAACTGTTTTTATATTCGATCCGATCACGACATTAGTGACAGCTAAGCACATGAAGTTCTTGCGTGTATCAAATACCTTTTGATATGCTAGACTGTATCAAATACTTTTTGATATGCTAGAATGTATCAGATACAAATACTTTTTGATATGCTAGACTGTATCAAATACAAATACTTTTTGATATGCTAGATTCGGCGAATCCCATTATACTAATGTAAAGTGAACAATCAGGTTGCTTGTGGGTGGACAACACACGCAAGTGTAACCAGAACGTACTTCACCCAAATTATTTGATAGTTAGCGATACATTTCGCAACATAGTGACTAATTATTTGTCATCTATTCCGCCCTGTCCTACTGCCCTAGTATGGTCATCTTATCTGGAAAGTTTACAAATAGTCATGACAACAATCAGTGGCGTCACTCGGGTTGGTGTCACCCAGTGCGGTAGCTCATGGTGTCACCCCCATGGTCCTCCTTCCGTAACAGACCATACAGAATCCTTAGTAATGTCATTTTGGTGTCACCCTCTCTGATGGTGTCACCCGGTGCAGTCCGCACCCCCCGCATTCCCCTAGCGACGCCACAGCTGTGCCTGCTAGTCATGTATTTAACTATGTTCGGTTATCCGCTTATGAAATCCGACTAGACCGAGCAGTGTGTGCTCTGTCAAATTTGCAGTTTTTCATTTTGGTGTCACCCCTCTGAGATGGTGTCACCCGGTGCGGTCCGCACCCCCCGCACCCCCTAGCGACGCCACTGACAACAATAGTGATATAGCTATTGCGAAGATTGCGTCATCTAGAACTAATCTTGGCTAATCTCGAACGAAGAGCAACATAAAAGGAATACATTGTAATGTGAATACAGTACAGTTAAACATGTTTGTGTTCCAAAAGAATAAAAATTACGCAACTTGGAAAACAATTTCAGTTTTACATGGAACTAACACGCTATAGCATGTTAACGATTATCTAATACAGGCGTTATTCTAATTTAATTTTATTCAGACATTATTTTCTAATTTAATTTAATTCATTCATTACCATTTGAGTATTAACCCAGATAAGCATTCACAAATTTGATTGCTGTTTTCTGTTCGCAAAGTAAAAATATCTAGACACTAAGTTCAGTGTTGCTAAAAGAGTGTTTGACAGTGTCTAGGAATAATCTGTGTCGATATGTGAGGGAAAAAATTATAATAATTCATACCGAACCGTTAATACGATTTTCTCCCAAAGCAAACAGGTAGAACAGTGCTAAAGATAGCGTTTTAACAACCGAGACTAAACTCAAGTCAGCAGTTTTAAGCAGTTCTGTTCTGAATATTCGTATTAAATTAAAATGATAATTTTGAATTATAAAAATGTTATAAATCGTGCGAAATCGAAGTGTACTGCTATTGGGCACCTGCACTGTGTGCGTTTGACAGATGTGTGTGTGTGTGTGTGTGTGTGTGTGGTTGAACGGCATATCAGAGCAATTTCTGACTCCAAATTTGAGGTTGTAAAACTATTCAAAGATAATACAAAATAAAAAAGGGAAAAATATTAAAATTCTTTAGAAGGTATATCTAATAGAAGGCAAATATAAACAAAAAGCAGAATCATTAAAATATATGTTCAGAATTTAGTATAAAATCTGTGTTCTCTTAGAAAGTCCAAATCATTATCCTGTGGTAGATCATTACAAACCTTCTTAATCGAACGGACATTAAGCAGCAGGGAAGTTCTACAGACCAGACCGTTCCAGCAGAAAAAATCCTCCTACGAGAACTTTCTCCGTAGAAGCCTCAGATTTCAAAAATAAACCTTCCCAGGAAAAACAATTTGCGTAAATTCGACCCAGAGTGCAATTTTTGTGTGCAAATTATATCATTCTGGACAAGGAAAAAATACGATTTTTTAGGGGGGGGGGTGGGAAAATAATCGGGTGTCGAGTGTGCATGCAAGGATCCGGCTGCAATTTCATGAGTAAATTTGATCAAGACCGATTCGATACCTACTACGCGGATCATGAAGATTAATCGTGATAAAACCGTGCGGTGTTGCCTGAGCGTGACTAAAGAAATTTTTAAACTTATTTATATCCATATCGCCGTTACACCAAGTTTGATGAATGTTTCTCAGCGTGTGAGTATCAACGCCATTGAATACTGATAAAATATTACAATTGTCCCTAATTACCTTTGGAATTTGTGTATATCGCTGCGTCACGTAAATCACATCGGTGTTCTTGTGTCGGCCACGCGAGAATATCCTAGCTGGGTTGGTCTGCTTATCCAGCATCACATCATCGAAAACAACAAGATTATTAACATCGCCATCTAAATTTTCCACTGATGGAGCTTCATTAATATCTGTGATGAATTCGATTGTGCCCTCATCGGTATTGTCGCTAAATTCTTTTAGTACTTGATAACATCGCTGATCATCAACAGATGGCGCAACCAAATACAATTTATCCCATTTCAACCATCGCATTATCAAATTTAATAACAACTGCGTTTTTCCAGATCCTGACGGTCCAATGATTATCATTCTTATCGAATTTGGTAACGCCGCGGTGTGTTTTATTTGCTCGCGTTTCTTCGTGGCCGAAAAATCAATTACATTCATGTTACTAGAATACATGGATCTATATTGTGTTAAGTGTCGCACGCGCACAGATACGATAAATCCAATCGAAATCGTTACACGCAACAACAGGAACGCAATCAAGGGTGAATGCGCAGTTTGCAAGACAATCAAATTTAGATTTGTAAAAAAAAAAGTAGAACCGGAGGAGACATCACAACCTCCTTAACAAATTTACCTGGAGCTCCTTGGGCGAAATATCCCGGAGAGAAGCATCTACCAGGATATAATTACTGCGGACCTGGCACGAGACTAGATATGAGACTCAACAATAATAATCAACCAAACCCGGGTGAAGATCCGATAAACGCCATCGATAACGCATGCTACTATCACGATCTTGCGTATCGTAGCGGGGATTTAGAACAAAGACATCTCGCTGATATTAAATTAATTCATGCAATAGACGCAATTCCTAACAAAAATTTTAAAGAGAAATTGGCAACTTGGCTGGTAAAGGGTGCGATGAAAGGTAAATTAGTTCTCGGTGCTGGTAAATTATAATGGAGCAGATATATTATTCTCCGCGAGGTTTTTGGCGAGGAAAATCAGCAATTGCCAAACTTGCCAAGGCAGCAAAAGTAAAACAGTCCGTTGCTGCGTCATGGTTATCGAAACAGGCAGTCTGGCAATTGTATCTTCCTCCACCTAAAAAAAATACCGTACGCGAGTTTCTCTGTGAACGTACCTAATGAGGTCCATCAGGCTGATCTTATGTTTCTTCCTTACGATACCGTTGACGGCGTCACATACAAATATGTTCTGACAGTCGTTGATATCGCTAGCAGGTATAAAGAAGCCGATCCATTATCGAATAAAACAGCAACGGAGATCGCTAAGGCGTTTAGCGAAATTTATTCACGATCCCCGTTGACATGGCCGAAGCTTCTCCAGGTTGATCCAGGTCGAGAATTTCTTGGCGCGGTTACTTCATTGATGAAAAAGAATAATGTTAAAATCCGTCGCGGTATTGTAGGTGTTCATCACAATCAAGCTATCGTCGAAAGATTCAACAAAACGCTTGCAGAACGATTATTCGGATACCAGTACGCGCGTGAATTTATTCAAGATAATCGATCTCACGATTGGGTATCAAGATTGCCTCAGGTAATTAACGCGCTGAATAATGAGACGACTCGAACAATAGCAATGAAGCCCGCAATTGCAATTACAAAATCGAATATACCCCTAAAGCGACATTCTACAATTCAGCCTGTACTAGGTAGCGTCACAGTCAGATATTTATATAAAGAAGGCGAGGCCGAGGGAGGCAGAAAAAGAGCAACCGATCCAAACTGGAGCGTCACGACACATAAAATATCAGCCGTAACAAGATCATCAGGAAGACCAGCAATTTATTTTCTAGATTCGTTAGCACCACAACGAGGATTTACCAAGGAGGAATTACAAATAATACCGAAGGATACTCAATTACCGCCATCGTCACTTATGTGAAATTTAATTCTACCTAACTGAGATAATTTTCTTACTCGAGACACGGCTAGATAAACTAAATTTGACCAGGAAATTCTATCATCGACGATCCAAACCTGGCCATGTACAGTCAATCCCTGCGATGAATGTATCGTTGTTGCGTATCCTAGTTTCCATGGCGATCTTTCTGCGTTTATCGCGTCATTGACAAGATTAATATCAACGAAAATAATATCATTCAAGACCAATATCTTTTCTTCTCCGCATGGCAAAGTAACACTGATATTTTGTTTCCTGGTATCAGCTGGCCTGTAACACAACGGTACCTGCAATGTTGAAAATTTCTCACAATGAAGTTTGAATAACATTTCCTGAATAGCATCGCGAACAATCTTTCTGCTAGCAACAATCAGATGATCTGGACGCCACGAATTTAGAAAAATATCCATCGGAGTTTCGTCAATTATTTTTCTCATTACATCGCATTGAAACTTATTCGGTTGTAATCGAATTATTTTTTTAAACTCGGTCAGTAAAATATCATCGGATCTATAATCAGCATCGATTTCTTCATAATAATCAACGAAGTTCCTGAGCCATTCATGTGGAGATTCGCCATCAATAGGATCTGGCTGACCATGATCTCCGCACATTATTACAGCGGTATTTTTCTCCTCTAACCAGGCCAGGAATGATTTTAGCGTGACAAGACTTACTGTACAAATTTCATCAAATATTATGATTTTGTTGATATATTTATTTCCCATGCGAGCCGAATCCCATAATCCACCGCTGTATTTGAAATAACTATGATACGTACAAGAATCAACGCCGCGTTGTCTTATTTCTCGCGCTAATCTGTGAGTTGGAGTCAACACGATCATATCAGATTTTGAAAATAAATTTATCGCTCTTGTTGTTTTACCGCTACCGCCAGGACCGTTCATGTAGACAAATTTACTTCGTGAAATCGGATCAAATGCAGATGCGGCCGTTGATACTTCATCGTATTTATCTCGATGAAACTTATCGCAATCTTCGACATCGGCGTCTTCGCAATAATCTAGAATATCCTCGTTTTTTATTCTCCAAGTTCCCCAAGAACCACTGGTGATTAAATTCTCCAATCTACACTGATATTTCTTATCGATATAAAACGAATCCGTTGCAACCCTTACCGCGATATCAGAAAATTTATTTATCATCGATAACAAATTGATACTCACATAAGCTAGCATCGATGACCTTAGATGAGTATACTGCGCTGATTCTCCATCGAGATAACTAATCACAGTACCTAACTTCGTTCCATCAATAATAATATTTTCTTTGTTGCAAAATATTCCACGCGATACCGTATCGGCAATAATAAAGTCCATCTCAGCATCATTAATAAATAACCTAGCGTGGCGATGTTTATGATCAACGGATCCTCCTTGAGTAAATTTACCAATTATTTTTCTTCCGATATCTTTCGCATTTTCACAATCCGTTGGCAACCACACCTCGGTCTGCTTTCTATACGATATAATCGCCTCGCTCACCGTCAACGATATTAACATCGACGAATCCAGCATATATCTCAACAATACCGTAGGGACCCATCTTCGCTGAGATAAATGCCGACCAAACCAAATATAACAAATCTTATGCAAATTTTCAGCAAACTCGAATGAAGTTACGTGAGCGAATCCTGTCATGACAAAATCAGGTAACGGTCCGTTAATTGCAACTCTCGTCATCTCGCTGGTGGGATGACCAAATTTAGCAAAGTAATCTGCACAATCACCATATCCGAGGAAACTTCCAGGATAACACGCGCTCATGTCAACGGAAATCATATCTTCGAAATAATATTTGGTATTCCACAATCCTCCATGGCCGTATTCGATACAGCTAAGTTGAATATCAGTGAGAAATTCGTTCCTTGTAGGTTTCCACGAGTTTCTCTCTCTAGCAGCATGAGCAGTAACAGATGGAACAGTAAAGCAGTTCGTTAATAACTGATCAGGATTTGACGAATATTTCACCGCGATATTTTTCATCGATTTATGTAATATTTCATCACGGTAAATATCTCCTCGCGGTAAGATAAACTGATCGTATTTTTCTTCGCTCGAAAATAACCAGACCGATATTGGATCGGACGCGGCTAATATTTTGATATACCTAAACATTGCATCGGAATTGTCTTTCCCGGAATCTACGGGATAAAATTTAACAGAACGATCTCGAGGAAATATCATCACCGACTGCGACCACGCATGTGAATTATGATCAACAATTTCGATTGGTGTTCCTCGAGAACTATACGGCGACGAATATAATATTTCTCCCGATAGTGTTTTAACCGTGATAGGAAATTTAAGTTTCTTACTTAACGCAGCAACATCATCAATCGATGCACCATTAACAACTGTCTTCGCCCATGAGTTAATTTTATCCAACCTCAATTGAGTCAAGCCAGATCCGCGTCGGGCATTTTTCATGTGCTCGATAACTCGCTCGGCAACACAATTTATCATCGGCGATTCTTTCATCGCAGGTAGATTTTTTACATCAGGATTATTATTCAGCCGATAGATTCCATAAACAACAGCACTAGATGGATAAGCTCTAGCATAATAAGGACCGTCAATTCCCAATAACAATCCTGGTTTCGAATTTTTATCAAGAACAACATTTTTCTTACCACCGCGTATTGGGTCTCGTTTATCGCGAATGATCCAAGTGTCATCAGGCATTTGTGCGATAAATTTTATTCCAAAGATAAATCGTTCTTCTTTATGTGAGTTTTTTATATGCTCGATTATCTTCTTCGCTCGCTCTAGATTCATCGTAGCATTAACGAAGTTAGTTTTCCATGTCGACCAGGTATGAATCGCTCCATCATCGAAAAATTCCTTCTTCGCACGATCAACTTCAGGAATGATAAATTCTGCCTCATCAAGATCAAATAAATCCATTATTATATTTTAGACAAATGTTTAAATTATATAATGCAATGCAAATGGATAACAGTCGGATCAACAAAATCATGTGACAAATCCTGCAGAGGTGAATATTGCGGCGCTCATATATACGCAATTCGACGAGGCAGTAAAGGACCACAGCGATGTTTAGTTTGTCAAATTGGCACCCGAGGAAAGACACGATTGTGTTTCTCCTGTGGAGGGAAAAAATATCGTGAGTTACGGAGATATTATGAAAGAAGATCTTCCTCAGTGATAAAATGTGAAGAAGATTATATTAATAGATTCAAGGCAAATTTCGATTTAGACATATAAATATTATATAATGGATTCAAAATCAACGATTCCTACACACGAATATAGATCACATCCAACAATCATTGGATACGAGGCATCTGCCGATGGTAATGTCAGACACATCAAAACAAAAAATTGTATTGGTAGTGTTGTTAATTCGGGTTATCTCAGCTTCACCGCCTCCCGCAAAAACAAAACAAGATATTATAATCACAGATTCATTTACGAGTGTTTTCGAGGACCAATAGAAATTGGACTTGTTATTGATCATATCGATGGAAATAAACTCAATAACAAACTAAATAACCTTCGAGCGGTAACCCAGAGTCAAAATTGCGCCTTTGGTAATACAGGTGGTTCACGATTCGCTAAAGCTGTCAAATCGATAAATCAGGAAACAGGCGAAGAACTTGCATTCGAATCAATGAATGCTGCTGCAAAACATTATGAAATTAATTCCATCACAGTATGGCGAGTAGCAGAAGGAAAAATTCACGCTACATTTTCATATAATTCCGACGCATGGATCAGATTCACCTACATCCAAATAATACCAGACTCAGATAACGAAGATTTTGAAGAATAATTGAATATTACAAAATTAATATAATGAACGAACAAATCATAAGCAATATCATCGAAGCTATCGATGACCTGAGAAAAAAAATAAATCTTTCATCGGATCTAGATACAAATAAAATCAGATCAGAATTCGAAACAATTGTTCAAGGAAAACTCGAATACAAATACACACTGCCGTCCGAATACAAATTAATAAAAAAAATCCAAATTGCGATGTATCAATCGCTAGCTACAGTCAACGATGATCGCATCGAGGATTTCGTTAAATTATCGATGTTGGTGGAGAATGCTAGGTTGATTTTATCTGACGCATATGAATCACGAAAAATTACAAGTTCGCGTGTCAGGCAGTTGAAAAAACTTGTCGATGAAAACAAAATTAGGGAATCTTCCGATTCCTAATTCCACAAAACAAAAAAAAAAGATTAATTTTGAAAATTTCCCTGGATTTTATTTATTTTTTTCGCCCATTTTTTCCCGTGGACAGATTGACTCTCACGATCTTACTAGCAAATTAATACTTACAGTTTCTCCTCGTATATCAAGTAAATTTCCTTTTTGATCCGTTAGTTTGAAATTTATTCTCGTCAACAATCGATTATGACATCGCAGGTAAAACGGATTCATTGGTTCTTTTATTATCAAATAACCAGGAGATGCGCTAGGTGAAAACGAATACAATACAAATCCCTGATTCGCTTGATTCGACACTGACGAATCAACATTATAGCTACCCTCGACAACATCCGCGTGAAGATAAATCGCGATAACTTCCGTTATATTAACGATATCCGGCGATATATGTCGTCCACCTTTGTCAGGATCGTTATTGTGTTTAAGAATCAATTCTGAATGTACTTTTTTAGTCCATGCGGCATGTAATTTCGGAAATAAATCATCAATGGTATCAGTGACGGATTTTCTCATCGTATCAAAATCAGAATTGGGAAATTTGAAATTTGGCAGTGTTTCCTCGGTTAATTCAAATACTCTCATGAATTTTTGTTTTTCTCCTGAGTTTTTGATCAACTCGAATTTGCTAATAGGAAGAACATACTCGGCAATTGATATATCGTCGACTATCGCCCGAATAAACATATCATGATAATATTCAATATCATTCGCAAGTTGATTTAAAATTTTCACGTGCTTTATAATTTCGCTACATGAACCAGATTTATTTAGGATACATTCATGAAATGATCCTCGCAATAAATTTAATTGTAATTCGTGTTCTTGAATAAACTCGTCTAGTGTTCTTCTTACCAAGATACCGTCTATGGGGGCTATTATCCTGTTAATGTGGGTAGCGTCGAAGATTTTCACATCTGGGGGGATTTTAGGAAGAGGCAGCCATGAGAGAATTCTTTCGTTAATAAAAGTGAAAGCGAACACTACTAGGTTAAATTTGTGGTTATTCATGAGGTTGATGGCGCTATCGATCAGAGGTTTGTGTTTGTTATCTCCGTACCATCCTTCGTCGGTTGTAAAATCCGATTTTTTTGGTTCCGGTAGTTCTGGAAGGGTTTCATCATACCAACCTGGAATAATAACATCCGATTTTTTTGGTTCTACCAGAGGTGCGACCTCGGGCCAACCTAGAACTGTCCTAATCGATGATTGGTAAATATCTACCACGTACGGTGATTTCACTTCTATCATTGACGATAGTGTTGGATCATGTGAAGATATCTTTATTCCCGGAGTAGCATCGCCGGTTATATTTGATATTCTAGTGATAAACTCATTATTCAGCTGATCAATTTCATAACTGCCCGTTGGTATACCAACGACGATCCAATCAGGTGTTCCATCGGGTTTATTTTTATTTGCAAAAACAAGTGAATTATTTGGCATCAAATTACCGAATGATTTTGATCTAACATTAGGCCAGCTATTGTAGACGCGCAATTGTGTTAATGCAATTTCGTTGACGCTGATTGGTGTTGAAAAATTAATGCTAAATTCTGGTTTCGTTGAACTTAACGATATTAACGTTGTTGTCGGCGGTGTCGTGTTTGTCACGATCTGGGCTAACTCGGACATTATTAATATTCATTTGTTCAATCTCGGAGTAGATACTGATAATCGAAGAAAATTCTAGATCGGATATAATACCGTCATTAAGACTCTCCGAAAGTAACGATGATAATTTTGAGTACGCGTCATTGATCTTAGTTAGTTTACTTTTGTACGAAGATAACTTTTCACTTGTGCACGAGGATATCTTTTTTGCGATGATATTTAAAACACCGGCAATTGTCGTTGTTGACGAGATTATTATTGTTGCTACGATTGGCGCTATCATTGTTACCGCGGATAGAATTATTCCTGCACCAGCGACTACCGCAGATACTGCGTACACAGCAACATCAATGGTAACTAATCTGCGCTGATATTTCTTTATTTTTATCTGATAATCGTCGAGGAGTTTTTTTAACGAATCCTGCCATGATCGCGCCTGATTGTATCGGTAATCCGATGCGGTCATTTATTAATCTACGATATCAATTGCATAATCACTGTTATATTCGTATAAAAATTCGAAAATTGCAGAATAGTGAGTTGGTTCTGTGAAAGATCTATCTGGTGGTTCCAAATAAATAAATGTGTTGCTATTTTCTTTTAACGCAATAATAAAAAATCCCGGGGAAATTTCATGAAATTTATAACCAGAATTTAGTTGTCTTTCTTGTACTACTTGCACATTAAATTTTATGTCGGAGATAATATATACCCGATATATACCAGTAATTGGCGCATTGAAAGTAAAATCGTTACTTCCGGGGCTCCAAAAAAGATCATATGACCTAAACACAAATGGTACATAACAGGATATTTTTTTTGTTTCTACCTTCGCTGGTATCGAAATTTGCGATAATCTTTCAAGGTTCATTGACGATATTTTTGTGTTGATGTAATCAAACCTCGTAGTTGCTCTGAGAATATCCTCGTTAATATCTCGAATTTCTTTCTCGTACACTGATGTTTCAACTCGTTTTGATATCATTTTAGTTAACATGTCGGTGTCATTGAGATTATTCTCGTCGAGTTTTTTTATTTCATCGTTGATGGATTTTATTTGTTCTTGCATCGCGTTAATCCCCTTGGTAAATTCGGGAACAACAACATCGCCGAGTTTAATAATTTCCTCGTTGATTTTTTTGCTGAGATCGTCGATTGATGGTTTCTGACCCATCGAGATATTTACTTTGTTAATTTCGGCAAGAATATTAGTAATTTCCTCGTTGATTTTTTTTATTTTCTCGCTGAGATCGTCGATTGATGTTTTATCGATTTTCTGACCCATCGCGGTATTTATTTTGGTAATATCGGCGAGAATTTCAGTGATATCCTCGTTGATTTTTCTTATTCTCTCGCTGAGATCGTCATGCGATGCTTGATCGGCTTTTTTCTTTGCTAGTTCGTTTGCGGCGGAGGAAGTATCGCTGGATGTTTTTATGTTCTCGTCAAATTTTTTGCTAAATTTAGCTAAGGCATCGTCAAGTTTTTTAAGGTCGTTATTTAGCTTGTTAAGTCTTTTTGTCATTCTGTCCTGAAGATCGTCGTGTAATGCTTTATCGGCCTTCAGAAGCAACGTTGCTGATAACTCTTTGTCGGATTTTTCCACATCCGCGATATTGGCCTTCAGGGGTAACTTCGCTATAATATCGGCGATAGATTTTAATACCATCTCCGATTGGCGAGTAAATTGACTGATATGATCGTTATATTCTTCTCGCTTAATTATATCAGCTATTTTGATATTGCTAGTTTGCAATCGCCCTTCGGTATTTTGAAAAACAGCAACTTCACCAGGATCCACCTCTGACAGCGATAAAAGATTGTTAATATCATCCCTCGTGGCAAATTTTGATGTATCGATGTCGCCCGTTCCTTTTTTTTCTTTCCTAAAAAGAGATCTACCGTAAATGTCAACCATGATATTTATCTACGGTATATTCAAATAAAATTTTGCGATAAGGATTGGATGATTTTGAAATTGCATCAAGGACATTAATTGACTCCGGGCCGCATATTGGTGGATCTGCTAATGTTTGTGTTGGAAGCGTTGAATACCAAACCGGAAGTTTTAGTTTTGACACGTATTTGATAAATTCATTTGGCGGTGCTAATCCTTATGAGTCGAAGTAAATAACTTCGCGAGGATTAATCGCGTAAGCAACCCAGTGAGTGCCAGGACCAGAATTTTTATCAAGATTTATTATTCCTGTCTCGGTACGATTCGGTTTATCTGGTAGTTGATCTCGCATAAATACACCTCTGAAAAATTTTATTTTCTTTTTTTTTTGCTTCACTTATCAAATCTAAATTTGAGGCTGGTAGGCTCGACTTAACCCGGATCCGTACGGGGGTCGTCTTAGGTAAAGGCCGGATCCTTGTCGTCGCTGCATCGCTTTTGCAAGAAGAAGAGGAGCAAGAAGGGGGAATATCCCTCCCTTTTTTTTGCGATATCTTCCTCCGGTAACTTTTTTTGCTAATGCGGAACCTATCCCTCCAAGTGCACCCAATCCTACTGCCTTTCCAATCGCGGGGAGAGCCCCAGCTATCAATCCTGGAATAGCGGCCAATAGCGGGAAAATACCACCTACTTTGATCATATCTCTGATTGCTCCTATTGAGAGATTCAGGCGAATACCAGTATTTGCTGATCTGGCTCTGTTAAAATGTCCGTGTTGATTTTTAGTTAACGATAGTTTGTTAGGTCCACCGTGAAGCTGATTGCTTTTCAAGGTTAAACTTAAACCTCGTCGCGCTGTTGTTGCTGATTGAAGTTTTTTTATCTGACCTGGGGTCAGTGTTACGCTGACGTGCTCGTATGGCATATTAATAATCACTTAATCTAAATTTAGAATTTATCACATGTTTTCTACGGGTGCATCAATAACTCTCATTCTACCACTGATGCCTTCCAAGATCATTGTTCTATCGCTGAGAATAACTGCAATTGCTCTTGCCAGTCCGCCTGTGTTAATTCTGGCCTTGAAGTGAATATCGACAACCGACTGTTTTACCAAATCAAGATGTTCCAGGGAAAAATAATAGATAGGATAGAGAGTATTAAAATCTAGTTGTGATATTTGCAATCCAGTATCAATATTTTGATCGCGGCCCATAAAACTTAGTAATCGATGATACGCGCGTGCCGTAGAATATTGAGCAAAATTGATAGCTATTTCTTCGGTTGGCTCCTGTTGGCCATTTATTCTTAATGATACGTTTGTCGCCTCGAATTTATCAAATATCATGTGACTGTGTAATTGATCGTATTTATTTATGTTTTGGAGAGCAACAAAGATATGTCTTGGTGCAGAGGAGCCTTGTTGTGACGCAATTCGCCAGGTAAATATTCCGTTAATATTAACATCGCAGGAGTCGGTCATAGTTGTCAGCCAAGACATAATGGATTTTCCACCTTGATTCATAAATGACAATAATTTTTCTTCTATAATCATCGACGGTGTTATTGCTGGCATCCACAAGGTAATTTTTTCAAGGACAACTTTGCCAGCATCTGGACCAGCTTCTCGCCAGATGGCTCTATTATCATCGGCGTCTCGAACGAAAGATATCGTATGCTTCGCTCCGTAAATAACTTTTCTAAAATGTCTGCAAAATCCAAAAATATGAGATAATGGAATTGCACAGGAAAATCTTCGATCACCCCCAACTAACATTTTATTTCGTGTGTAAAATCCAAGGTTGTAATTATCATTGATGTTAAGTGCTACAGGAACATTGGTGGCGTTGGCATTATCAGCGGCATTTCGTGGTACACCAAAAGTAATTGAAATATTATCAGGATGATCAGAGTTATCCTTGGCGAACATCATACTAGGACCGGCTGACCTGGTAAAATCATCAGAGTATCTTGCTAGTCCTATGATCGTCGTTGCTATATCAACATTATTCGTGATTGATTCAATCTCTTTTCCATCGATCATGTAAGTGGCATTCTTGAATAATGCCATGATACCATTGTTAACAAATCCTATCTTATAAGCCGCCGCAAAGTTGGTATCATCAGCTTCTTTTACAATTCTTCCAACAAATTCGATATAAGCCTCAGATGGAAGAAAATATCTTGTTGTATCGTGGACTTGTATTTCCTTTCGATTTCTTGAATTTGGTTCAACTACATTGTACGAGAAATACTGAAAATTTCGCACTGATGTATCCCTACCTACTGGCTCGTCCATGTCAAATACTTCATTTGACACTTGTGCGAACATTTATTATTAATAATATCGTCTAAAACGAAAGATGAAAGTCAAAGTCACGCTGACGTGATCGTATGGCATATTAATAATCACTTCATCTAAATTTAGAATTTGTTACATGTTCTCTACGGGCGCGTCGATGACTTTCATTCTACCGCTGATGCCTTCCAGGATCATTGTTCTATCGCTGAGAATAACTGCAATTGCTCTTGCGTTTCCGTTTGTGTTAATTCTGGCATTGAAATGAATATCGACTACCGACTGCTTTACCAAATCAAGATGTTCCAGGGAAAAATAATAGATAGGATAGAGAGTATTAAAATCCAATTGTGATATTTGCAATCCAGTATCAATATTTTGATCGTGACCCATAAAACTTAGTAATCGATGATACGCGCGCGCAGTAGAAAATTGGTCAAAATTGATGGTTATTTCTTCGGTTGGCTCCTGTTGACCGTTTATTCTTAATGATACGTTTGTTGCCTCGAATTGATCAAATATCATGTGACTGTGTTCTTGATCGTATTTATTTATGTTTTGGAGAGCAACAAAGATGTGTCTTGGTGCGGAGGAGCCCTGCTGTGAAGCAATTTGCCAGGTAAATATTCCGTTAATATCAATATCTAGGGAATAGGTCGTTGTTGTCAACCAGGACATGATGGACTTTCCGCCTTGATTCATAAATGACAATAATTTTTCTTCTATAATCATCGACGGTGTTATTGCTGGCATCCACAAGGTAATTTTTTCAAGGACAACTTTACCAGCATCACCAGGATCTCGCCAAATGGCCCTATCATCATTGGCATCTCGAACAAAAATTATCGTATGATTTGCTCCATATATAACTTTTCTAAAATGTCTGCAAAATCCAAAAATATGAGATAATGGAATTGCACAGGAAAATTTTCGATCGTCATCTTTTAGCATTTTTCTTCGTGTGTGAAATCCAAGATTGTAATTGTTATTGGTGGCGAGCATTACTTGCGAAGTATCAGCGGCGGCAGCACCAGCGGCATTTGTCGGTACACCAATATTAAAAGGAACGTGATCAGGTTCTTCAGAATTATCTTTAGCAAACATCATACTAGGACCTGCTGATCTGGTAAAATCATCTGAGTATCTGGCTAGACCTATGATCGTCGTTGCTATATCAACATTATTCGTGATTGATTCGATCTCATTTCCGTCGATCATGTAAGTGAAGCTCTTGAATAATGCCATGATACCGTTGTTGACGAATCCTATTTTAAAATTGGTGTCAAAGTCGGTACCATCAGCCGCTTTTACCATTTTCCCAACAAATTCGATATACGCCTCAGATGGAAGAAAATATCTTGTTGTATCGTGGACTTGTATTTCATTTCGATTTCTTGAATCTGGCTCAACTGCATCATACGAGAAATACTGGAAATCTCGCACTGATGTATCCCTACCTACTGGTTCATCCATGTCAAATACTTCATTTGACACTTGTGCGAACATTTATTATTAATAATATCGTCTAAAACGAAGACCATCACCTGAAACAAAACTTGTATTTGCTAAATTTGTATTAGCAACATTCTGCGCTAGATTTGTATTAGCAACTTCCTGCGCTAGATTTGTTATAGCAGCTTCTTGTGCCAGATCATTTATTTTTTTATTTGCTGCGTCATTTATGGCCTTACTGACTTCAGGTGGCATTTCGCTGGTAATGGGTAATTTGACGGGTTGTTTTTTACGTACTAAACTTAATATTTTATTTTTGATAGCGTTGAAGCCTTTACTAGCCAAATTACCGATACCAGAAACAGCAGTCTCACCTATCTTTCCTATCGCTTTCAATCCTAGTTGTTTTACCATTGGTCCAATTTTAGGTATTACTCGCGTGACAAGACTTCCAATGATATCGCCGAATCCATTACCGTGAATATATTTGTACACTGGCAATCGAGAGTTTACTATGCGGACCTGCTTAGGTCTGCGTTGATATTTGTGAACAATCATATTATTTCAATTGTATTGTTTTAATCGATGAGTTCATCGACAAACTCTTTATAAATGTGAGAATCGATGATACCGCCGCGAAATAATCGCTGACAAATATCTGATGCTTCGTTAGTTATTTCACGGGAGTTATTTCCAGCTCGTTTTCCTCCGATTAATACTTCGAGGCGAGATACGTCATTGACAACATTATCAGGGCAAATGGTATATCCTTCTCCCATTTTTGGTTCTTCAGGTGGTTTTAATATTTCTTCCCGATCTAATCGTCTTATTTCTTTTGCAAAAATTTTGTAATCAGGATCTTCGATATCAATAGGTTTTCCCACAGAAGCAAAATACACAGTGGGTATCCATTGTTCCCTTGACATTTTTAAATCACGATGTTTTGTTTTCAAATAATTTTCTGGTTCCATAAAACCAAACCTTACGATTCGAATTAATTCATCTTGGTCACTAAATTTTTCAAGAGTAGCACGGGTAAAATATCTTGATGGCATGATTCTTTTTTGTCTAATTTCTGGAAATTTGGGTTCAAACTCTTCTGATTCAGTTTCAACTTTGTGAAATGAAGGCAAAGGTAGCGATAATGGTTTAGATTTGTGTATCTTTTCATAATTACCTACCAAAAGAATAAATTTAGTATATTCTGGATCATTAAATTTAACTACTTTGACACCCTTGTATGCATAATATACCCACCTTATCCAATTTGTGTATATTACTCTCTCGGATTGACCCGGTTTCATCAGTTTTTTTCGTCTGTTTTTCTCAAAATTTTCCACAGTAAATTTTACAACCTCATCCGGATTCATTGATTTTATTCTTGCGATAGTTTCATCGGTAAATTTATCGGAACCCGAAGTTTTTATTTTTTCACTTTGAGGTTGTTCTTGCGGCAATTGTTCTTGCAGCTCTTGTTCTCGTTGCAATTGTTCTTGTTGTGCTCGTGTTTCTGCTCGTTCTTGTGCTTGCACTCGTGTTTGTTCTTGTTCACGTCGAATTTGCTCAAGTTGACCCGGAACCACTCGAGTGTGTTGCTTGATATCTCTCGTCATGGGAATAAGCCCAAGTTCTCTAAGTTCCTTATCTTCCTTTTTACTACCATATGCGACTTGCTCGATCGCTCCGGTAACTGGACTCAGCCACTTTGACGATACTTCACCAATATGATGTTGCTCATCATCGTACTCACGAACTTTTTTCTTAAATAATCGTTTTGTCGGAATAAGCTTCTTTACTGCCGCTAATTCTTCTCGCGCTAATCTGGCAGAATGAGGTTCTCCAACTGTACTAGTTTTCCGACTCATCTTATTTTCAACTATATTGTTTTAATGCAAGGTAAAATTAGTATCTGCAGCCCTTTCCTTGCCAAACTTCATCGACACCCGAACTTTTTCCCACCACCCCCCCCCCCCTAAAAAATCGTATTTTTTCCTTGTCCAGAATGATATAATTTGCACACAAAAATTGCACTCTGGGTCGAATTTACGCAAATTGTTTTTCCTGGGAAGGTTTATTTTTGAAATCTGAGGCTTCTACGGAGAAAGTTCTCGTAGGAGGATTTTTTCTGCTGGAACGGTCTGGTCTGTAGAACTTCCCTGCTGCTGACATTACAAAACTGTCCTACAGGGTCAATTTTGATACATTCGACAAGAATGTGTTTCACTCCAAGAGGACATGGTAAGGAATCCAGACTTGTCCCGGTTCAGACTTCACGAGGTACGCATCAGCCAGGTACAGCATATTGCAGTCTAGACGCGCGAGCGAGACAACACCACCTAGTCTTTGCGATATGTTCTATCTCAAGAAAGTCATTCCCCAATAGAGGCATTGATGTCAAAAGGCTTGTTTTCGGAGTCTTCATGCCACTAATTATGCCTAGCAGATAGCACGTGCTGTTTAATATAACACTTACAGTCATTTTCCATAATCTTTCATTGAGAATCGGGTGACCGCAGCGTAGCTTTGACTGCTTTCTCTTTATTCTTGCTACCAATGTGACAAGGCGGCCAATGCTACTGAATAAATTTTGCCTAATTTTTTTTATCACATCATGTATCACTAAGTCATCTGATATTAGCGTATTTTTAAACTTAAAGATTTGCATGGATTTTAACCTTTAACTGAGGGCAAATTAGTATGCCAAGAGTTCGTGTGAATATGGGTTTCAATTTGTACGAAAATAATTGGTATCTAAGCCTTAAAATATCATAATATGGTGGATTTGGTGGATTAGATTAGAGTTTGGTCATATACGAAATAGCCATTTCCGCTATAGTTCATTTGCTCAAGATGGGGACATTCTGAAGGGGAAGCTCAAAACCTTTCCATGCAAAGATCAAGTTCATGCCTGTGTTTCAGATCAACTTAAGCAAGATATTCGAGCTGATCCGTGCACAACCAAGCCATGATCAAGTTTGCAGAGGCCCCGAGTGGTCTAAAGTGCTCACCGTTCCGGATCACTGCCAGTTCACCTGTCTGCGGGGGTTCGAGTCTGAGGATCTGATGTTAGTACGTGAGGAAGCTTGCCATTAGCTTCTCGTGGGTCGGTGGTTCTTTCTGGGGTTTTCCCAGGTTCTTCCTCCACCATTTATACCGGCCATCATGTATAGCCTAACTTGGGCTGAAAACGGCATTATACCCTAAAACAACAACATCAAGTTTATTAAAGTCCTTGTTACGGGGTATACGTGCAGGTTCGTACAAGACATTAGTTACAGATTTCAACGAGTGCAGGGAGAAATTGGAGTTGGTTATTTTAGAGAATTATTCACATCAAAACTCCTTATGTTGATGGACCATGTACTCGATGCACAACTAGTATTTGTCAAAGTCTAAGTTCTACGTATTAGATACAAACTCCCTGACCATGCAGACAATGACAGTTATGTTACCGTTCAAAAACCCGCTTTTTGGCACGAAACGATTTGTCTCTCGAAAGATGGTTGCGTAATACTGATATAAAACAAAGGGATTTCTTGACCGAGCGATGTCAACCCTGGCGTGAATCCCGCTAGAACTCACATGTTTCCCCTGATGCCAAAGACTTCGATACAACTACTATTGTAAACTGGAAATACCAACGCGTCCAAACTATTAATAATTTTACTTTAAACTTTCTAATTACCTGTCAACCTCACAACTGCATGGTTTCTCCTCATTAAATTTCCTTAACGTACCGCCAGTATTCCACGTGTGAAAATATACAACTCAACCACCTAATACAGGGTACTATTTCTACTACACCACCTTGGGCCAGTCAAATCATTATTTTATGCAATATTTCGCTTGTAACTCTACACGATATTTACCACCATAGCAACAATAAACGGCGCCACCAGATGATGGAACAGTCCCTTCTCAATTATTCCATTGTGGAATTTACCAATCCTCAGTCATAAATACTGCACATTGAGTCACACGATCAGATTTTAATGGTGCCTACAGAGCTCCAGGGACACTCATGCGGATCTGTCCTGATATCACTAAAAATAAACAATGTAAGCATAAAATTTCACTAACACTTGACTCCGTGACGTTTGCTCTTGACAAATTTTTCGTTCTGAGGACTATTTCCCCAGCACCGACTTCCCATAATGAAACAAGTAATAAAAAATCTAAGAAATCCTTAAAATCGAGAGTTATAAACAATTGCGCATACTCCATCTTTATTACTATACTTATTCAGTTCTTTTATAAGTGGTCTTGATTCATCGAATGAAACCGACTGACTTACAAATATTCATTTGTTCTCTATTAGACCTTGATGAATATCCTGTTTCATATCTGTTCATTTATTCTGTATTTGTGCTCGAAGGATCATATTAAAGTGACTCATTAATAAATGTTGATTACTTGCACCTGCATATTGACGCTTGCCGATACTCAAGATGGTAGCTACATCGTTTGTTATATATCTGAGCTGAACGGATTCTAAAAAGTGGCAGCTTGATAATTTACCATTTAGGCTTCTGACTGAAAGATTTAAAGGAAAAAAAAAGAAACTGCTTTTGCTCATTTGTTCTGCTTTTGGGTTATAGAATCCAACGAAAGTGGCTGCTCCTGTTTTCTACATGATGACTTGAGTAATGGAAAAAGGTCTCTTTAAAATATATCAATTTCCTCCACTGTTATCAAGATCTGCACATATCCTATATAACGACTTTTGGAATGCCAGGAAAGTGGTATGTACTTATAGACGTGTTTGAGGTTTGCAATGATGGTTACATGAGCTATGTCGTTTTCTCCCTGAATAGGCGCCTTACTGGATTAATTATACAACTAATTGTTCCGGCCGGCAGGCCAGGCATAAAACCCGCACAGCTTTAACCACCCAGATTTTATGACTTTTGCTCATTGAAGTTACATCTCCAGTGGGTTGGACTTAATTGGGTATTCTAATTGATACATGTTTGTATGACGTCATCGGTAGCCATATATGTAGGCTACTGATAATCTTTGATTGTATGGGTTGCTTTCACAGACGTCACGATTGTGTACGCAAATACCCACAATGCAATGCGCGCACATTGCGCCGCCATTTTGAGTCCCTGTCAAACCGTTGTCAACGTCAGTCATTACGTATGTTCACGAAACAATTTTTATTTAATCGTCGATAAGTTTATTTACTTTACATAAACAATAGAGAAATTATATATGAAATTAAGAGCCCCTCTAGCACGAAAGATATAATAAAGCTGGAAATACCCTGGCTTATATCGAAAGAAGGAATATTGAAATTGAACCGTAATTACACATATTACTATCAAGGTGGCGCTCACCAGATAATATGTACTTTTGAGAGAGTGACGTATGTAAGGTGAAGTAGTTCGCATTTAAAACATGCACAGTGGAGAGAATGTTTGCATACCTCTATGCTACATTAATGTAATGTGGATGATATTTCTTTTGGATATTGTACTTTTGGAAATTTTACATGATTTAAGCACGCTGCTAACTAAAATGACTGCTCCCTTGAGTTAAAAAATCAGTCTGAATTAGTCTAAAGTACACTATACATAGCAGCTATTAAAATAGGGAAAATGAATTTTGCCAGACTAGACAATACCAACTTCTGAAAGTGCAATGAATGAATTACCAAATATATAAAATGTAAAAAAAAGTTATCGGCTCTTTTTTTATACAATTTACCTCTGAAGTTCAGGAAGTGAAAATGGCCAAGTAGAGCTAGCACTTTTTTGAAAGATGCACATTTGAAGTAAGGCCAAGCTGTATACTCTATAACCCATAGTACACCCATCAATCATACACCAAAATAAAGGGAATTAAAGGTTCTTTGCATTATACCTAAGATATACAAGGTCTTTTTTAAATAGCCAGTATAACCAGTGAGGAAAGCCAGGGACATTCTTTTTCTTTAAAATCCTAACCCTTATGCAAAATGCGAAACTGTATAGCGCCACCCAAACAGAAATGCAGGTATCACTGACAGAAAATATTGTGATTCGGTTTTTTTTCCTTAAATTATCTTGTATAATGTCTCCAAGATTGTCATCTTGAACGAGTATTTCCGGACAAAAATCGTCGGGATACAATATCAGTTACTGATCATAATAGCCCGTGTATTTTGCGAGAACTTGGATGTATAAATAATTGTCACGAAAGCAAGTGATTGTGCCAAAGACAGCTGACAAACCAATTTTAATTAATACGATCAATTATTGTATTTGTTGTGGACATCATGAACATAGGATGATAATGAATGAAAACGAGCGAGAACTGTTCAAAGATGTTTCATCTTCAGTGTATTAAAACGAAGCATGTGCCTAACGGAACATGATTTTGCGTCCAATGTCACAATCGATTATTCTTGAAATGCTAAATGAAATTACATAGTAACGATTGACTTTTTAAATTGAAAGATAAGGAAATGACTGATTTCAGCCCATGAAAATTGAAATTTTTTACATGTTCTTGTTCTTTGCGAATCCATTTGTTTATGCGTCTGTTTATTGATGGATCTATTTATTTATGAAAGAATAACAAAGATGATAGAAATGTTAATGCTTAATTTAAGAAAATAGGGGTGAAGTAATAAATTCAGTCTCGTGCGGTTGACATACACAACAGATTGTGGTGCATTAAGATCTCTTTACGTACAAAATCATACGTGCCTTCGTAATTATGTGGTTGGAACAAGGTTTTTAGATGTCGCTTTTGCGTCGCTAGGGAATCAATATGGCGGATATGGAAGTGCACACGTTTTGTGACGTCACGTGAAAACAACGGATATGGTAAATGACAGTTGTAATTTCTACACTGAATTCGTCTCAAGATGCTTTATTGAAACAGCACACTTGGAAGACCGTTATAGGATAGTCTGTCATAATAAAGATACACCTGTAAGTATGTCAGCGGGTAGGAGTGATGTTAGAATTGTGGTGGAAATTAATCGTTGAGTTGTTGGAAGTTAATATATGCATACCAGGAGACGACCGCAGACCTTGCATGGACGACATCTACTCTGAAAAATGGCATAGGGTATGAACCTGTAGTCTATACAAGCATAAAAGCGCATCTTAAAGCATAAAAAGGCCCTATTTTAAGGTATGACTCACTTAAGTCCAATAAAAAAGACATATTCGTTATCTTTTATACAATCGGCATTCTTCCAGTATAGCAAACGTCTAAAATTATACAGTACTGGAAAAGATTCAACAATTACGAAAATTAAATACTTGAAACGCATAGGTCCAAGAATTAACCGGTACGATTAAGTAGTGTTATGCATATTTGATTTAATTTATATCTGATTTAATTGTTTGTAAATTTTTTAATCTTTTTAATTTAATTATATGTCAAAATAATGTAGTTTTGATTACTAGGAACTGGATACTTTTCCAGAAAATAGTTTTACCTTGACTATTCATTCTTGTAAACACATAAAGCTGACCTAGTTCCCGACGTTAATTCAGAATTAGTAACAATCACGTCAACAAGTTTGTGTTGTTATTTATGTTTATTGTGGGAATAATAAGAGTGAGATCGATGTTGTATTGAGTACGTGATCCTAGGTTTGTAAATAGCTTTATTGAAGCAAACAACTTTTTTAAATTATTTTATTCTTTGAATAAAATGATTGGTTCTTGTCAGGGCCATGCTGAGAGTACGTGATGTAAACATGATCACGTGACCATTATCCGGCCATCTTTTTTGCGCAATATTCAAGTTTTAAACCATTGTTTAGGGAGAGATCTCTGTCGCGTTTCTAACAACTGAGACGTAAAGGTGTTTCTTTTGTTGTGTCATTTTGGGAATTACATTTTAATGTTTATTCAAATTATTTGGATTCAAAAGAAAGGATTAATTCGTTTCTCTGGAAATATTTTTGAGTGCTCATAATAATTCTTGAACAAAGACTTTTTAAAAAAAAAAAACTTTATTTGGATTTTTAAAATCGGAGGATTATTTCTTGTGTTTCTACAAGGGACTGTAGACAACATTGAACAGGATACAGCATAGTCATCGCCTTCCATCTTGGATTCTTCGTCGGGACTCGAACTTGAAATCATTAGAACATTTCATTATTAGGACTTCTAAACTTTTATTCGTGGATTATTCTTGGATTATTTTGGGATTTGATTCTTAAAACTGTAAGTTCTTATTTTTTAATTTTTACAGTATTTTCCAGGGAAATAAATAATTTGTTAAATTTTTCAAAGCTTGTTGTTTTCACTCTTTTTGTGTCGCTGTTTATTCGAGCTTAAACACGTAACAGTAGAAACAAATGTCTTTTGAATGGTCTGTTCCCACCACTTGACTCTGCAAGGGGTAAGAATTAGTCTTTGCAGACATCAAATCTCTGTTCTAGTTTCTATTGCACACAAAAAAAAGCATTTTGTGGCCTCAATAAATGTGTCGTTAATCGCTGATTTCTTCTATACAAATAACACCGTCTACCGCCGGGGTTTTGTACTTTTATGTAACTTGTATGAACTTTGTGTACCATCAACGTAAAGGTATCCCGTCTTTGTCTTCTCCTTCCCCCTCCCTTCCCTCTGAGAATGGCATAATTAGTGCCTGCCGATTTATAAAGGTCCATTTATCCTCTCTTCCCATCCCAAACCTTGCGGAGTTCTCCTTTTCAGACACATTTTCCCTAAATTCTTCATTTCACGTTTGCGCACAAATCAACCTTACAATACAGTGTGTTTCTATAACAGTGTCGAGTTTATTTTAGATAGGTAGCCCATTTAATGGATTTTGAAACAAATTACTTAAAATTGTGCACAGAATAAGGACGTCAACAGCCATCACAGACGAGTGATATTTCATTTCAGTCTTAACAAGATCAGTTCTCCATATTTGTACGTATAGATCTTACAGACACCAGAAAGAGGCGATGATCTGTTGACCTTGCGGTTCACCAATCAAATGTAAGCTTTAAAAAATTATAAAAGTGACGCACGTCATTCGGAACATATATTTACTGACGATAACACTCCCAAGCACGAACTTGCAATGTTTTATCTGCAAGAATACTCATAGACTGGTTCCCTGCTGAGTATGCTCCCTGTATTGCACTCTGCTATACTAAGTATAATTAGTATAGCGGAGTGCAACACAGGGAGCATGCTAAGCAGTGAACCAGACTAGAATATTCGAAATAAGTGGACTGGGAATTCCACCAAAACACGAACTTTTATTTGTGTCTGTCAGATCTACACGTAGGACTCCGATTTTAATCAAACTGAGTCCATTCGTCCTTAAAAGCGTGGTTTGAAGAAGCCCTAAAATCCACAAAACCTAGTTCTCATGAAAATGGAGAGGCCAGAGTGGACTTTAATTCTTTCACGAATCATCTGCCTAATAACAATTTTGCGTGAGCAGCTGGTTAAGAAATCTGAGTTTTCGTTAAAACTTCTTAAAATTTAGTGGAACGATCGAATATGTTAAGAAAACAACTGTTTCAATGTTTCTCTTTCTTTTTAATGTTAATCCAGGGCTGATGGTAGATCGCCATCATTTATCTAAGACTGAAAGACCTTTATGCCAGGATACTAAGTTGGTCAAATTCTGTCGAACGGCGTTTTTTGTTTAAAAATACAACTTTCGCTTTAATTATTTTCTAGTTTTATATTTAGAGATAGATTAATGTTACTGAAACAAACGTTAACGCCCTTTTTATGAGGACAGCGTTTTGTTTTATATGTGGTCAAATTCTATTTAGTGTCTTTTTATAACATTAGCCACATTCGATTGTTGATTGGAATGATTGAACCAACTGAAAATCTTAATACCAGGATGTTTTTGTCAAATTTGGCACCATTCTGTTCAGCTGTTATTGCAAGACAGACGTTTGAAGGTTGTTCTATTTTATTTACGACGGCCTTAATGTAAGGCAGACTGGCAGATTGACGTCGTTCATAACCCCCCAAAAAATAATAATAAAATAAATCCTTTAGGCCAGAGTGCTTTCTGTGAAATTTGTAACATTTAGCTGATGGGATTTTTTAGAAGATGTTATATAGAAAGGTTTTTCTACTTTAGTAACGTTGTTCACGTTTGATGCAACATTTAATTGACCCTTCAAGCAAGGATGTCTTGTGTTAAATTTGTGCAAATTTTGCTGAGCGATTATTGAGAAAAAGTCGTTGAAAGGCTTTATTGTATTTAGTATCGGTAGCCGTATTTGAAAGTGAATTCGCATCATTTGTATTAGTCTCAAAGGCTGGTATATCCAATTTGGACAATTTCTCTGAATATTGGAATTTGAGAAGTCTCCTATGTTTAATAATGTGACCATATTTCGATGGTTCACTGACATCATCTGTATAAAATTCGAAAGGACTTTGAGCAAGATACGTTCTGTCAATATCAGAAGTCGTTTAAAGTTTTGTTTTAATTTTAGCAACGGTGTTCATATTTGATAGCATTTTGGCATAATCTATACAGAAATAAAATCATTATTACTTAAATGGGTCGATGCATGACCAATAATTGTAAAAATATTTTTACTATTCCTAAACCTGAAAAACCAAAACAAAAAATAACTAGACCAGCGAAAAACAATGTAGTTTTGAATATCATTAATATTACCAGACAACTCAGTTGCCGAGGGATTCCATTCATGTCACTTTTGAATAACAGTTTACTTGCTGGGGGGGGGGGGAGGGGACAAAAAGGCATTATTTTCAGATATAAATATTTTACTATAGACCATAGGCCGAGCCATTAGCAAGACTGCAACATTGCTTTAGATCTAATGTAGTTGCAGGCAATATACGTTTGCACTGTGCGTCAATTTTTCTCTCTAATATGTCAAAATACAATGCACATATTCAAAACTGACTGATTAAAAAAATTTGCTAAATTAAATTCTACGTATCGTCGTACTTTGCCGCCAAAGTGCCATTAGCTATATTAAGAATAACTTGTAAGGTCAACACATAGGATTGCGTGTATATTTAACATCATTACATTATATGCAACTTTGCATACACCATCAATACTATTTTCAACACAGGTAGGTAGTGGTGTATAAATCATGGGTGGATGTGTGATGGCTGGAGAATGCATTGTGATCTGGTAGTTTGGCAGTTCACCGGATTGAAGAATTCAGATTCGAGAGAACCAGCATGCAGTTAGAGAGTAAGTCCTAATTCCTGTTGTCCTGGCCGAAAGGTCACATGGGGTTAAAAGGTAGGGGAGGGATAAATACAGTTTTGATAACTAAAGCAACACACACACACACACACACACACACACACACACATATATATATATATATATATATATATATATATATATATATATATATATATATATATATATATATATATATATATATATATTTCTGAAATTGTTCTTACTTAAAGAAATCAAATGAAGAATCGTGTACTTGACGGACCACTGCCAAAATATTCCAACTACAAAAGAACCGAGATGTTTAGGAATAAGCAAACTTTAAACAGAATTATCACTAAAAGACCTGAGATTCATTTAAGGTAACTTTATAAGAATATATATTTAGCAGTGGTGCCTATTAAGATTTGCATGAATTCTTCAGTGGAACTGAACAATACCTGAATACCATTAGCAGAAGAATTTAACGGTTTGGTTTTGTAAAAGTACAGCGAGACTTAGCGAAAACGGGTTTTAGAGAGAGTTATTTATATATATAACGTTTTACTACAAGAGACAATTCCTTAGTTTATCGACAAAAAGGTAAAATCAATAATGTTATATTTAACATAGATATCGACTGGTCATTGGGAACTCATGCATTTATTTGTTTGAATGGGTTAAGAACAAGACGTTTCATAGAAAAACCTTGTATAAAGGCAAACGACAAATAAAGATGACATGTGATTCCTGTATGCTCCGGAATCTGTCAAACACACCAAATAATGATGTAGATAGGACATCAAAATTCAATTTGGACTTATATAGTAACGGTTTAAACGATGTTCGATGAAAATTGGGTATATTGTTAATATTGAAAATGGTTTGCTTTGGTTTGGTATTGTACGGTACAGTAACACAGGTAGGTTATTTAAGGCGAAGCAACTGGAGTAAAGTGCCTTACCCAAAGGCACATTGCAGGAGCCGACATGAGATGATAAGATGGAGGTATCAAACCGACAATATATTTGACGCGAGTCTTTTATGTTAACCACTAATCCACCGCAGTTCCTGGCTCCGCGAGTCACCTCTTATGATATACGATAGGTCTATTCTATGTATCCGATCCTGGAAGGTGTTAAAAATGAATTGAATATCTATGTGGAAAGACAGCATGGTTACAGCTTAGAGAAACTATATCATTCGTGTTAGAGTAAATAAAATAGAGAGGTAGTGTTATGTTTACATGTTAATAGTATTTCATTATGGTCCTAACGACTACAAATATGAAGGGTAAAATTACATTGGAATACAAAATTGTTTAAAAATTGGTGCCATCATGGACAAATGGACACGAAAAGAGGTAATACTTTTCACACTTACTTCAACTTTGTTTCAGTACAGCAGAACAATTACCATAACATAAATAAACACGTTACAAGGTAGTTAATGCTAACAGATTATGCCTGAAGAGGGCTCCGTTGTAAAATTTAGTAACTTTCAACACCATTTAAGCTCCGTGTGTTATTTATTGTTATTTTTAAAGTATCATAGTACCAAGGTGTGTCGGTAGTACCGCACCGAAAGTTGACATATGGTGTCAGGCACATTCGTGGATAATGAAAACAGCCAAACACATTCCACCAGGGTTCTGTTTATACCAGCATTTAATCCGAAGAAGATACAAACCAATACTATGCAGATGAATAGATTGTATTGAAGTATTTTACGTTAGCGTTTGATAAGATTGCAAAACCAGTGGAGACATAAAGCAAGGAATAATCCAAGCAGACTACGTCCATAAGACAAAAGCTAAATATATAGTTCGCACATTCGATCACTTAACATGAAATTATATAGGTCCATCATAACGAATATCATTTGAATTACAAATAGCATCTGTCTATACCATTGTTGATTCATAAGTTGTCCCTTTATGACCTTCACCCGTCCATTAAAACATTAATTGAAAAATGATCCAGATGAAGAGGTAGAACATCATAACGAACAATCACGATAAATAAATATCACTCAGCAAATATTGTATAGTCAATAGTTTCGTTAGGCTTGTGGATAGTTTTAGTTTCCTGTTACAGTCTTTAGAACAGCTGATTAGATTTTACGTCATGAAAAGTTCACAATTTTCTTATTTGTCTCCAGCATGTAATTTGTTGTAAAATTCTGTGAATGAAACATGTTTTATCGACTTTATCTTCTCACTCATAGCCGCAATAGATAAATCGTATATTGCTTTTATGGGCCTGTTCGTGCTTTAATTCATAGATATTTTTTTTTTGACGTCCTCTATAATTTTAGTAATTTCTGTTAATCATTCTTCTGCAACTTTCGAAGTTATAGTGTGATATTATTACACATGTCAGTAGTGTTACAAGGTTATTTAACTTTCTTGATTTCTTTGTCGTTTTGTTCGATTTCGTTATTGAAAACTCTCTTCAGCTGTTCCAACTGTAATTGTTAGGTGTCATAGTCTCTTGGACGCTTGTTTGTATATTTATAACCATGTCACTCAAAAATACAAAGACACCACCATCACCAACAGCATAGTTCAATTTCACTTTATAACTATTGTGTATAGCTAAAAATTTTCAATAAAGTTTCCCCGTGTCGTTGGATTATTTTTGTACAATAATAGCTCAAGTATCCCTTTCAACAGCGTTTGATACTGTCAAAATAGATTGTGTGATTGATCTTCTGTTTTGTACAGGTGGACATAATGTGCATATTACATAACACCTAATGCTTTTTTTCAAATCCATCTATTCTCTTATATGTTAATTTCTGTGTATGTTGCTGGAAGACGCAAGTTTGACCAGAAGTTTCAAAGATATCTGCCATAGAAGTATGTTCGTCACTTGACAGTGTTCTCAAGTATTCAAAAGAACCTGTCAGGGCCACTTAACCCAATATGCGAACTAGGCGGACGCCTAGGGCGCCAATGTTGATGGGGGTTCCAAAAACGAATTACACTGTCGGGTTATTCATTTATTATCATGAAATATGTAGACTAAATTATTAAGCCGAACATGTAAGAATACTAGCGAACAGTTTATAATAGGCGATGTCCCCCTCCCTTCCCAGGGATGGGAGGGAGCGCAAGGTTGAAGGTTCTTCTAGGGCGCCAAATAACTTGCACCAGGATCCTCAAAACTTATGCTTACAATAATATGTTATTCTGGTCCATTATTATAACATCAAGTATTTTTTCCCTTGAGATCTCTCTAATCATACTGTAAAGGATTTTCAAAATTAATGCAGAAGAAATCAAATTGTTTTTATATTTATGTTACTGTTTTTGTTTTTATATTTTATTTCAATGATTCGTCAGCAAGTACATGTATTTTACATTCAGGCAGCAGTTTTACAACTGGGAATATAACATGACATTTGTATTCTGATTTTACTAATTTTGCGTATATTAAAAACCACAAGGAAATACCGTAATCATATGTACCTATCAACACTGCCCTGTATAGGTTTTTGTTGTTGTTGTTGTTATGGAGTTTAACGCCATTTTTCAGCACAAGATAGGCTATATATGGCGGCCAGTATAAATGGAGGAGGAAGAACCTGGGAAAACCCCTGGAAAGAACCATCGACCTACGAGAAGCTACTGGCAAGTTTTCTCACGTACCTACATTGGCCGAGCCCGAGACTAGAATCCACTGTATGACTGTGCCATAAATATCAAAGAGTTTTCAGTATTGTATATATTTATTTCTCTAAACGAAGTTGTTGTGTTAATACGGTTAAGATTAGTTGTGTTAAACATAATCAAAGGACAATGGTCAGCTGCTACACTAGTTTGCTTGTTTAATCTTGAATCATTTGCTGAAGGCACAAATGCGAGAAGAGCAGACTCTAGGAATTTCAGTCCCTCAAATGCTAATCTACAAAAGCCGGAAAAATGTCTGCGTCATTGAGTGAAACTATGTAAGCCTATAGTTTAGACTTTTAAAAATAATAAGAAATTGTTTTTCCTTTTTTCCTTGTCCAAATACATTTTGCTTGCGTTTACTCTTTTTCCCCCCTTCACAATTACATACAATGGTTTGTCTGTGTTGATAATCTTTTCATTCCACTCACTGTTTAATATCCTTTCTGTTAAACTACATTTACATCTTTGGCATTTTGTATATCATTTTACCATTTCATCGATCAGTTTTTCTATCTTGCGTTTGTAAAATTTATCATCTGCTTGGAATTTTTCGTGCACGATTACTCTGACACATTGTTCCCTCTGATTACAGCGTTTAGCCTCCAGAACACATATTGCGACGGATGTCTCAACTATTGATTATTCCATTAAATGCTGTACTTTAATTTCAACTTACATCTACATGCCTAATCAAAGCTCTGCGAAAATCCTGCTGTAGGCGGCGTAATTTGCAGGAACAACAGAATCTTCTGACTCTCTATATCTAGACACAGTTAAAGGTGTACCACATTGTATTTAATTTCCTCGGCTCAAAAATTCTTTTCAAATCATTTTGATGGATGTGCTAATGGAACATAATAAGCATTTTTCTGGTCAGAATACATTGTTGATTGTGTACTTGCTATACCTATCTTTCATAAAAATTTAAAGCATTTTAAATGTCCTAGTGATAGCATCGACATTTGTACAATTGTTATGACCTTATATTATTTTGTATAAAAACCCATAGACAATTTGAAGTCTTTAAAATTTAATATATTTTCCGCGTTTCTTTAGAAGTAGTTGGAATTAAGTTCTTATTTTTGACTGTTATCTATTTTCATTTCATAAATGATGTCATTTACCACCTTGCTAGGACATTTTGTAGGCTTCAGTCGCATTTGATTGTTTTTCATGGGTGCCGTTTTTGTTCATACATGTGATATTTTGAATGTATTTTTTCCCATCTAGTATTTCACAAACCAGACATTATTTAAGCACTTGTTTTTCCTTCTATTACACTGTTTCTTCCTAAATCTTTCACATTTGAGACGCACACCATTTTTCAAAGGAATCGATGTTTTCATGGTGCTTGATACTGCAATTTCTGTATTGCGCTTCCTCCATTAATTTTAATGGCATAATGTTCTTAGTTGGTTCCCAGCTGTTAAACGATTCATTATATACACTCATTTCAATTGTATAGTCAATTTACTCCTCATTATTTTGGTGGTATTTTTTATATGTTGGACTGCTTGTCGTGATGAGATAACTCTTACTCATAAAGTATGCTCTCTACATTCCCTCCCTTCAATTCTTTCAATTTATAAACATCTGAATCATCTAAAATTACTTGCCTCATTATAAATATTTTCCGAGTAAAATGAGGAAGGTAGGGCATTGCTAAGATTGTAGATTATTTTGCATTTATAAATAATAACTTTCATCTATTTTAAATTTAGTTCCAAATATATTAATTACGAAGTAACCAAATATATTATTCCATGCTTTTGATGTTTCTCTTTGCTCGGTTCTACTGGGATCGTGTTTGTTCAGCTGTGATGAGTGATTTTGTATTCCTAAATTGGCTTTACTAACGTCAACTCATTTTCTGGTTTAATTTCGTTTGTTTGCTGGTTGGTTGCTTGCTTTAACTACACTTTTAACACATATTTAGTAATATAATACCAATGAAATGGGCGCTAAATGCCTTTTCCAAACGACATACTGAGGCAGCCTAGCCCGGACAGGCATGGACAGGTATTAAACTTGTGACCCGATGCTCTATCGACTGAGCTGCCGTGGCTAATGGTTGCATTTTAAGTGAAATACTTCTACAGTTTTTAATGTTCTTTAGAGCATTTCCACTACATATTAGTAAGCTCGAAAAAAAAGTATTTGATATTTTCTTTATCTTTTTTGAACAAATCCCTAATCTGTTTTATGTAAAAAGGAAATCATCACACCGTATTTTTCCGGATTCCTCTCTTTGACGATTCCTCTAAACATGTCGTTCTTGTCCCATTTCCTAAAGGATTCTATAGCAAATGATGTGTTAAAAGTTCCATCTTAAACAAATAATCCAACTCAACTTAACCAAACATCGTATACGGAACCTCTTATTCGTTTTCACATTTCGAGTCTATGCAAATTTTGAAAAGATGCATTTCAAAATATACTTGCGTCCATCATTGTCCTATTCATATGCTTGCACGCCATCAATGTCTGACTGCCACGTATTATAATCTCTTAATTCTTGAGTACTGAAAAATGCATCTCTGATATTCTTCAGCAAAAGCAAGAGTTTCAAATTATCTGCTTTGGCATAATTTTCATTAAGGACCAACAATACATTTAAGACCAACAAGATATCATAAGAAGTCTTCTGGCATAAATGCTATGATGACATGACTTTTAATTTTGGAAAAGTAAAAATAACAAGATTTTCCAGAAGGCTGCCATGGTGGCCATTTTCGATATGAGACTGACAACATTTCTAATTAGGACAGACTAGACATTATAAGAACTTTTTGAGTGAAAGCATAATATTGATAGATACTGCTGTAACAAGATTTTCAAGCTGGCCATTGCAGTGGTCTTATTGGAAGTCTGATCAACACTATTTTCATTTGATCAACACTATTTTCATTTACATCCAACTAGATATCATAAACTCATCCAGGAATAATTGATAACAAGATTTTCAAGCTGGCCATTGCAGTGGTCTTATTGAAGTCTGATCAACACCATTTTCATTTACATCCAACTAGATATCATAAACTCATCCAGGAATAATTGATAACAAGATTTTCAAGCTGGCCAATGCAGTGGTCTGATTGGAAGTCTGATCAACACCATTTTCATTTACATCCAACTAGATATCATAAAACGTCTTTTAGTTAAAAACCCATACTGATATATGAACTCATCCAGGAATAGTTGATAACAAGATTTTTAAGATGGTCACTATGAAAGCTATATAAGGTTTCTGAGCTGCACCAACCAAATTAATGACCAACAAAATATCATAAGAAGTCATTTAGTAAATAAAACGATGCTGATAACAACCATCCACTCTGGAAGAGTAGCATTTACAAGATTTGTAAGATGACCACTGTGGGTGCCATACTGGATGTCTGAGAAGCTCCATTTTCCTTTAGAAAAAAAAACTAGACCAAGGTAGGAATGTGTGTGTAAAGTTTTATGGCAATCCTCCATATAGCTTAGGAGGAGTAGCAAACATGTGCAAATGGATAGACAGATGACAGACCATCCCATGAGAGCGAAAAATCACAGTTTTTTAAATTTGTTTAGAAACCTATAGAATTGTCCACCTCTATCAATCCAGATTTTACTGGGTAAAAGTCATAGAAAGTTTTGAATGTTACCGAGCAGTTTAAGCACAGTTCATATAAATAATGACCTTGATTATCCACCAAAGATAAGGCTCCACATAAAAGGTATATACCATTCAGTTCATTCCTCTTGAAGTAGTTACTACTCATCCACAGTTAGCCTCACGTTAGTAAAGCATAAAATGATGCACGTGACCTCAGAATCAGCACATGTTGAGACTTAGACAAAATGCCATTCGTAAATTTGGATAAGTATTTTGGGGTTAAACGGCAAACTTACGAAGATTATAACGAGATTCAGAAGAGTACTAAAGCTGCTAGAATTGATAGTTTGGACAGGACAGTAGCTAAGTGTAAGAAAGTGTGTGATGCCTAGCTAAGTGTTTGGAATAAGTCATTACTTGGATTGACAAAATTCAATATCACTCTGATGGACGAACAAGAGCTATTTTAAGAGGTACATTGACTGACCATACTTTTTTTTTAAAAATGCCCCTCGCCTTAGCCCGGTTAGTTCTAGTGTTGTAGCGAAATGTATTCATCAATACATCTGTAGCTAGGCCTAGTTTTGATATCAATTACATTGACAAACAAACTCTTGCCCATTCACAAGCATATGTTTTGATAGCTGATTGACCATTAACCCTTTTTTGAGTAAGGTAGCAACTATCAATTTCCTGCATGATATCCTTTGATGATAAAACATACAGACATGTGTTTTAAGATCAGAATCGGTGATCTGGATATATATTAACTGCCTCTTGTACACTATTTCGTCATAAAATTTGTTTGAAACTGTAAGTGAACCAGTAGGCCTAACGGGAAATAATGGCGGACTTCGCTAAGTCTGGGATGTACCAGTTTATTAGATTGTCTGTTTTCGTAAATCATCGGTCAAATATTGTCAGAAAAATATACAAATCATTGAAAGTAAAACCAAGGTATAATTTTATTAAAGATTTAAATTTAAAATGCTAATTATGTAGGTCAGAAACGTGTGGGACAATACTATGTTGTGGAATTCGCGCGATGAGCTTTAAGGCCTAAGCTGTTTTCCGACTTGACACGTATTTGCGAAAATACGGGGAAAAAACAGCAAATCGGATACTATTTAACCATTGCCTAAAATTACTACAAGGACGTAGACAAATAAATAAACCATACATGTGCAATCCTATCAATGGACTGTTGTAATGAAGCTATATTAAAGTGAGTGATTACATTATGAAAACTTCGTCATCTCAAAATAGATGCACTCACGTCTGTGTTGATTATGTAGGAAAGAAGGGACTGAAACTATTGATGGTGGGATTCCTATTTTTACCAAAATGGGAGTCCTGGACCCCTAGTTTTAAAATCCTAGTGAGACTTCTGCATGATCTATTTAAATGATTTAAGTACACACAGTAAAGCACAAAATTAAACCATTGTCATTGAAGCATAAAATATGTGTCACTGTGACCTGCTTTTATGATGGTGTGGTATTCAACAAGATGTATCTTCTCACCATGTTTCATAATTCCAGATATAACTGTACATGTGCAAAAACATATTTAGTCATCAGCTAAATGTGAAAAAATAAACAATGCCTGTAAAATGTGAAACACTGGTCACAGTAACCTTCTTTGGTTGTAAGGGCATGAGATACATATATAGAGTTGGATATTTCTGGCATGAACAGTTCTTTAGACTGAGTGCAAGTCAATGAATCCCGAAATATGAGCCACGGTAACTTACTTTTAAGATAAGGCTGTAGTCTTCACCATTCCCTCAACAACTTTTATGATTCTAGGTATAATAGTTTACATATGGGGTTTGAAAAAGAACATCTGGTCATGAGCTAAGCACATAAACAACATTGGACATTAAATTGTAAATATAGGTCACAGTGACCTTTTTGTTGCAAGGTTGTGTTTCAGACAAAGATGCATACAGTCATGTAGTTTGATGATCATTGAATAAACAGAGCAATATAAACTATACAACAAAATGTAACCAAATTTAAAATGCATTAACTATGGGTCACAGTGGCTTACTTTTGTGATGAGTGTATAGTACTCATTATGATGCATCCCTCCCTAAGTTTCATGAATTTTGGGTGCATGAAACATTTGGTCTTGAGCTGAATGCAAAAACTTAGCCTGTGCCAGTAAAATGTGAAATACATGTGAAAGTGACCTTTTCTTGTACCATATCACACTAAAATGAATGCAGTCATGTAGTTTCATAACTGTAGCAAGAACTGAACTGGAGAACACAAAATTTAATCCTATATATATATATATTTAGAGGGGGCCCCCGAGTGGCTGAGTGGTCTAAAGCGCTGTCCGTTATGGATCACTGCCATCTCACCTCTGTCTGCATGGGTTTGAGTCTCGGATTCAGCCAATGTGGGTATGTGAGAAAGCTTGCCAGTAGCTTCTCGTGGGTCAGTGGTTCTTTCTGGGGTTTTCCCTGGTTCTTCCTCCACCATTAATACTGGCCGCCATGTATAGCCTATCGTGTGCTGAAAAATGGCATTAAACTCTACAACAACAACAACAATATTTAGAGAGAGAGAGAGAGAGAGAGACAGAAGCAGAGAGAAATACAGGGGTTTTAAAAATCTTTATGGTTATGAATACAATCCAAAACTTAACCTATGCCAGGTAAACATAAAATATAGGTCACAGTGTCATTTTTTGTTTCAAGGGTGTGATATTGATAGAGATGCATATATTCATCCAGCTTAATGATTCTTGCATGAACAGAGATTGAGAAATAAACTAAAAACACAAACATTTAACCAAAGCCAGTGAAGTGTGAACACTATGGGTCACAGTGATCTACTTTTGTGATAAGTGTGTAGTACTCACTAAGTTTCATGGATCTATGTATAATAAGTTTACATAAATGCATAGGGTGCAAGAAACCTCTTTGCTCATGAGCTAAACGCAGAGCATTAAACCTAAACCAATACATTTTGAAATATAGGTTACTGTGTCCATTTTTTGCAAGGGCATGGTACTAACATAGATGCATACAATCATCTAGTTTGATAACTTGCACATGAATAGAGCTTAAAAAGCAAACTTGAAAAAGTAAATGTAACCAAGGTCAGTCAAGTGTAAGACATAGATTACAATGACCTACTTTTTATGCTGAGGGTTTATTACTTTCCAAGATGAATCCCCTCACCATATTTCATATTTCCATATATAACAGTATTTATACAGTTTGCAAAAAAATCTAGTTAAATGCATAGGCTCAAGAATGTACAGTTAATGTACAGGTATGCACACATTTAGGCTCCTCAGCCCTCTTCAGGAGGTACCATCCATACTCACTTCTAATGTGAGTCAAACTACAAACAACAAAGATCCAGATCTGCCATAGCATAATGCACCTGCAGACCAGGGTATATGTTGTTTGTTCTACTGATTACTCCTAACAAACTGCACAGACCCAGATCTGCTGTTACATTATGGGACAGCATATCTGGGTCTGTGCAGTTTGCAGTTAGACTTGACTATTAAGTGAGTATATATGGTAAGCGTTATGAAACCCAGCTTCAAACTGATTCCTATGACCTAGGAAGAAAGAATGAAGCTGTACATATATATGTGCTTTCAACTTTGTGGATAATTGTGTTCATGCAATGGTAGTACAGTAGAAGTGAGCTAAAAGGTAGGGAACAAAATTCTTATTTAAAGAAGAAGAAAGAATGTCGACTCCTCAAATGTTTTATGTATATATTTTTACACTACATGCAAGGAATGAAAGAAGAAAACTGTTACACAACATTTATGTATGTTAATTGTCTTCTAAATTTCTGAGTCAATCCACTAGATATCTGGCTGTCTTTCAAATACATGTACAATATTTGAGTTAATCTAATGAATATCTGGTGTGAGATTTCTAACAAAAGGAAATAAATCTGATTTGTGAAAGTGACAACATCTCTAAAATAGAAGGTGTGTTCATAAACTATTGCAAATATATTTTCTTCATGTATCTATCTCCATGTTAATCTAAAACACTGCTATACATTGAGAGAGAAGCTTGTTTACAAAATCCACACCCCTGCTGTTCTTTTTACAAGAATATTATAGCTGGAAAATTGTATTCATTTTCTCTTTAAAAGATGATCCAGTTTCAGATACACCTTTACTTACCATATCTATCCTGAAACCAGGACTTGTATTTTCTAACATCAAAGTATTGTAACCAATCAAACACAGTCTAAGCCCCTGGTACTGAGACAAAACAAATTAGACATCATTTAAACTGGTGTACAGGATAAATATTCCACTGAGTACAAAACAATGATTAATCCAAGAAAATGAAGCTTTGCTGAAATGAAAAAGTTTTACATATTGTATTTGTTTTTCAAAAGAATTCTGTCACAAAGATTTTGTGATAAGTGTAAAGAAAGTTTAGGATAGATTAATACAGTATATCCTCTGAGGTTAACATGCCTTTTGTGTCAAAATTAATTGCATATTAAAAAAGATTGACAAATATAACCAATAAAAGTTTTGGTCAATTTTGGTAGCAGTTGTGAATCTCCATAATATTGGCCAACCAATCAACAGCTAAATATTCAATTCTTAACCATCATGTCCATAATATTGGCCAACCAGTCAACAGCTAAATATTCAATTCTTAACCATCATGTCCATAATATTGGCCAACCAATCAACAGCTAAATATTCAATTCTTAACCATCATGTCCATAATATTGGCCAACCAGTCAACAGCTAAATATTCAATTCTTAACCATCATGTCCATAATATTGGCCAACCAATCAACAGCTAAATATTCAATTCTTAACCATCATGTCCATAGAGCACAATAGTGTGAGAAGTCACAACTGGCCCATTCTGTAATCTCTTATTATTTTTGTCAGCTCTTGGGCATTGTCACTATGGTGGTGTGCTGACACAGTAGTAACTTTCAGGACATTTGAACAGATGGAATCCCATGCTGTTCTTAGTAAGCCATTTCAGACATTGTTACCCAGTGAGTGAAATGGTAAATTCTGTTTAAAATTAAATATTTTGCAGTTTAATATTTCAGAAGAAAATAAAGGAAATTTAAATGGTCTTCTCAGTATGAAAAACCAGCAAAATAAATGAGACCTGCCCCATCCCTATTTCTGGACTGTAAAACCCGATTTGTCCCTTGGTGTGAAAACAAATGGGTGGGGTGGGAATGGATGGAACAAAACCAGTATATTCTTAGTGCACATGGTTCTTATATAAATTTCATACCAAAAGGAAGTGAAAAATGGCCCACATGACTCTATAATATTTTGGACAAAGAAGAAAGATCACTGGTTAAATTTCAAACGGCCATTTGCTCTGGTCTTATAGACAAACTCTAACTTATAAAATGTATTGGAATAATTAACAAACTACTGTTGCTAAAGACATTATAACATAAGATGTAATGAATTGTATGGCAAGCAACTTCCTGGAAGTCCATTGCCTCCCCCATCCCCATGATCTAATGATTGTCCATTTTCAGCGATAAAATTAAAATACTTGACATGATATTGTTTGACAAATTCCTACACTTTGTGCAGTGTAAACTGAATTTTGTGCAGTAATTAAATTAATTATTTCTGTCCCCATATTCTCTAAATCTTGATACCTTGGGTAACGGTATGATTAAAAGTCTTACATCTACTTGACTTTCAAATCTGATTCAGAATTATTGCAGATCAGGGCCTAAATTGTTTACTGTACTGATTACTCCTAACAAACTGCACAGGCCCAGATCTGCCAGCACATTATGTGACAGAAGATCTGGGTCTATGCAGTTTACTGTTGGACTTGTCTCATAAGTGAGTATATACAGTAATGTAATATTGCCAGTAGTGTACAATCTTACAATCTACTGCCAGAAAGTCAGTGTGGCTTCAGAAAGGAGAGAGGCACCATTGACATGATCTTTGCTGCCAGACAGATGCAAGAAAAGTGTCTTGAACGAAATGTCCAGCTATACACCACCTTCATGAACCTGACTAAGGTATTTGACACTTTCGGCCGGGAAGGCCTTTGGAAGATTATGACCAGATTTGGATGTCTAGAAGTCTTCATTGAAATGGTGAAGCATTTTCATGATGGCATGCTTGCCAGAGTCCAGGACCAGGGTAACTATTCTGAACCCTTTGCAGTTACAAATGTTGTGAAACAAGAAAGCATCTTAGTCTCCTCTCTTCAACCTCTTGTTCTCTGCAATGTTGATGGATGCTTTCAAGGACAGTGATGTGGGAGTAGGACTCTGATACCATCTAGATGGGAAGTTGTTCAACCTGAGGAGGCTTCAAGCCAAAACCAAAGTCCAAGTTGAAAACATTCATGACCTCCTGTTTGCAGATGACTGTGCCCTCAACTCCAGCATGGAGGCAGGCATGCAACAAAAGCATGGACCTTTCTCCCACAGTGTGCTCCAACTTTGGATTCACAATCTCTACTAGCAAGACAGAGGTTCTGTATCAGATAGCTCCTGGAGAAGATTCCCTGGAACCATCCATCACTGTCAGTGGCCAAAAGCTAAAAAATGTAGACAGATGGCTGGACAAGGTACCGAACACATAGGTGGTCACTCAGGCCAACATGACAAGCATCCACACCATGTTGTGCAAGGCACAACTCTGATGGGCTGGCCATGTTGTCCGCATGCTGGTAGAATGCCTTCCTAAGAAGGTATTCTGTGGAGAGCTACAGCAAGGCAAGAGATCTCACAGTGGTCAAAAAAAAAAGAGGTACAAGGACATCTTCAGGGCCTTGCTGAAGAACTTAGGCATCAATCCTGACAGCTGGGAAGTGTCGCTGCTAATCAGTCTGCTTGGCACAGTCAAGTCAATGTCGGTGTGGCAGCCTTTGAGCAAAAAAGACTGGTGGACGCAGCTGAGAAACTGATTTGCACAAATCCAGGAACAACAGTTATGCAACTCCCAGTTAGCAACCTGTACATCCATGTCCCCACTGCAACAGACTCTTCTGAGCCTGTATTGGATTGATTAGCCATATCTGCGCCCCCCCCCCCCAGTCAATTGAAGACACTGAATGGTCCTCATCAACACCAATGAATGAACATGATCACATCATCACAATCTTAAAATTATTATTAATTCTCATCATTTGTTTGTGTTTTCATTGATATCAGAGGAGTCTATCTTAATAAGTTGAATAATTTCTCTCTGATTAATGTCCATATATTCATCAGTGTGGATGAATTTTCATTTTGTAGAGGAGTAAACTGATCTGAACTGCATTGGTGTGTGACTGTTTACATGAGTCACCTCTGTTCCTTGTCAGTATTTATTAGACAGCATACTATGTTTTATGCAAAAGTTGTTTACTTGAGGTTTTATTGATTGTGTGTTTTACATGACTAAAGTTAAGTCCTGTGTTTGCTGAACCATGTTGAACACAATGGAAGTCATGACTGCTTGATGCCTATTATGTGGGAATATCACTAAACTCCAGAACAATGCAAACAGTAATAAGCCAGCACGCAGACTCATACATTCATTCTTCAAATTAATGATTTATTAAGTTTGGTTATTTAACATTTTTGTCTTATTCATTAAGAATGATACATGTGTCAACAAAAATGAAATGCCAACCTTTCTCCAGTAGATTAAAATTGATAATCTTGTAAATAAGAAAGAAAATATGTTAAGATAATATGGTACATTGACTCATTTAAGTACATATCAGACAAGAATAAAAACAATAACATAGAAACATTGATTGCCTTGCAGAATATTCATTTTTAAGCCTATTTTCTCTACTCTGATTATTGTATCCAAACATTGCAAAAGAAACAAAGCCAATTCAGAAAGACAGTTCTGACCTTACACTACTGTTAAATGTACAATCAAAGACAGTTCTGCCTTACACTACTGTTGAATAGACAATTCAGAATGACAGTTCCTATCTTACACTACTGCTGAATAGACAAGTCAAGACAGTTCTGGTCTTACATTACTGTTGAATGGACAATTCAAACACAGTTTTAGACCTACACATTTGTTGAATGGACAATTAAAAGACAGTTCTGGCCTTACACTACTATTGAAAAGACAATTCAAAGACAGTTCTGGCCTTAAACTACTGCTGAATAGACAAGTCAAGACAGTTCTGGCCTTACATTAATGTTGAATAGACAATTCAAAGACAGTTCTAGCTTTACATTACTGTTGAAAAGACAATTCAAAGACAGTTCTGGCCTTACACTACTGCTGAATAGGCAATTCAAGACATTTCTGTCATACACTACTGATAAATGGACAATTCAAAATGACAGTTCCTGCCTTACACTATTGTTGAATAGACAATTCAAAGACAGTTCTCTGGACTTACACAACTACTGAATAGACAATTCAAAGACAATTCTGGTCTTACACTACTGCTGAATAGACAATTCAAAGACAGTTCCTGCCTTATACTACTGTTGAATAGACAATTCAGAATTACAGTTCCTACCTTACACTACTGTTGAATAGACAATTCAACATGACAGTTCTTGCTTTTCACTACTGTTAAATAGACAATTCAAAGACACCTCTGGCCTTACACTACTGTTGAATGGACACACTGTATCACAGAAGACTTTCTAAAATTAAGTCATGGCCTGCTGATTAACAACCACTACCGAATGGAAAGAATACCGGTATAATCAATTTTGAGAAGTGGTAACATGCCACTGCAAGAAATAAACATAGAGCACAGTTTCTTACATCATAATCTAGAATCAAATACTAAAGTGGAACAATTTGTAATGATGTATCACCTAACTGTCTCAGAAATAGATGCTGTGTTACAAACACTAAAACACAACTTCCTTTAAGCCAAACATGTTCAAACAGCACAATTCATATCAACGGTTGATTCAATAATCAGCATAGACTCTGACTGGGCACATAATGTACAACTGAGGGTTATTTTGTTCACAACTTGATGAGTCTCACAGATAATAGTATATGAAAGCAAGCGTGTGTTCCGTCTATTGGCTGTTTCCCAGTGTGTCTTAGTATCTATGTATGTATGTATGTATGTATGTATGTGAGCTTTCCCACTGTCTCTCTGTGCAAGATCATCAGTTTCACAAGCATTAATGCATACATGTATATAGAGTGCATGTTAGCAGAGGACATCAAAAACAGGGATTATGTGGGATTGATTTGGGATTACATTGTAAATCTTTCCCTTGCTACTTTGAATCCAAGAGATTATTCATAGGCACAGTAATATGAGAAAACATTTTTTGATCCATCAGCTAGTATCTGGTCTATAAAAAAAACTACATGAATAGTATGCAATTTGCCTATGTAAATATACCGCCATCTCCCACCTCTACCCCATGATGGAGATGTGTCTCTAGTAAAACAAAGTACTCTTCTGAAAACAATGTGAGCACAAAATGATTGGCAGTCTACTGATGATGAGCATATATACTTTCTAAACGCTGAATAAATTCACCAATAATTCTAACAAAAATTGGGATAGAAGTGTGAGTTGACAATATTCACATGATGACCACAACATGTACATGTATCAAGTTTCATGTCCTTCCATTTAAAACTGCAAGACTAGTACAAGTCATACAAGTCATGTAGGCATTCAGTACAGACTATTTCAGTAATAGATTTAAGTTTCAGAATTGTATTACACATACTTTTAAGTGGTGATTCTTCACATTATTTCCATCCTTATACAGCCACATTTCTTTGGATGGTTCTTATTTCCATGCTTTAAGAAATACATATGGCAAAATTCAATGCTAAAGTATGTGGAAATTCTTGGACGAGGTCAAGCTAAAGGTGTGATCCATTACAAACTAGATTGAATGTCAGGTGTTATGATTTTACAATGAAAGCAGCATGTGCTGAAAATAATTTTGTACTTCACTGTTATTTGTTATGACAGACCCTGGAATCCTTCTTTTCTTCACAAAGTTTTGTACCTGGCCACCATTATAACAAACACAGCAACTATTAATTAAATTGTCTGAACGATTTTGGATGACACTCAAGGTGCAGTACATTAAACAATTAAGATTTAATACATTTCGGTTAAACTATATTAGTCTCAAAGTTTAGAACAACAATGAATATTTAATTTATTCTTAATAAATGTGCCTACCTGACTAAATTGACAAACACTTTAGTTGTGCTCACAAGATTTTGTCATACACTACATCTGGTCCAAGTCAATAAAAGACAGTAACAATTGCAGGAGCAAAATGATCAATAGATATGCAGATCATTATAACATTTCCCAGGTTTCTTGGTGATTCAGTGAAATCTGCGAGACTAGTTGCATTTAGAAAATTATATACTGCATGCAGTTGCAAGTTTAAAAGGGCAATAACTCTATAAAAATTGCGTGAACATAGCAAGTTGGGAATATTCAGATCTTCATACACCAAGTTTTATTACAATGCAACAAGAACTGCAGCACTAGTTGCACTAACACAATTGCATCATGCTGCTACAATATAAAAAGGGAAAGAACTCTAATAACAGAGTCGTTCAAAGAATTTGACACTCTGCTGTCTGATATAATAGTTCAGGAATTCATCATATGACATCTTCATTTTATCATCTCTGATATTTTTGAACAGTAAGATTGTTAAATTAGCTGCTATGGTAGCCATATTGGATTGTTCAGAACCGCCTACTGCTTCTTGGTGGTTATGATGATATATATATATATATATATATATATATATATATATATATATATATATATATATATATATATATATTGCTGGCACAATAATTTCGCTACTAAAAACTAATAAAATCAAACAAGATCCAATTGCTTTTTGGGGTGTAAACTGACACATTTAATATTGGAGGGGAGGTCGTGTTAGTTGGAGTAAGGCTATTGGGGTAAGGCTATTGGTGTAAGGCTATTTGAGTAGGGCTATTCGAGTAGTGCTATTGGAGTAATGGTTACTGGAGTAGGGCTATTCGAGTAAAGCTATTTGAGGCAGATCATCCTTCTTGGAGACAGAATAAGACACTAAGATTTTAAAACCACATTCAAATTTCTTTTCATTGCAGTCCTACTACTCATCAAGCAGGGATTTATGGATTTGCATATTGGGATGAAATCTGATACCACTACAGTAACATATGTTAATAATATGGATGGCATGACTTCCTTTGCATTGGATAGTATTGCAAAACGATTGCAGGAATGGTGTTTAAAAAGAAATATCTAATTACTGCCTTTCATTTGTCAGAGGGACATAATCTGACAGCAGATTACCAGTCTAGACATTTGTCACATTCAACAGAGTGGATGTTAAAAAAGGAATTGCTTATCCTGACAATATATACCACCTACTATTGATCCCTTTGCCTCGAGATTGAATTTTCAGTTAGATATGGGGTGGGGGGGACCATATCCAGGGGCTTGTCATATAAGTGCTTTTTCAATGTCAAGGTCAGATCATGTTCCATATATCTTTCCACTATTTAAGATTATTGGGAATGTGTTAAACAAGGTTCTTGAAGATAAGGCAGTGAAAGCTTTGAGAGTGGTACCCTACTGAACCAGTCAAACATGGTTCCCCTTATTAGTACATTGTTTGATTTCTTTTCATGTCAGGCTGCACAAACATTAGGACTTTTTGCAGGTTCCTCACAGTGGGGAGACACACACCATGGGGAGACATCTCAGACTTTATGGTGTGCAAATGTCCAAAAATGATTCAGTGAAAGTAGTGTCCAGATACTGTTATCAATATATGTATCATCTTGGACAGTTGGTACCCGTGAACCTGGATGCATTATAAGGCAGCATGGAAGAAGTGATGTCTTTGGAATTTTTTCCAGGCATGAAGTCCCTTTTGTCTGACTGAAGCTCACATAGTGTCATATTTCTCTTTTCTTGTAAATTTGAAAAAGTAGTATAGTGTTATGAATATACATAAATCAGTAATTTTGCAGACTTTCAAAATGCTTGATATATCCTTGAGTACTTTCAGCAAGATGTATTGGAGGCTTATTTCAATGATGTAAGTCTAGATATACCTTTACTTGGGATGTTTCTCTTGTATTAAAGCTGTTAGCTTCTTGGATGCCTTTGCATACAATGACCCTTAAAAGAATTGACCTTGAAAGTAGTTGCATGAATGCAGACTTTGTTAGTCCAAAAATCGAAAATTGTCAGATTTGCCACAAATGACTTGTCTTTATATGTACAGATCAAGTTAAAACCTTCAAAACCATGAGTTCTCCTTGCTATGGAGGTCAGGCAGTTTGATAAACCAGAATGTGTCCACAATGGAATGCCTTTACAAATAATTAGGACAATAAGGAAGAGTGATCAGGTATCTATTTTCAAAGCCATTACACACATAGCCAGGTGGCTGGAAGAGCTGCATTTGTCTGAAAAAAGTACATAAAATGTTGCAGACTCATTCTTTACATTCTGCATCAGTCTCTGCAGCTTATAGGAGAGGGTATTCATTTGCAGAAATTCTGAGGCTAGCAGACTGGCACATAGCATACAATGTTTAAACATTATTTACATGGCATTTGGCTAATCTTCAGGTGGCAAACTTGTAAATTTCAGGGACACTGTTCTTATGGTCTGATACTTACCAAACTTATTTTCTTTCTTTTTCTTGTATTTGTCACAAGATTATAGTTACTATGCTCTTTATAATGTCAAGTTTTGGTTTAAGGGGGAGTTCACCAGTTGTTATATACTTTTGAGAGAGTGACGTATGTACGGTGAAGTTTGCATTTGAAACATGCACAGTGGAGGGAATGTTGGCATTACCTATATGCTACTTTGATGTAATGTGGCTGACTTTTCTTTGGATATTGTACATGATCTCAGCACACTGCTTACTAAAATGACTGCTCCCTTGTACTCAAAATATCAGCCTCAATTAGTAAAGTAGACTATATTTAGAACCTATTAAAATAGGGAAAATTAATTTTGCCAGTCTAGACAATACCAGCTTCTGAAAATGCAATGAATGAATTACCAATTATATAAGGTGGCGCTCTACAGTTTCGTATTTTGCATAGGATTTTAAAGAAAAAGCATTTCCCCAGCTTTCCTCAATGGTTATACTGGCTATTTAAAAAAGACCTTGTATATCTTAGGTATAATGCAAAGAACCTTTAATTCCCTTTATTTTGGTGTATGATTGATGGGTGTACTATGGGTTATTGAGTATACAGCTTGGCCTTACTTCAGATGTGCACCTTTCAAAAAAGTGCTAGCTCTACTTGGTATTTTCACTTCCTGAACTTCAGAGGTAAATTGTATAAAAAAGAGCAGATAACTTTTTTTACATTTTATATATTTGGTAATTCATTCATTGCACTTTCAGAAGCTGGTATTGTCTAGTCTGGCAAAATTCATTTTCCCTATTTTAATAGCTGCTATGTATAGTGCACTTTAGACTAATTCAGGCTGATTTTTTAACACAAGGGAGCAGTCATTTTAGTTAGCAGTGTGCTTAAATCATGTAAAATTTCCAAAAGTACAATATCCAAAAGAAATATCATCCACATTACATTAATGTAGCATAGAGGTATGCCAACATTCTCTCAATTGTGCATGTTTTAAATGCGAAATACTTCACCTTACATACGTCACTCTCTCAAAAGTACATATTATCTGGTGAGCGCCCCCTAAAATGTAAAAAAAGTTATCAGCTCTTTTTTTTGTTGCAATTTACCTCTGAAGTTCAGGAAGTGAAAATGACCAAGGGAGCTAGCATTTTTTTTTTTAGGTGCACATCTGGAGTAAGGACAAGCTGTATACTCTTTAACCTATATTACACCAATCTGAATCATACATCAAGAAAAGGGAATTAAAGGTTCTTTGAACAATATTTAAGATATACAAGGTCTTTTTTAATAGCCAGTATAATCAGTGAGGAAACCTGGGGAAATTCTTTTCCTCTAAAATTCTAACCCTAAGCAAAATAAGAAACTGTAGAGTGCCACCGATGTTGACCCTCTTTAAAGATGCTATATGAGAGGGTAGAGCCTGATGAAAAAAATGGATCCCTCATCCAAACACTTGTTGTGATGGATGAGGGACGTTATTGGAATTAGGCTTGAGGCCAAGCATGTTCGACAGTATTCAGTGCTATAGATCATAGTACAGTATGTTTATTTTTAATCCTCCCCTTTATTTTTTGCTCTTTAGGAATTGTTCAGCTGTTTTCAGGTCAAAATAAATGTTAAAAGTATGACCAGTTTGACATGGTGCAGAGGTTCTATAGTTTCAATCAAATAATGTGGTTATTTTTAGAATTTAAATAAGGCCAGTGCTTAAGACGAATGCATCTGGATTAACATGCCCCTTAATGGAACTGAAAGTCATGGGAGCAGGTGATTTGTTGATACATGAATTTGGAGGTGATGATGATAATATTTACAAAATTTCAGGACAATCCATCAACAAAAATCACATTTTTCTTTTTAACTGCTCAGTGTTGAAACCATCTCTATTATTCTTGAGTGATAAATTTTAAAATTAGCCACTGTGGCAGCCATATTGGGTGTAAGCGCAAAACCATTTCCAACTGGGACAAAACTAGACACCATTATAAGACTTTAGTGAAAAACCCATGTTAATATAACCATCCATTCATAAGAATTAGTGACAAGATTTTCAATATGTTCATTGTAGCACACATGTTTAAGGTCAGATCAGCACCATTATCATTCAGGACCACCTCTATATTATAATTAATCTTCTGGTAAAATGTGTTATCGATATGACTTTCCATTTAGGAGTAGTAATAACAACATTTTCAAGATGGCTCCCATTGTAGCCATTCAGGATGTCAAATTAGTATAATTTTCATTTAGTATCAACTTGACATCATGAGATGTCTTCTCGTGAAAACCCAATGCTGACATGACTTTCCATCTATGAAGAGTAGATACATTATTTTCAAGTTGGCTGCTGTGGCAGCCATATTGGAAATTAGATTGGCACAAGTTTTATTTTTGAACAATGCTATAGGATGTCTACTGGAGAAAACCCCATGTCGATATGATTATCCACTCAGGTGAAGTAGTGATAGCAACATTCTCATGATGGATGCCATGGTAGCCATATTTAATGTCAGATTGGTCCATTTTTGTTTAGGACCAACCAGACATCACAAAAATGCTTGAAGTGAAAACCTCATGTTGATATGGTCTCCATTCAGGAGGAGCAGTAATAAAAAAAATGTTTAATAATTGGCTGCTGTGGTGGCTATATTGAATGTCTGAGTGGTATGTTTTTCATTTGAGACCAAAAAACATCATAAAAAATCTGGTGAAAACCCCATGTCAATATGCCTTTCTTCTCAGGAAATGAAGTGATAATATTTTGAAACACATCTGACCCAATGTCTTTTCCAGGACTTATGGTACTAATTCAACTCCAATGGTAAACATATGGAAACACTATCATATTCAAAATTCAATAACTTTAAATTTCTGGGTGCTGATGATGAGACCTATAGGATTTACAAGTACTCCCAGTTTATGCCTTGCCTTCTGTAATAAGTCCTCCCAGTTTATGCATTGCCTTCTGTAATAAGTACTCCCAGTTTATGCATTGCCTTCTGCTCTATAGTAATTAGTGTAAGCCTTGCCTTCTGTAATAAAATAATCCCAGTTTATCTTGCCTTGTTTTATAGAACTCAGTTTATGCCTTGCCTTCTGTAATATATTACTGTTATGCCTTCCCATCTTTACTGAGGTATTCTCAATTATGCCTTGCCTCATGTTTTATGTACTGAGTTTATGTCTTGCCTTATGTAATAAAGTACTCTAAATTTATGTCCTGCCTTCTGTAATATAGTACTCTGGTATGCATTGCCATCTGTAATAAAGTACTCCCATTTTACAGCTTGCCTTATGTTTTATAGTGCTCATTTTATTTCTTGCTTTCTGTAATAAAGTACTCACAGATTAAGACAATTACAATCTGCTGTTACACAAATGTATATTTTTTTACATAACAATTTGTATTGTCATATTATAAAAGAGGTCAAGATTATAATACTGATCTCTCCACCATATAAAATGATGTACAGCTGAACCTTTCTAAATGGCCACCTCTGGTTTTAAAGACATTACATTGGCAAGGTCCCATAACAATAATTACGTCTACTGAAGAAACAAATCTGCCTTTTGGTATCTGTCTTACAAAGCAAACATTTCTTACTTCCCTGGTGTAGCTGCTAGAATCAGGTTTGATTGTATAAGGCACTTTTTTAGCTGAAAAATAAATGTACATCAATAAAAACAGCATTTGTTCCTTCAATTTCTTGTGAAATTGTTATATATATGTAGTTATGTATTGCTAATATTTTTGTACAACACATTTAATTCTGTGTCATATCTATTTTCAGAGTAACAAGTCAACCTCAATTTTTGAGATAGAACATGCAGTGCAAGAGGATAATTTTCTATTTCAACTAAAGTTAAATTGAAAGGTCTAAAAAATTTCATTTTGATTCTTTGCACAGACTGTATCATTTTTAAATCTGAAATTTACAGATTTATTTTCTCCAAATGTAGTATGGTCAATATGTTGAGGTTTTGTCTAAAGTCTGTCTGCCATTTGGGGCAGATCACCGAGAGGAATATAGAAGTATATTACACAGGGCTTCATTTATTTTATCAAAAACGTGTTTTCCATATACTTGGTACAGAACAATAAAACTGAATGGAATTAGAACAAAATGTAACAATTGTGAGAAATTATGATGCATAACTGTTTAATAGAAATTTACATGTACATGTAAGTAGAAAAAAGGGCAACATAGACAATGTATTATAAATTCTATTTTGAACAAATTAACTCTCTCACTGGTCAATTGATTTTGCTTGTTATAATCAATACCTATTTCAAATTGTTTTGTCAAGCTACATATGCCAGGGGATGATGTACAACAAAGCTGACTGATGACCATTAGCAAGCCAAGATGATTTCCTATGGAATTAACAGAAAGTTTTTGGCTCTAAAAGATCAATTCATACAGAGGCCTACATGGTCCAGTGCAGTCTATGGTTCCAAAATGATTGTTGTTGTTGTTCTAGGGTTTAATGCCATTTTTCAGCACAAGATAGGCGGCTATACATGGCAGCCAGTATAACTGGTGGAGGAAGAATCCTGGAAAATCCAGGGAAGAACCACCAACCCATGAGAAGCTACTGGCAGGCTATCCCATGTAGCCATGCTAGCCAAACCTTGGACTCGAACCCATGGTTCCAAAATGAACAAGGAAGTTGGTTTTTATCTAATGCTGATGGTGCCAGCCACATTCTCCTGTTTCCTCCTTCTCAAATGACCAACTTGCACCAAAACCTGAGCTGTCAACATGACAGTATTGTTGCCATGGGTTTATGATGGAACATGGTACCCCAGCTGTTGAGAATCTTGGCAGAAAAGATGTAATTAGTATGTCTAACAAGGTTTTCATTGTTTCCATGCTGGTATACCACACTGTCAGCTCTGTTTAGAGAAAGTTGTGTACTTTCTGAGAGGATCAATAAGTTTCAAGGAGGGGATTAATGTCAATGCATACCACTGACCTATGCTGGTTGATGTTGTGACCACTTAAGGCAGGATTAAATAAAACATTTTCCAGTTTTATTCTTTGACATGCTGAGTGAATCTCTCTCTCAATTAAAAAGTAAGGCATGAACTGAGAGACAAATGCAATCATTATTTTTTAAAAATCTTTAATATTTAAGAAGCACCTGCTATTATCTCTGAGTTTTGACATTCATCATATGTTTGAATCTTTTGAGAATGGTCAGTAATGAATTAAACAACATGTACAATATTACTGTGATGATTTCCCAAAATTATAGCATTGTGATTTATCCTACTCCTCAGTGGGTTACCTCCCATTAAGGGATAACACTATTGTCAAAACAATGTAAATTTGTAAACCATGGTAACTTCATCACACTCAATTCATAATGCATTTTCTGTGATCTCTTCTCCACAATACCTTTAGTGCTGTCTGTGAAGATTTTAGCCAGTACATAGCAGGAACATGTCAGACTGCTTGCGCAGATGAAGCACTGGGTTGATGACTGATTTTGCTATCCGATCTGTTTGTTTTGACTGCGATGAATGATTCATGGTTGTGTTAGTCTTGAAAATGTTTTTGTTGATTGGTACTGCATACAGATATGTACAAGTTTTTTATACCTCACCCAATCAATGATGACATAAGAATGACATCACATTGTTTGGTTAAAAACAAGTTAAACTCCCTTTTTAAAAAACTTAACTTTTAACACATTACAGGCTATATCATGTAGAGGAAATGGAAGCAAAGTACCATTCCCAAAGACACATCAAGGCAGCTGACTTGGGATGTCCTGGATGGGTAATGAACCCACAACCCCTGAATTACACGTCCAGCACTATACCAACCTAGCTAGTGCAGCTCCCTGAAATCATATGGTACTTCACTAATAAGTACATCTACAAGAAGTGAATACATGACCATGATGAGAAAGCGGTAGAAGGAATAAAGTATGGATCAGGATTGCAAAATTTTCCGAATTGCAACCGGATTTTTTGATGGACCTCATAGACACAGATGAACCTGCCATTTGCAACATATATTCTGAAAATAAGTTTTTAAAAATAAATTGATTCACAGGTCTCACCATGTACTTGCTGCAAAATATAACACTGTCCCAATAATTTGCTACGGATTTCATGACAGATTTTTTGTGTTGTTGTTGAGGGGCAAATGCTTCTTAATGAAACGTGTTTCTGCTCTAACAGTATTCACAATCATAACATTGCCACATTTGAATAATATGTAAATCCAATCACTTAAAAGTTTGTCAGTTTGGCAAAAGCATTTTCTTTATTTTCATGATAGAGACTTCTGTTTAGATTTACCTTTCACCTCCTGACACCTGGCAATGGATCAAATTCTGTTATATCAACACCAACAAAATTTATTCCGAAAAATTTATCATGAGCGGCAACACTTAGCTTGTATGGCAGCTTTCTTTCTATCAAATTCTGGCATGAAAATCAGTGCTCACATTCTATACTTGACACAGGAAGTACTTGTAAAAATTCTATCAAATGCATCACATATGGGTACAGTGATTCACTGTAACCAGTTTTCTTTCAGTAATTTAGCTGCAGAAAATTCTTTATACTTGTACACAAAGTACCTGAAAACTCTCCCATGTGTTACTTTGTCAGCACTTATAAATGCATCACTGTTCTCTCTTGATTGACCTTGATGGGCTATCAAAGAGTCCATATGGTCATTAACAAACTGTGGCATGTCACTAATGTTTTAGGAAAAGTGTATGGCTCAAGCACAGTGAATGTATTTAAAATCTCATGGTCCAGGAATTTAGCACATATGTTGCATTAATAATCCATACAAACTCTACCAGAATCATGTGACAAACACATCAATTTTATTCCTTAGTAGGTGGCTGGAAGAAACGAACTGCTGAGGAACCTAAAATGGGGTGTATCTCTGTATGGAGGTGGATTACCACCAAACTTCTATGCATACATTTTCTAATCTTCCTGATGTATTATTGTAAATAGCTGCTTGCAAGTGCTACTTTCATAATTCTATCCTTCTATTGTATTCTTCTGCATCATTGCGTCTGAATTGATTCTGTAGTTTGCTGTATGGCAAACGCTACGTAAGTTATTACAAGTTTTGCATATTCTGTTTACAAACTTGCCATATTACAATTACATCATTCCAACTGCTGTTTTCATACAGATTTGGCCTTGCAACAATGTAAATACTAAGTTTTATTAGTATCGTCTTTGCTGTCCATCTGGTGTTGCCATCTATCGTCATAATGGCATATAGAGATTAGCATAGCATTATAACATACGGCACTCTAAATTTCTAAAGTTGTTCCTTTACCAGAAATAATAATGCTCCGCACAGTTCTTTACAGCATTCATTTTGTATCAATAAACATTGTAACTCTCGCACTTTTTTAAGGTGTACGTTAGCAATAAAGTTTTAATCATTCTCTAAAACCATGTGCTTTCTCAAAGATCTAAGTGATTTATAGCACCTTACAGAAACAAAAACACATACACTGCAGCAGGTTGGTCCATCTTCTTCAACCCCAGTTGTGATGCACTTAAGTATTTACTTTCACTGTTTAAGAAATCTACTTCTTAGTGATATTTCTTATTACTTCCGAAACATTAGTTATTTTAGCAAACGATCAAAAATGACAATGATATATTCCCTCGTACTCTTCTTAATGAGCTTTCATCAGATGACCTGTGGTTGTAAGAACTGTATTGTACGCCATTCATTTTGACGCACCTTACAGACTTCTATCTTTTCCTGTGATACTATTGTGCATAAGCTCCAGTGAAAATAATAAATTTCAGAGCAACATCAATAGGACATTAAAAGAAAGTTTATAGGTAAAATTACAGTAAAAAAATTAAGCATTTCATAACGTTTTTTTTTTATCCATATCACAATCTTCGTTTTGGAACTTATTTTGTAGCAAAAGCCCAAATAATCAAATTGTGGAAAATCATGTTCATATCATGATCAAAATGTTTACTTGCGACTAGAAGTATTAGCTTTAGTGTACGACTGTTTTGTAATACTTAATTTGCATTGTTGATGTACAGAACATCAATCTTTGAATGTATTTTTATATATAAAAAAAGCTTCAAAACTGGTTTGCATCCTTTAAAACTTATGTCTCTAAAGTTGGAAATAATCAGAGACAAAAGACATAATGTTACAGGAGATCTTTCTTCAATTTGTTGTAATTCCTACCATTATGAAACCAATTAAAAATAATAAATTGGTTCAAGAATTTTAAAATTATAAATATAGCACCCTTAGGTTCTAATTATTCAGCTGCTCTTTGTCACATTAAAGATTAAAAAAAAACTTTAAAGAATTTATGAAATATGAATGTAGTGATGCATAATTCCGACTTATTAAGTGTGCTGCTCTTTGCAATATAAAAGTAGTTTAGCGAATTATCTATGATCAAAGAAAGCAAGAGAGAGAATGCACCAAAACTGCATATTTCATTTTTTATTCTGGGTCGATGAGCATGTTTTGGGATAGTCTTAGGGTCTCTACTGATCACACTTGGTAATTATACAGGGTAGAATTTTACTAATCACTGTCTTTTTATTTGGTTTGATATTATTTAATTGCCTACATATATCCTGGGTAGCTGAGGGTGTTTTGGGACAGTCTTTTGCTGTTTTAGGGTATTCAGGGGATCTTTCACTTGGTGATAATTATCAACATGGGAAAAAAAACTCTCCTGATCTTACTCGATAATTATTCATGCAGGATTTTACTGATCATTGTCTTTTTGAAGGTTTGATTCAATATAATTGTATACATATATCCTGGGTAGGTAAGAATGTTTACAGACAGTCTTGTGCTAGCCCCATGACTTTCAGGGTGATAGACAGAAAAAGAACGCCGGTGAATGTCTAATTCATGCATAAGTTGTTGTTGTTGAGCTTAATGCAATTTTCCAGCACACTATAGGCTATACATGGCAGCCAGTATTAATGGTGGAGGAAGAACCCGGGAAAATCCCGGAAAGAACCACCGACCTACGAGAAGCTACTGGCAAGCTTTCTCACATACCTATAAGTTGTTGGAAATAATGAAACAAAATGCTGGACAGATTTGGGGTGGCAAAAAAGTGTTAAAAAACAATGACTAAACATTTAGAATAGGTTTTGCTTTAATAATTTTCAAAGGAATAGCTTATGGAAATCTTGTGGACGCAAACATTATGGTCTACAAGTATTGGTTGCTTGACTTGGTATTAGGTAAAGAATCAAGTCTACCATTTTACTGCAAATGGCTTGTCAAATGGTCAAATGCAAGAATAGGTTGCAGATGTGCCTTAGATATTTTCTGATTGGATTTCCTACCATTTGACAAGTGTGACAAGATCTATGGTACTTATAAGCATCACTTCTAATTTTTGGCAAATAAAAATGATTCAGGATCTTGTGATAAGTCTTAATGACACCAAAATGACCAGCTTAATGAGTTTTATGGGCTAGACTATGCATTTCCTGTCTATATGACTTAGGAACAACAATTTGATTGCTCACTGACCACTCCTCACAGCAGGTACATCAGGTGGTCTCCATTTTCTCATCATGACCCCATTTTTCACAAAGTAACAAACTGGTACTTGTGTGGCTTCAGTATCTGAAACCCAGTCTTGTGTCTTCTCTGAGGAATAGTATGTGCGGGCCTATAACTCACATTAAAATGTCTTGCATGCTTATAAAGTAGTTGTTACTTTCTGCTCAGATATCTTACAACTGCAGCCAGAAATTGGCTAGTGGTTTCTATTATTCTGTGAAGAAACTAACTTACTTATGAATCTCTCTCTCTCTCTGGTGAGTGATTAATAAGTCTTTTAAGTTATGGACTTTACCTTATCCATTGTTCCAAGGAAGATATATTAGGGATAACAGACCAAATTTAAAATTTAATCTCAGGTTCATAAATATAATAGTTTTGTAAAGGTCAAATCATCAGAAATAACAAATCTGTGCAAATATAATCCTTTTTTTTTTTTTTTTTTTGCCCATAACAAGTGCAAACAGCTTATTGTACTGCCGGCAAAAAACAATTCTCCAAAAAGTAAGCAGTTTTGTACAGTGTATATACTGAATACAGATCCAGTAATGGAATGTTTTTTTGAGATTGATTCTTGAAACGGTCACTAGGGAATATAACATCACTGTTCTTGAGGCATAATCTACAAGTGTATGTGGTATACAAAAGGAAATGTGTATCAGCCAATCCAGAATTTACAGTTTTAGTTCCTCAGAATTTGCAGTTATGAACGTATGTCCAGTCCAAAGGCCAATTTATGTGAAAAGCTGGTCTTTATTCATGTGAAAGTGAAAAACGAAAGGGACTGGCAAATAGATCTATAAGAACAATGTAACAAGACAATCCAGGTATTTGTTCTTTATAATTGCCTACCTGTATGATAATTTTTGTTTAGACTAATTCACCTAATAATACTGTTTTTATGAGTGCTGATTTACATTTAATATTTATTTTTCTCTAATATTTCCTATGAAAAGTTAAACACATGCATGTACATGTATATAGTTATTATTTATTTTGCTTTATTGCATAGTTGTATTGTGCTGATATTTTTTGTGTCATGACAATATTAACTTATATTTAAACAGGATACAATAAGGAAAAAATCACAAACAAATGAAAATGTTTATGGGGGGGGGGAATGGACGCTACAACAGCCTGAGCTGTGAATAGCCTTCAAAACTTGTTGTTTTTTTTAAAATTAATTGTATGTGTGCGGTCTTACTCTTCTAATAGAAACAATCACATCTGAAGAAGATACGTGCAAAAATTTGTATTAATCTTTTTAACTACTACATTAATTTCATATCCATATGTATCAAGCAAGTTTGGTACTGCATTGTAGAAGTAATAATAAAATATAAGATGAGTTAGCTACTGATAGCAGTAGCAACATTATTTATATTCAATATATTATATTTTTATAATTGCTACCGAAGGAGACTGATGTTTTATCAGTGAAGTACCTTACAATCAATCATCTTATCTGTACTATGAATAATGCTTCATATACGGATGAATACGATTTTAAATAATGAAACAAATGTAGTTTCCAGTTTGATAACTGTGGAAATAAAGCATCTCATAAGTGTATGGAAGTGTTCTTTATGTTTAAATATAGAAAATATATTTCATATGGTTAGAATTTATTTTCTTATATAATGAAGTAAGTTCACATTTTTTTAGCATGGAGCTATGCTACAGTCTATACTTTTTATGGGTGTCCTTGTTGCAAGTCATTTGCCTCTTGATATTGTACTGGAATTAATGTGTAGATTTAAAATAAAATTGGAGATACGAGATACTTGTCACAGAAGACTAGTGACATTACTTGCTGGCTACTGCATAATCATCCATGCCATACATACATAAGAATTCTGTATAATTTGAATATTTACCTTACTTCTTATATATATATTAAACTGCCACTGTAAACTTCAGATTAACATTAAAAATTAATTACATAGAGATGAGAGAATAAACAGAATCCTCATCTCTGTAATGTACTCTCTCCCTGACTCAGTCTCTCTCGTGAATAAACAAGAACAGAAAGTATGGCCTTGAGGTGCAATTATCTGCAATTTGCTCCAACCTTTTGAGGTCTTTACTGATCCAAAAAGCAGAATTTGCACTGCACTCTAAAATAATAAACATGTGCTAAATTGATAACATTGCGAATGAGATAAAGTGATAACATTGCGAATGAAAATATATATACAAATTATGACCGTAAACCTTGCTTTCAAGCAGCTACCCTATTCTTCCACCATGCAGCAGCTGTAAATTACACCCACAAAAATCCAAATAAAAATGGGGTGGGAAGGGTCAGCGTAATTATAATGTATAAATACATCTAATTGTATAAAATTGATACATTTGTTTTGTGCTTCTTGCAGGCCACCTCTCTTCCAAATGTTAATACTCTGAGAAATCAGCTGACTGTAATGCAGTAATATAATCTGAATGATATTTTAAATAAGATGCACCAAACATGCTGTACAGTGGTATAACCTCTTGTTGCTAGAGTCAGGGGAGTGGTCGTATTGTAAGAAATTGACGTATTACAGCTCCATCTGTTGCCATAATGAGGCATTATTTTGCACTAACCTCCATGATAACTTGCAACGTGTTTGATGCTACATTATAATCATGACTGTAGAAGGTGCGATCTGTGTAACTTGTGATATAGTAAGTTTATAAATAGAATATTAAAACTTGTAATAGCTGACATAGCATTTGCCATATGACAAACTACAGAATCAATTCAGTAGTTGGCAAATTGCAAGCTACAATGACGTAGAAGGAAAGTGATCTAAGCACTTGCAAGCAGCTTTTTACAGCTTGCATCAATGAAGAATAGAAAATTCATGACTAGAATTATGAATGTAGCACTTGCAAGCAGTACTGACAATAATGCAGAAGGAAAGTAGCACTTGCAAACTTCCATGTACAATTTGCATCAATTAAGAAAACAATATACATGGATAAAATTATGAAAGTAGCACTTGCAAGGAGCCACTTGCAATAATGCATCAAGGAAGATTAGCAAATACAAGCATAGAATTAAGGCGGTAATCCTCCTCCATATCTCTGAGGTATTCAGCTTTCACTGATGTCATAAATCCATTAGGATGTTGCAATGTGTACAGCAACTCTCTTGTCTGCAAACACTGGCTAAGGGTTCCAGTTTTCATCATTATGTCAAGTAGTACTCTCTCAAGCAGTAAAACTAATATTTAATATTGTTTCTTTTAAGCATATATATATATATATATATATATATATATATATATATATATATATATATATATATATATATATGCCTACCAAATTTTAAAAAAATATTTGAATAACAAACAAGCATCAGTATTGAGATGTGGAAATTTATGGCACTATTTTTCACTAAGAATTAAGAAGCCTTCTCTACCCCCATTTAACCATCTGACTGAGCAATGTAGCCTTGAGGCAGCTGAGCTGTAGCAAGTTTAGTCCATCACACCTCTACTGATTTTCTAACAAAGATGCAATGTGTAAATTTGATCAAGTCACCTCTGAATTAAATTTAGTCTGCAACACCTTAATCAAATGTCAGACAAATAAACAATCTGTTAAGCAAAACACCAGTGACCTTTGAATTTTACTCTGTTAAGGTGATTGTTTGACAGTTTCATGGATAAACAAATAAAAAACAATTCGATATGACATTTTGGAATAACCTGTGACCAGTATCTGGTTTGAACTTCTAGGCATGTCAGGCAAATACAAGGATGTAAGGTAGCATGGTATGGATATATTACTGATTTCCTGATGAATGAATTTTTTTTTCAACACATACTTGTATTTCATTATTATTTAACTTTGACTGCTTTTTGACAGCTGACTAGTGCCATCTTTTTGATTGGTATATCTACACCTAACTATAGACAATTATTCCAGTTGGAGTAATCATGTTTATTACATGTTAATAATAATGATTAAATCATTCAGAACAATTATAACTTATATACTTTGTCATATTTTCTTCTTTCTGCTAAGTGGTAAATGTATGTGCTACAAATAAAACTTGATTGTAAGTTAATACACAAGTGGTGTGCAACTTCAGCAGCACTTGTATTTCTATGAAGCGGTAAAACCTAATGTACATGCATAAAAACTGTCCTTTCATCAAGGGATATTTACTTTTATATCTGAAGACAAATACGATGGATTTTATGATCTATAATCGTGATCTTTTTTCACTCTTACTGTATCAAGGTGACCATACAAAAAAAGAATGATTCTTAAAATTAGGTCTTTCATATAGTGACTGTGTACAGATATAAACGATGCTGCCTCAAATGGAGTGGAACAGATGGCAATGACCCAAAATCTTACAGGTTTCATACAACAGCAAATTATTTAATTTGGACATTTATGTAAACTTATGTAAACCCACATTAAATTGCAAAAGCCTATTTTTTCACATACTTGCATAATTTGCTTGCATATTTTGTTGTTTCAACTGATTTCATCTAGCACACATTGATCTGTTTGTCTCTAAATTTCACGCATGTACACAAATGTTGTTGTTGTAGGGTTTAACGCCATTTTTCAGCACAAGATAGGCTATACATGGTGGCCAGTATTAATGGTGGAAGAAGAACCTGGGAAAACCCCGGAAAGAACCACTGACCCACGAGAAGCTACTGGCAAGCATTCTCACATACCCACATTGGCCAAACCCAAGATTCGAACCCACGCAGAAACAGGTGAGATGGCAGTGATCCATAACGGTGAGCACTTTAGCCCACTTGGCCACTCGGGGGCCCCCCATGTACAGAGTTGCTTCACAGCTGTTTATAAATGTTCATGTATATTGGTTGTATAAAGACAATCTGGGGAGGAAACTGGTCTCATAAATATCAGATTGTGAGTGCAAGTAAAATCTATGTTAAGATACTGTGCATGTACAGGAGCAACTGTTCATGTGTCATATTGTAGTTATGCATCTAATTCCTGAAAAAGTCATGCTTTATATTCTTATAAGTATAAAATAATAACAAGAATTTTATCAGAATTTTGTAAAATATATTATTATTTCATACAAATGACAATGCCTTGATATATAAGAAAGAATCAATTTTTTTTATCAATATGTAAACAACTGGATTTGGGAGGCACTAGGTGCGAGTTGATACTTGACAGGAAAATCCTCAAATCATGGACTTGGCTGCCATGTCTTGTTAATTTCAAAATTACTGACATTTCTACAAAGTTTTACAAATCAAATAGCATGTTTGAAATAAAAAAATTACACCATTGCTCATATTCCATCATAAATCTGTAGTGACTGTTCTGTACATGATTTGTTTCACGAATGTCTTGTGTAACCTATAAATATAAACACAGTTTAAACTTTCAATTTTTAATTTAACCATTTTATTAAAAATTAACAAATACATTTAAGAGTAAAGAGAAGTACCATATAAAAGTTATGACTCATTAGTATTCTGCACGTTGTTGGCTGTTATGTACATTAGTGCACTTTACATGAAAGTGAATAACTTGCACATAATAAGTAATTACTCTCTAGACAATTTTTTTTTTGTTGGCTGCCAAACATGGTAATTAACAACTTTGTAAATACCTAGATATGACGCATATAAACAGATTTTAATTTTTACAATGAAATCTGCCAAACCGAGTATGCAAAGGTTACACAAAGAATGCTCATCAACAATTCTTAAAAACATAAGGTACAAAAATAACCTTAAAAGTTTCTGATGAATATAACTTTGTCAGAAGGAAATCATTGCAAGTAACAGAAGAATACCTCAAAAATGGTAACAATCATTTTCACCAGCCCATAACAAAATCATTTATAAATGTTTGGATATAACAAAATTACTTTAAAAAAAATTAATTAATCTGGCATAAATGAAGTTGATTGAAATCTAAAACATGTACATTTTATATCTTCTGTCTTGAACAGGTTTTTTCTTTCTGGTAACTGACCACAAAGAAGAATTTGACTTGACGAATATCAGAGAAAACCAAATCTAAAATGTCAGATGAAATACCATATATACTTATAAACCATGTCTAACTGCAAACAACATTGTTCCTGATACGACATCACATAATACACTGACAAATCAGTGTCTATCATGTTTGTTCTACTGCATAAACCTAGATCTGCTGGTGCATTATGTGACGGCCGATCTGGGTCTGTACAGTTTGCAGTTGGACTCAACTTATAAGTGATTACATATGATAGTTCACATGCTCCATTTGTACAGCTATGCCTAAAGACTAAAGAACTGACAGATTAGTTACAATATATAGTCACTTGTAAGTCAACTAACACTGTAACAACAAAGTTCCTGATCTGCAATAGCATAATGCACCAGCAGATCAGGATCTATGCTGTTTGTTCTACTGATTACTCCTAACAAACTGCACAGACCCAGATCTGCTGTTACATAATGCACAGGCAGTCTGGGTCTGTGCAGCATGCAGCTGGACTAGTCTTATAAGCGAGTACATATGTTAGTATTTCTTGGCTTAAAATCCTAGCTGCATTGCATTACATTGTGATTTATGTAATCCTGCTGCACATTTTCTCTTTATTGTCCAACACAAAAAAGTTATCAAACATGCAGTTATTGCAATCTTTTGAAATAATGACTATCAGTTCTGGAATTTAAAAGACCAGTCACATTAAGAAACAACAGGAAGATAATCAGTCACTGCTGCCAAAATGTGCATGAAGCCAATGTCACTGCACTACACAGCTTCATGCATGAGCGAATTCAGCCATGTTAGCTAATTTAGGACAGGATATCAGGAAAAATGGATTTGTCTCAGATGGCTGCAATGAGCCTTGAAAAACTGTTGATCAATTTAGCCCAATAATTTATGAGTAAATTGCTGAAACTGAGAATGCTGTATTAGTGTATTACAAAACTTTACAAGATACCCCCCACCTTTTTTTGTAGTCCCTGGGAATCCCTGGACAAATTCATCCCCCTCCCTCAAACTTCTCTTGCTGATAAGATAAATATAAATGTACATTTCTCCTTCACAGTATACTCATAAAACAAATATCACCCATACTAAAACTGTACTGTTTTCAATATAAACTTCTCAAATAACAAATCACACACTTAACAAGCATTTACATATACAACCATGCACATGTTTACCAACAGTATAGTAACTTTTTCTTTTTAAACAAGAATTGCACTGTGTTAGCACTGGATGTCATACATGTATCAAGAAAAATGAATAAATGAACCTCTGGACTCAAGTTTAAATTGAGCATAATGCATGCTGATTCACTATATTACATACAATTTCTGAAATTGAGCATAGCCTCAGATTTGTTTATTTTTAAATTGACAGGTAAAGAAATGACACAACCAAGCATCTGATACACAATTTGTTTAAAAATGACTCTTCCACCAAGCTGATACATTTGCAATGAGCAAGAGTCTTGTCAACATTTCAACACATACTCCCCCCATAAACTGTCCCCCCCCCCCCATCAACTTACAAAAAAAGGAGGCCAGGACTTGTATGATGAGCCTATGGTAAAAGCATTGCGGCAAATCATGTGACTTTGACTTCATGATCAAAATGTTGAGCGAGCATGTTACAGATTGAATTGTCTTAGCTTTCTTATGATTCACGTCAAGTTATAACAATCTATCAAGAGGTTTAGGAAAAACATGTATTAGCAAATGATAAAATTTTGATCAAAACTATCTTTACTCACTTGTAAGTTTAGTCCAACTGTGAGCAACAAAAGACCCTGATCTGCAGTCACATAATGCACAGGTAGGTCATGGTCTATGTTGTTTGCTTCACTGATTATGCCTAACAAACTGGATAGACTCAGATGAGCCAATTCATAATGCAATGTCAGATCTGGGACTGTGCAGTCTGCAGATGGAGTTGACTTACACGCTAGTATACATGGTACCCTAACACACAGTTTCTGACTTACACACTAGTATACATGGTACCTTAACACAAAGTTTCTGACTTACACGCTAGTATACATGGTACCTTAACACAAAGTTTCTGACTTACACGCTAGTATACATGGTACCTGAACACAAAGTTTTTAACTTACAAGCTAGTATACATGGTACCTTAACACAAAGTTTCTGGCTATGATCTTGACCTAAAGGTAAACTGGGTTAGCTAGCATTTTGTAAGATGAATTGTTGGCTTCATAATGATTCATGCCAAGAATGATGATAATCTATTAAGGGATTATGATAATATATGTATAAAAAAAAACTTTCTACCAAAAATGTCATAAACTGCTTACTCTATCAGCAGCAATGGAAAAATTACCATGTCTTACTCCCTACTTAGGTGTACTTGACAAAAATGAGGTATACTCCTTAAAGGATCAACACAGACACCCCTCCTCGTTTAGAATTATGTAATATCAATGATCTTGAATCATAATCATGAACAATGTTTATATGTCTGTGTTTTGGACAGAGTATATACATACAGCAATGTCAGCAAGGACATGAAAAAAAAAAACAAGGAGCAACTTAGCATGAAAGTTATGTAAACCATACAAATGTAACAGTGATTTAGATGATGAGGGTAACAAATTGCAAATTCTTTGCCTATGCATCCAATTTAACACCTGACCATAATATACATTAGCATTTTTCAGAATGAGATTGGGAAAATATGAGCTATATCTTCACACACACACTCAAATCACACAAGGGTTTGTCTGAATGATGCTTAATGCATACTTTAAGACGTCACCGCAAGAGAAGAACTTGATAAAGTTGCCAATATAATGTATTTATCATCAAATGGTTAATGCATATTTTAACTTTGATATCACTGCCAAAGAAGAAATTTATAAAGTTGCCAATGTAATGTATTTAACATGGATTGGTTAATGCATACTTAAACTTAGATATCAATGCCAAATAAGAATTTTATAAAGTTGCCAATGTAATGTATTTGCCATGGATTGGTTAATGCATACTTAAACTCAGATATAAATGGCAAAGAACAATCATCAATTGGTTAGTCCGACAATCTGTGGTATGTCTTACATTTTTGTGACAAAGTGTTGTTGTTCTAGGGTTTAACGCCATTTTTCAGCACAAGATAGGCTATACATGGTGGCCAGTAAAACTGGTAAAGGAAGAACCCTGGAAAACCCAGGGAAGAACCAATGACCCACGAGATGCTACTGGCAGGCTTTCTCAGGTACCCACGTTAGATGAGCCTTGGACTCGAACCCATGCAGACAGAGGTGAGATGGCAGTGATCCAGAACGTTAAGCGCTTTAGACCACTCGGGGCCCCACAAAGTATTGTAATGACCTTAGTCAACAATTCACCATACAAAGAATCCAGCATATTCACAGGTAAAAAATAGCTCATATCTAGTCTTAGCAGAAGGTTGAATGTGTAGATCGGTTCCTTAGATTGTTAATTTTTTTGTCAATACCGAGGGCTCATCTTAGTTAACCTAGGTTTCTATGGAGCTTACCACCTACATATGAATGTTTGGCAAGAAAGGAGCAAATATCTTCATACAGTGTGACCCCACAATAGCACGTTCCGTTATAACATGAATTCGGATAAACACAGTTGTGGCAAGGCTCCTGAAATTTTTTATACATGTACTTTTCTCATGCACGAAAAATTGTTTCTTTCTTAACTGTATGAAAAGTAACGTGTGTGGCATGGCTCCCGAATTTTCATGTCATTTCATATACATGTATTTTTAATAATAAAAAAGTTTTTTCTTCTTAAAAGTACGAAAAATAAGGTGTAAAAAGTTTATTTTGGGCTCATGTTGGTCTTCGCCAATGTCACAAATTGTGATTTACATTCCTTATTGGCGACGAAATATACCATGTTTATACTATTATATACAACCCTGGGTATGGAGTGACGAAATTCAGAGGCATCATGAAAGGAAGCCACAAACTTGACATAAAATGCACTGGAATTTATCAATTGTTAGATGATCAAATGTTTTGTTCATATTGACAAACCATTTTATCAGTGCATTGTTTTATCATAATCTGCTTACTCTGACATCTGGCATGAGTACTGTATGCTGTGAGATCTCAGCATGTTTTAAAAACATTTCTGGAAGTGTAGATCAACCGGATTATAAGCTGCTCGCTAGTAATTAATAGTTTATTTTGACAGATCTCTGTATGTGAATGGCAAGTAAAATTCATCTTCTTTTCATTCATAAAATTAAATCATTCTGAACACTCATGTTTACTGTCGTAATACCTGTCAGAACAGAACACCTATTTATTCATCATCTGTAAGCCATTTTTAAAAAAAATTCTAACGTATGCATGGAAGGCAGCATCACTCTGCCACCAGAAATGTTACGAAATAACTTCCAAAAAAACAAAAACGGAGATCTACATGTTGGTCTATATATGCTACCGGGACTAGCTAAAATCAACCAACTTTTGAAGGCAGGAACAGTAACTGCTACAATCGACCAAATGATGGCTAATTCCTTTCTTTTTTTAAAATCTACCCAGGAAAAAGTTCTGCTGAAACTTCACAGACATCTGATCACCAATGAAGCACCCTTAGTTCTGTATAAATACTATGCAAATGAAAAAATATTTAGTCTCAATAAATGGCCTACAATTATTTGATGTTGCTTCTGCATTAAGAAACAGACATCTGTTTGGTTGTCCAAAGCTGTCCTTTAGCGGTAACTTCATTAACATATTCACCCATCCTTAAAGAAAGCTGACAATCTTCAATAAAAGCAAATAATATTCATTAATGGATGTCAGCACCAAACTTAAGTAATAGCAATGGAATCTGATAGATTGTTGCATATTCCAAAGTGACTGGAACACATTTATTGTGCCATGAACATTTCATTTTTGCAGGAACAAATCATGCTTACAGTTGCTACCAACAGCGGCATAAAAAAGCAAATTAAATTTCCAATCTTTTCAAACCATAGATATATCACCGTCAAGTTAATTAAAGATGGGGTATCTTGCAAAGATGTTTGTTAAACTTTTTAATTTGTTCAAGTTTTCATTTCCCTATCAATAGCCACATCCCTAGGAATCCTCATCAAGACGATTCTGTCTCCAACTGACCAAAATCTAGGCCAGTTTAAGTACATGTACATGTAGCATGTAAACAGCTATAGTTGTGTGCTACTTGCGACAAATGTAGTGAATGGTTAAGTGACAATCGGATATAGATCAAAATGAGGACTTCCATTTTTAAAAAAAAAAATGCATTATTTGTGTTTTCTAATGGGATGTAAGTCATACATGAAGTTTATAACATGATCTATACTGAAATTCATGGAGTTTATAACGTGACCTATACTGAAATTCATGGATTTATATAAAAGTACAGTACTTAACGGATTATGGCTTGCACCAAATAAATATAAGTTGTAAATATACAAGTGTTTTTCAGACTAGTTTGTCTTCATTTAAACAAAAGAACATTTTAATTACCCTCCCTTCCCCCACCTACCATAATTTAGGTAAATGCATCATTTTTTTCAGCTAATTGACTTGGTTGGTTATTAGATGGTTTGGTCTATAATTCGGTCTGGTTCTATGGACCCCAACTACCATGTTATATGGGGTTACACTGTATATTGCTGTAACCAATGAAATAATTTATTCCTCTTAAAAAAGTTCAGCTTATTTTTAACTGTGGTTGCTTAGAGTAACAAAATATGAACAACAAAGGACTGTGTCCCAAAATTATATATATATATATATATATATATATATATATATATATATATATATATATGGCAATTTCATCAGTAGCTATCCCCTACCCCAATCAATGCAGCAAAAAATTCGTGTAACAATGCTTATGCAATGGAATTTGCTCTCTCTATGCCACAAGTTAATATGAAGGTGGTCAATATACAAGTGTTTTTCAGACTCCATAAACACTTTGCTAGTGACTGTCTCCTGGGCTTTGCCAAGCCAGCCAAATAATTCTGATTAAGCTATTCATTATTCATCAATCAGTTTGGGTGTCACACTGCAACTCCCTAAACGCCAGGTGGGATATCTGCCAGGGCTTCCTAATGAAATGGCCCTAAAGTTTTGATTGCGAAACCTTTCAAATCATCCATATAAAAAATAAAGTATAAATTCATAATAAATTTCTACATGTACAGTAGGTACTGACCTTTCAAGCAATCAATACTTAAATTTGATCAAATACTTAACAAGTCAGATTGATTTTGCTATTGACAACTGTCTGCAACTTATATTTAAGTTAGTGAACAATTTCATTTTACTTTGATTTTCTGTGATCATATAATTTTTAGTGGTCAACTAATTAACGACTAGTTGGTCAACTATTCAATCTTATGCATGAAAGTAAATTCTCTACTCAGCTGATCTACAGCCAACAACTGTCAACAATTGTAAGTGTGTGCCCCAATAGCATAAAATTCCTGAACACGGGGTGGGTGGGGGATAAACCCATGTAAAGTGGAGCAAAGACTGCTTACTTTGCATATAACTGTCATTACAAGATGTCAGCAGACTCTAATGACTGTTTTGAATATTCTAGCTATGTGAATCACAATGTGTACCAAGAACGAACCAGTCTAATTCATTCAATCTTTCGTAAGCACACATTCACTATTTCTCTCTTCTTTCGGATCCCTTTTGAAGGATGCAAGCCGAATCTTGTACATTTGGTACATAAAATGAGTTGTGAACTATGAATTAACCAGACGAAATCATCCAACAGCTTGTCACTGCAGCATTAATGATTTGAGGTTATCCTGAAGAATGGTGTCCTTCACAGCCTGAAAGACAAATTTGATGTTTTCTGTATCAATGGCAGTGGTGAAATGATGAAACAGCGGCTTTGATTTATCTCGCCTTCTCTCATCAAATATGTTCAGCATGAAGTTTTGCACATGTTCTACATTATGTGGATCTCCAATGAATTGTGTGAAGTAGTCTTTAATGTTCACATGCTTCACTTTCTCTTCCAAAAGGTCTGTTTTGTTAAGAAAGAGGATGATTGAAACATTGGTGAAGGCTTTATTGTTAATGATAGTTTCAAAAATGTCACACGACTCAATGAGCCGATTTGTTTTTCGATCCTCCATTAGCACCTGGTCAAATTCACTGGATGAAGCAAGAAACAAAATGGAGGTAATTCCTTCAAAGCACTGGAACCATTTCTGTCTCTGTGACCGCTGACCTCCCACATCAACAAATAAGAATGGTATACCTTTGATGTCAAACTGGTGCTCAATTATACCCTTTGTGGCTTTGCGGGCATGCAAAATGTCTAACTTTAAAGGCATGTAGTCCTGAAAAGAGAAATGAAAACATTAGGATTACTTTTAGCACAGTTTCTGTAAAGATACCTCAAACAAGACATTTGTTCACAAATAAATATGCCCCACAACAGTGTCTAAGAAACAAAACTTCAAGGTGTGCGACAGATGGTACTGCAGATGGGAATACAAGGGTAGCACTATATCCTTTACCACTGTTGCTACTTCACCTATGCAACCTAGTTAGTAAGCAAAAATTGCACATCAGTTACATTAATTTGGTTGTAAGGGTGTACAGTAAAACCTGTCTTGAGAGACCACTTATGAGAGACCTTTTTTTTGAGACCAGGATCAATATGCATGGATTTATTGATTATATATATAATGTTGTGACCTTTTATGAGACAAGCTGTTTTAAGAGACCATTATTTTTGGCAGAAGGGGTGGTCTTTCAAGACAGGTTCTACTGTAGTACCAAAAGAAATGCATCAAATTGTTATGTTTTATAGTTGAAACATACAGAGCATCCCAAAAATGAATTTTAAGAACAAAATAGACACAAAATCAATGAAACATTATATATATAGGTCATAGAGACATGTTTTTTCAATAAGGGTGTACTATTTATTATGATGCATCCCCTCACTAAGCTTCCTTATTATTTGAAGGAAAGACTGCATATAGCATACCAAAGACTCAGAGTCATCAGTGAAATGCAAAGTCAGTAAAAGATGAAATACAAGTAATGATGAGGTTCATTTCTTGTGTGAGTGAGATACTTACAGAAATGCATATCATCATCAATTTTATGATTATGCATGAACAGAACCTGAGAAATAAACATCAAATACAAACTTTAACCCAAGAGAGTGAAACCTAAATTATGGGCCATAATGACCCATGAGGGTGTCGAGTTCATAAAGATGCATCCACTAACCAAGATTAATAATAATAATAATAATAATAATAATAATAATAAATAAATAAATAAATAAAGTCTTTATTTTATGAGGGTGACACAATTAGTACAAAAAGTAGTCTCCCTTGTGACCCTCAATTTTCTATATATGTACCAGTACAGGCAAATATATAAAATACAGCTGGGAAACAATCACCATACAAACACAGTATTGTGAATTGGCATAGAGAAGAGCAACACAAGTATGGCGTGTGCATGTGTGTACACACACACACACACACTTACTTTATATAATACATATAAAAGCAAAGTTGGCCATGGCCTGTTTTTGACATCTGGATTGGATCCATTTCAAACATCTGTGATGAATGCACTGACGATGTTTCTTTAACATTTTTTATTGTAGTTAGACTGTTTGAAATCACTGGACATGAGAAAGCCCAACTATTTTTATACAGTTCAGTTTTGGGCTTAGAAAGAAGTATGTTATTAAATGACAATAAGCGTAGTATTGATAGACTAGAAACTATCGATATCTGTCCTTTACTGAACATATCATCTATACAGTTAGGCACAGAACCATTTGAAACTAAACAAAAAGTTAGCTTTTCTTAAACATATTTTTTCATAGCCAGTCATGATCTTCAAATCATAATACATTCATAGACATTATTAATTTTGTTGTCATGATAATTCTGAAGGCTCATTTTTGTTAAGACTCTCCATCATTAACAAATTTGTTTTAGAAGCATTACTCCATATGACATTACAGCAGTCCACATGAGGCTGAATTACTGATGAGATAGTTTGTACACAGCATGCAAAAACCTTATGAGTTCATGAGCAAAATGCTAAAACTTAACATAATCTAGTAAACTATAGCTCAGTGATGAGGATATAGTTCTCATCAAGATGTATCACATATTGTTTCAGCATTTTGGGTATAACAATATGTATATATACAGGTATGCGAAAAAAAAAAACCCAAACCAATGTGGTCAAGAGCCATAAAACAACCTAAGCTTGAAAAAATGTTACATGTAGGTCACAGGAACCTTCTTTTGATGTATGGGTATGGTTTTAATATAATTTCACCAAATCATCTTTTTTGATGATTCTAGCATGAACAGATTGGGAAAGAAACACAAAATTGAACCCAAGAAATGTGTGTCACTGTGATGTACTTTTGTGATGTGGGTAAGTACTTGTCAAGATGAGATCCCCTTACCAAGTTTCACCATTCCAGGTACATGTATAACTGCATGCAATCAAATAAACAAAATGTCAAAACTTAAGCAAGACTGTACAAATAATGTACATTTATGTATAAGGTTAGGCCCCACCCCATCCAGGATGTGCTATGAACACAACTCCAAAGTGTTGCCTATTGCCTATGAAGAAAAAAAATGAGATTCACTGAGACTCGTGGTTCCCATACTTTTCTAAAGAAAAATTTCCAGGTCATTTCCAGGGTTTTTCCTGGATGAAATTACTTTTTTCAATGTTCACATATAACCATTACTGAATGGAATTAAAGAACATTTTTGATTATAAATTTTTTCTAAATCTAAAGACGTTTCTCTTTCAAGGCTCTCCAAAAACATCAAAGTCAGAAAAGATGATCATGTACAAAACCACAAAATGTATCCAGTGTATCCCCCAGGGGTGTAAATTTGAGGGTACAAAAAAACCCTAGGTGTCAAAACTGGGGGTCAAATAAAAAATGTGGGGGTCAAAAATGTACTGACAAATTTTCATACGACTCACTTTTTCAGCTTGAAATAGGATATTGCAACTTGCACAACATACTCTCTCTCTCTCTCTCTCTCTCTCTCTCAACATACAAATACACCAACATGCACAATTAACAAACAAATGCATTGTCCATTCAAAGAATAATTTTATTAGTTCATTTTTCTTTTAAAGTCATACTTTTAACAGTCTCCTCAACAATATTATAGCCCAACACATTACATATAAGCCAATACAAAAAGCCAAATAAATCTTTTTAACCAAATGGGAGTTAATTGACTGCCTTTCATCAAATGTGTACTATCATAGGTTTCATTGTACTTCGTCCTAGAACACATTTATCCAAATATCAAGGAGGATACTGATTCATCTTCTTTTTAATAAGTTACACTTGAACTTTAAGATCTTTCTTTTATTGCAGTAAAAGTTAAAAACCAACAAAATCTGCAATGACCCGCTGACTTTGTAATCCAAATAATGCATTTGTCTCTGCAAGTTTACTGATTTCTATGTTGTGAAATAATGTCTTAGGTTATAATGTGTTCTCCAGATATCTTATAGCGAACGAGGGCCTATTTTTAAAAATTCTAAAATCCTGCCACGAAAGGATTATTCACTTTTGCAGTCTTTGCAATCATGCGATCAGAAGTCACACCGGTAATCATAATAAATATTCCAGTCAAGGGAATAATTTTCTCCATTTTTTATTAAAGTTAGATCCACAGTTACTCTTTTGTGTTCTGCTTCTTTCACTTTCTTCGCTAATGTTTTTAGTGCATGACGTTTTAATCTGGCGATCACTTTCTAGTGCAACGAGGCTTGATGTTAAATATCTAGAACAGCTTGCTCAGCTCGATGGAAATCGCGAGAAGCTCGCGAAATTAGGGAAAGCTACTCCGTCATAACATTGCCTATGCTAGTCTGGTTCACTGATTTATATGTTCCCCGCGTTGCACTTTGCTATACGAATAGAGGAGTGCAAGGCAAGGAGCAAACAAAGCGGGGAACCAGTCAATGCCTATACGCGAAGTATTTACGATGCCATCCATTGTCCATTGCATTGGGTATTAAATAAATCATGATCATATTATGAAAATCCTTTGTGTCAAAAAAACGCACGGTAACAAAATGTGTGCGTCAATTTTCTCGAACATGTGTCCCTGACGCACAAATGTACGTAAAGGGAAACACTGTGTATCACACGAAACCAGTTTGATTATATTCCTATATATTGGCATGTAAAGTCATTTCAGTGTACAGAATACCACAGGGGTTTGTTACAAAGAAAATTAAGGGATGGGGGTTCTAACCTGTAATAATATAACACAAGGGAAGACACGGGTTCGCATGCAAAATTGCACTGTGAATAGGGTAGTTGTCCAAACGTCAAGATCGGTGAACAATTATTGCATTTTCTCCATTTTATCACAAACTGAACAAAGTGTGTCGAGCTGTTTTGAAAATTGAACTGTTCTTGATCATGACTGGCCTAAGTTGGAAATTAGCAGACGCAATTAGGATAAACTAGCAGTGTTGGAACTACCGAGGGGTGCGGACCGGTGTCTTCACTTGTGTTATATTATTACAGGTTAGAACCCCCATCCCTTGATTTTCTTTGTAACGAGCCCCTGTGCAGAATACAAATTCTAACTTTATATCGTTGCATTATGTTGCTAAGTGGGAACAACATAATGAACATAAATTATGTTTTGTTTCCTTTCAAACCTTTAATTCTAAAGACTTCTATAGCAATATATATATGCATCACATAGAAAGTAACATTTCATATTAAAGTATATAAAAAACTAGACAATAAACGCAAAAAATTAGAATCTTGTCTAGTAAAAAAATGAGTTTATCTGTGCCAATAAAATCCCAAACAAGATTTTTCAAACAAGCTAATCTCCTTATGATCTGGTTAAAAATCTATCATTTAAAAAACATTTTCAAAAGGGTTGATTAAAATTTTGACAAAAGACCTTCAAAATTATATACTGTTGTATAATTCATTAAACCAGTCCCCAAATCTGTGTTGATACAAGGGCTTGTATTGTTTTTTAATATATAATGCAAGGGACAACAATTTCTCATTTCAGCTCCGAGATTCAACAATTTGGACTACAAATTTGGCTTAAAATGAACAGCAGTCCATTTTCTAATCTGAGTTTCCTCCGATTATTTCCACCCCATTTTTCATATTTGGACATTTAGGTTGGGGTGTGGGGTCATTGCAACTGAATATCGAAAATTTGGAATTTGCCACCACCACGCGGTAGTGACATATGGTAGTCGCTTACCAGCAGGCCTAGAAAATTTAAACTTATGTTAAATAGATTCATACCTGCATGAAATCGATAGGAAAAGAATTTATTTTCTCAGAAATGGCAAGTATTATAATCGTTATGTCATTAATCTGCTGACAGACAAGACGAAACTACAGCTCAGATGAAACCTGACCCAGTACTTACTTGCCATTTGCATTATTAGTCACATGACTTCACAATATCAACGACGAAATTCAATTATATTAAATGAAAGATACTTTTTGTAAAAATGAGCAATCGGGCCAGTCTGACTTATCAAGCAGAAAGCACATGTCAACGTAGTAGTCATGTGATACAACAAAACTCCAGAAGTTGTTTTCGGAATATATAAATATGGAGAATTTTGTATTCTTTCGTATTTGTATTTTTATTACAACCAGTATACAATTTTCGTTTAATATTTTTGTATTTTTTTCTCTACAACATTTGAAAATGTGGGTTGTTAGATTTATGTATTCATGCAACTAGCAATGCAAGTCGTACCAGGTCACATTTCATCAACAACACAGTTTTATCTTGTCTTGTAGCAGATTAAAGACGTAACAATTTTAATACCCACAATTTCTGAGAAAATAAGTAATTTTCTTATCGATTTCATGCATGTATTACTCGATCTAACAACATTTAAACTTTGCTAGGCCATCCGGTAAGCGGCTATGCTTTGCCACACCATGTTAGCCTCTTGTGATGCTAGACCGGTTTTTATACCTTCCATATAAGGAAATATAAGGATATCAAGCTGACTTTGAAAATAAAAATCTATGAGACGACTCTAATCCACTGGAAGTTTGGATTCACTCAGCATATATGTTTATTGCAAGCAACCAAATGATCCATCCTGCACCCTCCGAATATTCTGGTTAGAACTCGATAAATTTAACTCACAATCAGTTTAGTTAGGACTCAATTACGTGACTGTTACGGGCATCAAGTGGTCAAGTGGTGGCAGACAATTCCTGGGGTTTTCCCAACTTTCATCAATATTTGTGAAATTCAAGGACTTCATGGTCGGGAAAAAAAATTGTCTTTTCTCCCAACTTTTTCCTGATTTCCTGGAAGCGTGGAAACCCTGGAGACTGTACATGTGTGCCTACATCTGTGAAAATGCCAATGCTGACATCAACAGGTTGCAGAAGTGAGCTAAAAAAGCAAACTGTTCTGCCATGCCATATCAGATTGTGAATGTCAGTCAAGTTAACATACCAAACAAGAGGTTCAAGTGGGTCTGAGATTGCTCAGTTGGCTATGAAATCTTGGTCAGTAGGATGCTCTCCTGTAAAACTTTCTTCCAATGCTGTTACTGCACAGTATGAAACTGCACATTATGAAGACAAGAGTTTCAAGGTTTCTCCAGTTTTATATCTTCATCCATATCAGAAAGCCCACTAACATCATTTCTCCAATACTGAGAAGTTTCTATGCCTGAAGGGCAGATAGGTCTAAAGTGCTCACCATTATGAATCACTGCCACCTCTGCAATACCTTAATCTATGACAATTCTTGTCTGATTGGGATTCATCCTGTAAGCATTTTTTAAAATAAAAATTATGTAAAGAATTTTTTTTACTTTCAGTAACAGCAGCAGCCACCATATACTTAAAGCAGATTGGCTTCATTTGCATAAAACATACAATCTTTCATGCCATGATGTTTTCTGTCAAATTTGTTCCATTCCAATTGCGAAGTCACATAAATTCTTTTCTAATTTTTGTAATGGTGGCCAAATGTGACTATGAACTGGTACCATATGAATAAATCTGAAAGTCCTTAATGCTTTTTGGTCAAATGTATTAAAATTCTGCTGCACAGTTTCTGCTAATCTGTCCCCCCCCCCCATTTTAGTAATGGTGGCAATATTTAATTGCAGATTGGCATGATTTCTGACGGGCCTTTATGCTAATGTGCATACTGTCAAATTTTTGGTAACATTCTCTCAAATGTTTTTAGAGAAGATGTTGCTTAAAGTTTTTGTTTTAAATTTATGTTTAAAGTTATAAAAAACCTACCTTTTTAGTAAAGGTGGCCATACCCGATAGCAAAATAGCATCATTTGAACATAACTTCAAGATTTTTATGCCAGGTATACTATCGATCTCAACTGTCCAAATTCTGTCAAGCTGATCTGGAAAAAAAGTTCTTTAAAGGTTGTTTTCTTTAACAGGTAAGTAATGGAGGCCATATTGGATAATGGATTGGCATCTAGCGAACAAATTTGAAAGGCCTTGATGCCAAAATCCAAAAGTACCAGTAAAATAATGTCCAAATTTGTGAAGTGTTTCTCAGAAGTAGTAAAAAAAAAAAAATTGTGAACAGACAAATGATGATGCAGTACAGAGAAGAAAGCCTATACCATAAGTGCACTTGGCCTTTGGGACAGGAAGCTAAAAGTATGGACTCCTTTATAATTCACCTGTATGGAAACATCATGCTTCTGTGTGAGCAATACCAGAATTCAATAACCTGCAGATAGTAACCCTTAGTAGTGTTGAACCTAAAATGAGCACTCTGGAAAGAAATTATTTTGTACCCTTGCCATTAATTTTTTTTTTAGATTTCTCAAGTTTCAATGGAAAAAGGTCACTTTTATGGGTAAGTTCCCTGGGCTTGCCCTCGCTGCAGTATTTGCATGTACATCTGTATTATAATATTTTGGAATGTTTGGTTATGAGTTTTACAAGCAGATGGCTAAGACGTATAAACACAGTTGACTTGGTATCGATTCATAAGTTAATGCCTATCGTTGGCTTGGTGTGGATTCATAAGTTAATGCCTATAGTTGGGTTATTATGGATTCATAATTTAATCCCTTTAGTTGGCTTGGTGTGGATTCATAAGTTAATGCCTATAGTTGGCTTGGTGTGGATTCATAAGTTAATGCCTTTAGTTGGCTTGGTGTGGATTCATAAGTTAATGCCTTTAGCTGGCTTAGTGTGGATTCATAAGTTAATGCCTTTAGTTGGCTTGGTGTGGATTCATAAGTTAATGTCTATAGCTGGGTTATTATGAATTCATCAGTTAATGCCTATAGTTGGCTTGGTGTGAATTCATAACTTAATGCCTGAGATACACAACATTTCTGGTTTGGTTGAGATAAGCCTGTTTTGTCTTGTGGTTTCTATCAGTTTTGGTGGGCAATCACAGTAAAGAGTCTTGCTTAAGTACACAATGTGGCAGACAAGCTGGTCAGGTTTGAGAAGTATATGATATGATTTATGGCAAAACAATCAGAAAGGAAATGAAGGTAATGAATAATAAGAATTAACCCTGATGATCTTTCATACCCTTACTGGTTGATGTATTAAATACATGTATATACAAATTATATGATAAATTATCACAGACCTAATAACATCATCAAAGAATACTTCTCAAAAGATATTAGTTTTGTTCAAATTATTTTTCTAAAACATGAAGAGAAACTTCAGGAATAATGTTGACAAAATGTTAAAAACTGTTGCTACATGACAGTGTTCCTTCATCTGCTTCTCTGTATTTGCCATACAACGGTCATAAGTCCACTTCATTCCACATTAACTCATTAACCCTTGGAGGTTTTTGTTGTTTTTGCCTTAAATTCAAGAAAGAAACACATTTTGGGGGCTATTTCTGAATACATCCTAATAGAGAGACTTTCAAGAGATTTTCCATTAGCCTAATGTCTAGTTGTGTTAGCAACATCATTTTTCATTGGTTATTTTGCTTGCGCATGAGCAGAAGAGTAAAAGTTGGATTTTTTTTTTTTTTTTTGCTTAATGGACCTATCACTTTTGTATTGAGACCACTCTTTATTCCAAATGTCCACCTTATCCTACTTTTTGCAAAGGTTCACCTGTCTGTGTGCAGTTCAGACTGGTCTGCCTTAAATCTGAGGCCAAAAAGTCTAAAATCCGGACACAAAATCATATTCCGACCATGGGCAAATTTTGGGTGGGGGAAAAAAAACAGGTCCAAAAAATTAGGTTTTTACCTTGTATTTTGTAGTGGAACTAGAACATCCAGATTATCTGGCATCATTATAGAGCTACATCTGTCCACCTTTCTATAATACCATCCACTTTAATGCATCAAACATGACCTTGATGCTACAGGGCTCGGCAGTAAGCTACTACCTCCTGCCAGGGATTAATAAGTTAATGTGTCATAGTCAATCCATAACCCATGGCTAGTGAAGGCGGCATGCCTCCCAGGAAGCAGAACAAATCTGTGTCAATAAATGACCTTTAATCACATTCTGTAAATTAACTTTTATTCTTTGAGTGTCAATTTCTGTGAATTCACTGTTTATACAAACCACAAATTTAAAGACTCTACAAAAAAAATTCTATCTGTAAAAACAGTTCAAGATTCTTCCCTAGTACCCACAGCACAAAAAATACCCATTTTCACAAAACCATAAATAATGATTAAAAACGAATTCACACTACGTTCTATATCTTAAACTCTCTAGCACTAAGAAGGAATTGTGCAACGTCTACATCCAATTACATCAACATAACATCAACAAAGACAGACATGATTAACAAAGCCTCCACTCTGTCTGAAAACTACTGCAGAAACTTTATTGGGAAATAACAGGTTCCCAGCTTCCCAATGATAGTGTTACTTAAATCAATTTTATCCATGGGATGTTGAGTACAAAGACAGGATTAGAAGATTAGTTGTTTATAAATGTCAATTAATTGTGGAGATCAATAGGAGCTGGCATTGATACTAATTTTCATGACTCAAAATGTAACAACTATATTGTATTATACAGTATCTCATTACACATAAACTCAGACTAGTGATCTAATTTGGAGAAAATCAAGAAACACACCATGTGCTTATTTGAGCCTTTGCCAAAGCACCAGAACAATAAAAAATGTATATTTCCAGATTAAATGAAAGTGTACGAAAGTCCATTTAGGACATTAACAAACAATTTAAAGCTGTCTGAATACATTTTGAAGTTATCTAAATTACTTTAAATCAAGATAAACAACTTTTTAAATTCATTTTAAACCAGATTATAACTTCTCTGAATTAGTTTTAAAAATTGTGAAAAGGTTTCAACTTGTTTTGAAACAAGTCTTAAAGGCATTTAAATGACTTTAATTTTAAAACTCACCTGAACAAGTTCTGAAATCATTTAAATGGCTTTAAGAACTATTTAAAGACTTTGTAAAAACTGTTTAAATGAGTTTAAAAAGTTTTCAAACAAGTTTGTGAAGTCAGATGTGTCAGATGTCATTCAATTTAAAAAATATAGTAATAAAAGGAACCATCAATATTAACTAATACTGGATAAATTTATCATCCTCTAGTGCTCACCATCTCTATCATTTCATTAAAAAAATATTATAAACCTTTAAAAATCAACATTCAAAACACTTCTTCACAAAATGTTACAAATGTAAAACCTTCTATGGCAAAGTAAACCAATCCACAAATTTCTACATTTTTTTCATCTTGTGGCAAGAGGTTACTATGATTACAGTGAATGTATGTGGTTAAGCTGCCAGTCTTATTACAAATGACTGGTTAACATCCATATTGTCCTCTATAATAAATCATTCCTATCACAACTCTCACAAAGTCTCATGTCAAAAAGTATTCAACTAAATTATATAATAATTTTAGTCTCAAAACACACTTTTTTAAAACTAAAGTATGCAATCATTCATGCAAATGGCACTGAACATCATTTCAAATGGCAGAGTTTTGGTTCAGTAAAGACAAGTTTTCAGTCTACCTGAAACAATACTGTTTTGGGGTTTACCACGATTTCCCAGTGCAATATGGCTATATATATATGGCAGCCAGTACAAGTGGTGGAGAAGAACCTGGAAAAACCCCAGTAAGAACCACCAACCCATGGAAGCTACTGGCAGATCTTTAACATATCCTCATTTTGAAGTTGATACTTAAACCCACAAGGGCAGAGGTGATATGGCAGTGACTGGCAAAAGCAAGCCAATATTAAAAAAAAAATGAACTGTTTTACTGGTATTGGATGATGGATTGGCATCTATTTGAAAAAATCTGAAAGTCCGTTACGCCACAATCATTCAATACCTGTAAAATAATATGAAAATTTGTGAAGTGTTTCTAAGAAGATGCTGTAAAAAGAATTGTGAATGGACAATGGATGATGCAGGTCAGAGAAGGGCCATAACAATAAGCTCACTTGGCCTTAAGTCAGACAAACTAAAAGTTCGGACTTCTTTACAAATCACTGGAAATAAATTAAATGTATAGAAACTGCTTTATGTTTTAGCACAGGCATAATACATGAATGTCTTTACCCAGAGCCAGTGCTTGAAACATTTCAGGTTTGGGTTACATTTTGTTTGCAGTGAACCAGTCAAAAAAGAATTCTGGACTTCTGAGTGTTAAACTCTGGTGAGGAAAAGGAGATAATGTTAGGAGTAATGATAATAAACTTGTACTAACAGACAAAGATTATAGACCATCCAGTAAGCTTTTCTGGTCTAGACCAATAGAGCTAAAAACAAACGTTTCAGAATTTTAATACAGCACTCAGCATTGAGAGGTTAGTGTTAGGACTGATTGGTCTGGTCAGGATAATGTGAATGGGTGTGGCATTATGCCCCAGTGCTAAACATCGCTATAAACTGCCACACTACAGACACTGTCGTGATATGACTAAAATTGTTGAAACTACATTAAAAATCCGAAACACATAAGAGAATCTGTGTTATAATGAAGCATGCTATAGCAGGATTGCACTGTAATTTAATGATTTTTCTATTTTTTGCAACACTGCCATATTGGATGATGGACCGGCATTATCTGTACCAGTCTGAAAGTTCTAATGGTCAGAATACTTTGTGTCAAGTTTGTTAAAATTCTAATGATCAGTGTTAGAACAAAAACAATGTTTAGAATTTTTTCTATTCTTTGTATTGGTGGCCATGTTTGACAGTGAATTATATCATTTGTACAGACTGAAATGTCTTCGCAAGCGGATGCTTCCTGTCAAGTTTGGTTAAACTCAATTCAGTAAGTTTAGAAAAGAAGTAATTTAAAGGTCCCTCTATTCTGAATAATGTTGGCAAAATTTAATTGTGGATAAGACAAATTACATAAAAATTTGAAATGCCTTCATTTCAGGTTGTTTTCTGTCAATTTTAGTCAAATTCTGTTAGGTTATCTTGGAGAAGAAGTTGGTTTAACTAATGCTATGATTTTTATCAGCATCCATTCAATCTTTAGCTATAGCAATTAATTTCATTAATTTCAAAGTGGATCAGCATCATTTGTATAAACTTTAGAGGTCTTTCTGCCAGGATAATTTGGTCAAACTTGATACAATTCTATCCTGTTTTTTTTGTTGTTGGTAGGATATTTAAAGTTTCTTGTTAATTTTGGTATTGGACCTATCTGATGGCAAATCAACATCGTTTACAAAATTCTTGAAACTTAAGCCAGAACTTCCTGTGCTTAATTTGGATGACTGGTGTGGTGTATTTTTAATAAGAAGTTTAACATAGCAATTGTGGATAGATACATGGATGAAGGAAAATGATGGACACAGGGCCAAGCCAAAAGCTCACCTGGCATTATGGCCAAGACAGCTAAAAGTTGATGCTCTTTGATATAGAGCTTCATATAAAATATTTACTTGCTTATAAGTCAATTCAAACTGCAAACAACAAATGTCCTGATCTGCAATAGCATAATGCACAAGCAAATCAGAGTCTTTGTGGTTTGCTCTAATGATTACTCTTAACAAATTGTACAGACCCATATTTGTCAGCATGTTATGTGGTGGCAGATCTGAGTCTGTGAAGTTTGCAGTTGGACTCATCTTGAAAGTAAGTACAAAGAGTAGATCAAATTTAAGCCTCCTCCCCATTTACATGTATGTACTGAAGCTATGACATTGGTGAAATTAGATGGTATTGTTCAAAATACTTACTTATTAAATATACAACACGTTTGTCTGTTTCAACAGACTAATCTTCTAATAAGCAGGGCTCAAAATACATACAAATTTTAGGAAGTAATTCATTTGTGTATAATCTTTTATCCATAACAACATAACCATTTAAAATTGTACAAAGTGCTAAGCATTTGGAAAAATCAAATTTAGTGCATTAGTGTTGTACCTTGGTTGAGGTGATGGGTACATTTTATGTATCTCTGTCCCCCTATAATGATCCAGATATGGGGATTCATTTAATTTTGGGGGACATCTGTAGCTTTGGATAGGAGAAATATCTCCAGAGCTTATTCAGACTGCAACACTTGTGTATCATGTAAACTCTCCAATGCACAAAACTCTTCTCATCACAACAGAGATGGGTCTTGCATCATCAACAGTGCCCACCTGTCCATGTTTCAAAAGTTACATACAACCCATGGTTGCTGCCTATGTAAAATTCTGTTAAGCAGGTTAAATGTCTGCTTGTTCATTTAAATGTCAGAATAATCAGATAAAAAGCTATTGATTTTTCAGTCATAAGATCAATAAATCATTAAAAAAATGCCAGTGTTCTTTAGAGCATGGTTTATCGCCTATGAAAAATGTGCTCTATGAATCCATCCCCTGTGTAACTTGTAAAAGACATAACAAAACAAATTTTAAAAACAAATCTTAACAAAAATCACTGACAACAACATACCAGCTATAAAAAAATGAAATTTATTTTAAAACAAAGAGTCCCTTTGAAGGGACTAGTCTACTAGCTGAATGTTTCCAGACTTTAAGACAATACCATTACTTCATTTAACTGTTTAGCTGCTGTAGTGGTGGACATATTGGATGTCAGCTTGGCACCTTTTCATTTAGCATAGCATCATAAGAACTCTTCTGGTGGATACTCCACGCTGATATGACTTTCTTTTTTATATATATATATATAAAAGTAATGACAACACGATTTTCAAGATGGATGCCATAGTGGTCACATTCGATATAAGGAAGCCACCATTTCTATTTAGTAAAGCACAATGTCAATATGACTAAGTATCCAGCAGAAGAAATGAAAACAAGTTTTTCATGATGTCCATTGTCAAAGTCAGATAAGAAGTCAGATTTTGGTGCCATTTTCGTTCAAGACCAACAAGACACATGTGATGTGAAGTCTTTCAGTGAAAACCCATTGTTGATACTGTATGACTATCCAATGAGAAGAAATAGTCATAACAATAGTTTCATGATGGCCACTGTAGCTGGCATAATGAATGTCTAAATGGCACCATTAGTACCAACTAGACAGCATAAAGAGTTATTTAGAAAAAACCCATCTTGACATGACCATCCTTTCAGGTGAATAGTATACATAATTTTAAAGATGGCCACTGTTATGGCCACAGTGGATATCAGATTGACACCATTTTCATTTTGGCCCAAATACATGTATACATCATTAAGTTGTATCTGGTGAACACCCCATAGCAACATTACTATTCATTCTGGAGTACTCAGTAACAAGAATTTAAGATGGTCACTGATGTAGCCATATCTGATATCAAATGAGCCACATTTCATTCAGATCTAAGTGGACATCATCGTAAGTCTTTTAATGAAAATTCCATGCTGATATGATTTTCACTTAAGGGGGAGTAGCAATAACAAGATTTTCAAGCAATCAGATTAGCCAAAGGACCAACTAGACAAGACAGGAAGCATTCTGGTGAAAACCTAACATCAATATGACTTTCTGTTCAGAAGAAGTAGCAATAACAAGATTGACAAGATGGCCAATGTGGCAGCCATGTTCAACAGATTAGCACAATTTTCCTTTAGGACCAACATCATAAACAGCCTTTTAGTGAAAACCCCATGGTGAGATGACCATCTATTCAGGAGAAGCAGTGATAGCATGATTTTCAATATGCCTGCTGTGATTGCCATACTGGACATCATATTAACATGTTTACATTTAGGATCAACAAGACATTATATGAAATATCTGAGACTAATCCCAAGCTGATGTGTTGATCTATTCATGAGGAACAGCCATAACAAGATTTTCAAGATGGCAACTGTGGCAGAAATATTGGATATCAGATTGGTACTATTTTCATTTGGGACCAAACTAGACATCAGAAGTCTTCTGGTGAAAACCCCATGAAAGTATGATTTTCCATTTAGAAGCATTACTGGTGGCTATAATATACATCAGACTGGCACCATTTTCCTTTATGAACAAGTGTTTTTGTTGACATCTATTCAGATGGAGCAGTAATTGCAGCACCACTTCCTTTAGGTAAAGTTGCAATAACAAGAGTTGGCAGCCATGTTGGAGGTCATATTGTCACCATTTTCATTTAGTATCAAGCAGACATAAGTCTATTTGTGAAAACTGCATGATGATATGACCATCCAATGAGAAGCAGTGATATCAAAAGTGAAGATTGAACACCCCCTCCATGCCAATAAAAACAGTTCTAGATAAGAATTTAACAAATGGTGTATTTTATTCCCTGGTTTGGGAACTAATTCTGTTTCATTAATTCAATGGGGCCTTATGTAAAAACTAAAAACAAAATTGTTAGCAATACATAAAGAAATCTAACTAAATGCTCAAAATTAAATTGTTTTGCATAATTTAAAGCATTACAAATTATTTCTTTATGTGTTTGCTAGTTAATTTCTCTGCAGAAAATGTCCAAATATGCTCCTTATGGAACTCTGTCTTGGGACAGGTAGTCTGTCATTCAGAGGTCATTATATACTATTATTACAGGTGATGTGTGCATAAAAAGTGCTCTGATCTGGACCCCCAAGACTAATTTTTCCTGACAGGCAGTCTTCCAAAACAGTGGTCATCCAAACAGCCGGTTTTCAAAATAGGTTTTACTCTACTTCAGTTCTTGTGTAAAACCAAATGCAAGTTTCTGAGAAATTCTAGAAGTAGGGCACAGTAAAAAAAAAAGGGAAAAAAAGAAAGAAAAGTCACTAAAACTTTTGGAAATAAAGATTTTGTTAAAAAATGATACAATCAGGCAAATATTTTTAATATGTTTTTATTTTTGATTTCTATATAAAATTCTGGTCATGCAACATACAATTTTATCACTTTAACATGGACCCAAGTTGCAATGTAAGGCATTTACTTTTAAGTCCTTCTGAGTAAAAGTTTGGGACCCAAGATCATAAATTATGAGGAGCACTTTTACCTATCATATATTTTATTACAAGAGCCAGGTGTATCTATTACCTTCACGTCTATATCCAGGCTAGGTTTTTATACCATATTTACCTGTGTAATTTGCACATCCAACTGCAAAATAAGCACACCCAAATCTGCCAAGTATCCACATAATCAGGTTGAAACAGTTCAGTTCAAATCATACTATATTTATCTAATAAAAAGCCTATGCCTGATGAAAATCAACCCCCACCCCATGCCAAATTTTATGAAATTCTGGCTACTGTTTATGATAGAATTCATTGTCTGATAGTAAGCATCCCATCTAGTTATTGCATGTTGTGTCTAAATGCTAAAGGTGTCAGACTTGTGGATTTGATCACCAGTATTGGATGGTGTGTTCTTAGGTATGGCATTTGACTTTAATTGCCTTGGCATAATATAACATGTGCTGTGCCATACAACACCACAAAAAAATCTAAAACATACCCTCTACTTTTTCACAAATTTATAGGCCTGTCCCACTGGTCTGATCAAAGAAGATATACTATCAAGCTGAACAAACTATGTTTACTCTGATCTGCAGGACCTTTATGTTATGCAGATCCATGTACACACTACTGTTCAGTTTGATGCACATACAGAGTGGGGAATACAGTAAACTTATGTTTTTCAATACACTGTTCACTAAAGGTCCAAGTAAATTACCACAACTATTTATGCTGATGCATGCACCATTAACCTCAATTTTAACTGTTTTATTTTATGATTAGGTTGTGTTATTTGGTTCTCAATTGGAGTGTCTAGAGCAACAATATGTGTGGCCTACTGGAGACACAATTCTCTAAAATCTGACAGATCATCTATTATCAATGCAATATATGTACAAAAGGCTATATGTACATTCTTCAAATGTGTTTTGTTGCAATGCCTTTAAACTGCAGCATCTTTTCCAGGCCCTCTCTACTGTAATATTGCATAATAGATGCATGCAAGTTGGATCCAATTGCAAACCACACAGACCAAGATCTGGGCTTATGCAGTCTGTTAGTAGTAATCAGCGAACAAACAACACAGACCCTGATCTGTATAATGCAACAACTGCTTAGGGTCGATATTATTTGCATTTGGGCCCAACTTTTATGTGGTACATATGGTATGTCATTTAAAAAAAACAAAACTGTTTATCATCGCTGTTCTGTTCACCATGTTATTTAATTGTAAACTAAGACAAAGATTAACATATATATATATATATATATATATATATATATATATATATATATATATATATATATATATACACACATACACACATACATACACTTACTTACAAGATAAGTCCAACTGCAAAACTGCACAGACCCAGATCTGCTATCGCATAATGCACTGGCAGGTCGGGATCTGTGCAGTTTATGAGGAGTATTCAGTTTAACAAACAATACAGACCCTGATCTGCATATGCATTATGCTACAGCAGATTAGGATCTATGTTGTTTGCAGTTGGACTTGACCTATAAGTGAGTATATACAATAAATAGTTCTCAAAATTTTTCTGTCATGTGGTGCAATGAACTCCATTTAGTATAAATCTCAGGACAACCAGTTATTGTGACAAATCCATATCTCTCAATCTGCCCAGATCGGCAATATTTAAATGCATACTGGAGAGGAAGTTCTAAGCTTCCAGTCTCGGAAATTAACTGTTTGCTCCTGCTGGATATTCAGACCTGCAAGTTCTGGATCTCTGCAGTTCTGATCAATGTGTTGCAGGACCCAAGTCATGAAAACAGAGAGCTTATGTAGGAGAACCAGTAGAATTATGTTTGGTTCATTTGTCAGCATTCAGGAAATGTCAAGTTACATGTATCTGACAACCACATGTTCAGAAGGAATGTTACCTGAATGGTGACAGTGTCTACAGTTAATGAATATTCAACAGAATTTTATGGTTACTTAGAATTCTGTGTTGTTCATCTGGTCTGCTTAAAAGGCAATTTTTGTCAGTCCAAATAGTTTTCTTGAGAGTAATGACCAATGGTCCAATGCTAATTTCCAAGAATGAGTTTTGTTTCCTATTCTTTGCAAACGAACACATAGAGGTTTATGGCAATAAATATACACAATAAAGTTAACTGAACTAACAAGCTTTTGCCAATGCAGCAATGTCACATTTGGTGACTGTATAGAAATCAAAATGAATATGCTCAGCATTGGAAAAAGCAATCATGGATGATTAATATTTTACTTCTCTAATGAACGAAAACCAATATGTAAACTTGTTTTTTTTAAGTGAGAAAGAGTGCACATGTTCCCTTCAATCTATTTTATTGCTATCACCATGAATTAAGCAAATTGTATACCTCCAGATAAAATACTTTTGTTACTCAATTATAAATTTGGTCTAACTGCAGACAACAGAGACCCTAAACTGCAGTTGCATAATGTGCCAGCAGATCAGGTCCATTTTGTTTATTGTACTGATTATTCCTAACAAATTGCATTGACCCAGATCTGCTGGCACATTATATGATGGCAGATTTGGGTCTATGCATTTTGAAGTTGGATCTGACTTCTAAGCAAGAGTATAAATCATATAACTTCAAGCCCCAATTTACAGTTGTTTTTTTTTGTTGGGTTGGATGTGGAGGATTTGGACATCAACATGAACTATCAAGCTGATTGCAAACATGTGTTTGAAAGTATATATCTATTTAAATTAGTTCACTGAAGCTAATTTTAGAAAGATTCTGCTACAGATTATTTTGGCATCCATCTGCTGTAAAAAAAACTGACACTTCCAGGAAACTTTTCTGAAATTGATACTGTCTTTGTACCTTATGAGCCAATGGCTAAGTCACTCAAAAAATGGCAACTAAAGGCCAGGTCCTCCATCAAATTATGAAGTCTGGAACATATTTACAATACTGATGGTGAAAAGAAACTTACTGTTTGATTCGCATATCTGGTGGAGAGAGCAAAAAAACAAAACATTGTACATATCAATACATTCGACTAAGATTATTCACCTCTTTTGCAGTCAAACAAGAGCATTTCAGTCAAATGTAGCAGTCTTTTCATTCACATGCTATTCAGCATATACTGCATGTATGTATGTATGTATATACATGCATGTAGGTATGTGTGTGTGTGTGTATGTATGTTCTTGTTGTTCTAGGGTTTAAGGCCATTTTTCAGCATAAGATAGGCTATACATATACATGGCGGCCAGTGTAACTGGTGGAGGAAGAACCCTGGAAAACACAGGGAAGAACCACCAACCCACAAGAAGCTACTGGCAGGCTTTCCCACGTACCCATGCTAGCTGAGCCTTGGACTTGAACTCACGTAGACAGAGGTGAGATGCAGTGATCCGTATGTATGTATGTATGTGTCTACTTGAAATCACATCATTTTCAATTCATTTGTAATCAATTTATCCCATATACTGTATCTGTAATTGGAGGATGATCCAAAAGATGGCAGCAAATGTTCATGAGTGATGTTATTATTAAAAACCAGGACATAAAAAAATATAATAGCTGAGTCTATTCTAAACATAATAATTTGGGGGAGAATTTGCACCCTCAATTTAAAGAAAAGGGGTAAATATTTTAAATAAAGAAGGGATTTCACAAAGAAATAAAAGTAGGGTTTGTAATACGATGTGCTATTTTTCCACTTTTGGTTATATTTTTTGCATGATTTTGGAGAGATCAGTGTAAATTCTACAAAAATGCATCATAGAATAGAACCTGATATCAGCTGTGATTGTACTGGTGTAAATGCATTGCAACAGGCATGTACACTGTTTGTGTAATTGATACTTCAGTGAAGATGTACCAATGAATACAGGCTAGCATGAGCAAGGCTGTTGGATGCAGGTGTGACATTAGGAACATGTACAAGCTATTATTTTGTGATCCTGAACTACAGGTGTATGCTGCCTGTGTGAAAGTTATAAAACATGGTTGGTATGTCAGGTCATGGATATCTATGGAGAGAACACAAAAGAACAACAATTACAAACAAGGTCATTTTCTCTTTAATGATGTTTGGTTAAGACTAAAATGTAAACCAGCAACTAAAGCCACTATCTACATGTAACACCATAAGCAAAGGGACAGGTGTACTTTACCCTCTTAAAAGGCTTGATATACAGATGGACCCACTTTGAGCAGCCATTTTAGTCATGTAAAAAACAGTCAACACTATGGGACTTCAGTTCTTAATTTTCACTGAATCATGATCCTTTGAATTGGCCTGGTCATATTTCATTTCTCAATATAATTTGTTATTATTATTTATGTGCCATTTGTACTTTTTTTATCAGTCAATTTTTATTTAACATGAATGTACCTTCTTCCAGTGAATGCACCCCTCGGGGTTGGTTGCAAAGATCCTAAATTTGTCTAATTGTTCATATAGATGGGAATTACAGTATCACATGGTCACTGGACTGGATTTTCCTTCATGATTAATTTTGTATAAACTTCTGGTCGAATTATGTGAATGTTCCATGCCAAATAAAAACAAAGGAGGTTTTTTTTTATTTTTAGCTCAGACTCTTTGTTGATATCAAGTGTCCTTGAGCTGTATAAACACAGAAGAGTCCATATAAACTTATCTTAAAAGGGACAAGACACTCACACATCAAATCCAACTGCAAACTGTTTAGACCCAGACCAGTCATAATGTTCCAGCAGATCTGGATCTGTGCAGTTTGTTAGGAGTAATCAGTAGAACAAACAAAACAGACCCTGATCTGCAAGCACATCATGCTATGACAGATCAGGATCTTTGTTGTTAGCAGTTGGACTTATAAGCAAGTATAATTTGTATAACTGTAAAAGTATTAGAGATTCACAATTTGAGGGCATGACATCTGTTGTGATGCACTGAAAATCTGGATATTTGTTGTGGATTAAACTGATTGCCTAACTGTTTTAAATGGGTTTGTATGCTTTGCTCAAGCGATATTCAGAAACTTTTCCAAGACATTCTGGGGCTTAAAATATATACAGTAATAGTGAAAATCATGCACAAAATGAAGAATGGTATAACCCTCCAAACATCTGAAACAATGGAGATCTGGCAACACATAAGAGCAACATTGCTGATGAACCAACAAGGGACAAAATAAATGGCCCAAAACAACTTTAGAGGGACCAAAAGTGATTTTAAAAGATTTTTCAAGAACTCTGAAACTATAATGTCAATTTTCAAGCATATCAATGCCTTGAATTTTCCAAGCCCAAATCCAGTACTTTCAATGTTTTCAATGTATGAATCCTAATCTAAGCTCTAAAAACACCAACTTGCACTTTAACAATTTCATAATGGAACAAACTTTATACAAACAAACTTTAAGTTACTAGATATTTTCTTTTTTTGTTTTCTTGTTTGTGGGACATAACAGTTTATGCTGCCAAAAGATGTTATCATGTGCTACATGTACATAACAAAGGTAGTCAGATGATGGGATAGGGATGTGCTAGGTGACATAACATGATGGACAATTATGTCAAAAAGTGGGGACATAATTGAGACTCTAGTTTTAGTTGAAATGCTGTTCCATACATGTACATATATATCAAAACTGTTCTCCTCTGCCTCCAAATTTAAACAATAAAAAATCATGTCCAGGTGGTCATTTGCCTATATACAATGAGAAAGCGAAGATGGCTTTGCCATTTTAAGTTGTAATCATCACACATCCATAGCCACTGACTGCCACTGATTGATTTCACACTGCCTTTTTTTGTTCCCCCAAAAAGTAAAAAATTGTAAGCATTTTCATATGTCTTAATTAACTTTTGTGTCAAGCTTGACTCCCAACAAATGTTTCCACTTTAAGTTCAAAGTGAGTAAAATTCCATGCATTTGCAGCCCAATTACAAGACATTATTTTGTGGAGGTTTATGTTGGTTGCCTACGTTACAAAGTAGGAATATCCTTGGTTACTGTATTAAATATGAGACATTTATTTCCTTGAGTATAACCTGCCCCAACTTAAGCTGTACATCACTATACAATACACAGGTTATGGCATGATACACATCATGATTCATACAGTACACTGTGCAATTTTTATGTAAACAACTTGATTTATGACTGTCCTCACAATTTATCACCATCTTGGCACTTGCTCTTAAACAATGAATAGTTTACATCCCACCAAAACCAAAGATTTGGTTTGGCTGTGTGAGGGTTTAATGCCATTTTTCAGCACATGACAGGCTATACAGTGCAGCCAGTATTTTTGGGTGGAGGAAGAACTCAGGAAAATTATGGGAAGATCACTGCCCCATGGGAAGTTACTGGCACTTTCTCATGTACCCACGTTGGCCAAGCTGAGACTAGAACCCATGCAGACAGATGTGAGAAGTCTTGACATGTAAAGGAAGGTGCCATAGCCCACATGGTCCCCTCCACAAAAAAGGAAAAAACATAAAATAAAGAAAAGAAAGTGTTTTGTTGTCAAAACTAACTATATGACAAAATCTGAAACAGAAAACTGACATGACATGAAATACTTCATCAACTTTAAAATATCAATAATTGTGCAGAATTACTTCATTGTATTTCTTGTATATGACACATTGTGATCAGAGAGTGGCAATGCAATACATGCATTATGTATTGCCATAACATATCAATATTCCTGATAGGTCTCTGTAGTATAACAACTCTACCTACGACAAAGAGACTGCAAAAGTAGCCACATTAAAGTAGAAACAAAAACTGTTCAAATGTAGCTTTTGTCAATATGAAACCAAGCTGACCTAACAATACTGTTACACATTTTTAATGTTACAAACAAACAAGTGACTTGACGAGAGTAATGTAACTGCAATAAGCACGACTTAATTAAAAGTTGAATAACGACCCAGAAAAACAGACATAATAAATTATTACTAAGTTCAATGACAAATATATTTCTACATTGACAACAACTTACCATCTTTCCAATTCTATCCAGACTGTTCAAGAAATATCTCAATGAATCACCCTGAAATTAAAAATTATAAAATATTAGATTTTATTTTGTTCTGGTACGTTTGTAAATTTGGCTAATGTACTCTAACATTATCAAGCTGATTCCAGGTGATAACAAATCTTTTTGTTAAAATATAGGAATGTGTTATATAATGTGCCACTTTTAACAGCTGTTATTACAAAAGCTTGTTCTAGAGTTTGTCATACAAGCTGTATTCTGATCAGGAACACATTAATGATTGTCAAATTCGGCCACCTAGGTTGTGGCTGTGTGACATTGTTGTCCCTAAATAGAATGCAAAATGAAAATCACCTTTTCTGTACTGGTGTGCTATTAAATAGGTATGTATACAATCATCCAGTTTAATAACTGACATATATGTATGTGCAGTTAAACACGAAACCCAAGCCAGTAAAATGTGAAATGTTTGCAGTGACCTTTTTGTTGTAATTGTGTGATAGTAACAGATATGCATACCATCATCTAGCCTGGTGATTCTAGCATTAACGGTATGCAAAACCTCAACTTAAAATACAAAATTAGTTAAGCATGAAATATTGGCTTCCAGACATACTTTCATCAAGAGGGTGCAGTAGAATGAATCCCACTGCCAAGTTTCCTGATTCCAGGTACATGCATAACAGTATGTACACTGGGAACAAAACACTTAAATGTTTTGTTTCTAGCTAAACACAAAAATGGAACTTAAGTCAGTCAAATATAGCTTAGTGACCTTTTATTGAATGGGTGTGGTACTACTACTGGTAAAAAAGATGCACAGAATCAACTAGCTTCAAACATTCTGCATGAATAAAAACCATAAATTTAAAAAAATTAAAACCAAAGTTAGTGAAGCATGAAAGTATGAGTCACTGTGACATACTTTTTATGGGATGAGGAATTTCATCAATATGCATCTTGTCACCAAGTTTCATGCTCCTGATATAGTAGATCCTGTCTTAATAGACCACCCCATCTACCAAAAAAGCAAAATCTCTCAAGACAGGTCATAACACCATGTAATCAATAAATTTGTGTATTGAGAACCTGGATTTTTAAGAAAGATGGTCTCTCATAGCAGCAGTCTTCACTGTATAACAGTATGTGCACTGAGTAAAAAATTAAAATAATGTAAATGCGTAAAGTTAATCCTTGCCCCAACTGCTGCCCCTCCAAACTGTAGTCTAGGACCTGAAAGAAAGAACCTCTGAGACACTATTAGGCTATACATATGTATCTGCTCTTAGATGTGCCGAAGCCCCCAATACTGAACTGAGGTGAAGTAGATAGGGTAAAACTGTCCTGAAAATATTGCCAGAGCAATGACTACTCAACATCAATATCTTGTGATGACAACCACAGTATATTTACTGCAATCAACCAAAACTGTCAGTTACATGTAAATTCCCTTCATATACAGCATCTAATTCCAAGTAAATGGGCAATATTTCCTACAATTTTTTTATATACAATATGTACGTCATTAGCTAATCACCACAATATGTACCAAATTTCACAGCAATTCATAAAAACCTGCAAGTTGTGTTCACCAGATTGAATTGCCTCTATAAAGGTATATAAATGTGTGACTTGTTGCTATCAAGAGTTTGTTGTGAAATGGAAGAATGGTTGGTTACCATTTAACACCATTTTTCAGCTCATGATAATACATGGTCACCAGTATATTTATATGTGGTGGAGGAAGACACAATGAAAGCCATGGGAAGAACCATCAACCCATAGGTGGTTTACTGGCAAGTTTTCAACATGACCAGGTTGGCTGAGCCAAGACTTGAACCCATGTGGACTAAGATGAGATGTGAACTGTGATCAACAAAGGTAAGCACAACAGACCACTTGACCCCCTGGAAGAATGGATATCCAGACAAACGGATAAACATGTGGAACCCTACATATTCCTACTTTATCAAGGGATAGGGATAAAAAAAAGTTATGCAGACAAAAGTATAAAACAATGCAACTAAATAAAACAGATCTATTCACAGTTAAGCTGACAATCAATATATTCATCAACAAGTGTTCATAGAATACTGTGTCTCACTGACTTCCTGGGCATTAATAATAATAATAATAATAATAATAATAATGAATTTAATTAAAGAGGGTTGGAATTAATTGCATGCAACCAATCCTCCTTGTGGCCCTCTATTATATGCATATTTACATACAGGGTACATGTACACAGGTGCAAACACAATATAAGAAAATTTCTATTAAAAAATGCATTGATAATAAGCTACCTTTATAAATGGACACAGTAAACAGAACATGCTCCAGCTAGGTACATTGAGTATACACAGTATAAAAAGAGTGAGACAACAAAGTGGAATGTTTAAAAATTTATACTACCTGTTGTAATGAATTTGTCAAACCAAACAGCTTCCAGTTTTCATCCATTGAATTAGATTATAATAATTTTTTTGTTTAATTTTGCATTCTGTTTTGTCAATCCTCAAATTTATGTGGGCTTCTGTTCCAAATTAGTGACCCCAAATATTGAAAACCTTTCTTAAAAGAGTTCTTTAGTTGGTTTTGGGATGGAAAGGAGGTTAGCTAAATTATTTTAGAGTAGGAGTGTTGCCTTGTTTTCTGGCTTGAAACAGGACTTTGATATAAGGAAGCCATACTGTTTGAAATTTTGTGTGCAAGTCAAGCCTTTCTCAAAAATTTTCATTGACTTACTGTTAACATATCATTCACTGCATTTGGGATGTTTTCAGCATATCGACAAGCTCTTTTTTTGCAAGAGGAATAATTTGCAATATTTGAGTCATAAGTGTTTCCCTGAGATAACAGTCTAGGTATGATTGTATATAGCTTTTGTAATATATCATCCTAAGTCTTGTTGACGGATATAGCCTTATCTTGCTTAATAAATAGAGAAATCAAATGACTTCATGACATACAGCTCCAATATGCTCATCCCATGGTAATTTGTTGTCAACCATCACTAAGTATTGAAAAAACAGAATTTAGCACTTAAAGCTGATGTGTATCTGCAACAAATGCTGTATTACAAGTTTACTTGGTTTCCTTCAAAAACTATTACATCAAAGGTATCCTTATTGTAAACCCTGATATTATCATGTCATTTAATTTTCATGGAGTTGTATCATTATTTTTGCAACCTTCAAATTATCATTATTTTCCAACTGAACCATAATGCTTATATATATACTGCTGTTAAAAATATGACAGGGTATATGTGAAACATTACATACTTACTCCAAGGGTACTAAGACTATCTCATCCACTGATGGTCTGATCTGAAGGCATATTATGCTATTGCAGATCAGGATCCTTGTTGTTTGCAGTCTGTCTCGGCTTTCAAATTAATACATACAATACTGCTTCAATCCTTTTTTTCCTGATACCATATATTTTACTGAGGTTTTTAATTCATTTACTGCAAATGAGAATACCAGTATTATTTAGAAAACACTATTATATAAGGTGGGAATGGAATCCATATACAAGTGTATTAATAATGCAAGTATTTGTTTCTTTAAAAAATGCTGTTTCCACATGGGTGACCTTGTAGCCCCACACCATCATACCTCTTTGATTTTGTTACGGCACATGCCAAAAGAAAAAATATGAATGCATTGGGTAGCTAGGTAACAGCGGTTGTAGCTAGATCTTGATAACCAAGGAGTGACTTTTTCATGGGGTAGGGTGGCGCTGGGGACTATTATTTTTTAAAATCAGGTTTAATTCTTTTTTTTCAAGTAATATAATGAAGAGCGCAAGTTTTTTCTTCTGCAAATCAGAGCAAGAATTTTTTTTAATCAAATTTCTGGAAGCACATTTTTTCTTCTTCAAAATCCACCAGACCCCTCTCCACTTTTGGTTGCTGTTATACATTTATCTTACACTACTATTAAGTTCCACTGTAAAAAAAATTACCTTTAATCATGTATATAACTGATATGTATAATAATGAACAACCTGAAACATAACTGTGTAACTTTGCTGCTCAACAATAAGCCTCTTCATGCCTCATTTACTTGTAAATTTTACCTTGAAAATGAAAGTATGTTAAGTCCATTGTCAAGCATGCTACTGATGAACAGGTGTGGATAACAACTGATTTATTGTAAACATCACTGGTCACTGCTGAACTGTTAAAATTAAAACCCAGACCACTGTTAGTTCCATGGCAGACTGGCAGGCACAACTATCAGTTTAAATAATTTTATAAATTAGAATAAAGCCTATGAAATTTTAAATGGAATTTAATATTAACATCAATTTCAAACTGAAGCATAACAGTCCTAACTGAGGTGGTTTGGTTTTGGTGTAAAAGTTTTATGTCGTAGCAACATGTTCGGAGTTACATAGTATCAAGGAAAGTAGACTATAGTTCTCTGCCCTGGGACAAGTATAGTAACCGATCTTGCCTGATCAAAAGTGAGAATTAAACCTGCAACCTTCTGGTCACATGTCCAATGCATTGACAACTAAGACACTACCACTCCCCTAACACTTTTTGGCCAAGAAAATACAGTCAAGTGTCAAAAAATGTTGATATTTTTACAATTTTAAAAGGTATACATATAGTTAGAATCACAGAACTTTCAAAACTTTTGTAACATGGCCCCCTTACCTTGGATGTAAAATCTATATGATACAGATGTAGTCAAAGGATCATATCGGATCACAGAATGTGAAGTTAAGTTTTGTACTTGAGAACTTTTGAGAACGTGAGATGCACATGTCATAGCAAAGAATAAAGGAATAAGAGTCCTTCAATGTGTCAGATACTCTGCTGTCCAAAAAGAATATCCAAGAATTCAAACTAAGACCATTTCTTTTTATTTACTGCCGAGTTTTGAAACCATCTCTGACATTCTATAACCGAGGTTTTGAAATCAGCCACAGTAGTGGCCATATTGAATCCAAGATCAGTACCATTTTCATTAATGACAAATGAAACATTATTAGAAGACTTTTGGTGAAAACTCCATGCCAAATTGTGACCATCCATTCTAGTAGAGCAGTATTAAGATTTTCAAGATGACTTGACACCATTTTGATTTAGAACCAACTAGAAATCATAAGAAGTCTCTTGATGAAAATCCTGCCAAGCATCTGACCCAGAAGAGTTTCTGAAACAAAATTTTCAAGATGGCCAACATGGTGGCCATACTCAATGTCCGATCAGCTCATTTTCATTCAAGACCAACTAGACATCATAAGAAGTCTTCTGGTGAGAACCCAATGTCAATGTGACTTTCTATTGGAAGCAATAACAAGGCTTTCAAAACAGCTGTCATATCTGAGGTCAGATTTGCACCATATTCATTTAGGACCAACTAGATCTCATAAAAGTTCTTGTGAAAACTCCATGTGGATACAACTTTTTGTTTAGAAGCAGTATTAACAAGATGTTCAAGATGGCTGCCTAAATGGCCATATTTGATGTCAGATTGCACCATTTTTATTTAGGACCAACAAGACAGCACAAGCACTCTTATGGTGAAAACTGAGTTGATATAACTTTCCATGTAGGAGGAGTAGTGATAACAAGATTTTAAGATGCTACTATGGTGGCCATATGGATGTTGTTGTTACGGGTTTAAGACCATTTTTTTTAACAACATGACTGGCTATATGTGTCAGCCAGTGTATGTGGTAGAAGAAAATCCCAGGTAGAACCAAAAAGCCATGGGAAGCTAATGTAACTTTTTTTCCACATACCCACAGTGTCCAAGCAAAAGATTTGAAACCATGTTAACATAGGTGAGATATCAGTTATCTGGAAAGGCATGTACCATTGACAACTCGAACCCCAAAGGTTCCCCATCATGGATGTCAGATTGGAATAATTCAAGACCAGTTAGACACCATGACAAGTCTTATGGTGAAAACCCCGTTTGATATGTCTTTCCATTCAGGTTGAATAGCAATAACAAGATTTTCAAGATGGCTGCCATAGTGGCCACAATGACTTAGGCTTTGTGGGGCTTAAGCCATTTTGGAGCAGATAATAGCATATACATGGTGGCCAACAAATTCTGGCAGATGAAGCACCCTGGGAAGAACCACTTACCCACTGGAAGCAACTGGCAAGCTCTCTCACATATCCATGTTGGTCTAGCTGAGACTCGAACTCAGGCAAACAGAGGTGAGATGTGTGAGTGATCTGTAAAGGTGAGTGTCTTCTGACAATTTACCACTGGAGGCCACCTAGCCATAATGGATGTCAGATCAGCATCAATTTTATTTAGAATCAGCAAGACATCATAAGAAGATTTTTTTAGTAAAACCCTATGCTGCTATGTTGGTAGGCAAAGATATAATAAAAACATTCTAGATGCCTAAGCAGTACCACGTTCATTTAACCTCAGATATAATAAGAAGTCTTTTGGTGAAAATTCCATGCTGATGGATTTACATTCAGAAAGAGCAGATATAAAATGCAGATATAAAATAATTCTTGATGGCTGCCGAGTCTGTCACATTGGATGTCAGACTAAGCAACACATTTGTCTTTTAATGAAAATGCCATGCTAAAATGACAATTCAGTCATGAGGAATAGCAATAACAAGATTTTAAAGATGCAACTATGGCAGCCATATTAGCTATCCAAGCAGCAATATTTTCATTTAGGGCAATCTAAGCATCATACTAAGTCTTGTGGTGAAAACACAATGTCAATATGACTTTCCATTAGGAAGCAATAGTGATAACAAGGCTTTCAAGATGTTGAAGTTAAGATGTTCACAAGAAATCTGCAGGTGCAGTATAAAATTGTTTGTCAAGGCCTTTTACTTTAACCCTGATATTATGGGTAGAAAATCACTGACCAGTCTATCAAGATATCCATATATGCTCAATTTGTTTAAATTTATAATAAAATTTTAAGCATGAAAAAAAAAAAAAAAGTTCTTGTTCAGGCATCTTACAAGGTATTCTTCTGATTTATCCACAAACTGGGTCCGACAAAAAATCCACTTTTACTTCTCTGTGTTGCCATGCTCACAAGCCAGCACTGCTATAAAAAAAACGAGTCAAGACCTCTGGATCTCAAATCAACATCAGAGTGCTGACTATCAACTTATTTATTGGAATGTAACTGTATACAAAGTCGGATCAAAATAAACACCAAGCTAGATCTATTTCTACTAGGTGAAAACATTTGGTTTACATCAGTTCTTATCTTGCCCATAAAATCTTCCAATTATGCTACTGTAAGGAATTTCTCCAAAAGAAAATCTTGGTAATAAATGTTAGAATGTTACCTACAATAAATGTTTAGTTGTAAATCAAAAAAGAGCACAACACATGACACATTTTATGTTCACCCCATGTTTTATAGTCATCAAGGTACATAACTGAATACTGTGTGCAGAAACTACTTCATTTTCTAAGTTACTGTGACTAAGAAAGCGATATTATTTCTACTGATCCACACTGGATAAAATTTAAATAGCGAATGTCCTAAGTAACAATCCTACCAAGTTTGATCAAAATTGGCAAAGTTATTCTGGACAAGAAGTCATATGATCATAGGTTTTTTTTACAGATCATGTCATGAGGAACAATCTTACCAATTATGGATGAAATTGGATCAATGGTTTTTAGAAAAAGTTGAAAAGAGCAATTTTGAAGCATGATTAATGATGCATGTGGAATACAGTCCGTTAACAATAAGCCCACCGGGCCTTACCAACCATATGAGCTAAAAAGATTTGCAACAATCTGCTGTAATGACCTGAAAATTGAAAAGACCATTAACACAGGAATATGTCTACTAACTGGTCAACTTCAAGTGGTTTTTACTTACGAGTGCTAACAAAGCTAATGTAAAAAAAAGTCCGAAAATGTTCAGTATTATGTAAACAACAGTACCATAACAGCATATAATATGCCCACCAATATTTTATAGCCCCATATGTATGTACACTGAACACACTAAATTTAATGTGCATAAACCATTGTGGTCTTATTACACTTGTCATGACTGACATGTGACCATTTCATCTCAGAATCTATCCAGAACCAATGTAACAGTGCACAAACCATTTTTCTTTCTTTAGTCATAGAGACTTTGACCTTTCACCACTTCACCCCAAAACCAACTGGATTCTTTCAAACAACAGATGCAAGCTATCCACAAAGTTTGATAAATGTATTTGATCTAAAACTGAAATTATTGTGCAGAACCAATTTCTCTTTTATTAGTCACTATGATCTTAACTTTTGACCAGAAAATGGACAGGCTCATTCGTTACCTCATGTGCAAATCAGCCATAAATTTTCGTAACTGCAGCTGATAAAGATATTGAGTTGTTGTGAAGAAACCCCCCCCCCAGTGCAATTCTTCTGAAAGGGTTGGTAACTGCAGATGGTAGACAACTCAAGCATTTATGTAGAAATCATTTTTTCTTCTTTTCACAATGACCATGACATTTTAGCTTTTGAGACCAAACTTGAGAGGATTCTCCCTTACCCCAAGTTCAAGCCATCCACCTTGTTTGGTAAATGCTTAGTGAAGACAACTACATGTATATGATCATGATAAAGTAAGCAAAACTGTATGACTATAAGTTTAGTAGTTTTTGTGCTATTAATCTGAAATGGATTTAGAATGAATGTCTGTATAGCTAGGAGCAAAATAATTTGCCTCCTTCTGTTATCCTTATGGAAGCATAAAACTCGAACTAGAACCTACTAAAATTACTGATTTATTGGTAGAATAAACCCGAATTCCTCTTAATGAAAACACTTATTCAATTAAAACCTGATAAAATACTGTGTATCTTCTACCTATAAATAAAATAAAATTAAACTGGGAGACTAATAAAGATTTGAAGTGATAAGCTGGTTAATGATTAAGTTTAAATATACTTGTACATTTTAGGTAGGCTTCATGCCAGGATCCTTTCTGTCTTATTTGGTCAAATTCTGTTGAGAATATTTTGATTAGCCAATTCAAGATACTTCTACTATAAGTAGTAGAAGCCATATTTGATAGTGATAATGCTGATAAAACTTATGGTTTGCCAGTTCAAGATAGTATTCACCAGTCATCATAAGCAATCTTGAAAGTTGATATTATGCTTCAATGATCCAAGATTATGTAACACAGCACAAATTCTTGGTAATCAATGAAAACCTCAAAAAAACTCCAACACATCTTTCCTTGAACAGCAGAGTGAACCAAATACAAAACAGCACAATATTTCTCATATGATATACACAAGCCTCCAGCTTAATACATTTTTCAGGTGATATGTTTATAAGAAGACAAAAATTAGGTAAAGATTTGCACCATTCTGTAAAAGTTGGGGGTGGGGGTGGGCCTATCATCAAGCATGGGGTTTTCATCAGATAAATACCTGAAGAACCTTATTTATGAAAATTTATCCAAGGATGCACAAAACATCAAGACTAAAAGACACGAATCTGGATAAATCTGGTTAAGTTACACCAACTGTGACATTCCTGCACACAAACTGATGTGGTATGGATAAACCATTTATATGTACACTGAGACTGGTCTTCATGAAAGACGATCAAGGGACAAAAAAATTTTGTCCTTTGTGGACAACAACCTTTTACATAGAGACTGAATGCAGTAATTAAGGGAAATGTATATAAATATTGTCTTTTGTAGCAGATGTCCTTAACCCAATGGTGGTGGATTCAATACCTACCCATGTTGGCCTCGGAAGGTTGCCTCAGTCTGTCCTTGGGAAAGAAACTTAACTCCCATCATGGAATATCCAACAGTGTGTTAAAAGTGCCACAAATCCCCACAACCACCAACCCAACCAAAAAAGAGATTTAAAGAAATTTTTTGACTTTTTTGCATTATATCCATGACTGCCTATGTGTTCTGAATGGCTTATTTTGGATGCCTAAACTTACTCTGCACTAACTTCGGTAACACCAGAAATATTTGCATCCAGATACATGTATTCATCATTAATACAAACTTGAAAGCCCTTGAAGCCAGAAAGCTTTCTCTCAAATTATAATATGATAATCAATTTTTAAAAAGTTATTCCAATTTAAGTAATGGTAGCCATATTTAATTTGCAAAGTTGTTCATTTTATATAAAATTAAAATCCTTCATGCCAGGATCCTTTCTGTCTTATTTGGTCAAATTCTGTTGAGAATATTTTGATTAGCCAATTCAAGATACTTCTACTATAAGTAGTAGAAGCCATATTTGATAGTGATAACGCTGATAAAACTTATGGTTTGCCAGTTCAAGATAAAAATGATTGAAAATGTATTCAGCTAGTCTTTTAACTTATGTACAATGATGCAGGTTGCTATTACTAAATTTCAATAAATGACAAAAAAAAAGCTAATAATCATAACCCAATAATAATTAAAACTAATAATATGGATGATTTAAGACTAAAGTTAGACGTCACTGTACGCTGGCTGCAGCTAATACTGAAAGCCTATTTGAGGTAGGTTGTATTTAAGCAACAGTAACATTCCTCTCTTCTTGCCAAGTAATAATCCACGATGATTTGAAAAAATCTGGCTTGTGCCATTAAACAGCTGCTCGCTCGAAACACTTACAGCTGATGCAGACAAATAGCGTCCAGCTAATTTGGCCAAGTAGGGGAACTGAAACCTGTGAGCTTTCTACCAGCCATATATGTCTTCTTCTTGTGGCAGAAGGGTGGCCAGATACAACTGAAGCATCGCGTCAATGACATCACCCATGTGGGTTGTTTTGTTGACAGTATGGACAGGTTTGTTGCAGGCTACAGAAAAAAATCCCAGAGATGTAACATTGATGGCCCAGTGGCATTTGTTTCAGTTTTTCTTTTTTTTTGGTCAGGGGTTCCTCCTACATGTCAGCTGATGCAACTATGATGCATTCTGCTCTAAGCCACTCTTTGGATCTGGTCACAAGTAATTCTTCGCTGAATAGTTGAAGTTTGAATCGTGGATCCAAGGTGGTGGCCAAGACATGATTCTTGTTGCTGGTAATGTCAGCAAAAAGCATGTGTTCAGTGATGTCATCATATCACAGCGCATTGTCTGAATACCTCGACTCGCTTCATGCTCTTGAGCCAGCAACATTTGGGGCATTTTCAACACAGGAAGAATGATGGATACTGATGTTTGGCTATCTCTTACTTCTTTGGTAATGTCCGTGAATGGGCCTAACATGTCCACAATACTGATAATCAAGACCAACTATTGAGCTGTTAGGCTAGGCAGGTCATAGAGAGTAGTGTAAGCCCCCAAGACTTGTTTTTGTTCATATAGCAAAACCAACATATTGTATGTAGAATTCCAGTGTGTCTGGACATACTAGACCAATTTCTTATGGGCAATGCCAAATCTTTCCTGCTGCTCTTAGAGCTGCTGTTGTGCCAGAATGGAGTGCCGGAACTTGCTGACTATGGATCGCGAGATTGGCAAAACATCTTTAGACAGCTCGCTGCGACGGAATGCCATCACTGACAACAAGCTGAAGCGTGTGCAAAACAGCTGATGCTGTCAATTTCAGCCAGACGCATTGCTTTAACCATGTTTGCACCTCCATCACGCAGAAGAACATGGATCTGAGTTTTGGGAATGTTGTATTCCTCGCATAATTTGTCCAGTTTGCTTGCCAAATATTCTCCTGTGTGTGATTCATCAAGAGGCGTTGCTGCTAAAATCACCTGTTTCTGCTGAAAGTCTTCCGTCAACCAGTGTGCCGTAAGACTCAACAAGACTATGCTGATGAACGGGTCTGACCACGCATCAGAGGTCAAACTAAGGTCAGAAACTAAATCATGCACATTGCTTTGTATCACCTTATGCATGTCAAGTATCAAAGATGTGGAAAAGTACTTCCGACTTGGAATTTTATAGTGCGATTCTGCCTTGGCCATCAGATGTCAAAATCCAATGCCTTCAAAAATGGAACATGGTTGCACATCTGCTGCCATGAACTCTGCAATAGTTTGTGCCAACTAATAGCTCTCGGGTTGTCAAATGTGAATGGCTGCTTCAGCTCCAGCATGGCATCAATAGTCAGAATATGAGGAGTTGCTGCAGCTGCTGAGGTTAACTGCACAGCAACCTTTTCTTTTTTATCTGCCAGAAACAGGCCATGTTCGATGATGTGCTTGCAGCCACACGAGGCCTCACTGGCTGGTTGGCTGCTGTGACTGAGATGAGTGCATGAATGGTATTGACTCTTTGTTGTGTGCAGACAATCAGCAGCAGTTTATAGCAAGTGTGATAAAAAGTACTTACTTTTAAGAATATATTGTCTTTCAATTAACCCCCAAATCAATGTTTATTCATTAATTTCCACTATTTAATTCCGATTTAAAATTCAAACCATTTCAAGATGAATGTTATGATTGAATTTATATTCTGGAAATTTGTTTATATCAGCCGAGATTATTTCTGCCGATACCTATTATACTGATTGTTCTAATAACTGGCCAGATTATAAGTATAGGCCGATTAATCGGTACAGTTTTACTAATAGCCAAACAACTGAGTATTGCCAAGAAATCTGGATCAAGGGGGTTTCAGTAAAAATGATTTTTAATACTGCTGATTGCATATGTTATGAAAACAACCTTGTCAAGCATTCTTTATACGCTGTAGCTTTATCCATATTTAAAGGCACATCGACATCATTTGTCAAATAATGAAATGCTTTTATGAAAGGATGATTTCTGTCAAATGTTGGTCAAATTTTGTTGAGCAGTTTTTGAAATAGTTGCAAATGGTGTATCAGCATAATTTGTATAAAACTTAAAAGGATTTTATGCCAGGATGCTTTCAATAAAATTTGCTCATATTTTCTTTTAGTTTTCTAGAATTCATTTAAAGCTGTTTTTTTTAATAAAAATTATTGATATAATAGTGGCAACATCTGATGGTAGATCAACTTCGATTGTATAAAACTGAAAGCTTACCATGCCAGGAAGCTGTCAAATTTGGTCCAATTGGGCTAAGTGGCCACCAAGATGAAGACATTGAAAGGCTTTTGTTTGTTGGCATCATTTGCATAAATTTGAAAGCCAACCATACACTGAGGCTTTGTTTCAGATTCGGTCGAATTCTGTTAAGCACTGAAGCACTTTATCAGCTGAAGTCACTTAAAGGTTTTTCTATTTTAAATACTGATGACCATATAATGTATAATGATGGATTGGCGTCATTTGAAGAAATCTGCAATACAGCTGTGCCAGGATGCCTTCTGTTGAATTTGGCAAAATTCTGCTGGGTGGTTTTTGAAGTTATTGAAAGGGTAAAAGTTTTTCTACTTTTAGTAATGGTGGCCATATTAAATGACATTTCAGAATCAACTAAACAAATCTGAAAATGCTCAATGACAAGTCAGATGTAAAGTGGTTATAAGAATAAGTTGAAAATAACTAAGTGTTTGATGCATAAGGGAGTAAATCATACTATATGCTTGCTTGGCTTTATGGCTTGGGGAACTAAAAACTGCCAAATTCCACTTAATGCTGTCTTTTTAATGGTCCTCCCTCTTTGTTCATGGTGTGGTTGAGCACATGCCTTAGTACAATGCTTGTACATGTGTGTTGCAACTCGTCCAACAGTATTTAACACAAGGCCTGGAATTCAACTACAGATGGTTTAAAGATCCATAACAATGTCTTTGTAACCAATATGGAGGAAACATGTAGGGAAATTAAACTGGTTTACTACTGGCCTGAAAGGAAGGGGAAAAAGAGAACAATTGTTTTGTGGGCTAATTTGCAAGATAAAATCCCATGCTACAATGATAAAGAAAGAATTACTAATACTGTGAAATCCTATTTCTCTATCCACTGTTCAATGTTGTCATTTTTACTTAATCTGGCAGATATACGAGGTAATGCCTGTCCCAGTTCACTTAAACCAGTATTGTCCCCAGATTACTAGTCAGGCCAGAGAGCTGGTTGCCTGTCAAAGAATTTTAAGCACAATATATTCTCTTCAAGAAAGAACATTTTTATAAACTCCAATATTATTTGCACTACAAATAAAAAATTGAGGTAAATTATGCTACAATTATGACAAATGCACCCTTAAATGTTACCATATTCAGTGGTGAATACCTCATGAGATTTATGTCACCTATTAACCTCCAGATATGTATGCTATTTATTAAACCTCCAGAGATGTATGCCATTTATGAAACCTCCAGATATGTATGCTATTTATTAAACCTCCAGAGATGTATGCCATTTATGAAACCTCCATAGATGTATGCCATTTATTAAACCTCCTGAGATTCATGCTATGCATTAAACCTCTGAAGATTTAAGACAGGGCAGCCCCACACGAAGAGCAGGGGGCATCTGGTTCTTAAAATATGCAATTGGTAATATTCTTAATTTTTTTTTGACAATGGCAGTAACAGCTGTAAGATTTCATGTAACTGGAATAATTTAGTCATTATTGGACAAACAGCTTAATAGAGTGAATAAAATGATATTGTAACAAATTTAGCATAATGCACAAAGCACAGAGAAAAACTGTAAGCCATAAAAACTGCATATATCTTCTAGAGTTACAATTTGTGCTTCAATATTTAATAAAACTGGGCAATCACATTTAAGGAAGTTGTAGGGTAGGGGTGGTTGGAGAAATGAATTGTCCTGCCCCAAAAAAGTCTTTCCAACTTGGATTATAGGAAAACAAGTTTAGATTTTCTCATTGATGAGCAAGGAAAATTGCAATTGTGTGTAAAGAAACACTTCTGTATAAAAAACAAACCCCAAAAATATACAAGGGTTTCATTTCCTGCTTACAGTTTTGCTTACAGGTGTACAATTTCAGCCAGGGCTAATTTAAAATACTGAGTTCGGTTCACCCACTGCTGCACTTAGAAAATCCTGGTGCCAGTAGCTTCTCACGGGTCGGTAGTTCTTTCCGGGGTTTTCCTGGGTTCTTCCTCCACCAATAATACTGGCCGCCATGTATAGCCTATCGTGTGCTGAAAAATGGCATTAAGCCCCACAACAACAACAACAACAAAATCCTGGCAGGTGGAATCTAGATTATCTTAAGTTCTCAGGTTATGGATCTGACTATAAAAAGGTTACTTATACAGCTAGAGAATGCTTACATGAAATAGACAGATTGGTATGTATTATGACCATGGTCTATAATTTTCGGCTGCAAGTAACCTAGTTCCAGTCAAATCCACAACTAATGAACTTGAGATAATTGGGTTTCACACTGCCATGATATACACGTTTCACCAAAAAAACCATCTCTGGCCAAGCTTACCAAACTTAGCATGGTCATTTTTATGGGAACCATGGTAGTTCAGTGGGCTGAGCATTAGACTTACAATTCAAAAGTTGTGGGTTTGAAACCTGTCCAGGTCAGCTTCTGTTGGCTGCTTAGGTATAAAAACAAAAAGGGACATTTTCTCAACACTCTGCCCTATTTAGGCAGCAAGGAGAAGTCACTTAACCTGAAATTTAGAGTCTATCAATACCCCTGATACAAAATATAAGATTGCTTCTCTTAAACAGTCACAAGGGTAACTTGTACTGATGGACCGACATGACTGATCATGATGTCAACAAATGTGTACAAATAAGGATAACTTTCCTTTGCCTGGGGATGACAAATTTTATACTCTCTTTAAAACTTTTAGCACACTCCAATATACGTTTACTTTATTTATGCTTGCCTTATGTACTAAATTGTTGGTCTTGTATGCTCCCATTTGCTGGTAGAGTGGCATATTTAGTAAACATCATAATAAAACTTTCATGTTTACTTTAAGCTCTTTTAAATATGTACAATTTTGATTAGGCAGTCCCTCATTCATAAACTGTAAATTTATGTACATTCCTAAATTTATGGGCTATGCAATACCAGACATTCATAGGATTGTTCTTTTTATGTATCCAGGTAAATTCTTGACCTGGGGCTTGTTATTAGATACACAAGTAAACAAATCTAATGCTTGTAGAAACACAAACTTGTGTCATCTGATACTGTGCTGCTGAACTGCAAGGTATAAATCCAAGTCCAATAAAGAGATGCACCCTACACAAAACCAGGATTTGCAGTCTTTTATGATCCAGTTGGGGTGCAATTGTTACAAAAAAAAGCCACACAGTTAAGTCTGAACAATGTCTAAATCACTGAACCTTTCGTACCAAAGAACTCCATGAGATGATGCATAGGTCACGTGACTGCCCAGTATGCAAGTTCCAAGTGATGGCCAGTTAATGGTTTTAGCTACCGATGATCTTTTAAAGTTTTTTCATTAATTCAGGGTGTTCCCTCACATCCCATGACAGACAATACGACTAGGATTGGCATGGTTTCCTTTATACTGCACAAAGAGTTTGGCGATTCCTTCCTGCAGCCAATTTAGTGTTGTTGCCATAATGGCAGATGGTGCATTTCGGGCAAAACTAAAAACCATCCTCCCACTGCACATGGATTTTTTGCAAGAAACATGCCAACCATGCAAGGTTACAGATGAACAAAATGTTTTTTTTTACTTCTTGCTGGAAACAATATCTAACGTTGATGTTGTTCATGATGCTGAGATCGAGCATATTAATGGAGCTACGTCATGGAGCTGCTGAGCAGTCATTTCAGTTAGCATTGCTAGTTTGCCCTCTTCACCTCGGAGCAATGTAACATGTTTCGTTCTTGTATGAAACATACTGCAACCATATCTAACATCAATATGGTTCAAGACATTGAGTATGATCATGTTTGTTGGAGCTTGTGGGGCTGCAGAACTGTCATTTCAATTAGCAGGGTTAATTTAACCCTCTTTGATTTGAATGATGTCCCAAGAGTCATGTTACACACACACATGGTCACATATTCACCAGATAAATAACCAGTGCATTGCAAATTAACAATTGTGGCAGTAAAAAGCTAATCACCTAGAAATGGCAACATGTGCTGGCAAACAAGATTAACATTTTCTCAATACATCAACCTCAGTACACCTGGTACATTCTCTGCTTTCATATGTAACAAGACAAACTTCTTAAATTCGACATGTTCTTTTTCTTCAGTATAATTTTTAAGAGTTCTATAGAAACTGAAAGAGGGGGAGGGAAGTTGGTGATGGAAGCACCAACCCTTAGTACCCAGCCATGGTTCCCCAAACTACTGTAATCTGCATCAGATCTATTATATTGTATATACTGCTCAGAAAATCTAAGATTATTTTTCTTCCACAGGACCTCACCATAATGCACCCATGGAAAAAGTGTTTTGGCGATCAGAAAGACTCTGGAAAACTAACTTATCACAGCCAATTTCTGATATTTTGTGCTGCACTTGCGGACAATCAACACAGTTAAAATATCAGACATATCTCCAGCAATTGCTGTGCTTTATGAACAAAACCAGAACAATCCATCTTGCTCATCTGTACATTTGGTTTTGGAATCTTAAGCTGTGTTCTCAAGATACTGGATAGCGCTATCAATGCTGTTATAGCTGCTATTTGCACATTTCTAGACTGGTTAGATGGTTCAAATTATTTGCAACACCCATTGCTTGAATATTTTAGACGCATAACAAGAGACCTAATTTAGCCAAGAATGCAGTCACAAGGGATTAGAAATGTCGAAATTTAAGGTACTTTCTAGAGGGTACATGGGTATCCAATCAAAGGGAAATTGTAACACTAAATATGATAACATTTAAGAGTGCAATTTCCATAAACAAGTGGTAATTTCTGCGTGCCAAAAACGGATATGATATACATTTGTGTGTGTGTGTGTGATTTGGATTTTTAACGTAGCTTTAACAATTTTTCAGTCATATCACTATGATGTCTGCAGTGTGGCAGTTTATAGTGATATGTCTAGCACTGGGACATCATGTCGCATAACATGTAGCATGATGTCCCACCCAGTCACATTATCCTGACACCAGGCTGACCAGTCCTAACACTAACCTTGTAATGCTGAGCGCCAAGTGAGGAAGCTGTTAGTACCATTTTTATAAGTCTTTGGTATGACTCGGCCAGGGATCGAAACCTACTATCTCCTGCATCCGAGACAGATGCTCTAACCACTAGACCATCGGAGCGGTTGACATTCCTTTATCCCTGTTATTCGACCTAGCCATTCAAGTGTTTAATTTCCCCATGTAGATGTCTATGTGACATATCTTATGATCGTGCTTTTGTACAGCAAATATGGTGCACTGTGTTGCATATGGATGTAACCAAAAGAGTGATGATGGTAAAAAAGGTTCTTTTTCTGAAAGACCCTGTTTACCAGAAAAAAGTGGATTCAAGCTGTGGGATTGAATAGGGTGAGGGATGGGAAAGCTATATCATTTATGCAGACTATGTCGATTTGGCCCAAAGACAATTCTGCCTAACTTGAATAAGATTTGGCCCAACTTAACAATAATATGAACAAGTTCTTTTTCTTCAAACAACAAGCAGATACTATGTAACATAGGTTTTAGGAAGAAAAAAAAAACTAAATTTAAACTATTTTGATATCCTTTCAAAGAAAATAATCATACTTAGTAACATACATATATATGAGAGAAAAAAAAACCCGACATATCTCGCTCATTCTAGCTAAAATATTTATATACGTTTTTTAATGCTTAAAAAAAAATATATGCCTCTGCACAACGACATTCTCAATTTAAGTCTTGAAGGTCAAATTATCAATATGACTTATAAACAATACTTAACAGATAATATTCTGCAAAATACGTAAACATTTTTCTAAGGGAAGACGAGATATTAGAACAAATATATTTAATTTTAGGCTAAATGATTACACATGAAAGAGAGAGATAGAATAATGTTGAGTGTCTTGTCAGTGTTTAGTTGCTGCAGTATGAAGCTCTTACCAGTTAATTTTATTGTGGTTTTTTTTTTCATGTGGCGTTAGTGTGTGCGCATGTAAATTGAAAGCTTGTCATTACTAGTCAATATTGTCAATCATATTTGCTCCATTTACCCATACAAATAAGAAAGTAAATAATTTTGTTCTGAATTTGTGCCTTCCTCGCATGGGGGCCAAAAAAAGGAGATAAGCATACACTTATTTTAAAATAAAATTAAAGAAACTAACCTTGCATTGTTATCGTTTTTTCCTTTTTTTTCATCATGCGAAATTTATTAATATATCCACAAACTCTGTATAAGTAGTGGAAGCCAGCTTGTGTATGTATCTTTACTGTAGTGTGTATCGCTTATGTCAAATAACAAAATCACAAAAGAGACAAAAATATCACCCATTTGCTTGAAGGAACATGACATTCATACATGACAAGTTACAAGGTTACTGACCAAGACTGTATTGTAACCAGATTAACTATACGACAGTATCTTGCAAATAAAAATTTTTATTTTAAAATACATTCACTGTGAGTGCAAATGATAATCTTTTCGCTAGCATAGGTTACAAAAGTATTATTAAAGCAAGTTATTGTTGTGCATACTATTTGCCCTGCATACGTCAATTATGAAGCCCAGGTTATGAATGAACACAACTAGCAGCAAGTAATAAACTTCTTGCTTAAACTTACAGACAGGATATCAAATATGAAAGTTATTTTATTAAAAAGCAAACCAACTTCAGAAACTGACTTTGATATCTTTTAAGTGTGCTGATTTCTTCTTTTTTTTTAAAAATATAAAATCGGCCAACATACGGAAACCAGCATTGATTCCTTTTTACCTGTTATAACAGGAATATTCAAAATAAATTGAAACAATGGAACAGTTTTGAAAGTGACACAATCTAGTTTGTCATGTATGTATATCAATATAAGGATGAACAGTAAATTAGTTTTCAGTAGTTTCATCTAATGTTCCCTATCCATAGTTTACAGTATTTTATTTTTTGACAACATGAAGCATGTACTTCGTCTTGTGGGGATAAATGTACGTCATTTCTGGTTGGCGTGCTCTGCAGGTGGGAAATCATAGATAAGGGGAAGTAATAACATTGTATACTTTTATTTCGAGTAATTAAATTATTATCTCTTCTTTACACATATAATTTTATGTTCTTTTTTTGTGAGTATAGCTACTTTCAATCATGTAATGCAACTCTGATATAAAAAGAAAAATGTTGGAGTATGGTCGGTTGTTGTTGTTGTTGTAGGGTTTAATGCCATTTTTCAGCACACGATAGGCTAAACATGGCTGCCAGTATTAATGGTGGAGGAAAAACCAGGGAAAACCCCAGAAAGAACCACGACTCTTGAGAAGCTACTGGCAAGCTTTCTCACATACCCACACTAGTCGAATCCAAGACTCGAATTTTTTTTTTTTAGGTGAGATGGCAGTGATCCATAATGGAGAGCGCTTTAGACCACTCAGGGCCCCAGAGTATGGCCGGCAACCTTTAAGTGGGTGTGATCATGGCAATGTCGATTTGTAATGTGGGAAAATGCTCTGGCTTTCATTAAAGGTGTCAGATAGCAAGTCAAACTTTGGTTAAATGTTTAAGTTAAGCATCAGTACCAAATTTATTACGCTATGCCAAATCTAGCTTGAGATATCAGCATTGATCCTTAAATAGGTCATGCAAATAAGGAGAAGTGTCCCTCTTGTATTATACTACATATATAACAGGTAAATTGTAATCAATGAAATGAGCCCCTGTGATGTTTCTTTTAACCCTCAATTTTACACTCCTGAGGAATACACTGATAGCAGATACATGACTAGAACCACTTAATCATGATTATAATTAGATGATAAACTAAATTAACATTAACAGGAGTGTTTTTTAAAATTTAAATTCCAGAATTTTCAACTTTGGAATTGGCTGAAAGAATGATGCTCGAGCAACTCAATTAATCGGAACAGCATTGGGTGAAACTGACAATCAGGATGCACAAAGTTAGTCTAATGTATGTTTTATCTCCATCATCACTGTGTAAGTACCTTTATGAGTTTAAAACTGAAAATTACTATGCTCAAGTACAGTACATTACAGTATCATGCCACTTTTCAGAATGGGCTTATTGATATACATGTACTGTACATTATATGAAATTTAACTGAAGTGTTCCTTTAATCACTTGTACATACCAACGACAAATAAAATGTACATGTAGGCAATTCCCGCTACAATGTCTCATTTGAGATGATTAAAGAAGTGTTTTCCTCAAGTGACAAGTCTGATCTTGGGTATAAACTATGATACTAGTGTGACTGAATGGTTAAGTGATGCCCATAAAGAAGATGACCTGAAGTGACAACTACATTGGCTTGCCCTCGCTGACAGCATGTACTAGTACTATACTACTCCAGGTCACACAGGCTCATGATAGACTTATTACTACCTGCAATACACAATTTCCACATTAGATCTATAGTTTCTTGTGTACATTACAAGACTATTTATTTTTTATTGGTCTTCTCTGAAATATTGTTCTGGTATCTTAACATCCTAAAGAGAATTGTTTCCATAAAAGAAATTGTACATACAAGTTGTGTGTGTGTGTGTGTGTGTGTGTATGTTTTGACATACATGTATATCTATACCGTGTGCTTAATTTCTCATCTTGACTGACAGTTGTGGAATTAGTACATACCTGATTTTTGTCTTAGTTCTTTCAGCTCATGAACTAACCTTTTTTTTTTTATTAGTTGAACTAGGGTTTTCTGTAGAAAATCTACTGTATGTCACAGGTCAAGTGAAATTTGTTTTGGGAAACGAATGTTCATTCCTGTTTCACATGTCTTCGGGAATCTATCATCATAGCTTTTAGTTGCGATCATTTATAATTTGAGATGACTTATTTATTTTAATTACAGTATTAATTGGAATTACAATGTACACATTCATTTTTTGGACTAAACACTACTCTGGGATTCCTAATTGTATCATTGGCACATAAGGTCATTCAATACTAGTGATAGATCAGAACATTCAAAATTATTGGAATTCATTCTGAACATTTATACTTTTTAACTTGTGATTGGACATTTATAATTATTTGAGATTTAATTCACAATAATGTAAGTTTCCCTAAATTTTCACATTGTAACTTAGCAAAATAATATGATTTTACTAAATGTGTTGGTTTTGCTTCTGTTACATAGCTTAAAATCCAAAGTCATAACTGTATTTACAAAGATATACCATATGTGCACTTGTTATGAACTTTCTTAAACCTTAAACCTCACCATATAATCTTTATAAACAAATATGGTGTTCAATTGCATCCAGAGATGATGCACAGTTCACAGTAAAAAGCTTAGCAAGCTGCTGACTAATGATGTATGCATCATGGCTTAACACATGTATAGTGATCAATTAGGCATCCATGCACATACATACAAATGTACATTGACACCATAGATTAACCACACTGTTAAAGATTTTTTATTAGCTAAAACTAAAGTTGGGTGAGTCAGAATGGAGGTTTCTTGTCATGCTAAACAATGGAAAGGTCTATAAATACTGTCAACCTTCTGTGTCACTAAAAGGTCTGCTGTCTACTGTCAGTTAATTAGGTTCTTCAAATCTGGTAAAATGACAGCAGAAACTTTCACAAGTATATATGTACAGCCAAAATAGATAAATCAGCCTTACAGGTTTAAACAGCACATTCCCTTTATGCACACTTTTTGTTTTTACTCCAGACCTGCCAACCCTGACGAGATGGTCTCAGAAAGCCAGTTAATTCTTTCCTTAAGTTTGACCAGTTTTCATTAAGGTGTAACAAAAGATCATAAAGTGCTATTGTAAAGTTTGAAAACGTATCTAAAAGTTCGGCATTCAAAGCACGCAGCAATGGTAAACATTATGTTCAAGTGAAAAGTTAGTAAAGTACATGCAGATCTGATTTAACATTAGTACAGCTGCACAAACTTTAGTTCCAAACCATAGGCAGCTCAATGGCTTGTTGCTATCTCTCAACTTGACATAATTCTTAGAATTTTTTTCCATTTCACATGACGATGGCAATCATATCTTCCACCATACTCAAATTGACACATGACAGCCAATAAACATAATTGTGTCCGTTCCTGCTTTTATTCACAAGAATCTGACCTGATTTTTAATACTTTTAAAGAGGCTTCTTTTTCCTTCTGCCTTCAACATTGCATGACTTGCTGGAATCCATTTAAAAAGATTCCATAATCAACAGTTTGATCATGCATATGCTTAGCATGATGAAAATATGTGCAGTTTAAAGCATCTGTGGTACTGCTGTAAAGACAGCCTGGTTCCCTTACTTATTCCACTAATTCTAATATGAAACCTGGATCCAAATCAAACATGGATGAACCAGTTATCCAGATTTTTTGGCAAAAGTTATTTTTCTGTAGCTTTGCTTATATGCCATTAGTCTGTATTTTAAGGGTCATTTTCTTACAACTTATGGCAAAATCATAAGGGTTGGCAGGTCTGTAATACTTTCAATCTTACACTTCTCTGGGAATTAATGAACAGCATACTTGTAGTTATCTGTAAACAGTATGATGAGCCACATTTTTGAGGCAAAAAGAGGATACAGGCTAAACTGACAACATTACTCTAATCTAATAACTGGAACCCACAATGAATCCAAAATGACACAATTCAACTGAGTGCTACTTTGATAAATACTTTAAAATAATTTAATATGGACCAATCCAGTGACCTAGTGGTTAGAGCATCCGCCTTGTACATGGGAGGTTGTGGGTTTGATCCCAGGCCGAGTCATATCAAAGACTTACAAAAATTATACTAACAACTGCCTCGCTTGGCACTCAGCATTAACAGGTTAGTGTTAGGACTGGTCGGTCTGATGTCAATAAAATATGACTGTAGAGATCTCGGAAATGCTTAATTACATGTATTTGGATGCCAATTTTTTTATCAGGGATGCAGAAAATCACTGAGGCGGGAGTCCTCTGTATGCATGTAATAGGTGTGCGGCAAAATTCAAAGACTTGGATATTCTAAGCTATGTTATTTTCAATCAAGTGGCAATTAAATGGCTTCTTGGTGGAATTTCAATGTTGCCGATATACCATATTTACTTTTAATGCGCAGAATTTCTGACTCAAACCACGCCATATTTATACTATGATCTCAGGGATTGTCCTGGGCTTCACCAATGTCGCAAATTGCGATTTTTTTCCCTTAATGGCGACAAAAATATCCCATCTGGTGATATTTTGGCGACAGACTTTTTGGTTATTTAATTTGTACATACAATCATGGATTTGGACTGGATAAATTAAAAGGGAGAACGAAAGGAAGCCACAAACTTGACTAAGCAATGCATTGGAATCAATCTGTTACACAAACGATCCTTTATTTGTATTGACAACACCATCTTTACAGTGCATTGTTACATCATAATCTGCTTATGCTGACATCTGGGCTGAGTACTGTATGCTGTGATACAGTCAATCATGCTACCTAACTATACCTACAACTGACCGACTTCTGAAGACGCGAATAGAACAGATACAATTAATTGAATGGTTAATCCTTCTGTTGTTTTTTTTACATATACCAATACAATAGTTTTGCTGAACCTTCATACAAAACTGATAACCTTTGAAGTACTGACTACTGTGTATAAATACAAAGCAAATGGAAAAAATCTCAATCACAATTATATCTGTCGCCAGTGCAACATTATCATGAGCAACTCTTTTCTACAAAGTAAAGTTATAATGTTTTAGTCAGACTTTACTTACTCCGATGTCTTTTCTCTAATAAATTCAAATTCTCACAAAAGAAATGGACCTATTTTCAAGTTTTGGTGGCCTAGATTTCAGCTGGCTGGAAAGCGATGAAAGCCAGGAATGCCAAAATCGGGGTAAATTGAAATATTATTCTTTAAATATATTATGCCTATTGGAACTGTAAGCGAGGGTTCATTTCGTTCAAGAAACTTATCCTCAACATGTACCTACTTGAACTTACTTCAGCATATCTCAACTACTGTCGCATTGCAACAAATTCAAATGTATGTCAATGGAACGTAAAAATGCGTCTATTTGCTAGTATCATATTTTCATTCCACCAGGATAAAGACAGCACAGTAAGTATATTAATTACATATAAATTAGTGGAAGAGTGTCGATATAGGCCGCCAAGTGTTTGAAGTTCCTGAAACTTTGATTACTCATTCCAATGTCAATGACATCGGAACATGCTATACAAGGCCATTATTTGAATAGTAAGACATAGCATCTGAACAAAATCAACATGTCATATGTCTTACATGTAGGACTAGGGTAGGGTGTACAAATACTACAGCTGATTTTGCATAGATACTGTGCAACAACCCATGTCAGTTTTATCAAAGGAGTCCGACGTTTTATCAATAAAGTACGGCGAAATCTCTGACAATATGAAATCCCCTTAACGGTAATATAAATAAACACAAGGAGTGCAAGCATGACCACAACCTTCGCTCGATTCGACTTTTTCTCATGCGTCTTTTATCGCTTCAGAATTGCAAGACTGAAAAACTACACATATACATTCAAAAGACAGTAACGTACCAACGCATATCTCTTAAATGACCATGTCCTGAATCCAATCCGGTGAATTAACCTTTATTTTCACCACTACGGTCAAAATCCCTTTCTAGCAAAATCGGCTAGATGGAAGTAGCACATTCTACCAGTTTCTACCCTGCAGTAAATATGCTGAATAACATGATGAAAGTAATTTCACAAGATAAAATGTTTATCTTGCTTTTTATTTCAGACTGTATCATTTTATCATTTTATTTAAATTTCCAGAACAGAAATATGTAATCAAAGTTTTGATAGTAGAAATAACGATTGATGACGTCATCAACCGTCATAAATTTCCCTAATATTCAAAGATAACACAGATTCTGCGCTGTGTTCGGTACAATTATTAGACCCCAACGCATATTTACTGCAGGGTAGAAACTAGTAGAATGTGCTACTTCTGTCTAGCCAATTTTGCTAGAAAGGGATTTTGACCGTAGTGGTGAAAATAAAGGCTAATTCGCCGGATTGGATTCAGGACATGGTCATTTAAGAGATATGCGTTGGTATGTTACTGTCTTTTGAATGTATATGTGTAGTTTTTCAGTCTTCTTGTGATTCTGAAGCGATAAAAGACAAAAAAGAAAAAGTTGAATTGAGCGAAGGGTTGTGGTCACGCCTGCACTCCTTGTGTTTATTTATATTACCGATAAGGGGATTTCATATTGTCAGAGAGTTTGCCATACTTTATTGATAAAACATCAGACTCCTGTGGTTTTATTACAGGCTGACAAAATACTGCCATGGCTAACAAGAACAGATGGCCTATTGTTCGTTATTATTATTATTATTATTTGTTCATCTTACCCTTGCCACCCCATTTTTGATATTGTGATATATATATATATATATATATATATATATATATATATATATATATATATATATACTCTGTTGGGGTGTCTGACAGGAATCGACATAAAAATCTGCAGTGGCGGCGAATTTCAACTTGTTGATAGGCCATTGGCTCCTACTCCACACCCCAATAAATGTTACAATAACTAAACTGGGGTGGTATGGGTCATATAAAACTCCGACTACCCTATTATGTAAAGATATTATGACATATGTAATAAATCAGAAATACTGAATAACTAGAGGTATTTCCAACTTACAAGTTGAAACTCTCTTCTCCTGTCATACGCTGCTTGAATTCCAGAGTCGGACCACAACTTTCTTATTGGTTCAACATAATCCTGAAATATTGCATTATCCAATTTTGTATTTTCATAGGCAAACACAAAATTTGCATGTTTAGTATTTGCTTCGTCGCCCCAATGAATATCCAGCTTGGTCCTAGCGTCAATTAAGACTCGCATTCCCTTCACTAAATTGCTGTAAATTGTGTTCCTGAATTCAATGAGTGTTTCATCGTCGAAATTGTGCCCATGAATAATTCTCATTTGTTTCAGGAATGTACTCTTGCCGCTTTCTCCAGCTCCCAATAAAAGAATTTTGACAGTCCTCCGAAACTGGATTTTTTCCTTAGCTAGCTGTTTATCAATCGTTTTACTCCTATTTCGCTGTTCTTTCTCCTGGTCCGACACACAACACATTAATGTGTCCGCCATTTTGCCCTTAATCCACACCCATGACGTCAAAAATAAAAACTTCCGGAGAAGCTACCTTTCTATTTATAAACTTGTTCACACAGTTGCATAATCTTATCTTATACGGTGTGCATTCGGTTACAATATATACTTTTAAAGTGCCTCTCACTTTAAAAAAAAGTCAATATAATATAAAAGTTATTTACCAATGATTAGGGGGAAAAAGATTTTGACGTACAGTTAACCTTTCAGGCTGGTTTTCTACTGTTGGTATAAATCTCTATAATTATCTATTATTTCAGGGAAAGTCATCAAGTTGACATAATTGGAACTTCTTGGATCTAAAACAAAATGTATTAGTGTCTCGAATGACTCAAAATGGCTGCGTCCATCAGTCGAATTGGCCAAGTTCTGGCCAAATCACCTTGGAGAACCAACATAAGACATTCCAGTGCAACTGGCTTTCCTTATTATGTTCTGTAAGCTCTTGCAAATTATGGCTTAATAACAATGATTGTTCTTTTTGTACTAACGCTAGGCTGAATTAAATATATAGTAGCCTCGCCGCCGATCATACCCATTCAAGATAATTGTAGTATTTGCTTTGTGTCCCGTTTGTTTGTACTCTCTGCCCCTTACACCGATTTTAAAAAGCGAATTAACTTTTGGAAAGACTATTCGCAAGGCTGCAGGGTGCCCAAAGTAGAGAAGATTATCTGCATGGCGACCAGTCAATGCATTAGGGACGAGTCCAAGATATCCCGAATGATGTAAGCTTCTCAAAAAGGATGCAAATGACAAGTTTTTATGCACAAATTTAATGCTGCATCCACCAGCCGAGTATAAAAAGATTATGAACTATATTAAAACAAAGCATAAGAATATATTATTCACTTGACCTGAGAAGTCAATAGCAGTTCATAGCAAAAGAAGTTGATGTATCCCACCTCCAAAAGTATACCCCTCCATTTTTAATGTCTGAAGGTCATTTTTTACACCAAGTGATGCTCACAGTGGAAATACAAGCCCATTTCCTTGGTGATAATTCTGAAGAAAAAAACACTGTCTGCTAAATAGCTTAATGTAATTCAAAATAATTTCTATCAAAGCATTTTTTTAGATATTCTACTTGCTTTGAACCCATGTGTCTACTGCAAGAGGTGGCTAGCCCCTTTTCCTAGCCGACTATTGGTATTTCACTGTCTACATACTGTGAAGAAACTATGGGAGGTGTACATGCCTCATATCAATTTCAAGCACAACATGAGTCCAAAACTCCTAATTCACAAATATATATCTTTCTAAAAGTCACATCATAGCCTTAAGTTAACAAATTTTACAGGGGCCAATTTACCAAACTACCTTATTTTATGTAATTTTTCGTACGCGAAAAAATAATTATTAATTTCAGTGTACAATATCTAAAATAAATATCATTTGATGGTACTGACCGTGTACGAAAAATAAAGGGATCATACCTGAACAAATTCTATGGAACACATGCTACTTGTCAACCTAATGGTACAAACTAACAAAGTAAATTTATATTTTCTGTCCCATTCTGCTCTCAGCTCAAGAATCTAATTAAAATTAAAAGTACTCAAAGATTTTTGTTGTTATTAGTGAATGAGAGAGAGAGAGAAAGGGTATTATGTCTCAGTGTGCAAGCTTATCTCCATTTAGAACATATGTAGCTGTTATGTTATGTAATATTGGCAAAATGATTAAGATGGTTTGAACATGTATTAGTTATGGGTTTTATTTATTGGTAAATTGTATGCAATGATATGAGTCCACTGTGACAAGAAATTAAATGCAACTTGTATTTTTACAGCAACAATAATCTCATTATCAAATTGCAATAAAAAATAAAGAACTTGAAATCTTGTTTTAGTTAATGCGCATGTGCACATGTGTGTGTATGTGTGAGAGAGAGAGATGAAACAAAATATTTCATTGTACAAGACTGTATATATCCAGAGTGGTTTTTATTTATAGCTTTTGCAAAGAGGAAAAAAAAGACTATTATCAGTTATCTGATGATTGTGATAATCCTCATGTATTATGACCCTACTATATTCCATTATTAATAAACACTGCTAAACCAACAATTAATTCTTGTATTAAGTACTATTTGCATTGTTACAACAACCACATGGCTATGCAACATTATTTACACCGTAATTAAACATACTTAGTGCTTTGGTTATCCAATTGAAACCAGATTGAGGGCAAGAATGGACAAAAGATGTAAAATCAGCAGGGCTGTTAGTAGGGAAATGAGGCTTTCTTTAGGGAAATGAAAATCTGTTAATGTGCGATTGAAGCTGTTGTCCATACAGTAGATGTTACAAGGACAAGCAAACATATGCATTGCTTGTTATTCGAACTCACCGATAAAGATAATAGTGGGGAGGTATATCTTAGAATAGATATTCAATATAATTTTAATTATATCCAAGTCAAAACAGAAAAAGCAGTTAAAAGATAGTATATGTATATCTATATACGTATATATATATATATATATATATATATATATATATATATATATATATATATATATATATATATATATATATAATTTCAAATTTATGATGGAAAATGACATGGTTTTTTTATTTTATGATTGTATGACTATTAGGAAACAATTAACTAGTTGACCAGTGGTCTGTGGTCTTCACTTTAGCATATGCTGAGATAAAAGTTTTGTTGGATAAGAAAACATCAAAGGGCTTCTGAGCTCATTTTAAAATGAACGTAGTGTTTTGTTATGGTGACAGACTTAATAAGACGAACTAATTAACGATAATATTTAAGGTATGGTGTGTGAAGTCCTTTGTCCATTTGTTAATAAACACCAGTAGATATTATAATGACAATAAGATAGCTTATGCACATGGACGCCCGCAGGATTTTTTGCGGGGTGTGTGTGTGTCAGGATTTTTTGCAGAGGGGGTCAGTCAGCCATGGCCGGAAGAGTTAGTATAGTAAGCAGTTTGAAACTAAAGCAAATATTTACTAAGCATTTTGAACTGAATCTTGTGACATATTTTCAGTTTCATTTGCATGATTAAACTTTTCAGAATTTATATATATATATATATCTGTATATATTTGCAGTATGATTTCAGGGGGGTCATGTGACCCCCCTTGACCTATGTTGCAGGTGCCCATGCTTATCAATCATTGTATTTTCTCACCAACAATTAATTATTAATTTTGGTAAAAAACAAAATGGCAGTACGGTATTTTTGATCTTTTTTGCAGACGTAAATCTTAGTAGAACTTTTATGTCCGATAATTAGATTTTCGAAAAATACAAAGGGATATGTACGAAAAATTATGATACATTTAATTAATTATTTTTTCATAACTGGATTGTGTGCAAAAGTTAAAGGGTACAAAAAAATGCATGAAATAAAATATCTCCTGCTACCTTAAACATTTGGCTCAAAATAGTTTTGTTACAAAAGTTGTGTACAATTCACATATTTAGACATTAACTAGTAAAATGGTATAAAGGAAAATGTATTGTATGCAAAACTAATAATGTTATAACTTGTTAGAAAAGTGACTATATTTGACAAAAAACATTGCGCTGTGTACATTGAGTTATGAATGATTGCATTTCTTCAAAGATTTCAAATTGTGTGCAACCTCAGATGGTTGGTAAAACTATTTTAGCTAACTTAACAGAAAGAAACCACACAGACAACTAAATAATATGTTTCAGGAGTAATTCTAGCCTGATATAAAAAAAAATAGTTCAAAATTTTTCATAATTGTTCTAGTGGTGCAAATGGCAGCAGTAATGTAATTTGGATATGTGTCTTGGGGGGGGGATAGTCATCACAGTTTAGCTAATCAGGAGAGACCAAAGTTTAATCAGTAAACATTAGGCTTTGTTGGAACAATTATATACTGCTTTGTCTGACTCTGATTAGCGTACAAAGCAACATATAAATAAAAAATGATACATGGCCACTGCAATTGACCATACATATACAAATACTCCATAAAATTTAAGAGAGAAATTTCATCTCAGTTCACTTATAACTGACTATCTGGAATTTTCAAAATGACAGAAAATAGATAACATATAGAACAAATATTAACAGTAGAAAATTCAGTTCAAGATATGAAGCATTTCAACTGCTTGGCTTTTAATAAGCATATACCACAAAATACAACTCTTGCAGAAGCTCAGTCTATCAAAATCACTCTCTTGTGCTCTTAGAACTGGATAGGTATCTGGAAGAGTTTCAAGTTAATGTTTCATTCAGCATAACTGACCAACTAATCCTAATATTTTGCCATGCAAATTGACACTTGTAAAAAGAAAAACAAGTGATGCCAGTGCACTTTTAACTGGAAACATGATAATTTCAGAGGAGAATCTGCATTGTTAACTGCAGCAAACTTTTTAAACTGTGTTGAATGTATCAATCCCATGAATGAAAATGTTTTTCCTATTGTGAAAATCCATGAAATACAGTTCATGGCATGTACCTTTACCTTCAGTTGATAAAGGCAGAGTAACTCTGATTATGGCTTGGGGAATCAATATAAAAAAGAGGTTTAAAAAGATACTTCCCTAAGTGATACTCCAAGGTTTTATGAAATGGGGATTTATTGGTGAAGGCACATTAATTTTATATGATTTTATGGATTGTCTTGATGAAACAAATCAGTCTGCCCACCTCTTATTAACTGATTTAAGAAAATTATTTGGCTCTGTTGAATGGGACTTATTGGAAAATGCACTTTTAATTTTGGTGATTCTGTTTGCCAGTGGTTTGAAGTCCAAAAGCTGTGTCATCAGCAATGGTTACTTGTCTCAGTTCTTGCATCTAAAAAGAGGGTGTCATCAAGGACACCCATTAGACCCGTTCTTATATTTATTTCATAGAAATAATATTCTTTCCACTGAGTTCAAGAAGAACAGGGGGCCCCTAGTGGCCGAGTGGTCTAAAGCGCTCTCCGTTACGGATCACTGCCATCTCACCTCTGTCTGCGTGGGTTCGAGTCTCAGATTCGGCTAATGTGGATATGTGAGAAAGCTTGCCAGTAGCTTCTTGTGGGTCGGTGGTTCTTTCCGGGCTTTTCTGGGTTCTTCCTCCACCATTAATACTGGCTGCCATGTATAGCCTATCATGTGCTGAAAAATGGCATTAAACCATACAACAACAACAACAACAACAAGAACAGAAATATGTTTTCAGAATTTTCACTGGGTCAGTATGCTGATGATGCCTGTAGGATGGCTGTTAGCATCCTTGAGATCTATGCAAACAAGTTAAAAGAAACAAAAAAAACCTTCTGGGTTGATGGAAAAGGAGAAATTTGTCCCTTATTGAAAAAATCACTTTGATCAAATCATTGATTTTGCCAAAATTTATTCATTTATTCTCAGCAATGGCTAATTCTCCATTATATATGTAAAATGAATTTAACAAAATATTTTAAAGTTTATTTGAATTGGTAAGAGAGTAAAAAGAGATACCATTATAGCCTCTTCTACAGATGGCAGCATTGATATGGTTCATGCTCAATACTTGAAGAAGGACTTGAGCAAATTTGGAGACATTCAGACATTAAAATCAGGGCAGACAAAATTAGCAGAGATTAGTAAATGTATTAATAATACATTTTGGCAAGATGTTATACCTGCTTTAGCAACATGAAATAGGACCCCTCATTAGTGGAAGAATACCTGTTGCAGAAAATTCTAAATTTTGTTGATATTAATAACTTTTAATTCTTTACAAAATGGTGGCCAAATGGAATAATATGTATCGAACATCGCTTTGGTAGTTTTAAAGCAATATGCCAAGTCTTGCACTAATAATTACACTGAATATTTCTCAAGTATTTAAAAAATGTCTTGTCATTGGAAAACAAAGATTAAAAATGCTTTTGACAAAGGAAATACTCTTATGAATGTAAATTCAGAATAGCAAATAAGAAATTAAAAATATTAATAAAAAGACTTGGTAATTAATGATAAAAAAATAAACCTTATAGAAAACATGAGGCTTGGTTAAATTTAAATTACAAAACTTAATTTGAACACAGCCTTATCTATAGGTTGGGAGCCATGGTACCATATATACATAGTTATAAGATGAGTCCTACTGTAAACTGCACAGATCCATTTTGGCTGTCGTATAATTAACCTGCAAATTTGCATCTGTGCTGTGTTAGGAGTAAGCAGTAGAAAAAAAAGCATATAGACCCTGATCTATGTTGATATGCATTATGCTATGGCAGATCAGGATCTTTGTTTTTTGCAGTTGAACTTGACTTACAAACGAGTATATGCTGTTCAATATTTTCTATTGAAATATAAATTTATGTATCACTTCCAAGTCTGAGTAATTTTTAATGTTAAAACTTGGGTATGATCTTCATATGTGTGTTCAGAGAGAGAGAGAGAGAGAGATTCAGAGAGAGAGAGAGAGAGAGAGAGTTTGCATGAGATATCTATTTGCATATATATATTTATTAATACATGATCACTGCCATCTCACCTCTGTCTGCGTGGGTTCGAGTCTCAGATTCAGCCAATGTGGGTATGTGAGAAAGCTTACCAGTAGCTTCTCGTGGGTCAGTGGTTCTTTCCGGGGTTTTCCCGGGTTCTTCCTCCACCAATAATACTGGCCGCCATGTATAGCCAATCGTGTGCTGAAAAATGGCGTTAAACCCTACAACAACAACAACAACATTAATACATGTATATACTGTACAAATGAAGTCAGGATAGCTCATAAATTATGCATGACTCCCTTAACACTGTGTCAGGTGGTGTTAAAATGACATTTATAAAATCCTGCATAATTTTTCAAAGAAAAAGCAGTTATTGATAAGCTTTTCTAAAAAGCATACCATATTTATAGTTGAAATAATTTGGTACCATTTGTGTTTTGAGTAATACTTGCTAGTGAAGGTATGAAAGCTTCATTTTATTTCAGAGACAATTGCTGGCCATGTGCTAGATCTATATTTCTTTGTTTTTCCTTTGTGGAAGTCAGAATGGATCCTGATATCATTGCTGTGAATTTAAGTTATAAATTAATATATATAATAAAATAACTGTTCTATGTAACCAAAGATCTGGAATTAAATTTTGTGTTCTAGAATGGTATTGAATTCAGTAAATTAACAAGCAGTTCTGTAGACAAAGATTAGTAAAATATGTTTATCTTTCAGTATAGATGACACCACTATTTTTATTATGTTATCATTTTGTTATCATTTTCTTTATTATAATTATTACACATCCATATTGTATTGAACTAAACCATAACTTTGATAGGGTTGAGTTTCATGTTTTTAGTGTACAAGTTTTATATATTTTTATGGGTATGTAAACATTTAGTACTGTTAGTATGTAGTACATTATGCAGTATTAAGATAAATTCGTCATAAATCAAACAAAACCATTAACATACTTAGACCAATACCCGATATACTCTTTTATAAGTCAAGTAAAATTGCAAACAACAAATATCCTGATCTGTTATATAATATACCTGCAGATCAGGGTCTGTGATCTTTGTTCTACTGATTACTCATAACAAACTACACAGACCCAGATTTGCTGGAGCATTATGTGAGGGCATATTTGGGTCTGTGCAGTTTGCAGTTGGACCCATTTTATAAGCGAGTATATATTGTATATAGTATATAGACAAAATTAAAACTTCACAGACAAGCTTCAGGACATTAACTCTGCCATCAAAGAGTGACATCCCTCTTATAGAACAAATCACAGAGATGAGACAGTATTGTGTCTATCACAAGTCAGGCATGCATACTTGTCTCATTGATACCTCCTGAAGGTAAACTTGGAGCAGAGTTGATACCCTGCCAGCGAGCACATTTTTGTCAAGTGTGTTGATATGCACCATGTGAGAGACATCTATTTTGATGTGAACTCAAAAAAAGGTACTTAAGTTATGATGATTTACCACCCTAAAAGATCATGGTCTTTTAGACGGAATGTGTTTTATATTAGAAGTTTTAACTTTGGGGAATTTGCATGTATTGCCTTTGTCTTTTGTATTATATGCCATTTACACAATTTTAACAACTTCTTTACCTATTGACTTTAACTTAATATTTTGTAATGTTTTACCTTTCTAGATTTATTTTTGCAATTCCTTATGCTTACTTATTTGGAACTTTACTTTTATTTGATTGCATATAGCCAGTATTTTGTTGAGGTGATGTTAAACACTAAAAACTACAATTATTTCAATTGATGGCAATTTTTGATGTTGAGTGCCAATAAGAATGTGGTTTCACATTACTGAATACACTATCCCCTTGTTTTGTTTCTTCTTTCCTACTGTATAATAACACAGTCTGTTTGTAAAATATTTTATTATTGCATGGTCTCACACTAATACCTGACTGCATATTTTTATGGCTGTCACAAATAGTTATAGTAATGGAGCAGTGACTATATTATACTACAGGAGCAGTGACCATATTATACTACAGTAGCAATGACTGTATTATACTACAGGAGCAATGACTGTATTATACAAAGGGAGCAGTGACTATTATACAAAGGGAGCAGTGACTGTATTATACTAAAGGAGCAATGACTGTATTATACAAAGGGAGCAGTGACTATTATACTAAGGGAGCAGTGACTGTATTATACAAAGGGAGCAGTGACTATTATACTAAGGGAGCAGTGACTGTATTATACTAAAGGAGCAATGACTGTATTATACTAAGGGAGCAGTGACTGTATTATGCTAAAGGAGCAATGACTGTATTATACTAAGGAAGCAGTGACTGTATTATGCTAAGGGAGCAGTGACTATTATACTAAGGGATCAGTGACTATTATACTAAGGGATCAGTGACTATATTATACTAAGAGAGCAGTGACTGTGGACTAAAGGAGCAGTGACTATTATACTAAGGGAGCAGTGACTATTATACTAAGGGATCAGTGACTGTATTATAGTAAGGGAGCAGTCACTGTATTAGGAACATATTACAGTTTAATTATTACTTTTTACAGCATACCAGAGGTACCAAGAGACACCCCTGAAAATAATCCTCTCCTTCGAACGAAAGAACTACCAAAATTCTCTGAAATCACACTAAAGAAGATCATCACAGGCTGTGCAAAACAGGCTCTGGAGTATGAAACCAATGTATCCAAGCACATTGAAGAAATCGCAGGTTTTTGCATACTTTTATTACAATTTGTTGATATATAGAGATATAAAATGATACTTTTGAGAAGCTTGGAGAGGTTTATTTTGTGGTCAGAATTAGAATACAGAATTTACAAACACAGAATAGTTTTTCTAATAGATCATTTTGTGCATAATTTGTAGCTCAATTTATAATGAACCAAAAGAACTTATGCCTGTTGTCTGTCATACTTATGTTGTCCATCCATTAGTCAAGATTTTGTTGCCACTTCATCTAAACTACTTGCAGCATTATCATGAAACGTAAACACATTTATCCAAAGATCTTAAATGAAAATGTTGCCACTCAGACAAACAGACACTATGGCAGACATCTTGAAAATCTTGGTATTGCAGTTCCTTCAGAATGGATGGTCATATCAACATGAGCTTTCACCAAAATACATAGTATAGTTTTGTCTTGGTTTTATATGATGTGGTGCCCATCTGACGTCAGATATGGCTGATGTGCAGACATCTTGAAAATCTTGTTATCACTACACCTGAAAAGAAAATCATATCAATATGGGGTTTTCACCAGAAAACTTTGATTCACAGCCATCCCCAAAAATCTCTTTGTGGCTACTTATTTTGAACAGATGTTTTGATAGACACTCACTAAAATACTGTTATAGCAGTAAGGTTCTGAATGCAACTGGTGTTCATCTGGATTCTAGCATCTTTTTATCACTACTCCTCTTGCATGAATGCAAATGACATTTACATGGGGTTTTCACTAAATATTTACAAATGGGGTATATCTGACCATCAGCATATTTTGCACTTTTGTGAAGGAGTTTTGAAAACCAGAGCTAATTGACCGTGGAGTCAAGTGAAAGGCCATTTCTTTTATACTTGCACTGCACTGAAAACACTGACTTTTACATATTCAAGTGAATTTTGACAAGGCTTTTGATTCATTTGCATTCCAGTGGACAAGCTGATATTGTCAGTGACATGTTGAATGAATTTCTATCAAAGATAGAAGGTTTGAAATTAATGGTGATAACAAACAATTTTTTCCTGCAATTACAGATATTTTGTGATCATGTCAACTCAGACATATAGAAAAATATTTTCTTACCAAATTTGGGATGTTGTAGTTTTGCAAGAGTATCAGAGATGATTTTATCTTTGATTTCTGGAAATTTTTGCCACACTGTAGAGCATCATTCCCTTGAAGAGACTCTTGTTACTTCAAGAAGACCATTAAAAGATTTAATTGCATGAGAGATATATGGCTATATAATTTACATATGAAAGAAAATAGCTGTTATTATTAAACAAATATGATGATAATGATGACGGTGGTGGCAGTCATCATAATCTTCATTCTCATAACTGATGTTTTGTCATCATCTAGATCAATGAATTAAACATTTGCTGTATCCATGTAAGTGTAAGTATTGCATGTGATTATATTTTTCTTTGTAGACCCTAAGAAGGTTAAATCTTTTGAGAGTCTTTTCCATCCCATTGAAGAATATTATGTTCCTATGAACTTTGCATTGAGTACAGCAAGTTGCAGATGCCTAGTGTCACAAGATGAAGCATATATGAAAGCACTTGTCAGGGTATGTATACAGCATGGTATTAGAAGATAAATGCATTGCTCCATTTTAGCAGAAACAGCACAACACCCAAAACCTCCTCATAGCATCAGGACCCTCCTAGCTCTCACTTTTCCGATCACTAAAATTTGTTCTTCAGTTTTATATATTTTATATTAATATATTATTGGGTATAGATATAAATGTGCTTTTGTCCGTCTGTGATTCCATTGAGATGAAATTCATCATAATCAGTCACAGCTCCTTTGTTCATACACGTGTCCCTTTGTTTATTTCTACTCCAGTAGTAACTGAAGTATGGATAGAATTTACTATAAGTCCCTCCTTCCAAGGATAGATCACTCTTATTTTACTCCAGCCTATGAGGGTGGACAACATTTAGCTTTTCTGTTACATGCACTTCATAGATCCAAAAATGCCTTAGGCAGTAGGAGCTTTTCAATAATTTAAATTTTTCATGACCCACCATGACAGCGGTAGGGTATGTAATGTTACCCTTATCTGTATGTCCATCACATCTTGGTTAAGTTTATTTGTTTACGTCATATTCAAGGCAGGGCAGGGCAGGGCATCCATGTTCTGTGCACACATATACATGACCTGATCATAATATGTTAGGGGAATGCTTATTTTAGTAACAGAAGTGATAATGAGACGTGTACTTGCCAAGATGGATGTCAGACTGTAGATTTTTCCACAAAATCTGCCAAGAGAAATAGTATTCATCCCATGTAGAGGGTGCCTTCACATTTAGCATTTTCAAAGTTAGTCAGTTTTATTGCAGATAATATTAGATTAGGTACTTTTAAGAGAAAGAATTTGTGACTATTCCTTGGCAGGATAAACGTCTTCTGTTCACCTTTATTTAGTTTACACACATCATAGTCAAATGACAGCATGAAGTCTTAAATTTGATAATGACTGAAAACATGTAGAATACCTTAAAAAAATGTATACATGTGTAATTCAAAGCTTGTCTTTTAAGCTCACCTCTATGAAGTAGAGGTCAGCTGTTGTACTATCCATGGCATGAGCATCTGCACAGATTTGAGTGGGTTACATAGAACCCACCCATCAGGGAGTGGGCTGCTTAGGCTAAATTGGTACAAATAAGTACATTTTGGCGATGAAGTAGTTGCATTTAGCTCAGGTTCTGTTTATGCTGTATGAATAATATTGTATTCCTTTAAAAGGGCTCGACTGAGAAAAAAGTCATCAAAAAGCACAAAAGAGCATAGGATATTTGGGCTGTTGAAGTCTTACCTTTTGCCTCCTTGGTTATGATAATGTTCTCTGATGCAGTCTTATTACAAGTATTGTAATTCATTTAAACACTTCAAATTAATTTTATATTCATTTATTCCATACAAAGTAGGGCATGGTTTACAGATTTAACTTTCCTTTGAAAATGATAAAATGAACAGAACTGTAATTTTATAGCAAACCTAGTTTATGTCTAATCAGAAGGGGCCTTTGTGAGAAGTTGGCAGTAGTTGTTATGATCAAAGTTTGTTGCTGAGAGAAGATGGCAGTAGTTGTCATGATCAGACTTTGTTGCTGAGAGAAGTTGTCAGTAGTTGTTATGATCAAACTTTGTTGCTGAGAGAAGTTGGCAATAGTTGTCCTGAACAAATTTTGTCACTGAGAAGTATGCAATTGTTGTCATGAACAAACTTTGTCAATGTTTGAAGTTGGCAATAGTTGTCCTGAACAAACTTTGTCTTTGTGAGAAGTTGGTATTAGTTGTCTTGAATAAAATTTGACACAGAAGTTTCACAATAGTAATCCTGAATAAACTTTGTCACTGAAAAGTTGGCAATTATTGTCATGAAAAAAACTTTGTCACTGCAAGATAAGAATTAAACAGGTAGTAGCAGGTAGCCAATGGTTTCTTCCGACTTTTTCATCTGATATCAAAATGACTTACCATAATGCAGAAATGTCATTGGTTTTTTTTCTCTTTTCAAAACTAATTTACTATCAAAACTTGACTACCAGATTTTTGTACCAAGTATCAGTCATAAATAAATAGAAAATTTGTTGCTTGCTTCTCTGTATTTCACACCCTGTCACAGGCATAATTACTGCTGAATTTTGTTTCAAAAATCTGTTTGAACTAAGTTTAGTAGAGAATTTCATAACAAAATAATTATATTTAATATTCTAAAATATTATTTCTTCTTTTCCTTTTTTTCCTCAATGTGATAGAAGTATAGCCCTTGGGAGGGCTGGAAAAGTGCAGAAATTGTCTACTTGCCATGAATTGAAATGTTCAAGAAGTTTTCCTTCATATTGTATTATAAACCTTGAGACTGCTCTGGTGGCCTAGTGGTTAAAGCATCCACCTGGGATGCATTCTTATATTGATGCTGTGTAATTGTCACAATGGTTGGCGATTTTATTGCCAATATTGGGTAAATACACATTATAGTTTGATTGTCAGTTTTAATAGCAACAGTTACTTATTCTGTCGCTTTTGCTTAGCTAATCTATTTTCATGCCAAAAATATACCATCTTTATGTATATACCATCTGTGTGATGTGAATACATGCTCCAAGAGTGGAGAAAAAGTCAATATGACCCTCTGACCTTTTGCACTCCTATATGTCATTGTTTTCATGGATGCCATGCTGTACAGATGTCTGAAGCTGTTGTGACCAAGAAATTATGCCTGTGGACAACTAATATACTGCAGTTAGCAGTCTCTCTCTACAGTATTTAATAATTTTCAGTGTTACTACTGTTGATTCATTTCTAAAACTGTATTGTAGCTTTTTGTTTTCCCCCCTTAGAGCTTCATTCTTTGCAGGAATTTGGAAGCTACCTTTGTTCTACCCATGGTGGTAGAGACTTTTACTTATAATATTAACTGAATGGTACGGGTAAGTCCCTATGTTCTAGGAACAATAACAGGACCATTCTAGTGTTGAGGACATTGTTTCCTCCATTTTTATTTTCAATTAGTTATAACTTCATACAACACTGATGTTGACATTCATGTATTTTTGCATATTACCGCGGGGACCTGAGTTGCCAAGTGGTCGAAAGCACTTTTCGTTGAGGATCACTGCCATCTCACCTCTGTCTGCATGGGTTTGAGTCTCGGATTTGGCTAATGTGGGTATTTGAGAAAGCTTGCCATTAGCTTCTTGTGTGTCGGTGGTTCTTTCCAGGGTTTTCCCGGGGTTAATACTGGCCGCCATGCATAGCCTATTGTGTGCTGAAAAATGGCATTACACCCTACAACAACAACAACAACGGCATATTACTGCAATAAATAAATCATCAAAACTGGAATATCTTGTTTATTTCAATAAATAAGGAAATACCTAAACAATAATTTCCATCCTTTGTTTATTTGTGTGTAAGTTGAGTTTTGCAATAACAAGGGATCACACCACTAATAATAATTGTATTTGTTTTCAGAGACAAAACAGTCTTTGGGGCAGTGTGGCCAGTAGTCTCTATGGGAGACACTTACAAACTGCATCAAGTACAGGTGCACTTGGTAAAACCGTTGTACCATTTGTCATTGGTGTACCTATCAAAGAAAAATAACAGAAGAACATTCCCTCTTCTTCATCGAATTTTTTATGGCTTTTCTTCTAGATCTCACATATTAGAACAAACAACTTCAGTGGCTGTTGAAGGAGGGTCTTGATGTTCAAGAAGATGTTCAACTTCCCCCTGTAGGGAGATGACGGAAAGTTCTCATGTCCCTAACAGCATTCACACTTCAGGTAGCAGTCTGCTCGTTCTTTTTGGGAGGGTAGAGCACTGTGACCATGGGTTACACCCTCCCATTAGCGAGCACTGCAATTGCGGGTTGCATCCTCCCATCATGGAGGTAGAGCACTGCGATAGTGGGCTGCACCATCCCTTGAAGGAGGTTGAGCACTGTAACCATTGGTTGCACCCTCCCTATAGGGAAGTTAAGCACCACGATAACGGGTTGCTCCCTCCCATCAGGGAGTTTAAGCACTGCAATACATATTGTGCCTCTGGCAACATGTTGGCCCCTTCTGTTAGGGAGAGAACACATCACACCCATGATGCACAGAGTGAAGATGAGGTTTTCTCCATCTGTCACTCATCGACCTCATGGTACAGGGACAGGACAGAGCTTCCCCCCTCCCCCTCCACCATCCCACCCTGTGTAGGATTTACAATTCATACACAGGATTGAGGCTAGGGATGGGGACCGTTTCACTGTCTCCCCACTACCCAGTTATACCTATGAACCCTTATGGGATGTGGGCCTTCCACCTCATGGACCTTGGTCCATTATCCCCCATGGACTACTGGACCTTGCCATACCATTCGAAGTGATGCTACGGCTTGTGTCCCACCATCACCTCACCAGTGGTTTTCTTTCGGAAAGCTACAGGTGTTACATCATCGAGGGTAGATAGATGTTCTCATCTTCCCTCTGCATATCCTGATCAACCAGGGTCTGCGACACATAGTACTCCAATGCCCCCTCCGTCAAGGGGTATAGTGATACCCAGCCACTCTCAACTCAGAGTATCCTTGACTATGAGGATGATGAGTTTGAAATAGAAGCTGTGGCAATGATACCTTCTCTCAGGCTCACTCCCTCAACTCAGGTGGATGAGGAAGAAGATAAGGTGTTAAATAATGTTTACCGTTTGTTACCCCAAAACTCATGCCCTAAACCATCTTGCATACAGTCCAAAAAGATCCTTTCCAGTTTGGAAATGATTTCTGGGGTACCACCTCAACCAGACCTCTTACTTCTCCCAAATTCATCCACGATTGAGGAAATATCAGAGAGGTTTTCACAAGGCCAAAATATTACTGTTCCTCATTCTACATTAAGACCCTTCATCTCTTTTTCAAGCTCTGGGTACATTCTCTGAAGAGGCCTTTTAAACCTCCTCCTTTGGATGCTAATGTGGCCAAAGTGAGTATTTCGTCGGGATCCTGGGCATGCCTTCCCATCAAAACATTTGATACCATGGAACAGGAAAACCGGTTACTTGTAACTGTAGCCTTTTCTTAGATACTTCCTTTAGTATGCTGAGAGAGGTCTCCATGAATCCAGCTGTATTGCGTGTTGTGGAGGCTGTGGCCAAAACATCCCGGCATGTGCTATCTGTTGTGATGGCATTATTGGCAGAATTTCTGCATATCTGCCATGATGCTGCATTGGACTCGTTGAAGGTCTTGCTTAACCACAGTAAAGACCTTCTAAGGGCTGCTCCTCTAGAAGCCTAGACCCTCTTTGGGGGCCTCATTCCTACCATGGCTTCTCAACATTGATCTTTTACTTCCACTCCTGGTCCATCGCAATCGACCAGGAATCTAGGTCAGGCATATTGTCCTCAGGGACCATCTGCCCAATTTTTTAAGCAGACACAACCCCAGTGCAATCCACAATTCTTGCTAGACCAACTCCTCCCTCATCAGGTCCATGGCACCCAGGTTGCTGCAGATCCAAGTGGAAGTTTTCTAACCCACCTCCCTTTCCTGCCAGTGTAGGAAGGGGAGTAGGAGCAGCCCTAGTAAATTACACCATCTCCTGCCATTTATCCCCATCCCAAACATTCCACTCTTTGCTTGCGTAGGCCTTTCTTCAGAGGCTTGGTCAAGCATCATGGACGATGGTTGGATTCTCTCCAGTGTAAACGAGGGTTATCGACTCCAGTTCAGGAACAAGCCAGACTATCAGTGACCCCCATTTTCTTTCCCCAGTCTAATCTGGTAGAATTAAGGGAAGAGGTGCACATCCTTTTGCAGAAACAGGCAGTTGAGAGGGTTTTGAATGATCAGTCTCCCGCTGTCTACTCCCGAATCTTCCTGGTAACCAAGAAAAGTGGGAAATTTCGAATCTTTTTTTATCTCTTCCTGCTATGGTAGGAAACCTTCAAGATAGAGACAACCTCCTCAATCCAGAACCGTCATTGTCTGTCCATTTGGGTAGTCTCCATCAACCTTCTGGATGCCTATTTACATGTCCCCATTTTTTCCTCCACATCGCAATATCTTTATTTTTGCCTAGACCAGGGAGTTTTTCAATTTCAGGTTCAGCCCTTCTGAATCTCTTCTGCACCGAGTCTTCACCCGGGTTATGGGAGGTGTAGAGGCCTACCTTTGAATACAGGGAACATTGTTTCTCCAGTATTTCGATGACTGGCTGATTCACCATATTCATGTTCAGTCCCTTCATCAGGATCTGTTGCGCTCTTGGTCCACCATAACTCAATTGGGTCTCCTACTCCTACCCAACCTCAGGAAATTAGAACTCATTCCATCACAGGACTTTGTTTCCATGGGGATGAACTTCCTCACAAACCCAATTTTGGTCCGGGTTCCCTTGGATCAGGTAGATTGAATCGTGGCTCTCCTAGAGACACTACGAGCAAAAAACTGTTTTATCTGCCCACCTTTATCTGTCCCTACTTGGAATCTTGAATACCTCTGCTGAATTGGTTCCTTTAGGGCGTCTCTAGATGCATCCTCTACAGTTCCTTTTTTTGGCAAGGTGGAAACCTCACAGAGATTCTCTATCAGCCCCGATCCATTTAGGACCAGTATTTCACCACCATTTGCTTTGGTGGCTGAATTGAGACAGATTCCTAATGGGGGTTCCCATGCATGCACCTGATCGACATTCCTATCGGTTTACAACTGCATCAGATTCAGGCTGGGGAGCCCATTTAGAGCTGGAGGGTATGATTCTTCATTTTTCTTGGACTCAGGCTGAATTGTCCCTCTACATCAACAACCTAGAAATGAAAAACGGTATTTCTAGCATTGGAAGGGTACATAACCTAATAAGGGGCCGATGTGTCATAGCCTACCGACGATGTCAAGGAGGTACACATGCCCCTTCTCTTTGCATGGAATTCTGGAAACTTTTCCTCTAGGCAGCCTCAGAGAATGTCACAATCTGAGTTCACCACATTCCAGGCAAGATGAAAATATTAGTGGACAGCCTGTCCAGAACAGACAGAGCTGTCCTCACAGACTGGTCTCTTCACCACTCAGTAATAGAGTTCCTGTTCTCCCTTTGGGGAAGACCTCTAGTAGACCTGTTTGTGACCAAGATCAACAATAAACTTCCCTTTTATGTGTCTCTTCTCCCGGATCAGAAAGCATGGGCAGTCGATGCGTTCAACTTTCAGTGGGATTGCCTATTCGCATATGCCTTCCCACCATTCTGACTGCTACCACAATTTCTGCAAAGAGTCTGAGCTTCCAGTGCTCGGATCATTCTCATTGCCCCAACAACCATGGTTCATCGATCTCCTCGACCTCTTGATCCTTTGTCCACAACATCCCAGACATTCTCCACCTTCATGCCTGGCTCATCTCAAATGATTTATCTGCCAGAACAAGTTTTAGGACAGAGTCACCAGTTGCATCATTCAAACCAGGAGAGCTTCTGTGTACAAAGTTTATGATGCCAGGTGGAGAATCTTCTGTGATTGGTGCAGTAGGAAACCCGGTGATCCTATCCGCCCTTCTGTAACTTCAATTGCTGATTTCCTTTTGTTCCTCTTTGAAACCAAAAGATGTTCAGTATCACTTAAATTCTTGCACAGCACAGACATCGGTTCAGATCCGCATCTTCTTGATCTTATGAAGTTTTTTGAGCTTTAGAGACCTGTCTCTTGCTCCCTTGTGCCTGGATGGAATCTTTCCTGTGTTCTTTGATCATTAACCAAAGCACCTTATGAACCATTGAGTGATGCTTCCTTTTTGGATCTCACACTCAAATCTGTGTTCCTTGTCACAAATGTCTTGGCAAGACAAAGTGACATTCATACCTTGTCCATTGACTCTGGCTTGCTTTTTGCCTCTCCCATAATACCTTTTACATTCTATAGAAGTGTACATCTCCCTCTATGGTGAGTAAATTTAATTTCTCTGTTTTTGAATGCCTGCACACCTTACTGAGCTATAGTGACAAGATATGTAATTGCTGCTATTAAAATGTAGTATTTTGCGAGGTAAAACTAATTTTAATTGTGCAGTACTTACCAGTCGCTATTGCCAAATACCCTCCCCCCAACCCGCTCTGATATAGTTTGTAATTGTCATCTGTGAAAGGATAACATATAGGTACATCTTCCTTCTGTAACAGAGTGGTTTGCAAAAGGTCAAAGAATCATACTGACCTTTTTTTCACTATGGGAGGATGTATTCACATTGTACGGATGGTATATTTTTAGCATGAACATAGATTAGCTGAGCAGTAAATGACAGGTAAGTATTACATAATTAAAATTAGTTTTACCCCCCCCCAAAACCCCCCCCCAAAAAAAACTACATTTAAGTGTTGCTGATACTTTTGATTTTGCAGGTATCAAATCAGGTCGGTGGAGCAAAGAATGAAAGATGGTTAAATCAACATTTACATTCTGCAGTCAAAGTAAGTTTCGTTTTAGATATCAGGATGGACATATCTGATAGAACACTTGCAACACTTAAAATTAAATCGGTCATATATAGATTTTAGAAGACAAGATGGATTGATTAATTGATTAATTGATGGATTGATTGCTTGGCTGTTTGATAAATATATGCAGTGTAATATTAAAGTTTTAATGCAAACAGTACTTTATAATTATGGACTAAATGTACCTGTCTGGTTTATTAATAAATTTAGAATCAGTTTGAATAAATTATTTTCGTAATTGTTTTCTGTCATATGATTTAGACCCTTTCATAAGACATGATAGGGCTGGTTTTGATAAAAGAAATTATAGAACCTGCACAACTGTTTTTCAGTATTTTTTTGTTTTTATTTATTGTGGTTCTTTTGAACTAATGCAGAGAAAACTTGCATTTGCACTTGTTTCATTAAAAGGCTGTTTAATTAGATAAACAGCATCATGTACACAGTGTTTATTTTTTGGTTGTCATTAGATGGGGGCATATTATGTTATGATGTCATTCCATCCATGCATCTGTTACCAATTTCATTTCTGCACAACATGTCCACCATTAACAGTTTCCATTTTTTTGGATGGTTTTCACTTGCAGTGAGAAGAACCATATCAATTTAAGGTTCATAAACTGCGAGGTCATGCACACTGTCACCTGGAGAAGACAAATGATTTCAATACTTTCAAGTTTTCTACCATCAGTTGTTAACAGATTTTGTACATAGCTTGCACTTGTAAAGAAGAACCCTATCAATTTTGGGGTAAACAGATCATGGGCAGGATCACTGAGAGAAAGAAGAAAAATAGTTTCTGAACAGTAATCCGAGTACTCCATCATATGTGGTTACCAATCTTTGTGACTGGCTTTCACTTGAGGTAAAGAAGAAGCCTATGGATTCTGGAGATCAGAGGTCAAGGACATTGATAGAAAGAATGGTTTCCACGCAGTAAGATTAGTTCTGCATCACATACCTGGACAAGACTGTGTGGATGACTTACATTTGGGGTAAGGAAGAGGTCAATTGATTTTGAGGTCAAAAGGTTTAAAATCATGGTCATTGTGACTGAAGGAAGAAAGATGATTTCCTCGCAGTAACATTAATTCTGCATGACATACCAAGACCAAACTTTGTGGATGGCTTGCATTTTGGGAAATGAAGAAGCCAATTGATTTTGGGATCAAAAGGTTACAGTCACTGTGACTGAAAAAATTAATGGTTTCTGTATAATAGTGTCATTTGAACATCACAATTCTGGACCAAACTTTGTGAATGTGTTACGCTCAGAGTAAGGAAAATGACTATTGATTTTGGGATACAAAGGACACAGGCCATGGTGATTGACTGAAAGAAGACATTTTTTTGTTCAAAAAATTTCAGTTACCTTCATCGAGGACTATTAAGCATGGGCTAATCATATTATGTGCTGCTCAAGGTTATTGAGTGTTGCATCATGGGAAGGTCATGTAGTTAACATTTTCCAAACCTCTTCGAAAAATTTCATTTACCTTCATCGAGGACTATTAAGCATGGGCTAATCATATTATGTGCTGCTCAAGGTTATTGAGTGTTGCATCATGTAGTTAACATTTTCCAAACCTCTTCGGGGCCCCGAGTGGTCTAAAGCGCTCACCTTTACGGATCACTGCCATCTCACCTCTGTCTATGTGAGTTCGAGTCTCAGCCTCGGCTAACGTTGGTACGTGAGAAAGCCTGCCAGTAGCTTCTCATGGGTCAGTGGTTCTTCCCAGATTTTTCCAGGGTTCTCCACCAATTATACTGGCCGCCATGTATAGCCTATCTTGTGCTGAAAAATGGCGTTAAACCCTACAACAACAACAACAACCAAACCTCTTCATGTCCACTGTGTTGCACATTCAGAAATCTTCCACTGGATCAACAGAGGTGAGATCAAGTTAAGGATTAGAAGCATTCCAAGTAGTTAATAAAGTGGCCTTAATGGGACTAAAATATTTGGTCAATATTCAGAGGAAGTCATGTAAGAATGGAGCTTGTTTGGCAATTCTGATTGTACATAGCAAGGAGTGACAGTGCTTGAAAATCATAAAATCTGAGCTTGAGTTTCCACTATCTGCCAGTCAGAATGAGTTTTCAAGTAACTGTATTTGCATTTGTTTGAAAAAAGTGACCACGTTTTTGATTGGTTGAAATAAAAATATCAGGCTGAAACTGAAGTTCAATAGTTTTATAATTTCCAGGCCTTGTCACAAGTCGTAAACAACTACACATCTGGATTCTGGTCAGCAAACATCTGGATTCTGGTCAGCAAAGTCACTTTCAGTAATATGGTTCAAAAGTATTATATCCAGGGTTCCCTTAAGGTCATTGAATTTTAAATTTTCAGAAAAATGAAGGAAAAGCCTGGCATTTATTTGATAAGTCCAGGGAAAAGTTAAATTTTAGTCCAAAGTCTGATAACTTTGTGACTTCAATTGGGGAAATTTTAAAATAAACAAAGTCATGAAGAAATATATAATGTCATATTTGCTTCAGTGCAGAGTATTTTGAATAGACTTTTGGTTACTTGCACTTTATTTTAAAAAAAAGCTATTTTCATAAGAAACAGAAATTTGTTACTACTGCAGTATTTTTAGTGATGAAGACTGACAGAATGCATGAAGTGATTAGTTGTTTTGTGAAATAATTACAAACTGAAACCTTTTCTAACAGGAAGTGCAAGCAGACCGTGCCAATTTGACAGAGTTTCAAAAGCGCCTGGTTGACCTGTATGCTTTAGAAGGCAGGCTTAATGGAGTAGAACTGCAATTCAAGGAGCATTCCAAGTTCATGAAACTGCTCAATGCATTGATGAAAGAGAGAAAAGAATTCAGGTTCAAAACTTTTCTCACTTCAGAATAGCAAATAATAATAATAATAATAATAATAATAATAATGATAATAATAATAATAAATAATATATGGTGAAATAATTAGTATTAGATGTGCACTGTATTACTGTTATACCAGTTTACTGCAGTATTTTTTCCAGTGGTGTATACCACGGTATTTTTTCACTGTATCAGTACTTTTGTAGTTTCCATCAGTAAGGAATTCCATTGTTATGACTTTAATGATATTAACAGCGTGCTCTCATTAGTCATGATAAAATAATTGTAAAAAATTATCTTTTTCTATAAAATGATTGTATCTGTCACAAATCAGTGGTGAACATTACAAATACATGTATAACCAAATTTCTGATCCTTTAATCACATCTTTTACACATGTTAGGTATGCCAACTTGGTGGCCAAATGGAATGTTGTGAAAGATATTTGGGCCATATCCAACTTTTGGAAGAATTCTGGATTCACAGAAAACCCACCTAAAATAACTGTGATATGTTATTTAATAGTTTCTGTGAATGCGTTAAGCACATGTATTCCTTTTTAAGAATTTCAAATCATCCTTAGATTTTCAGGAGTACAGTTGTTTTTTGTCTGAACTTTATGTAATTTCTCAAGTCCAGTAAATATTTTCTTGTCTGTTGGATAAGTGTGTTTTATACTTACTGGCCTTTCTGACAGATATCTTCCCCAGATGTTGGCATCTCACTCAAAGTTTCCATGCCTGTTATATAAATAGTGTAGCTTGCATATTGTCAACATCAAGTTCAACACAATCTATTTTTATGTCAACTGGTTCTCTGATGTTAGTACAATGTCTTTCACAGTATCAGCTATAGCTGAAGCATAATCATCCCACTTCAGTTAGAGCTTTAAGACTACAACTTATACAACAGTTAACATGTACATAGCAAATTCATTTTCTATAAGGTACTGACAATTTAATTTTCTGGAGGCCAGCTGTGATTTTTCTTCTGAGCTGCTTTTGATTATCTGTAGGTAATTAATAATTAGAACTGGATCTTTCAGTTTTGTTTTTGAAGAATTTCATGGATTTAAATTAAATTTAGCATGAGGCTTTACGTAAGAGGACCTAGGTCAGGTTTGATTTTCACCTTCTTCTGGCAGAAATTGATGGAGTTGTGCCCCACAGTTTGACTTGGAACCTTGCCCTTCAGTTTCTGCTAGGTGATTTTGTTTTAGCTCAGTAGCATTGGAAAGTCTTAACAGATCAAAATGGAAAGTCTTAACACATCAAAATGATACTTAATGGGGCTTGTCATTAAGAAGACTTTACTTAGAACTTTGTGTTCAGTTTTGTTTTCACTCAAAAACATTTGAGGACTTCATGGACTGAAATCAAATTTGGTATAAGGCTTTACATCAGGAGAAGATTCAAGTCCGGTTTAGTTTTCACCATTTTGTGGCCAAATTTAATGAAGTTATGGCAGCTTTTTTACTTAGAACATAAGACTTTTACATTTTGTTTCTACTTAGGAACATTTGAAGAAATTGGTTTTCGAATCAAATTTAGTTTGAGGCTTTACATAGAAGAGACCGAAGTCCAGTTTGTTTTTTTCCTTTTCTGACAGGATTGTATGCAGTTATTTCCCCAGTTAAACTTGGCACTTTGCTGTTCAGTTTCTGTTTAATTACTGTTGAAGGGCTTGGTGGATTGAAACAAAATTTGGTATGAGGTTTTATATTAACAACACCTGACTTGTAATATTTTCTGGCCAGATTTTCCAGAGTTATGGCTGCCATGTGAATTAGAACTTTTCCCTTGAATTGTATCACATTGGTATGGGTATCATGACATATACACATACTGTTAGGTCTACTGGTCATAGACCAGAAGAGTGTATGGGATGGTCTTTTGTCTGTCGTCCAGTGTTTTGTCCATCAGCTAGCACAAATCTGTTATTGCTGCTCATCCAAAATTGATTTGATGATTGCCATGAGACTTTAAACACACATTCATCACATGGTCGAGTTGGTCCTAGATGAAAATTGTGCTTCTTGGAGATCCAATATGTCCACCACAATGGCCGTCTTGAAAATCTTGTCACTACTCCCCCTAAAAAAAGAAACAGAAGACTTATTAAATGCCTACATGGTTCTAAGGGCTGTTCAATTAAAACGTACATGGGACTCAGAGAAGGCACTTTTAAAGTGGGGTACTCACCCATAGATGCAATTTAGAAATTTCTTATCATTTTGATATGAACTCTGTAAAATCATAGTACCCTGGCATGTATTTTTTTAAAAACTGCATTCCCTGGGTACCATGTATATTTAAATGGAACAGCCCTAAATTATAATTGTGCCATTTTGACATCCAACATGTTCAAAATAAGAGGCCATCTTGAAAATCTTTTTATCCCTACACCTCCTAAATGGATGGTCATATTAACATAGCTGTTTTACTAAAAACAACTTATGCTGTCTATTTGGCAATGAATAAAAATGTTGAAAATGTGGCTGCCACAGTGTCCATCTTCAAAATCTTGTTGGCAACACTCCTGAATGAATGGAAATATCAGCATGGGGGTTTCACTTAAAAAAAATGCTTATGATGTCTAGTTGGTTTAAAAAGGAAAATCATGATGATTTGACTCACAGTATGGTCACTGCAATGTCATTCTTGAAAATTTTGTTATTGCTACACCACCACATGGCAGCCATCTTGAAACTCTTGTTATCTTTACTCCTGCTAAACGGGACCACTCTGATGACCTAGTAGTTAGAGCGTCTGCCTCAGATGCGGGAGGTTGTGGGTTCGATCCGTGGCTGAGTCATACCAAAGACTTACAAAAATGGTACTAACAGCTGCCTCGCTTGGCACTCAGCATTAAGAGGTTAGTGTTAGGACTAGTCAGCCTTGTGTCAGGATAATGTGACTAGGTGGAACATCATGCTACATGTCTATGGCATGATGCCCCAGTGCTAGACATCACTATAAACTGCCACACTGCAGACATCATAGTGATATGACTGAAAAATTGTTAAAGCTATGTTAAAAATCCAAATCACACACACACCTGCTAAACAGAAAGTCAAATCAACATGTGATTTCCACTAGAAGACTTCTTATAATGTCTTGTTGGTCCTAAATGAAAATGATGATAATCTGGTATCCATTATTTCTACCACAGCAGCTAAATTAAGAATCTTGATATTACTGAAAAAAACCAACAATCTGATCTTTAATTCCTGGAAATCCATTTCGGTCAGTAGAACATCAGTGTCTTCAAGGGACTTTTCTTAGTTTAATAGTGTGTTCAGTAGTGGAGTTTGTATCAAGGATATCTACCTATATTTTATGTTGATAGAGTAAGTCCGATCACCATCCTTTATTTATGATACAGTATTAGAATACAACAGCTGTCATGCTTATTTGTAGAATCTGTAAGCATCATCTTTGTTTCATATCCATGTTCCCCAGTCATCCTCTGCCCCTCAGGTGTGGTCAAGGTCATTAAATTTTTTTTTAAAGAACCATAATCATCTCTCTCATGCTGGTGAGCTGGTGAGACATATAATTCCTTTTGAATCTTTGTCACAGTTCAAATTAATCATGATGTTATATGCATTTTCATGATGTAAGGCACTAATTTTTTATTCTGATTATGTTTTTCTCATTTCAGTCAAAAGGTTGAAATTTGTAAAGGGTTTTTCACACAATCCATAGAAGATTTTTCTGTGATACAAGGCATGCCAAAAGCATATCTGATGGAAATGACAGTGGATAAGTTAGTTCTTTATTACATTCTATCTTGAATCCAAGCCTGATTTTAAATAAAATAATGTACACATTGCCAGATAAGATAAATACTGTCAAATGTGAGTTAGTGATCACTAGCATATAAAGAATAACTTGTGTATAAAAATTTAAGATTCCTTTATTTTCATTATATAAATAAGTACATGTCAGCCTTTTATATAAAAATCACCTGCACAGAAATAACAATAACATTGGTGGTGCACTGTGTGTGCTTAATATAAAGTGCAACATACTGTATATACTTGCACACTAGTCAGGTCCAACTGCAGACAACGAAGACCCTGATTTGACATAGCATAATGTGCCAGCAGATCACGGGTCTGTGTTGCTTGCTTTCTGATTACTTCTAACAAACTGCATAAACCTAGATCTGCTGGCATATTATGCGACAACAGATTTGGGTCTATGCAGTGTCCAGTTTGATCCAGTTTATACACTAGTATGTACAGTATATGAATCTCATTTTTTTTTTCATGCCAGTTTCATCATAAACTCCAGGAAAAGGACATATACATATGGACATAAAGGACAAAGGACATATTCATATGCACATAAAGGACATATGCATATAAATGACATGTGCATATACACATAACGGACATGTGCATATGCAGACAAAGGACATATGCATATGCACTTAAAGGACGTATGTATATAAATACATGTGCATTTGCTCATAAAGGACCAAGGACATGTGCATAATTATGCACATAAAAGACATGCATATAAAGGACATGTGCATATGCATATAAAGGACTAAGGACATATGCATATAAATGACATGCACATATACACATAAAGGACATGTGTATATGCATATAAAGGACATGCACATATACACATAAAGGACATGTGTACATGCATATAAAGGACATGCACATTTACACATAAAGGATGTGTATATGCATATAAAAGACATGCACATATACACATAAAGGACATGTGTATATGCATATAAAGGACATGCACATATACACATAAAGGACATGTGTATATGCATATAAAGGACATGCACATATACACATAAAGGATATGTGTATATGCATATAAAGGACATGCACATATACACATAAAGGATGTGTATATGCATATAAAGGACATGCATATATACACATAAAGGATGTTTACATGCATATAAAGGATATGCACATATACACATAAAGGATGTGTGTATATGCATATAAAGGACATGCACATATACACATAAAGGACATGTGTACATGCATATAAAGGACATGCACATATACACATAAAGGATGTGTGTATATGCATATAAAGGACATGTACATATACACATAAAGGACATGTGTACATGCATATAAAGGACATGCACATATACACATAAAGGACATGTGTACATGCATATAAAGGACATGCACATATACACATAAAGGACATGTGCATATGCATATAAATGACAATGGACATGTGCTTATGCTTTAAAAGGACATAGGATATAAAAGATAAAGGATATGGACATTCATATAAAGGACATATGCATATAAAGGACTTAGGACATGTGCATATAATGGACATGCACATATACACATAAAGAACATGTGTATATGCATATAATGGACAAAGGAGACATGAATATACACAAAAAGGACAAAGGACATGTGCATATGCACATAAAGGACAAAGGACATTTGTATATGCACATAGAGGACGAAGGACATGTGCATATGCACATAAAGGACAAAGGACATTTGTATATGCACATAAAGGACAAAGGACTTGTGCATATGTACATAAAGGGCTAAGGACACATGCATATGCACATAAAGGACAAAGGACATGTGTATATGCATATAAAGGACAAAGGACACATTCATATGCACATAGAGGACAAAGGACACATTCATATGCACATAGAGTACAAAGGACATGTGCATATGTACATAAAGGACTAAGGACACATGCATATGCACATAGAGGACAAAGGACTCATTCATATGCACATAGAGGACAAAGGACATGTGCACATGTACATAAAGGACAAAGGACATTTGCATATGCCTATAAAGGACAAAGGACATGTGCATATGCAGATAAAGGATGCATGCATATGCAGATGAAGGACAAAGGACATTTGCATATGCCTATAAAGGACAAAGGACATGCATATGCAGATAAAGGACACATGCATATGCAGATAAAGGACAAAGGACATTTGCATATGCCTATAAAGGACAAAGGACATGTGCATATGCAGATAAAGGATGCATGCATATGCAGATGAAGGACAAAGGACATTTGCATATGCCTATAAAGGACAAAGGACATGCATATGCAGATAAAGGACACATGCATATGCAGATAAAGGACAAAGGACATGTGCATATGCCTATAAAGGACAAAGGACGTGCATATGCAGATAAAGGACAAATGACACGTGCTTATGTATACAAAGGACAAAGGACATGTGCACATAAAGGACAAAAACTCCTCTGGTCTCTTGAGCGTAGGCTTCAAAGAAGACAGGAACTGTTCTTATTTAGGATTAATAAATCAGGCATTTTTTATGTTGTATTAGCAGTTGAATACTATTTATCATGTCTTTGTTTATTTTCAGTCTTACTTTAATATGTAAAGTACAATTTAGTGCTAACCCTTTACAGTTTTCAAAGAACTTAGAGTGTTGGAAATTATAGGGAGTCAGTTTGCAGCTGACTTATTTTCCAATTTGTTTATTTTGTTTAATCTCAGACTGTGGTTCATGATTCATGGTTATTATCTTGTGTATGTTTTATCTTTGCGGGTCATAGAACAGAAATAGTTTATAGAATGGTTTGTTTTTGGACCATCATCTGTACATTGGCAGCTATATTTGTTATCACTAATCCTCCTAAACTATGTGGAGGATTGCCTTGAAACCTGAAACACACATTCATCCAGTGATTTAGTTGGTCCTAGATGAAAATTGTGACTCGCAGATATTCAGTATGACCACCACAGTGGCAGTCTTGAAGATCTTGTTGTTCTATTCCTTGTTAATAAATGTTCATATCATCATGGGTTCTTCATTACGATACTTATGTTGGCTGATTGGTCCTAAATGAAAATGGTTCAAAACTGATGTCCATGATGGCCAACACAGTGGCCATCTTGAAAATCTTGTAATTGCTACTACTTATGAACAAAAATCTTATATTGCCATTACGTTTTTACCAGAAGACTTCATATCAAGTTGGCTGTAGTTGAAAATGGCGTTGATCTGACTTCCAGTATGACCACCACAATGGCCATCTTGAAAATTTTTATTTCTTCTGAATGAATGGTCATATCAGCATGGGGATTTCATTGAAAGACTTCTTAAAAAGTCTGGTTGATCATAAGTGAATATGGTGCTGATCTGATTTCCAATATGGCCACTGCAGCGTCATCTTAAAAATCTTGTTATTGCTACTGATGCTAATTGGATGGTCATATCACTATTGTGCTTTCACCAGAAATTTCTTAAGATGTGTTGTTGGTCCTAAACTAAAATTGTGCCAATCTGATGTAAACAACAGCTGATTTGAAAATCTGGTTTTTGCTGAAGAATATCTTCGGTGGTTTCAATGCTCAGCAGTCAGCAGGAAAATAAGGTCTCATCTTGATTTCCTGGAAATTCTTTTCAACCAGTTGCTTCAAGGGACTTGCTGCATTTAGGTATTGTTTATGGATGAATAGAAGTTTTTATGTTTTTCACTATCTTAAGAATGATATCAGATTGTTTAATTACAACAGGAGCTATGGTAGCCAGTTTGTTGAGCGTTGGACTTGCAACACAATGTTTGTAGGTTTAATGCCCACCCAGGCCAGTCGGGGTTGGCTGCCTCAATGTGTCCTTGGAGAAAAGGCATGTACTTCCAATTTCCTCATCATAATGTAACCAATAACATGTTAAAAGCACTGTAAACAACTACAAACCACATTAATTACAACAATTAATTTGTGTGTGTGTGTGTGGAAACTGCTATTAGTCTAGGCAAACTGCTAACAACAAAGATCCTGATCTGCCATAGCATAATGTGTCTGCATATCAGAGTCAGTATTGTGTGCTTTACTGATTTCTCCTAACAAACTGCCCATACCCAGATTTGCCAGTGCATTTTGTGATGGCAGATCTGCATTTTTGCAGGTTGCAGTTGGACTCATCCTATAAGCAAGTATATACAGTACCTACCTGAAGAGGATCCATTTCACTGATGCATTATAATTTGAATAAGGAATTTTGTTACATTTTATTTCTATTGTCATTTTGAAAATAACCTGATTGTTCTGGATCCAACTTTAACCATAAAACTATGGTCTACTCCCAAACTTAGTTGAGGAAGAGAAGTAGTTGCCTTGTATATTGTACTATTTACTGAAGCCCTAAGGCAATTTTACACATGTTGCAGTGTATATTTTATGTATATGACAATGCTAATACCTTTGCAAACAAACATGTGGTGAAAATAATTTTGTCAAGTCCAAATACAAATTTTTGGGCCAAATCCTGAAAATGAAATACTTAGGGGACTAAGATATTTCTTATCTGGGTTTTGTTCTGAACATTTTGTGTTATTTTTTGTGAGATAGCTGTATAAAACTATACAGCTTAGCACTGTCTCATGATATGACATAATTGAATTTTTATCAGTATGTACATGTTTCTTTGTACATTATCAAAATTACATTGAAACTGTCACATTGATTAAATGCTCTCATACTTCAAATACAACTGAATCTTTTAAAACTTGAACTGTAAAAAGTACATTTTAAAACTTTTACATGCTTTCTTGTTTTCATTTGCTATCATGTCATTATAATTGATTTAAGTAATGCACTTGGATGAAGAATGGAATTAAACTGACAGTTTTAAAATTTTGCTTTCACTGTCTTGATGACAGCTTCTTTATTATTGGTAGAGAAATGTGTCTGTTATTTTAATTTGACATTGCAGTACAGAATCGTCAGCATAAAATATGGGAGAACTATTGGTTAGTTATTTAAGAAAGCACTTTTGAACTTGGATGGTTGTCTCTTGAAGCAAACTATATGGAAAAACCCAATGAAAATAGAAAGAACAAGAAGGAAAAATGCACATGAACGTTGTTTTATTATATATCTGTATCTATTTTCATTTTAGGGGTAATCCTTACCGAGGTCCATGGAATCTTACATTAAGGGACAAAGGACTATATAAATCATTTCTTCAAAGCTGTAGCAATAGACATATGCGTTGGAATGCTTGGCAGGCATATAATAATGTATCCTCTCATTTATATGCCACACAGTACCTGAATAATCAGAAGTCATTAGACGATATTAGAAGTTTCAGGTTAGTGAAACTTATTTTTATGCAAGCCTCTCATTTTTTAAAAATATTGTAACCTGAGTTGAACTGGAAATCATTATTGTTTGCATGGAGTGACAGAAATATACAGAACTGAAACAAATTACTCTTTTATGTGTCCCCAACCACTTACGTGAGGGGACATGTAGATAGTATTTTTTGTATGCCCATGCTAAACAAATCTTCTGTGCATGCACAGGATTGGGTTGCACAGTTACTAGTCCCTTAGTTTTTGATGGATTGTTTTATTGTTTGCAGAGGCTTTATTATTGTCACATGAATATGCATGTATCATTCCTCACTGAGGCTTTTTAGCCATCACATGAAGATGCACATATTTTTCCGCATTGAGGCTTTTTGGTCATGACATGAAGATAGATGTATCTTTCCTCATTCAGGCTTTTTGGTCATCACATGAAGATGGACATATCTTTCCTCAGTGATTATTTTTGGTCGTGACATGAAGATACACATATCTTTCCTCTTTGAGGCTTTTGGTCATGACATGAAGATGGATGTATCTTTTCTCAGTGATGCTTTTTGGTCATGACATGAAGATGGACGTATCTTTCCTCATTGAGGCTTTTTGGTCATGACATGAAGAATGACATATATTTCTTCACTGAGGCTTTTTGGTCATCACATGAAGATGGAGGTACCATTCCTCATTGAGGCTTTTTGGTCATGACATGAAAATGGACATATCTTTCCTCATTGAGGCTTTTTGGTCATGGCATGAAGATGGACATATATTTCGTCACTGAGGCTTTTTGGTCATGACATGAAGATGGACTCTTTAATCAGTGATGCTTTTTGGTCATGACATGAAGAAGATGAATGTATCTTTCCTCAGTGAGGCTCTGATTTTTAACTCACCTGGCCATTAGACCTCAAACACTTATCATATGGCCCTTCATCTTTTGTGCATTATCAATTGTCCATCGTCTATTGTCTGTCATTGATAGCTATTTTCAACTTAAGAAAAACAAGCCACAAGACCAGACTTGGCACATGATATCCTGGAAAGAAGACCATTTAAATTTATACAAATGATGCTGATCTGCTCTCAGATTTGGCAGCTGTTAGTAAAAGTTGAAAAATCTGTAAACAGCTTTTCCAAAACTGATCATTGGTTCTTTCAGGGGTTTTCCCTGGTTCTTCCTCCACCATGTATAGCCTATATTGTGCTGAAAAATGATGTTAAACCCTACAACAACAACAACAACAACAACTGATGGAAACCTTATTTTTTGAGACTAAAAGCCAGTGAGATTTGATCTGTTGCCGCCTAATTAGTCTGTTAAAATCATTCTTTCTTGACAGCTGCATTTGTAAATTACATTTTTCTATCTCAACCTCTGTTTGTTAGCAGTTCTGGGACCCATAGCTGCAGCACAGCATGTGGTCCAGAAGGACACCAACATTCTTTAAGTGGATCTCGCTTTGTGATGTTGAGTATATTTCATATTTTCTTTGTTTTTGATTAGTTTATCACATTAACCAATCCACCTATGCAATAGCAGTGGGTAATTTATTACTGATATTAAAAGATTATTGGGGGGTGAAACTGATTTTAATTTTGCAATACTTACCCATTGCTACTGCCAAATGCCTTCCTTCCACTTCTCTCAGATGTCCTGGCATAATCAGATTCTATGAAAAAGATGATTGTTCTGCAAATGAGAATGTGAGATCCACTAGAGGACCATATTTTATTGACAATTCTCCATTCTGGAAGAAGATGTATTTTTTTTCAAGCAGATGAAGCTCTCTGACATAAACAAGCAACAGCTTTGCAGAAGTGATAGGTAAATATTGCATAATTAAAATAAGTTTTACACTCTCCCTGAACCACATTTTCAGAAAATTTAGTCTAATAAACCTGATGTTTATTTTATATGGCACCTTTTCATAAAGTTATGATACCACAGTGCATCAACATTTCGGACTGTATGACATTGATTTTATTGCTGGAATTTATGAGGGCAGTTCAGTTGAAATTTACATGGGGATGGGGAAAGCACTATTGTTTGTTTTCTGTTGGTGTATCCAGATTTCTCCTTCGAATATGTTCCTCAATCACATTACATTAAGAATATTAGCCTTCTACCTCATGAATCCAGCCCTACTAATAGATGAAAATGTCTTATCCTGTCATTATAGATAGACAAATGGCTGTAACTCTTGCCCATTACTTCCCCATGATACCAACATGTGTTGCCAGTTTTTAGCTTCGCTGCTGTGCAGGGCACACATAGTGCAATAGCCTCCGACAATCCAGCTGTGTTTTATGTTCCTATGGGCCCATCCAATATTCTTTTTGGATTTATTGTGCGGATTTATTGATCTACTGCAGGTTGTATGCATTATTTTACAATTTCTACAAATTTTTGAGTGATTTGTCACTTGTCTGGACTTTTTCTTGAAAGACCACTATCCCACCATGCTATCATTGAACTTATAACATGGTCATTATGAGTTTGCATACCATTGACTTTATTCGCTTACTCCGTCCATCATGGAGTTCTTATTAGTGAAATTCTGATAATTATGCTTAGTTTAATCATATTTCATGCAGTTTTGATAGAATTATGGTTTAATTATTAATTATCAGTGAGCTACATGCCCTTTCAGTTAACTCAAACTATCTTCAGTTCAGATCGAATGGTTCGGTAGTCCTCCTAACACAACCAGGCTTCATAGTCAAAATCCGGTTACCAGCCATCGGTAACAAACAAGTTGTCATCCATCCCCTCTCTTCCATAGACAAGTAGAGAGTGGTAGCCATGCAAGACCATGTCTGCTCCCTCAAGCACTACTTGAGGCACACAGAGACAAGTCGTTGCGTGCTCAGATGCCTCTTCCTCATAGTGAAGGTCAAAAACAGGACATCACTCCTCAAGCCCTTGCTTTGTGGCTGAAGTGGTTTCTACACTCGGCGTACTCTGAGATCTCACTAGATCAGAGTTGCCTTATGAAGATTACAGCTCAGGAGGTTAGAGCCATTTCTGTGAGCCTCACTTTCAAATGTAACGTTTTGATCCAAGATATTGTAGAAGCTGTTGGCTGGCATGAAGTCAACCTTCTTGACTTTTTACCTCAGAGATTTTGCATTGCAGAGACAAACTTGGATCTGGTTGGGCTGGTGGCAGCAGCACAGATGGCCACAAGACCCAACTAGATCAATCAACCATCCTGTTAGCTTCGCCTGATTCACCAGTGAAAATATTTTATTGGTGAGAAGATCTCATCTTCCTCTTCTCAACCCAGACATGATTTTTCTCTATTTTAAAGTGGAATTCTGCATTGGTCCTGACTTGAATCAGATTTTTCTTTATATAGTCCATTTTTTATATCATCTGCATTCCGGTTTTTAAAAAATGGTCTGTCTGATCCCATTCTGCAATGACCCTTGTAAATTATTTGTTCCATATATTAGTTAACACACGACTCTCATAAAGAGTATTCTGATTGGTCAAAGGTTTCAATTCATCCAATGAATCTTCGTGTAATGGAAACTGATGGTAATGGAAAGAAGTAGCATACTTGCAAAACATGGCATCCCGAGTTGTTGAGAGAGAGCGGGACACAGAAAGTTTAGATAAAGGTTTACAAAACATATGGAAATGGGAATGGCTGGAGTGAAAAGTAGACGGAAACTTTGTTGGTCAGTTTATAAGAAAACTGAATGCTAGAGGACTGGCATTTTGTGACCTCTGTAAGAAAGATCTGAATGAATGTAATTGTAGTTGGAAGAGTTTGTAACAGCACCTACAACAGAAGCTGCATAAGGAAAAATCAAAGCTCAGAAGGCATCTGGAAAAAGTTCAGTTAATTACTATAAGAAGAAAGATTTCTTGCATGAGAGAACAGAAGTAGCCCTCTGTCAGAATATGCACATGGCATGTTGCCAATACAAGCACCAATGTGAAAGGAAAATGGCTGTCATTGAGAAGGAAAAGAAACGATTGCACATTGAGCCAAAAATGTCAGTGATGACAAAAAGAAAAGCTAAAGAAATCTTTGCCAAAGCCACAAAATGAGCTTGACAGGTTGTGTCCATTGGCGATAAAGACAAGTGAATGTATGGGATTATTTGTATGTAGTTGATGTACTTGGGTGTTTATTTTACAGATTTGTTATGAAAAGAGAGAGGTATAATATATTTGATGCAAAATTTGACAAATTATTGTGACTTAATTATGATATGAACACTGACATGCACATGAAATAACTTCAGTATCAATAGTATTGGAGAACAAATTCATGTGACTTTAAATATTGTGAAATTATTGAAGTAAAGTTGAACATTTTTGGTAAGTTTATTAGTTTTTCAAATGATTATTTTGGTTTGTTTTATGATCATAAGTTGCATCAGGAGCAGTTTTTATGATTTTAAAATGCATTTTTGGCTAGGGGCCTTTGGCCTACTGGACTCCTGGCTGGGGGGCACTGCATCTCAAAACCCCATTGGGGGAGGACCCCCAAACCCCCCTTAACATTTTTTTGAGCTTTTTTTTATGGAAGACTTTAATCATGTCTGTCAACCATATATGAGTTCCAGGTCAAGAGATCCTGGGCTGTGTTTGTGCCATTAGGAGAATGTGTTATCTTTCATATGAGGAATCCAGCCACTCATACCCAGAAGGATACCTCAGGTAGAGGTGGAATGCTCAGCATCCCCTCCTCCTCGTCTTAATTATTCTCCTAATGTAATGTGATTGGGGAATGTATTTGAAGGAGAAAGAAACTTTTTAAGCAAATTGTGTTTCTCCGAAAATACTTACCCAATCACATTACCTAAAACCCTCCCAACCACCCCGCCATATGAGCATCTTTGTTAGCGTCTTGCTCAACTAAAAACTGGTGACAAAATGTGGTATTAAGGGGAGGTAATGGGCAAGAGCTACTGTCCTTGGTCCATCTAAAAATAGAAATTATAAGTCCTTTTTGTTCATTAGTAGGGCTAGATTCGTGATGTAGAAGGCTAGTATTACTAATGTAATGTGATTGGGTAAATATTCTCAGAGAAACCTAATTTACTTAACAATTTGCTATTTTCTATTTCTCTTTCAGTATGATTTTAATTCCTTTTTATTAATGGTACCCCTGTATAAACTGTGGAGTCCATCCTGTGAAATAGGTTTCAGTGGATTAGCTCTGAGGTTCAGTCAGAAAGTTTGTTACAGTCTGATGCCCTGTATAGTGGAGATTTAGTCTTTAATAGTGCAGTAGATGGCAGCTTTTCTGCATACTTTATATGGTCTTCTCATGACTCCCCTGCAGAAAATGGAAAATGCATGGATTTTGGTTCTGAAGATACCCACTACACCTTTCCATTGCTTATTATGTAGTCTAGGAGATGAGTGAAAAGGAAATAATTTATGTTGTTCAAATAATTTTCCAGAATGCAGATTGCTAGAATGCTTGGCTATGAGAACTTTGCACAGATGTCCATGGAAACCAAGATGGCAGGATCAGTGGATAATGTGGTCAACATGCTTGAATCGTAAGTCTCTGTGCTTTCTTTTTGCTAACATAATGAAACTCATGGTTGCCATACTTATTCTTTTCAGTCCCATTAAGTCAAATAATTACAAACTGGTACTATGCTTTAGTTTGACAAATTAACCCATACAACTATAAGAAATCTTCGTTATGATAAACTAATTCCAATTGTAGCCATAATGTCTTTAAGGAAATCACCCAGTTACTTGACAAGATTGGGTCTATTCATACAGCATATGCCATCTTCTGTTAGAAATTATCCTGAAATTAAAATAATATTGCACAAAACCATTGGACTCCCTATTGTAGTTACACCTCTTCCTTGATAACACATGAACAACAGGGTCCAAAACATAACCTACTTTACAAGTGAGGGTGCAAGTAACTGAGGAACCTAAAAAAATCTGCTGGACATCTAGAAAACCGAGGGGTGGGTGGTGGTGGTAGGAACTGGGCTGTTTAGTGACCGAATCCTCACTTTTTAATTGTGTCAATAATAATTGTCTATAAAGCGATTTTTCAGCTGAAAATAAAATATTCATTAATCTGTATAAATTACATTTGTTTTCAGAATTATTCCATCTGGTTTCAGCAACCAACATGTGTATGCAAAACATCTGTGTTTTATGTCACTGCTTTTTGTTTTGTTGATTAGTCTTGTTTCCGGAGTGGTATTTAGTAGTGTTGTGCAAAACAAGTAGTGTGCAAAGCAGGGATACTGACTAACTGTTGATACACCACTAGACAAGATTCCTTTTCTTTAAAAACAAGCAACATTTATCTCATGAGACAATTATCTACATTGAAAATCAATTTTTTGTATTGTTTAGTTAGTAAAATATTGATGCTCTGATTTTATTACAAGTAGTGAAACTTCTTATCATCCTTGAGGATACCTCTAAGTCCAAATTCAGGAATTCTCAATCTCTTTTTCCACCCAATAGTCCGTATCTGTGAAACAAACCTCTTTATTTTATGAAGTATTCATTTTGTTTGTTTGCCTTGTTATCTTTGATCACAGTTATGGCTGAGTAGGTTAATTTAATGTAGTTTAATTAGATTACATACAGAATAACATTTATAACAGTGTTCAATTGATCAACTGAAATGAGTTCACTCGACATACGACAGGGGCAGCTTTATCTTAAGCCTGTAGGACTTGTATAACTTTTAACTTTTTAAAATTTATTCCGACTCCATTATTTGATTAAAAAAATGTAATTATTGTGATAATACAAAGGAGGCTAGCTTTTAATTCATTGCAACAATACAACAAATGCTTCTGCTTGTCAAATATCAAAACATGGTCAGCACTTAATTTGGTTCTCAGAGAAATGCTTGTGGTAATAGCTGTTATGGTAGATTGACACCTTGTATGTTTAATTACAAGAGTATACATGGCATTTATGATGCTTACATTTAAAAGGATCTTTAAGGTACAACTACAACACAGGCAAGAAAATCATAGCTTACATGCAACATAGGCAAGCAAAGTATAGTTTACATCCAATGTAGACAAGTCAGTTATAGTTTATATTCAACATAGGCAAGAAAATCATAGTTGACATATCATGCAGACAAGTAAATCACTCATAGTTAACTTCCAGCATAGACAAGCAAATCATAGTTTACATTCAACATAGGCAAGGAAATCATTGTTTACCTCCAATGTAGACAAGTCAGTCACTCATGGTTTACATCCAATGTAGACAAGTCAGTCACTCATGGTTTACATCCAATGTAGACAAGTCAATCACTCATAGTTTACATCCAATGTAGACAAGTCAATCACTCATAGTTTACATCCAATATAGACAAGTCAGTCACTCATAGTTTACATCCAATGTAGACAAGTCAGTCACTCATAGTTTACATCCAATGTAGACAAGTCAGTCACTCATAGTTTACATCCAGTGTAGACAAGTCAATCACTCATAGTTTACATCCAATGTAGACAAGTCATTCACGCATAGTTTATATCCAATGTAGACAAGTCAATCATTCATAGTTTACATCCAATGTAGACAAGTCAATCACTCATTGTTTACATTCAACATAGACAAGCAAATCATAGTTTACATTCACTATAGGCAAGAAAATCAAAGTTGATGTCCAATGTAGACAAGTCAATCACTCATAGTTTACATCCAGTGTAGACAAGTCAATCACTCATGGTTTACATGCAATGTAGACAAGTCAATCACTCATAGTTTACATCCAACGGAGGCAAGCAAATCATTCATAGCTTACATCCAATATAGGCAAGTAAATCATAGTTTACCTCCAACATAGGCAAGCAAATCATAGTTTATATCCAATGTAGGAATGTAAATCATTGATAGCTTACATTCAACATAGGCAAGCAAATCATAGTTTACATTCAACATAGGCATGTAAGTCATAGTTTACATCCAATGTAGGCAAGCAAATCATAGATTACATCCAATGTAGGCAAGCAAATCAAAGATTATATCCAACATATGCAGCCAAATCATAGTTTACATGCAATATAGGCAAGTAAATCATAGTTTACATCCAATGTAGGCTAGCAAATCATAGTTTACATCCAACTTAGGCAAGCAAATCATAGTTTACATCCAAAAAAGCATGTAAATATCATATTTTACATCCAATGTAGGCAAGCAAATCATAGTTTACATCCAACTTAGGCAAGCAAATCATAGTTTACATCCAACAAAGCATGTAAATATCATAGTTTACATCCAATATAGGCATGTAAATCATAGCTTACATCCAACATAGGCATGCAAATCATAGTTTACATCCAACATAGGCAAGCAAATCATAGTTTACATCCAATGTAGGCAAGCAAATCATAGATTACATCCAATGTAGGCAAGCAAATCATAGATTACATCCAACATATGCAGCCAAATCATAGTTTACATGCAATATAGGCAAGTAAATCATAGTTTACATCCAATGTAGGCTAGCAAATCATAGTTTACATCAACTTAGGTAAGCAAATCATAGTTTACATCCAACAAAGGCATGTAAATATCATAGTTTACATCCAACTTAGGCAAGTAAATCATAGTTTACATCCAACATAGGCAAGAAAGTCATAGTTTACATCCAATGTAGGCATGTAAATCATAGTTTACATCCAATGTAGGCATGTAAATCATAGTTTACATTCAACATAGGCAAGTAAATCATAGATTACATCCAACATAGGCAAGCAGATCATAGTTTACATTCAACATAGGCAAGAAAATCATAGTTTACATCCAACTTAGGCAAGCAAATCATAGTTTACATCGAACATAGGCATGTAAATCATAGTTTACATCCAACATATGGAAGATAATCATAGTTGACATCCAACATAGGCAAGAAAATCATAGTTTACATCTGATATAGGCATGTAAATCATAGTTTACATCCAACTTAGGCATGCAAATCATAGCTTACATCCAACATAGGCAAGTAAATCATAGTTTACATTCAACATAGGCAAGTAAATCATAGATTACATCCAACATAGGCAAGCAAATCATAGTTTACATCCAACTTAGGCATGTAAATCATAGCTTACATCCAACATAGGCAAGTAAATCATAGTTTACATTCAACATAGGCAAGTAAATCATAGATTACATCCAACATAGGCAAGCAAATCATAGTTTACATTCAACATAGGCAAGAAAATCATAGTTTACATTCAACATAGGCATGTAAATCATAGTTTACATCCAACATAGGCAAGCAAATCATAGTTTACATCCACCGGAGGCAAGCAATGTAGGCATGTGAATCATAGTTTACATTCAACATAGGCATGTAAATCATAGTTTACATCCAACTTAGGCAAGCAAATCATAGTTTACATCGAACATAGGCATGTAAATCATAGTTTACATCCAACATATGGAAGATAATCATAGTTGACATCCAACATAGGCAAGCAAATCATAGTTTACATCCAACATAGGCAAGCAAATCATAGTTTACATTCAACATAGGCATGTAAATCATAGTTGACATCCAACATAGGCAAGCAAATCATAGTTTACATCCAACATAGGCATGTAAATCATAGTTTACATCCAACTTAGGCAAGCAAATCATAGTTGACTTCCAACATAGGCAAGCAAATCATAGTTTACATCAAACATAGGCAAGCAAATCATAGTTTACATTCAACTTAGGCAAGTAAATCAAAGTTTACATCCAATACAGGCAAGCAAATCATAGTTTACATCCACCAGAGGCAAGTAAATCATAGTTTACATCCACCAGAGGCAAAGAAATCAAAGTTTACATCCACCAGAGGCAAGCAAATCATAGTTTACATCGAACATAGGCAAGCAAATCATAGTTTACATCCACCTGAGCCAAGTAAACAACAGTTTACATCCACCAGAGGCAAGTAAATCATAGTTTACATCCAACATAAGCAAGCAAATCATAGTTGACATTCAACATAAGCAAGCAAATCATAGTTTACATCCACCAGAGGCAAGCAAATCATAGTTTACATCCAACATAGGCAAGCAAATCATAGTTTACATCCTACTTAGGCAAGCATATCATAGTTGACATCCAATAGAGGCAAGCAAATCATAGTTTACATCCAACATAGGCAAGTAAATCATAGTTTACATCCACCGGAGACAAGTAAATCATAGTTTACATCCAATATAGGCAAACAAATCATAGTTTACATCCACAGGAGGCAAGCAAATCATAGTTTACATCCAATATAGGCAAACAAAACATAGTTTACATCCAACATAGGCAAACAAATCATAGTTTACATCCACCGGAGACAAGTAAATCATAGTTTACATCCAATATAGGCAAACAAATCATAGTTTACATCCACCGGAGGCAAGCAAATCATAGTTTACATCCACCGGAGGCAAGCAAATCATAGTTTACATCCACCGGAGGCAAGCAAATCATAGTTTACATCCACCATAGGCAAGCAAATGATAATTGACATCCAACATAGGCAAACAAATCATAGTTGACATCCAACATAGGGAAGCAAATCATAGTTGACATCCAACATAGGCAAGCAAATCATAGTTGACATCCAGTGTAGGCAAAAAAATCATAGTTTACATCCAACATAGGCAAGTAAATCGTAGTTAACATCCAAAATAGGCAGCAAATCATAGTTTACATCCACCGGAGGCAAGCAAATCATAGTTTACATCCAATATTGGCAAGTAAATTATAGTTTACATCTAAAATAGGCAAACAAATCATAGTTGACATACAACATAGGCAAACAGATCATAGTTGACATTGAACATAGGCAAGCAAATGATAGTTGACATCCAACATAGGCAAACAAATCATAGTTGACATCCAACATAGGCAAGTAAATCTTAGTTTACATCCAAAAATAGGCAAACAAATCATAGTTGACATACAACATAGGCATGTAAATCGTAGTTTACATCCAACTTAGGCAAGTAAATCGTAGCTTACATCCAACATAGGCAAACAAATCATAGTTGACATCCAACATATGCAAGTAAATCATAGTTTACATCCAAAAATAGGCAAACAAATCATAGTTGACATACAACATAGGCAAACAAATCATAGTTGACATCGAACATAGGCAAGCAAATCATAGTTGACATCTAACATAGGCAAGCAGATCATAGTTGACATTAACATAAGCAAGTAAATCATAGTTTACATCCACCAGAGGCAAGCAAATCATAGTTTACATCCAACACAAGCAAGCAAATCATAGTTTACATCCAACATAGGCAAGCAAATCATAGTTGACATCTAACATAGGCAAGTAAATCGTAGTTTACATCCACCAGAGGCAAGCAGATCATAGTTGACATCTAACATAGGCAAGCAAATCATAGTTTACATCCAACACAAGCAAGCAAATCATAGTTGACATCTAACATAGGCAAATAAATCATAGTTGACATCTAACATAGGCAAATAAATCATAGTTTACATCCAACATAGGCAAGCAAATCATAGTTTACATCCAACATAGGCAAAGCAAATCATAGTTGAACATCTGACATAGGCAAATAAATCATAGTTTACATCCAACACAAGCAAGCAAATCATAGTTTACATCCAACATAGGCAAGCAAATCATAGTTTACATCCAACATAGGCAAGCAAGTCATAGTTGACATCCAACATAGGCAAGCAGATCATCGTTTACATCCAACATAAGTAACCAAATCATAGTTTAGATGCAACATAGGCAAGCAATTCATAGTTTACATGCAACATAGGCAAATCAGATAGTTTCTTAGTTGTCTTGTCTTAAGTAATTATGCAACAAAAAATGTGATATTTTGAAGATTTTTTAATGATAATAAACCTCATCATGCACCAAAAAAAAGCAATTGTTTGAGATGACTTGTGTCACATAGACAAACATGTAGCTCAAAACAAACATTCATTGAAAATATATTACTGTGATTAACTATTTTGTCATCAGGTCAATTTTAGTGTATTTTGTGGTTGCTACAAACAATAGATCCAGTAAACAATGATCCTTCTGTGAAAGGAACAGGACCATTTCCCCATTCCAGGAAGTTTAGTACCAAACAGTGTGTTTGGAAAACCACAAAAGTTAGTGGCCACAAAAGTAAATGAATTCAAAGGTGAATTATGTCCACTCAAAACGCACATTCTTTTAAACTATTTACGTCATTATGAATTTGAATCATATGAGTTCCTTGAATTAGATTATGATAACTGATAATGTTTGTCATTTGAGTTCCTGAATTAAATTATAATAGTTGACACATTAATCGCATTCTGTTAATCACAGAATGTTCATGAGGTATAGTGCATATTTCTCTTTTCTGATTGTTTTTATGTCATGAGTATGACCTACATCTCTCATTTTTAGATTGAGATTGGCTCTCTACCCAATAGCTCAGGAGGAGTTGGCCAGCCTGAATGATTTTGCAAGAGATGCTGGCTTGCCCGAAGACATTCAGATGTGGGATGTGGCCTATTATGGCATGAATCAGAATGAACATCTTTACAGGTAAAATAAATAGTATAGAATATTGACATTGAACTTACCTGTGTATGCTGCACATCAGGCTCAAGGTAGCTTAGACCCAAATATAAATGATTGATGTTCACTTGAAAATATATTGAAGGAACAAGATAGACCGAGAACCACAAGTGTGCAATCTGTCAATAAATTTATCAGGAACAGTGGGTAAATTGTAATTTACACAATTAATTTTGGTTCAGTATGTTTTTTTAAACATTATTTTCTTCATGATTCAGCACAAAAGAGGCTGTTTCAGTTTGAACAAATTGTTTGGAAGCTGCAGCTTTAAAATAGAGTAACAGATATTACTTAAGAATGACCACAGCTTAGTTTTCCACGAGGACACGAGTAGGAAGAAAAATACTTAAGTTCCAGTATGATGCATAGCATATAGCTTCTCAGAGTTAAAAAGATCAGGAATTAAATAGCAAAAAAACCCTGAGCAATCCCTTTGACTGTAATAAGGTGAAAATGGTGGCAGAATTAAGAGAAAATAAAGATGCTGATAATTCATGAAGAAAAGTAATGGTCATGGTTATTGTTTTGGCCAAATACGTTGACAGAATTCTGGAGTTCAGAATTGGAGGAATGGATGCACCATTTATTCTCACTTGATTATATTTCTTACTGACTGTGTACATGTATGTATTTTTATTCTAACCTGATTATAATTCTTTCTGACTAATCGTGTATATATCTTTATTTTGACCTGATTATTATTCTTACTGACTATGCACATATATATGTTTATTTTCACCTGATTATAATTCTTACTGACTATACATGTATATATGTTTATTTTCACCTGATTATAATTCTTTCTGACTGTATACATGTATATATCTTTATTTTCACCTGATTATAATTCTTTTTGACTATAATACATACATATATATATATATATATATATATATATATATATATATATATATATATATATATATATATATATATATATATATATCTTTATTTTTACCTGATTATAATTTTCACTTTATAGATGAATTTATCTGCCCACAAGATGCACTTTGATTCATTGAATGCATTCATTATCCATTCTTTATGAGCTGCTTTGTTCAGAAAACCTGAAAGGATTCTTGATATGTATAGTCATTTGCTGACATCTCTGATGTATCTAATCTTGTGTTTTTGTGTCTTTTGCAGAATAGATCATTCAGATGTAGCAGCCTATTTCCCTATGAATAAAGTCCTTGATGGGTTGTTTAAGCTTTGCAACAGGTTGTTTGGAATTTCCTTTACGGTAAGAAGGATTTAATTTGAGAAGAAAGGTACCATATAGATTAAGACAATTAATGCAGACACAGCAAATGGTAATTGACTGCTGACAGTGTAAATACAGAGAATGGCAACTGACTGCAAATAATGTAAATACAAGAAATGGCAATTGACTGCAAACATGGTTAATACAGAAAATGGCAGCTGACTGCAAACAGTGTAAATACAAAAAATATGGCAATTGACTGCAAACAGTGTAAATACAGCAAATGGCATATGACTGCAAAACAATGTAAATACAGCAAATGGCAACTGACTGCATTGTAAATACAGAAATTGGCAATTGACTGCAAACAATGTAAATACAGCAGATGGCAATTGACTGCAAATAAGCAAAGTATTATGCAGTCAAAGTATTGAGATGCCAGCTGTTGACTGAGATCATACATTTAGTTGAAACACAATGTATCCCATTTTAAATAAGAACTTTAAAAGGACTCACTTAATTTTCTGATTTTGATTTTCAATGCCTAGATTGAGAAAGATCGGATTTTATATTTATCAGTATAAACAACCTGGATGCAAGCTTCTGTGTAGAGAAAACCATTTGTGATGTGTTATTTTTTGATCTACATGTGTCAAAAATGTATTGTAATGGTGACAGATGAAGATGACAGAAAGATGCCAATAATTCATGGGGAAAATTATGTTTATAATTATTGGTTTGGCTTGAAATAAAAAAAATATTGATGAAATTCAAGCTTCGGGAATTGAAACAAATGGGATACACTATTTATTCTTGTTGGCATTGTTACTGACAGGTGTACAGGTTGAGGTTGATAGGTCGCTCTCCACTGTTACCAAATTTCACCTTTTGACAAGCATGTTGTCTGTTTGAGGATCAATTCTTATGGTGAAGACTGCCAAAAACTGGGACTTTCTTAATCTCAGAATAAAACTCTGTTTAATGTAGCTTGTGATTTAATTGTTTGTGTAATTATGGCTTATTCTGAGTCCATTTAAATCCAGCTTATGAACTTGCAAAAATGCTTCAGAATAGATGTAAATCAGGCTTTTTTCTTGCCAATGTTCTAATAAATTAATTTTCCTCCACCTACACTTGTTCTTTCTTTAAATGAAAGTTAAGAAAATCTGATCAGCTAAAACAAAAAAAAATTTCATTGGCAAATATTTGAACACATTTTGTTTTTTTTATAATCGGCTTTGACTCTGATTAGATTGTCATTTGAAACCTGTGGTAATCATAATGAACTAGATACCTGCAGCATCAGGTAGATGCTGAATGCCTAAATAAAACTGATTCACACCAATATTTGCATGTTTGGATTCTTCTTTAAATAACATGATCACACAGGTCAGTTATTAGTATTGTCTTTTGCTTTAAAAGTTTAATTGCGTGCAAAATGGTTGAGTTAAATTATGCAGTATGATTGTTTAGAAGTTTTTCTTTTATGATAGGCTGCCTATATTCCCCCAAAATTAATGTCAGGATACCTGGTAAGCATGCTGGTGGATTTGCATCCCCATAATGGCCATGGCTTGTTTGCCAAGAACAATTGTAAGGAGATGAGGAAAATTTCCAATAATTTATTCTGAATTTAAAAGCATCAGAAGTTGGTGGCAAGATATGGAATAGGTTTTCTGATTGTACATTTACAAAAATTATATGCATATGCTTATGGCCCAACAAATTAGAAGAAGTTTAATACCATTGTTGTTCTTTTTATTGCTGTTTTTTTTATATTACTGTTACAGAAACACAGTCCTACACCTGATGTGTGGGCTGAAGGAGTTGAAGTTTTTGATGTGATGGACTCTGATGGTTAGTAGAGAATATATTTCTTTTGCATTTGTAAAGTTTGAACATTTTATATCATTACTACCATACCTGTTACTATTGCATAGCTGGTTCTTTTCCAGGAGGAAATTACATCAACTGAATAACAAAAATTTCAATTTCATCCTCTCATTAGGGTGAACGAGAAGATTCCAAAATACATGAATGCTCTGCAGGACATCCATTATACACTGTCCCTGCATGAATGTTCAACATCATTTACACCAAGAATACATAGCTACTGCTTCATGGGTTAATGAGTGTATAACTTTCTGTTTTGTGTGCTGTATTATTAGCAAACATTAGGGTTATACCCTGACTGAGCTTCATTCTTTTCTAATTCAGCTCTTGAGAGTTTTTAGCATTTGTTCAGTACATATGGTGTATGGCTTGGTATTTTGTTTGACTCCTTTTACCACTTCAAAGGGTATTAGTGTTTAAGGAAAAAATTGTGTTCTGCCCTAAATTGTATAAGCAAAGGATGTGTATTTTGGGATCTTTGCATAATTACTGTCTTTAGACTAGCATTTCTCTATTTTATTGTTCCTTGCGAATCATTTAATTCGCCTGGCCATTATCATCAATTATGCTATATTTATCTGTGGTAAGCAAGTCGCACACAACTTTTGGTTCATTTATCTAGTAGTAAGTTATCAAACTCAGATCCTTAATCCTTTAGGTTCGAATAGCCTTCCTTAACTATTTTTCTTATTGACCTACTGTTTTTTTTGGTTCAATATTACATTGCATTACTTCTTTAAGTCAGGCTAACTTGTATATTTTACAACTTTATGTTCTGAGCTTTGTGTTGCTTCCTTTTTATTTAATAACCTTGTGAAATCAACCCAAGCAAGTTTAATTTTCACTAAGTTTGCTTTTTATTACTGTAGACTTAAACCATGCATTTCCTTGTGTATCCTGTTTATGCATACAGTTTGAAAGAAAAAAATATTCGTTTCAGATTTTCAGCATATGAAAGCTACAGTGTCTAGGCAAGGTTTGGGTAAGTGTGGTCACAGGAAATTCCTCTGGGACACAAACACAGCATGTTTATCTTCAACATGATGTGAATGGACTGATGATTGTCACTTCTTTTGTCTTTGGTCAGATGAGATGTAGGATCTTACCAAGATTAGATGCACATGTAAAGTGAGGAAAATGGATTTCACGTTGTCTTCTGAGGGCAGACCAGCACCCTCTACAGCCCCACAGCTTGTTTAGAGCTGAAAGTGAGTCGTACCCTCCCCGTTCCCCTCCTGTTAGGTAAGAGCAGCACCCTTTCAGTCTCCATGGCCTGTTGTCTGCATCGAGATTGAACCCACTGGTAAATGGAAAGGTCAGATCTAAGTCTTGAGAAGGGTCTTCCTACAGTTTAGAGCCACCTGATGAGTCCTTGCCTGGTGACCAGGTACTGTGTACAGGGCATTGGGCATGAATCTTTAGAGCCCCTTTGATATGGCAGAGATTGGGCAGAGTCCCCTCCCATCTCAAGATTGCCATTTCATCTTGTGGGGGACTGGGAATTGGCTTATAGATGCCAGATTAGGGCATGGGATAGGATCAGCATCTGCTCTTCCCTATTAACTCTCCATATCCCTATTGGATGTGGAGTCTTCTACCACAGGGAAGGGATTGGCCCATTTCTAAATGCAGCCATTGACTGACACATCTTGGTCACATGGTAGTGAGGTTGTGGTGGTGAGCTGCAGCCTTACATTATCTCACAAGGCTTGGTCTAAAATGAGGGAGAGAGATAGACCTTCCCCAGAATGCTCTAGGTGGATGTAGAGTCACTGTAACTCACCTCCTGAGGTCACTGCTAAAAATGTGCATTAGCTCTGTGAGAATAGTTACTGATTCAAGTTCCTTCTCTGCACAGGTCTCCAGTGCAACAGAGAGTCATTGGGTCTCATTATCAGACCTCCAGAAGAGAGCAGAAGGAAGATTTCCTTTTCTGTCCTTGTTGATGCGCACGAGTTTGATACAGAACAGACAGATGTGGTAACCCCTCCTTGCAGGTCCCCTGCCCCATCTCAACCAACCCATCAAGGAGGCAGGGGAGGAAGAGGAATGCTGGCTCTTTGATAAATAGGTTGACAATGCCAAATGTAAGGGGTGGTCTATTCTTCATTCTACATTGCGACTCTTGGTAGTACTTCTAGCTGTTTGGTTGATACCCCTTCCTGACCCACTAAACCACCCACTTTGATACTAAAGTGGTTTAAATGAGTAATTCTAAATGGACCTGTGCTTGCCTTTCTGTAGAAACATTGGAATCCTTAGAGCAAAAGGCTAGGTCTCTAGTAACCATAGCCTCACATGCCTTGTTTTCAGCAGCCTTGTTCAGCCTGCTCTGGAATCTTCTGATTAATCTTATTGGAATGACAAACTTTTTGTTGCTTGATTGGGGTATTTTGCTCCTGGAAGAGTACCAGCTGTGCGGTAGCAACAGGTAAGTATTACATCATTAGCCCCCCTCCAAAACTAAATTTTTATCCTGTTCTGACTGTATTTCTTCTTTTTTAAAAACCCACAAAGCTAACATACAGGCAAACAGACAAAGAAAGATTTAAAAAGCATGAAATGTAGATTTGTTTTTAAAAAGGTGTGAAATGGCAGTTTAGTGAAGAAGCTGCAAATAAACAAGAATACTTGTAAACATAACAACAAATTAAATAGTAAAGAAATGCACTATTTACAATAAATTGTGGTCATTGGTTGAATTGCAAATAAATACACTGATTTATAATGAATTATGCTGATTGGTTGAATAGCAAGCAAATACACTAATCTACGATTACTTGTGTTCATTGTTGGAATAGCAGAAAAGTTCATTGATTTACAATAAATTGTGCTCATTGGTTGAATAGTAGACACATTGATTTACAATAAATTGTGTTCATTGGGTGAATAGTAGACAAATACATTGATTTACAATGAATTGTGTTCCAGGCAATGTTGATTGAAAGAAGTAAAATGATTTTTGCACAATAATTCAAGTTTTCAACCAAATGTGTGTGTGTGATTAGGATTTTTAACGTAGCTTTTAAAAAAATTCAGTCATATCACTACAATGTCTGCAGTGTGGCAGTTTAGTGATCTCTAGCACTGGGGCATCATGCTGCAGATATGTAGCATGATTTCCTGCTCAGTCACATTATCCTGACACTGATCAACTAGTCCTATCACTAACCTCTTAATGCTGAACACCTAGCGAGGCAGCTGCTAGTACCATTTTTATAAGCCTTTGGTTTGACTAGGCCAGGGTTTGAACCCATGACCTACTGAAGTCTGTTGATATAGGGGCAAGTTTAATAAGAAAATAATGGTTTCCGCACATTTAGTTTAGTTCAAGACTGTATACCAGGAGCAAAGGTTTAAAAAAAAACACCACCGCCCAAAAAAACAATTGTAACACATGACAGGTGTATCATGTACTATTCATGTTACTTATGTTTGTGTCCTATGTATGTACTGTTAAACCTGGCCCCATGACATTTTCTGAGAGGATGCACTTTGATGAGTACTATACCTTCTTAAAAAGAATAGTTAACTTTAGCTTTACAGACTTATTTTGTTTATAGTTTATTTCTCAAGCACTGTTCCTGCTTAATGATTGTATGCATCTCTATTAGTACCACACCATTGCAGCAAAAGAAAATAACTGTGACCTACATTTTTAAATTACACTGGGTTAAATTAAGGTTTAGCATTAATAGCACATGACCACGGGTATTTTGCATCTCTATACATACTGTCCTATCTCAGATCATGAGGTCTGGTTAGGAGATGTATTTTGGTGAGCATTGCTTATTGCAGATGTAGGTCATTTTGACCAGTAACTTGAATTTAGTGATGGGTTGAATTTTATATTTGTTCATTTTCTAGGTACTGTTCATGGTGATAAGTTAGTACCACATTCATAGGGCAGAAGAAGCTCACTGAGCTGTATTTAATTTTTTACTGGCTTTAGTTAAATTCTTCCATTTAGCTCATGACAACATGCATTTTGGCATGCAGTGTGCATCCTCTCCTATCTAGAATAGTGAAGCTCAGTGAGCAGCTATGCATCTTGAAATGTTTTTCACCAAAATTGCTAAAAGAGATAATTATGACCTATATTTTATTCTCCTTTGTCTTTGTTGAAATTTTGTGTTTAATATAGAGGTCTATAGCGCTCTTCATTACAGATCACTGCCATCTCACCTCTGTCTGCATCGGTTCGAATCTCGGATTCATCCAGTGTGGGTATGTGAGAAAGCTTGCCGGTAGCTTCTCGTGGGTCAGTGGTTCTTTCCAGGGTTTACCCAGGTTCTTCTTCCACCATTAATACTGGCCACCATGTATAGCCTATCATGTGGTGAAAAATGGCGTTAAACCCCACAACAACAACAACAACACCTTGCGACTGAAGAAGATCATTCCACTGTATATTTCTATTTTACCATTTCTCAGCAGTGCATTTGAAAGTAGGAATATATATCTTTATTCAGTTGTAAATTTTCCATATTAGGGCTTTACATTGTATATTGTGATGTAATACACTCCTTGGGTTAACTCTATTTTACATATGAATAAGTAGGAATTGAATGAGAGGACCGCATGCATTTCATGTAAGGCCTCAGCTGTAGGAATTGAACGAGAGGACTGCATGCATTTCATGTTAGGCCTTAGCTGTAGGAATTGAATGAGAGGACTGCATGCATTTCATGTAAGGCCTCAGCTGTAGGAATTGAATGAGAGGATTGCATGCATTTCATGTAAGGCCTCAGCTGTAGGAATTGAACGAGAGGACTGCATGCAATTCATGTAAGGCCTCAGCTGTAGGAATTGAATGAGAGGACTGCGTGCATTTCATGTAAGGCCTCAGCTGTAGGAATTGAACTAGATGACTGCATGCATTTCATGTAAGGCCTCAGCTGTAGTGGCTAATCAGAGTTAACCACTGATGCATGAACTTTGCTTATAATAGCCAGCATACTGGCTGCCACTCCAAGGCTACACAAAATCTGTGGCCTCACCCCAAACAGAAATCTCAGACTTCTTGGAATGGACACTAATTAAACCTTTTGAAGCTGATTATAAGAACACTAACATTTAAAAATAAATTATTCCCTGGCTTTTATCAACTTCACATAAATTGTTCTTTGTACAGTTGATAAAAACCAGAAAATAATTTTGTTTGTGTAATGATGCTTTGATAGCATAATAAATACTCTTGACTTTTTAGTTGTATGTCATTTATGCACTATGACAGGGACCAACATTTCATAGGTCAAGATCACTGTTGTCTGAATTTATTTTCTGCATGATAATTATTATATACATGCTGGCGGCTACTGAAAGTTTCACAGAGGTGAACTGTGTAATCAGTGATTTTACTGATTTGTTCCACTGTTATCTCTTAGGCACTAAGAGATTCATCATGCAAAGCACATATTGTCAGACAGATATTGATTTATCAGTGTGATGCAGCTTCAAACACCAGTACTGAGTTTCTGAATTGGAAACATTTTCTCTGACTTATGGTGTTATTTTCCTCTTCATCACAGGCTCATACTGTGGCACAATCTATATGGATCTTTTGCGCAGACCAACAGGAAAACGGAATGAGTGCTGGGTTGAAAGTGGAAGAGGTAAATTGTCACATACTTTTCTCTACTTTTGTTTTTATTTCTTTATCAAAGTAAGTGTCATTTGTCACAAGGAGAGTTATGATTAACCATGTGGCCCTGTCCATTTTCTTGCAGTGAGGGCTTCTTGTTTTGTACTTGTATCTTCATCCAGAGAAGCTTGTTAATAAGATTCCATGAAAACCACTCAACATGGACAAATGAAATATGGCAGATGTATTTGCATTCACATGGAGATGATTTGGTTAGACTTTTATGTTATTTTGTGAATTTTTAAGTTTTTGAATATTTTTAACTTTCGTTTACTTCTAAGTACAGTTAAGTAAAAGCTACTTGATGTAGACAAATGAAATTTAGTAGGCATGCTTGTATGCATATTTGAATGACTTGATTAGAATTCCATGCCATTGTAGCAATTTTTGATGATTTTTTGTACTCTTTTGTTATTAAAACCTTGTTAATTAAAACCTTGTTAATAAAATTAAGCTGAAAACAAGTTACGGTTGTCAAATGAAATTTAATTGGTATGTTTGCATGACCTCAGTCAATTTTCATGACATAGCAATTTTTCAGATTGTTAAAACTTCTTGGAGGCATATATGTTCCATAAAACAAATATAGTTTTAACTTTGTGATCCTCTACCTGATGAAGTTGGTCGGGGATATTGAAATCGGGTTCTGTCCATCTCTTCATCTATCCGTCACACTTTCATTTCTTCTTCTTATCCAGTTCTAAATAAGTTTGGAGATACCCACTGCCTTGCAGGACCAGCTATCTAAAATTAACAAACATCTTGGTAGCATTAAAACATGGCCCACTTACCAAGACAGATGTCAGACCAGAGTGGTTCACCTTGGAAGAAGAATTGGTGCCAAATCACATCATTCATCAATAACTATTTGTGTGAGTGCCTTGTTGGCATACATGCCCCCTCAAATACCCATCAGTTTTGTACTCTTTCTGAAATCTGATCAATCCCAGGAGTTTTTTCATAACACAGGAAGTACACTTTGTTGACAGGGTTGTAGTGTAGGCAAACATTTTGCAGCTCATTTGCTTATTTAATCATACAATAAGCTACTTGGTGTGATCTTAATGCTCAATGTTGATGGTCAGTAGCACTTCAGCTCCATTTGACCCAGTTGCAGATTAGTAGAGTAAATGATGGAATTTACAAAATTAAGTTCATTTGAGTAACCTTATTTTCAGTGTTTATCTATCTTCAAGGGTTTAACTCAGTGGTTAAGTTTGGATGGAGTTTGTGATGATGCATATATATTTCATATCTGGCCTTTTAAATAAATTAGAGAGGCTCCAATGGAAGAGGGAAATGCAAAACAGTTCTTTCCGGAAATTTTGCTTTGATAAATAACCAATTTTTCGCAGTTGAGTGATTTGGCAGTAAGGGCAAGAACAAGACATTAATGCTTGTGCCAATGTAATGTGATTACCTTTCAGCACATCAAGGTAACTGAGAGGCATTGCATAATATTGCATATTCCAACTGGCAAGAAGCCTTGTCAGGAGGGTGTATTAATAGAAAGCCTTGCCAGAAGGGGTACATGAATAGGAAGCCTTGTCAGGAAGGGTACATTAGTAGGAAGCCTTGCCAGAAGGGGTAAATTAATAGAAAGCCTTGTCAGGAGGTGTGCATTCATAGAAAGCCTTGCTATGAGGGGTACATTAATAGGAAGCCTTGCCAGAAGGGGTACATTCATAGGAAGCCTTGACAGGAGGGGTGCATTAATAGAAAGCCTTGCCAGGAGGGGTACATTAATAAGAAGCCTTGCCAGAAGGGGTACATGAATAGGAAGCCTTGCCAGAAGGAGTGCATTAATAGGAAGCTTTTACCAGGAGGGTACATTAATAGGGATCTTATAAAGAGGCCTCTGAGGGCTACATTATTAGAAGCCTTGCTAGGAGGGATACATTAATTTGAAGCCTTGCCAGGAGGGGTACATTAATAAGAAGCCTTGCCAGAAGGGGTACATGAATAGGAAGCCTTGCCAGATGGGGTGCATTAATAGGAAGCTTTTCTCAGGAGGGTACATTAATAGGAATCTTATAAAGAGGCCTCTGAGGGCTACATTTATAGAAGCCTTGCCAGGAGGGATACATTAATTTAAAGCCTTGCCAGGAGGGGTACATGAATAGGAAGCCTTGCCAGGAATTGTGCAAGGATATCTTTTGCAGAGATGGGACTTGTAGACACCATGATAATTAAATTAACATCTTCCTAGCAATAGTGTAGAACGCTTTTTGTTTTGGATTTCCCAAGTTCTTGGGACCACCTTTATATATTTTACTTGCTATGACATTAAATTTGCATACTTTCCATTCCAATCCTGACCATCAGTAAATTGTTCACATTAAAGCTCATTTTGCTCATTGTGACCTAGCGATGTGAACAGTTTAAATGCATAAAAGAAAGCTGCACACTGTAATTATTCTGTGCTTTTATCACTGAAGGTACCTGCTTCTTGAATAACTGCTTCATCAGCAGCTAATACAGGCTGTGCTTGTTTGACTTTAATTCCTATATGCCATTAACAGCAGCTCCTTCCTTCTAGTATCAAGTATTTTACTGAGCAAAAAATAATACAAATTCATTGTCACAAATGGCAGAGTAATCCACAAGAAATAAGATACAGATATCTTGTGGGATATTAATCTCTGTCCAATTTTGTCATTTCAATGATGAATCTACCAAATTGCAGATTCATTGCTCAAGCACTTCAGTTCTGGTATGAACTCAACATACCATGAATTTCAGTCCTTTCGATAGTTCACAATTACATGATATGTGCATACAGTGATTTTATTATTAACATGATAGAAGAATGTTATTGGAGGACTACATTTGGGTATTATATATAATCTTAAGGGGAGTTAATTTGTTTTGCTCTTGTTCTTTCAGTCCAATTACATGTAGTTATCATTTGTGATTTTTACTTTGGGACTCGGTAAAATTCGCCCGACCATATGGTTGAATGGTGGAGGACACAGGAGAAAATCTCAAACCTCAGATGGGCAATCATTTTGTCATGGCTTATTCTGGAGTGGTTGATCAACCCCAGGACCACAGAGGTGCATGAAGATTGTGCTTCAACTGCACCATCCAGGCCCCCACAGAATGAGTTACTCAGAACAGTAAAACAGTCACCTTTGAAACTGGCATTGATACATAAATATAAAAAACCTTTAATGGCTTCTACTTAAGAACTGGTCAGTAGAACTTGACAAAATTTCCTAAAGCTTCCCAGCATAAGGTCTTTCAAGTTTGGACAATAATTTTGATCTACCATCCATTAAGGCTGCCATTATTAAACAGTTGACAATTCTGTAATAAAAAGCACTAGAGATTTCTAGGCCAACTGCTCTTGCATGTAGCTTTCTGGTAAATAATAGCTAGATGAGTGATCTTGGGCACACTTGAGCCTTTTGTTGTGTACTCAGACTTTATCTTTTTTCCCCAACAGACAGGAGTGATATAGTAGGAACAACACCCATATCATATATCTTTGCAAGTTTTGAGCCATCGATGATTCCAAGAAGACCAGCACTTATGAACTACCGAGATGTCAACACATTGTTCCAACTGGTTAGTCATGCATTTACCTCATGTGTATGATTTGTGTGTTTGTATTGTATACCTAAAAAAAGTATATATATATATATATATATATATATATATATATATATATATATATATATATATATATATTTTCAAAATAATAATTCTGATTGACCCACAGTCATGTAAAGTTTTGTCAATGCAACATTTTCTTTTGTTTTGATTATTTGTCTCTTTTTGTTTATTTAGCCTTTGACAAAGACTCGGTGAGGGTCAGGTCTTTTGATGAGAGAGAGGGAGAGGTTTGGTTTGATTTTCTGGGTTTAACACCATTTTTCAGTACATGATAGATTGTGCATGGCAGCTATATTATTTGGAAGAAGAAAAACATGAAAATACCCAGGAAAGAACCATCAACCCACAGGAAGTTACTGGCAAGATTTCCAGCTGACTTGAACTAATGCAGACAGTGATGAGAAGTATGAGTGTTCTGTAACATAAACCACTTGGCCACCTCGGGTCCCAGAAGGAGGGAGAGAGATAGCGATGGATTAATAGATAGGATTTTTTTTCTTCAGGAAAGGAAATCAAAAGCAAAGTTTTGAAAAAGATGTAATCATGTAGCGCATATAATATGTGACTTTCATCAACTCGTTATGGTTCTTTTGTCTCATGATTTTAATTCTTAAATAGTTAAATGTCAATTGTAATTCATTAGTTTCAAATTTTATAAAGATTTATGCATAAAATTACTTAGTCCAACACCTATTTTGAAAGACCATATTCCATAAATATTTTTTCCTGATATGCTAATTATGCTGAAAGATATTTTGATTTAAACAGCTGTCCTTGAGAGAACTGCATGATTGAGTAAACCAAAATCATATAACACTTGTAAACCAAAATCATATAACACTTGTAAACCAAAATCATATAACACTTGTAAAACAAAATCTTGATTTGCAAAAGAAAATATAGAAATCTCATCAAATTGCAGATATATCAGTTATTTAAATGGCAAATTAAGATTTTTTTGCTTATTTAAATACACACAAACACAAATGTTCTAAGATAGGCATTGACACATTATTATTAGTTAATGTTTATTAGTTTTGCAAATGCATTAGCTGATGGACTGTTGAAGAACTGTCACTATCATCTTCCTTTCCATGCATTGATTGCCATCTTTAGGTCAGACACACAGAAAATAGGAAAATACACACAGGGAAATCTTTGTGAGCCAGTCGTGCTTGACAGTGTTTAATGAGCATCTTAGTCATGTTTTAATTCTGGTATGAAAATCCATGCATATCCTCGACACTTGAAATCGGCAATATACATCACATTTCCATAAGCCTTATCTCATTCGGAACTGCATATGCAGAAAAATTCTGTGAAAGTGCTACAGTAAATCTTTCATCATCAATCCCCTAAAGTTTTTTAACGACTTGTGTTTAATGATTTCTCATTCATGCCAGACAGCATCCAGAGTAACTGATGTCTCAGTGTTAGTGTCATGTTTCTTTTCTCCAAAATGATTTAGCAATGTTTTTATTTTATTGTTTTTATAGCTTCCCATGTCTGACACATTATTCAGATAATTGGCATGTTGAAAGACAGTAAATGCATCAAACAACTTGCAGTTGAACTTGTCAGTTTAACAGGTTGCATTTAGAAATTCAGATAAATGGAGCCTATGACATGGATTCTCTGTCAGGTATTTATCTTGGATTGAATACAGAGATATATCAGCTGAGTCAGCTAAGATCCCTACTTAATGCTGCACTTTGTCTAGAAAGGACACTAAGGAAATGAGTCAGAAAGAGGAATTTGTAAGAAGCCAGGGTGCTGTATAATGTGTTGGCCATGATATCTGAATCAGACTATACCACAAAACAGTGAGGTCTAAGAAAACAGCATGTTGTCATGATATCTGAATCAGACTATACTACAAAACAGTGAGGTCTAAGAAAACAGCACGTTGTCATGATATCTGAATCAGACTATACTACAAAACAGTGAGGTCTAAGAAAACAGCACGTTGTCATGATAACTGAAGCAGACTATACCACAAAACAGTGAGGTCTAAGAAAACAGCATGTTGTCATGATAACTGAAGCAGACTATACCACAAAACAGTGAGGTCTAAGAAAACAGCACATTGTCATGATATCTGAATCAGGCTATACCACAAAACAGTGAGGTCTAAGAAAACAGCATATTGTCATGATATCTGAATCAGACTATACTACAAAACAGTGAGGTCTAAGAAAACAGCACATTGTTTTGTTATGATATCTGAATCAGACTATACCAAAAAACAGTGGGGTCTAAGAAAACAGCACATTGTATTGTCATGATATCTGAATCATACTACACCACAAAACAGTGAGGTCTGAGAAAACAGCACATTGTATTGTCATATATCTGAATCATACTTCACCACAAGACAGTGAGGTCTAAGAAAACAGCACATTGTATTGTCATGATATCTGAATCAGCATACACCTCAAACTTATGTGACAGTGATGACAAAGAGCACAGCACATTATCAATTACAGCAATCATTGAAAGACACCATGCACTGTACTTCTAAAGGGTTCAATTTTGGGTCATTAGTTAGAATCTGCCAGAATGTTAGAACTGATAATTGCATTAATTTTTTTAAAATACAATTGAAAGAAATTCAGAATACTTTCATAGTAACTATATTCTGCAAGTGCAAGATGGTGAGTCGCACAATTTGCTTCACCACCATTCTTCCAGATCATAACAGGAGCTCCATCAGATATCATCCCATACACTTTCTGTATGGAAATCTTATTTGAATAAGCAAGAATTATTCTACAAATAGATTCATTTGTTTTATGAAACAAATCTTCAATTCACCATCCTTCTGATATGATATATAAAGCATAAGGTGTTTCGGTATTGATAAATCTGTACATTCATTTAGCATAGTCCTAAAAGCTGGACTCTCCTTCAGTTCTGATATGCTTTCCTATAACAGGTCTAATATCAATCTGATATCATGCTTTCCTGTAACAGGTCTGATATCTTGCTTTCCTTGTAACATATTTGATATGAATCTGATATGCCTTCCTGCAGCAGATCTGATATACAGGCAGGAAATCAGTTGCAGAAATGTGATCTTGGTACAGTTTTAAGATAAAAGCAGTTCCATTCAGATATATCAGTTCATTCAAAGACTGGAACTTGTCTGTTGGTGATTGTCTGTGCCTGTAAATTAATGTTTGTAAAAGGGGTGCTTATTGCTGCCTTTTCTGTAGCATTGTTGAAAATATTTTCCAGCATTTTCTATCTGCATTGTAGTTGGCCTTTAATGTATGCATATGGTCCATTTTAGCAGCATGCATCATAAGAACTGATTTTGTGAACTTTACTGATCTCTTGGTTACAAAATTGTTATTTTGTCCTTGTTTTAGGTATAAATTGCAGAACATAGCACATAGTTTACTGTCATTGCTTATATTTCCTGAAGTCCTTTAATTTTCTTCATAATTGGAATGAATCAATACAAAGCAAAGGCAATTCATTTGGTGATGTACACACTTGCTCCTTGACCTTGGAGTCAAGGTCACTATCATAGAAAATTTGCATTAAGGTTTTGGTCAAAGTTTTTTTCATTTGCTTAAAGTACTTGATGGGTTTTCTTTATCATTTGGATGAATCATTATGAAGCTAAATCAGTTCATTCTGTTATATGCTCACCCAGCTTTTTGACTTTTGGTTCAAGCTCGTGTTTTATAGCAATGTTTTGATCATGGACTGGGCATGCAGGCCATGGCCTTTTTGTTTCAAGGTGTCATTAAGTATTATACCTATAACAAAATAAATCTTATGTTCTTTGTGTACAGAGAAAGTCTTGTCTGCTTGTAAATAATTTTATATTTTTCTTAAAGTGAATTTGAGCAGTTTTGTTTATTTTTAGCATGTGGCATCTTGATTCAGTTCAGTCCAACCAAAATTGATAGAAAAATTGCACAGATAACCTTTTATTGTAGACTAAAAGAAATCAGTTTGTTTGAAAACTTTGTTTGCAAATGTAGATAACCTGATTATATTTCAGACCATTACCCATGTACAAATATTTTACACAGTGTTGAACTTTTTAGACTTGGACGTTTATTTTGACAAGAAAACCTGATTAGCAAAAAAAACAACTTGAGGTAGAAAAATGGAATTTTGTAGGCAAAAAGCTTTATATGTTGATGACCGAATTTAATTTTCAGGCTATAACGTGTTTTTCCAAAATTAAAAAAAAAAACTTTTTTAAAATTTTTTTTGTTGAGATGGAAATTTTTTTAATTCAAAAATATTTTTTAACATGTTATCCTTGAAATTACCTTATTGTCCACCTTTCCTGGTGCCTTTTGTCCGGGATTCGATTTGTAAATGCATCAAATTCAAACATTAGCATTGAAAGTTTCAAGCCAATACTGTATTTACTGTATATGTTAGGACCCCATATTTGTTGGGACATCATAAATTAATTTTAACGGTAATTTTTTTTGTGCACTGTATGTTCTGGGGCACATAGTTTCTTTCGAGTTTTAGTTGTGTGACACGTTTTAAAACATTCAAAAATTACATGTCAGAAAATGCACTCCAGCTGAAAATTTATTTTAAAAAATTTAAAACTGTACTTGAGATGAAACTCTTTAATCCACTGCAGCAACATCTCATCAACACAACCTTTCTCTTGCATATGTACAATCCATTCTTTCGGTGCATGAATATTTATTTTAGCTTTCTCATACCATGAAAAATTGTTAGAGGCAATACATCACCTCAAGCGGAAACTGCAAGGACTAAAGTCAGATTTTTTCAAATCTGCACTAGTCTTGCTAATTCTCACTCTTTGGACCCCATCTTATCATCAGTCCATCCAGGAATGCGATCAAAGTACAACAGAATTTCATCCATGTTCATGATCATATTGTCAGCAAAGTCATCTGCTTCTCTTCTAGCCTTCACAAGTTCATCACATGATTTTATTTTCTCCAGATTTTCTGGGTGATGCTGGGTCATCGATGTCCGTGCAGGAAGCACTATATTGTGTCACTTTAAAAATTGTTCCATTGTTTCAGTTTATTTTCAAAATTCCTGTGAATACCAGTGAGAAGGAACCAAAGTTAGCTTCCATATCTTGGCCATCTTTGTATATCCCCCCCCCCAAAAAAAAGCTGCACACTTAACAGAATCCATAGTTGGCTTCCGAGGTCAGCTTGGTTTGTCATAAAATAACCTTTGTATTGATATCCTTTTTTTAAAAGATGGCTTCAGAGTATCCAAAGTCAGCTTGCTTTGTAATAAAAATAACCTTTGTCTTTGATATTCTGTCAGTAAGTTCAAATAAGGAGTTCACTGCTCACTGCTAGTTAATTCACCACCCTGGCTTCTGTGTGCTTGGTATCTGTAGTTATAATTAATACAAAGGAACAAAGGAGCATTGATGTCTGTGGGTAAATAGTAATGATACTTTTGTAACCCGTGCTGGCAAAAAGATTGTCACTTGCACTCAGGTGAATGTGTTTTCAGATAATGATTTTTATTTGTGATACTGTCATACAGTAGACCTGGATATAATTCAGTCTTGGTTATTTTTCACCTAACACGATGTGATACATGAATGACAGTTGTCTTCAAGATATTTGTTGATTATTTCCCTCTTGTTTGCAATTTTGTTAGATCTAGTTTTCATTCAGATAACATATTCAAACCTTTGAGCACAACCACACACAATTTGTTTCTCAGTGTTCATGTCCATGAACAGTGTGGTGTGTGTAATCGAACATAAGTGATACACACTACAGTATGGAAGCCTATGCTACTTATACGGATTTTGTGGATATATTTTATTCTTTAATGCTTATGTTGAAAAAAGGAATAAATGATAGCAATACAAGTTTAGTTTCTTTCTTTTTGTTATCAAATAAGTGTTTTGTTTATCTATTTTATTGCATTGTCCAGTGGGGCAGGGAGCACAAATGCAGTACATATTTTTGTTTTCTTAAGTCTTGGGACATGTGACCTAGGTGAGAGAAAAAATTTCACCATAAGTTCTGGGACAGGAAAAAAAATTATTATTTTATCCTGTCCCAATATATATGGTATATACTGTACATTTCTGAAAGATTTTTCTGGTATTCATTGCCACATGTTTTCAAGCAAATATGTACTGTATCTCTCTAAAAGATTATAATAGTATTCACTTCCATACATTTCTAAACTAACAAGCAAGATCAATGCTGCAGTAATTATATTAATTAGGTAGGTATTTCATTGCTAACACTTAACATAAATGTGAAGATCTGCATCAGAGGTAGGAAGCACATTTTGAATATCAACTGGTTCATCATTCATTATGATTTGAAATTTGTGGTTTATCTTGTCCATGAAAACCATACAAATTTTGTCATTTTGTCATTTACATAGATGGGATATGCCTTGCAGCAAGTGTTAACAAAGGTTCCTTACAGTGAGATTGCAGGCCAAAGAAACATAGAGTGGGACGCGCTGCATGTTTGCTCACAGTTCATGAAACACTGGCTCAGTTACCCAAAGTTTGTACAACAGATCAGTGCACACCACGAGACTGGCAAACAGCTATCGGATCTCATGGTGGAAAAGTTAATCAAAAGTGAGTGGGTTATCATAGTTCACAAGTCCATGGTGCATTTTGTGTGTGTGTGTGTGTCTGTGTGTGTCTGTATCTGTGTGTGTGTGTCTGTGTGTGTGTGTGTGTGTGTGTCAGAGAGAAAGCAAGCATAGGTCATGTATAGAATTTTTGTATGAATGATGAATGCATTCATCCTTTCACATACCACATGGCAAGAGTTGTCATAGTTTAAACTTCCTGACATAACTATTACTGTATTCTTGCAGCATCATTCTGACAAATAAGAAACTTATCATCTGTTTAAATGAGGGTGGACATAAGAAACTTATCAGCTGTTTAAATGAGGGTAGACATAAGAAACTTATCAGCTGTTTAAATGAGGGTGGACATAAGAAACTTATCAGCTGTTTAAATGAGGGTGGACATAAGCTTATCAGCTGTTTAAATGAGGGTGGACATAAGAAACTTATCAGCTGTTTAAATGAGGGTGGACAAATAGAATCTAGGCTATTCATTTGGAAATCAAACTTTAGGATCAGAATTTTTAAGCAGCAGTGAAGCTTTGCTGAGCATTTGCCACATTCTAAACAGAAGGCAGGGGTGGGATTGGGTGTATTTTCTCACATGCGGAGGTATGATTTTTTAAAATGTATTTGTGAATAGGAAAGAGTTGTCAATAACAAAATTTAATTGTATCAATATGGACATGGCCATCTGATAATCCATCCTAAACAAATAAGATTAGTGTACAGCAGCGGTTCTTAACCTTTTTGGGTGGTGAACCAGGTTAAGTTTGTGGTGTTAACTATGCCACCCATCAAATGCTATAAAAAACACTTGGGTAGGAAATTGGTTGGTCTAGATGCCCCACTCAAACAGCATGGTGACCAGTTTTGGTTCATGCCCCATGGGTTAAGAACCACTGGTCTACAGTAAACAATTTTCTTCTTTAAATATGTTACCCAGTCATAATACCTTAGGGGAGAACTACTACTACCTCACAATTCCAGCCCTCATAGATAATACTTTTAGCTCAGAAAGACTAAAAGCTATCTGCCTACCAAGGTGGTGGTTGGTCATAGTGATCTCCCTTTGGTACAGGGATTGGCACCAAATCCCAAGAATATCTCAGTTACTTCTTCTGCTTGTTCTAAGAAGTGAGATCTTGTAACAGCGGGAATCTACTTGTAATATATATCATTACAAGTTGGAGGAGTTTTTCACTTATAATAAAAGTATAATCCATCTATATTTTAAAAAAATTCCCTTTCTATGCTACAAAGTCCTGCTTTTTGAACTATAATTATTTTTTTATACGCATGCAGGTCTCTAGTGCTAATAGAAAATTCTTAATGCATGTGTAATTCCACTATGAATGGATTCATTCAGTTGAGTTTTCTATATGAAAGCATTCTTAGCGTCTGGGTGCCAGACATCAATGATTTATTTGTACAAGCCATGCTTGAGTCTTCCTAAAAGTAGTATTGTAAATTATATTATACCTGGACACTTCATTGCTTTTATTATCTTATCTGCAATCACTAATTTCCAGGTAAAATATCATATGGTATAGCTCTGCACCCACCCACCCACCCTGTGTTCGAATGGTACCTCAAAAGCTTCCATATCTTATCTGCAATCACTAATTTCTAGGTAAAATATCATATGGTATAGCTCTGCACCCACCCACCCACCCTGTGTTCGAATGGTACCTCAAAAGCTTCCAGTATATGACATCCATTTTGGGGCCTCAGTTCTCTAGATATGTCTCTTAAAGCCCTCTGAAGCCTCTGCCTTCCAAGAGGCATGTTAGAATTAATGAGATCTGACTCGTATGTGCTGTAGATATGGTGGCCCACCATCATCGACATTCTTCTCCAGCTACCTCACAGGTAGCACAAGAGACGCCTACTTTACTACCTTTACCTTCCTCTATAAATGACAGAACTGGCATTGAAGTTCCCTCTGCATTACTAGCTCTCACTTGAATGACTGAATTTCCCCTTAGCAGGATTGAGATGATGTTTCCTGCCCAATCCCATTGGACTTCTGTCCTCTTTTCTCTATATCACCTTCCAGAACTATAGTTCTGACATCAGGTGAAAATTAGCTACAGAAGAATCTGTTTTTAGTTGCTTCCACAATCGGAATCTTTATGGGTCACTACTACAGGACTCATTGTTGACAATTTATATTGACCTTGCCACCTCAGGGCTGAACTCCATGTCTAATGTTTACAGCAATGAAACAGTGAAGCAAACAGCCAAAATAACCTGGACTGGTTATGTGGATAAAAAATCATGTAACCCATCACTGCATAATAAATCACATTTCTCCCAAACACAGATGACCAGCTTCCGTTTCGACTGGATTAGGTTCTATACAATGGATTGTTGGGACCTCAACCACAACATATCCTTGACAGATCACAATATCAGTTCAAGGTGCCTCACAAGTTTAGTCAATGAAACAAGAGGGGTATATTTGTAAGATGGTTGGCTTCATAACAGACACAACATACTATAGCATAATAGCAGGTATGAACTTACAGTATGCAGGGAAAAGATGCAATGCTGCTTCCAGTACATTGAAATGGCCAAATGTAGATACATTCAACACCTTGGTTTCTGAACGTGATACAGGAACCAAAACTATCTAAGTGTATCTTCATTGTCATTACTCTGCTAAAATAGGAATACAGGACAAACTTGGTCAGTAGAGGAAGACAATTGATTATAATCTTTGTGGTTTACACAGTGTACTTTATTCCAATAGAGACATTAATACCACAATAGCTAACTGTCTAGATTCTTCAGGAAGAAACAGTTAGCACCCATTACAGTTAAACTTATCTGTTCCGTAATCACTAGAACACTGTGCTATCATAGAAGAGAGGATATCACATGAACCTGTCTGATCTTCTGTTTGTTTGGCTTTCACCTTGTCAAAGGCACTGCATCCTTGCCCAAGTGGACTTTTCATGGGGATTAACCTGGCGGAACAAGACACAAGACTGAACTGCTCTTAAGAGTTTAATTAGTTTACCTATCATACAAGTCCTGCCTCCTCTGTACTTGGCAGCTGGCAGGCAAGATCAGCAGTACATTTCTTGGTGGACCTATCTCTAATTACAGTTCCAACATCATGAATCAATATTTCACATGACCCCCCCCCACTTGCAAGGTTATCATTGACTCACCTTTCTTACAAAACCTGCTTCCTCATTTGCATTTGCTATGGCAGGCAGTATGATCGAATATATGCCTTATCAGTGGACCTGAATTACATGCAGTTCAAACAAGACAGGTCAGTTTCATTCATGACAGTACCTTCTTTCATTGCCAAGAACAGGCTTCTGTCAATGCATAACCAGATTTTTGTAATGAAATCACTATATCCTCTGGACACTTCAGCTCAAGACCACCTACAGCATCCAGTACAAGCATCGAAATGGGCTGTAGTGTTGAGGGAGGTTACACTTAGTTTTACTTGTCAAACAGGAACTGGAAGAAGAAATATTATCACAGAATTTTCATCCTGGATAAATTGGGCTATTCACTCTGCATATCGAGAAATAACCCCAGCACAAATTAGTTACACATTTTACATATCTAAGGAGACCGAGATGGCATATGGGTTATTATGATTGGGTAATGTATTTAAAAAAGAAACCAATTTTTTCTAGTAAAATGTGTTTCCTTGAGAATACTTACCAAATCATAATACACATACACCCTCTGATTTGGTGCCAATCCCTATTCCAAGGGGAGATCACTCTTCCTGACTGCCACTTAGGTGGGCATATAACTTAGCTTTTTAGCTACAAAATTTTAACCTGGAGGGCTGGATTTGCAAGGTCATAGTAGTTCTCCAAAGGTATTATGATTGGGTAAGTATCCTTGAAGAAGCATTTTACTAGAAAAAATTAGTTTCATTGTCAGTCGTATAGTGTCAGCAAGTGCACTTATGTACGATAGATATTTCTCACATTCCTACTTATGTATGATGATGTTTTAAAATGTGAAAAATGATGGGCCTTATAGTGAGACCAACTTACACTAAAGTTCACCATGACCATACCTACCTTATAAAATGATTTATGTTATAAAGATGGGCTTTATAGCAGGACTAACTTACAATGAAGTACACTATGACCATATGTGCCTTATAAAAGGATTCATGTTATAATGATTATCAAGTATACCATGCATATAACAACATACTAACATGGGATCAACTATGACCATACCTGCCTTATAAAAGGATTCATGTTATAATGATGGGCCTTATAGTGAGACCAACTTACAATGAAGTACACTATGACCATGCATGCCTTATAAAAGGATTCATGTTCTAATGATGTGCCTTATAGTGAGACCAACTTACAATGAAGTACACTATGCATTAATTTTACAATTAAAATATTAATATGGGATCCAGAACCATACCTGCCTTATAAAAGGAGCTGTGTTGTAACGAGTGATGTCAGTCTTACAAAGAATTTTTAATGCAATATTATTACAAAATCCTTGCAAAAGTGTTTAAATTTTTATTAATTTTTTTTTTACTGGTAACTTAAACCAGATTATTGTCATTGGCCTTGTCTTTTTAAAACTTGGGAGGCAGAGGCAAATAAACTTGTCATATGATGGAATATATGTCACTATGCATATAAAAACAGAAAAATCAATTCAGTTTTTAAAAAGATACTCAAAAGCCACCTTGATAATTATATTTCATAGCTTGAATACATTTAATTTTCCTGTTTTTTGTTCATCCATGTTCAAGAGGCAGATTATTGGCTTGGTACTACTCTGTTGCAGGGGGCCCGGAGTGGCCGAGTGGTCTAAAGTGCTCTCCGTTATGAATCACTGTCATCTCACCTCTGTCTGCATGGATTTGAGTCAATGATTCGGCCAATGTGGGTATGTGAGAAAGCTTGCCAGTAGCTTCTCGTGGGTTGGTGGTTCTTCCGAGGGTTTTCCTGGGTTCTTCCTCCACCATTAATACTGGCTGCCATGCATAGCCTATCATGTGCTGAAAAATGGCATTAAACCCCATAGCAACAACAACTACTTTGTTGCACAAGAATTTTGTGCTGTTTGGGTACTTGTTTTCCCCCCACATGGGGAAATCAATTTGCCATATACATCCAAAAGTTTTTTCTGGCTTGAAATATAAGGCAGAGGTTGCTCCAGTTGCTTCAGGTTTATCACTCAGTAGATTTGTATGTGTATAATTCCAGAACCTGTTTACACTGTTGATTCTAAGTCGGAAATAAAGTTGCTTTATTTGGAATATTTTAAATTCTGTTCTGCAGACGGTTTTGTACATATCTGGTTTTCAGCAGGTGTTTCAATAGCTTTTGGAATAAACAATTAAGGTCAGCAATAATCTGCTTAAATTAATTCTGTTTGTTCAAGTCATCTTGCCTCGTAAAACAACCCATCTAATGCATTGTTTGATTATGTGCTTGACTAAGCTGGTAATTGTGTATTTTAGCACAGCATCAAATGGGATAAATTGCATATGACTTGAAAAAAAGATATGTGTATGACATATTTGGACCCAACACTAAATTTGCTGTATCCTCTGTCTCCAATATTCACTCATGCATTGATCCCAGGATATCGGATTATTGAGAAATTGTTGTAGGGATGACTCCATTTGCAGGGCAGATTTTGCTTTGGGTCATCTCCAAAATATTGGAAGATGTGACAGTCACTGAAATTTATTAAAGGCAACTTCTCCTTGTCTGAGCCTGTTGTTTACATTGATACATATTAGGTACCACAACTTCTGATTGCTTTTCTGCCTGCTAGTCTGAGCCTATTGTATACATTGATACATATTAGGTACCACAACTTCTGATTGCTTTTCTATCTGCTAGTCTGATCCTGTTGTATACATTGATACATATTAGGTACCACGATTTCTGATTGCTTTTCTGCCTGCTAGTCTGAGCCTATTGTATACATTGATACATGTTAGGTACCACAACTTCTGATTGCTTTTCTGTCTGCTAGTCTGAGCCTGTTGTATACATTGATACATATTAGGTACCACAACTTCTGATTGCTTTTCTGTCTGCTAGTCTGAGCCTGTTGTATACATTGATACATATTAGGTACCACGACTTCTGATTGCATTTTCTGCCTGCTGGTCTGAGCCTGTTGTATATGTTGATACATATTAGGTACCACAACTTCTGATTGCTTTTCTGCCTGCTGGTCTGAGCCTGTTGTATTCATTGATACATATTAGGTACCACAAATCACCAAATTCCATGCATACATAGATGCATATTAGGTACAACAAATCACCAATTTTTATGCATATGTAGATACATATTAGGTACCACAAATCACCAGGTTTTATGCATACATAGATACATATTAGGTACCACAAATCACCAAATTTCATGCATACAAAGGCAAATTGTTCACTCCATCAATTTCTTTTCAGGTTCCAAACCATTACCAGCTTTCAATAAGATGCATGAATTATACCTAAGTGCTTATGATATGGCAGCACATAGCAAGTAAGACAAACCTTTTAACTGTTTTTGAAGATGGTATTTTCTTTTTTATTTTTCTCTCCAGATTAAAAAAAATGGGATGTTCTTAGTTATTTATCCTCCATGAAGTTTATGTCTTGTCATTGTCTGAATCAACAGCTCCCATTAAAGTTGACAGGTGTAGGGTGTGGTTGTATAAGCAGCCAGGTGTGGGATGGGAGTTAGAAATCCCTAATTACACTCATGTAAAAGGAGTGATTATGCCTGAAACATTAACACAATATTTTGCATTTTACTATCCAGCAATATATTTACAAATTTTAGAACAAACTCTTTTTGAAATATTTAAAAGCAGTTTTTTAAAAAATACATTATATATTGGAGTCTAGCATGTTTTTTTTTGTTAACCTCTTAACTCACCTGATTGTAAAGCTATGTGAATTTGTGGTATGGCCTGGCATCTGTCAGCAATGGCTGTTTTCAGGTTCTTCTTTGAACAAAAAAAACAAAAAAACAAACTCTACGTATATTTCGGGGCCCCAAGTGGCCGAGTGGTCTAAAGCGCTCTCCATTACGGATCACTGCCATCTCACCTCTGTCTGCGTGGGTTTGAGTCTAGGATTCGGCCAATGTGGGTGTGTGAGAAAGCTTGCCAGTAGCTTCTCGTGGGTCGGTGGTTCTTCCTGGGGTTTTCCCGGGTTCTTCCTCCACCATTAATACTGGCCGCCATGCATAGCCTATTGTGTGCTGAAAAATGGCATTAAACTCCACAACAACAACAACATCTAGGTATATTTCAATCAAATTTGGATGAGCAGTTCCTGGCATGAAGACTTTTAAGTTTATGTAAATGATTTTCATCTGCCATCTAATATGGCAGCCTTTGCAAAAACTGGAGAGAAAAAAATTAAATGTCTTTGTAAAAACTGCTGAACAGAATTTGAACAAATTTGATAGAAAACGTTCTTGGCATGAAGAAATTTAAGTTTTATAAAATGATGTTGGTTCCAAATATGCTCATCATTACTACAAATAGAAAATGTTTAAATAATTTTTTCAGAATTTGACCAGATTTAACAGAAAGCATCGTGGCATAAATTTCTTTCAGTTTTATCCAAACAAACTGATTTGCCATTAGATACAACTCCCAGTACTATAAGTAGTTACAATCTTTAAATGACCTTTTAAAAAACTGCTCAACAGAATTAGACCAAATTTGATAGAAATCTTTCTGGCACAAAGGTCTTTCAAGTTTATGCAAATTGTGCTAGATATGGCCACTGTTGCTAAAATAAGTAAAAAATGTTTTACATGTCTTCTTTTTAAAAATTTCTTAAAAGAATTTAGCACAATTTGATAGCAATTATTCAGACATGATGGGCTTCATGTTTATACAAATGATGCTGGCCACCATTACTGAAAAAAAACCCTGACAACTTTAAATAATAATCACAAAACACCACTCTGCAGAATGTAGCCAGCTTTGTAAGAAAGCAGCCAGACATAACAGCCTTCTACTATTGGACAAATTCAACTGTGACATCAGATATTGATGAAGAGACAGAAAGTAGATAAATATTATTGGGTGCACTTAATTGAGGGTGTGAAATTTGCAGAACTGGAGAATTACCAACCAAACAGTACCAAGCTGAGTTCTGTCAATGTGCCACCAGCTCCTATGATTGTGGTAGTGTGAGTGGAATCCTAAAATAACTATCCATGCTTCTTTTGACATGTGGTCAGTAATTGTTGCTCATAAATTTGCCAAATGTAAAAATATGGGTTAGACAATGGCTGAAGTTTTTTGTTGTGCATTTATGGAAAATTGACAGTGATACTGCACCTTGGAATTTTGATTTTCTGTTTCTGATTGCTCTTAAAACATCATTCAGGATTGGTCAATTGAGCATTGCAAACATGCCTTTGGAAATTAATGTTTTTTTCATAAGATATGCGATCAGCAGCATTGCAGAAGTGTTTAGTGAAAGTGTCCTAGAGACCCACATTTCCTTATTTCCTTGGCCGGCTGCTCTTGCAAGCTTACTTGGGCCTCTTGTTTTGTGTTTGTTTCTGGTGCATAGAATTGTCATTTTTCCTGCTCAAAATATGTACTTTAGAAAGAATGTTATCCGAGTTGGCTACCCAGATTCCAGCACTTTAGCATCAATTGTGTTATTCTTTGTGTCATTCTCACCCACCAGACCAAGTTATCCCTGTGTTAGATTAATGCATCATAATCCCCAGTATATGCTACATAACTTCAGTATATGCTACATAGCTTCAGTATATGCTACATAACTTCAGTATATGCTACATAACTTCAATATATGCTACATAACTTCAGTATATGCTACTTTACTTCAGTATATGCTACATAATTTTAATATATGCTACATAACATAAGTATATGCTACATAACTTCAGTATATGCTACATAACTTTACCTGTAATGTCAGTCACCTGATACACATTTGTATGCACAAATGGGACATAGAGTTATAATTTTTAGCTCACTTGCTAGTGAGTTTATGGTGTTCCCCTGCATTCATTGTGCATTATGCTTTGTATGTAGTACTGTGCGTCATTTGTGCATCAACAGTTTTTTGTAACCACTCTGGAGGCCATATTTTTTTGTCTAATTTTGATCAAACTTGGAATGTGCATATTGACGTATTCATCAAAAACTTGGATAAGTTTGATAGCAAGTGAGTGAGGTCCATGCGTATTAATGAAGTGATCTTGCATCCGAATGGCTAAGGTTGTTATCTTTCAGAAGACCACATTTCTGATTTGATTTTGATCAGGCTCAAGTTTGCTAATGCCTGAGATTCACTCATATTACTGAGATGATCTTGTATCCAATTGGCTGAACTGGATCACACCCTGGAGGTCATATTTCTGATCCAGTTTTGATCAGATTTGAACTATTATTTCTTATTATCAGGCTTTCAGGCAAGTTTGATAATGAGTGATATCCAGCCATATTAATGTGGTGATATTGGAATTGATTGGTTGAGTTTGGTACCACTCCAATTAAACTTGTCAAATAGTCATCAAGATCTCAGATGATTACAATTCTGAATGAACTCCACACATATTAATTAGGGCTTCAATGATTCGTTTTCTGCCATATCGCGATATATTGTGACTATGTGGACTCCCTGGAAGTTCTAAGTACTTCCTTTGATGGGACGGATATCGCTGGAATACATGATCTTTTTCTTGCTAGATACACTAATGCCAACCTGTTGTAAATGTCAAACTGCTCCTGTCATCAAAATTAATGAGTATGAAATTAGCTGAGTCATCTTGAGATGTTTTGATAACACTTGCTAAGAATGTTTTTTGGACATGTTTATCAAATTTGTTAGACTGTTTATAGAATTAATCCTTTTATGTCATCTGTGAATTCAGCCTTTGACGTTTATTTCTTCTCTCAGATATTCTTTTTCTGGATAAGTTAATTATATCTTTTTTATTTCATTCATTGGTATATATACAATGTACATGTGTATAATTTTCATATGTCCCCAAAGCCTGGTCAAAACTTTTGTTACAGTCACTGTTAGAATTGAGCACTAACATTAACACCTAACAGCTTGATAACAATGGCAGAACCCCCAACTAAAAAGACACAAAAAGAACTGGAGAAAATATTTATTGTAATTGAAAGAAGTGAAAAAGAGCAGACCACTCACAAAATAGCAGTTGAAACATTGGTAAAACAAATTTAGGGTGTTATAAAGGAAAAGGAGTAAATCGGAAAAGATTTCATATGCTAATACATGTACATGTGATCTTCAAATGTAAATGTGATTTCATGTTTAATGATTGATGTATATCTTCATTGCTATAAAATTTTGTTTTCAGATGAATGCATACAGTATTTTAGCAAGACCCATTAATAACAAATTTATTATATGTACAGAGATTATGGTTATTTTTCTTTAAATAGTGCTGAAATTTGACCTTGGAAACTTTTAGTACAGACCTGATAAAGTTCTCACGTTTGTAAATGAGCTCTTCCACCTAACTATATTCTACTTCTTTCAGTAAGGAGCACTGGAATGAGCTGATGCAGCAAGTTTGGGAGAAGTACATGCCAATAGAGCTCCACAAGGAGGACAACCATCCCTGTTCCTTCACAGAGATCATATCAGATAACCTTTCTGCAGCTTACTACTCCTTCACTTGGTCTGAGGTATGAACTTGACTTATCATTGTACTTTTTTACGTGGTTTGAGGTATGAACTTGACTTATCATTGTACTCTTTTACATGGTCTGAGGTATGAATTTGACTTATCATTCTACTCCTTCACATGGTCTGAGGTATGAATTTGTCATATACTCCTTCACATGGTCTGAGGTATGAACTTGACTTATCATTCTACTTATCATTCTACTCGATCACATGGTCTGAGGTATGAACTTGTCATATACTACTTCACATGGTCCAAGGTATGAATGTGACATATCATACTGCTCCTTCATATGGCATGAAATATGAACTTGACTTATTATAATTGGAGATATATTGCAACAGATGAATAAGTCATTTCCTGATAGCATGGTAATAGTAGATTTTGGTTTTAAGAGGTTTTCAGTTTTGAGGATTTCACAGATATGAAAAAAAGACTTTTCTAAAGCACTTTCATGATTTGAAAGAGAGAGAGAGAATATAATTATGAAATCATGTTTGCAAGAATGCAGCTAAAAAAAAATCAGAAAATTGTTTTTTATATATATATGCAATGAAAAATTAGTTGAGCATGTATGCTCCTTCCAAAACTCATGTCTGGTAACATTAATATGTACAATTGAATTGTTCCACACAGAAATACAGTCCTTGTTTCAAGAAACATTCAATGAACAAGATACATTATGACTTTACTGTTAGTCCATTTGAAGTATGACTGAAGTTTTAAAGGGTTTTCTTTTTAAGTGTAAAATTCAAATTTGGTTTGAAATTCAGTTTTCATTTGGGAAAAAATGATAATAAGGAAGGAAAATTTTGGAACCAACAAAAGTTTTCATCTTGATGGGATTATGGTATACTGATTATTTGGTTATGAGGAATTTGACGATTTGTTAGGACATCAATCAAACTGAGGATTCTAGGATGCTAGGATTATTTTAATTAAATTGGAAAGATCGATATCTGATGAACTAGATGTGAGAAAAGACCAGAAATCTTACAGTAATCTTATTTTAATGTGCATAGCTTACTATCTTTTACACTGACGTTTGAGACAAATTATGAAAATAGATATGCAGAAAAAAGTAAGTGAAAAGTATGTTCATTAGTAGACCAGTGTATTGACAATAGACTGGATTTGACTCAGTGACATCACAGCTGTCCATCAGTGGACCAGTGCATTGGCCATAGACTAGATTTGACAACAGTGCATTAGTAGACAAGTGTATTGGCAACAGACTGGATTTGACTCAGTGACATCACAACTGTGTTCATTAGTAGACCAGTGTATTGACAATAGACTGGATTTGACTCAGTGACATCACAGCTGTCCATCAGCGGACCAGTGCATTGGCCATAGACTAGATTTGACAACAGTGCATTAGTAGACAAGTGTATTGGCAACAGACTGGATTTGACTCAGTGACATCACAACTGAGTTCATTAGTAGACCAGTATATTGGCAATAGACTGGATTTGACTTTCTGACATCACAGCTGTGTTCATTAGTAGACCAGTATATTGGCAATAGACTGGATTTGACTCGGTGACATCACAACTGTGTTCATTAGTAGACCAGTGTATTGGCAATAGACTGGATTTGACTTTCTGACATCACAACTGTGTTCATTAGTAGACCAGCGTACTGACAATAAATTGGATTTGACTCAGTGGCATCACAAGCATGTCTGTGAGTAGACCATTGTATTGGCCATTGACTGGATTTGACAACACTGAATCAGTAGACTAGCATATTATCAATAGACTGGATTGGACTCAATGACATCACAACTATTTCCATCAGTAGACCAATATATTGACAATAGACCAGACCAGGTTTGACTCAGTGATATCTCATTTAAGTCCATTAGTAGACCAGTGTATTGGCCATTGACTGGATTTGACAACAGTGCATCAGTAGACCAGTGTATTGGCCATAGACTGGATTTGACTCATTGACATCACAGCTTTGTCCATCAGTAGACCAGACTATTGACAATAGACCAGATTTGATTCAGTGACATTTCATTTAAGTCCATTAGTAGACCAGTGTATTGGCCATTGACTGAATTTGACAACAGTGCATCAGTAGACCAGTATACTGGTCATAGACTGGATTTGACTCATATACATCACAACAGTGTTCATTAGTAGACAAGTGTATTGGCAATAGACTGGATTTGACTTACTGACATCACAACTATGTTCATTAGTAGACCAGTGTATTGGCCATAGACTGGATTTGACTTACTGACATCACAACTACATGCATCATTAGACCAGTGTATTGGTAATAGACTGGATTTGACAACAGTACATCATTAGACCACACTGAATTTAACTCACTGACATCACTACTATATCCACCACTACACCAGTGTATTGGCAATAGACTGGATTTGACTTACTGACATCAGAGCTATATCGATCTTGTTGACTTTTGTATTTCAGACTATATTGTTTAAAATTATCATATCTATAAAACAATGTAGTATATTTGAATATAATTTTGATATAGATTTTGAATTACTTAGTACATTCATTCAAGGCACAGATGAAAATTTAGTTTACCTTTAATTCTCAAAGATTATCAGTCTTCCAGACTTTTTATTTCAGTTGATTGCAAAATGTAACTTTTTTAGTAATGAAACAAACTTCTGTGTACCAAAACTTTGATACAATTTTTTGAGGTAAATTATACAGATTTATTATGTCAAAAAAATAATAGGTGTGAAATATTATTTGAATTAGGGTATATTTGTAAGCTTTATTAGGTTTACAGCATGTTTTCATGAATGTAAGGATATATATCAGGCTTGTATTAAGCACTGCATTTGCATCAATATTAGGCACTACCTTGGCATCAATTAAGCACTGCATTTGCATCGATTAGGCACTACCTTGGCATCAATTAAGCACTGCATTTGCATCAATTAGGCACTACCTTGGCATCAATTAAGCACTGCATTTGCATCAATTAGGCACTACCTTGGCATCAATTAAGCACTGCATTTGCATCAATATTAGGCACTACCTTGGCATCAATTAAGCACTGCATTTGCATCGATTAGGCACTACCTTGGCATCAATTAAGCTCTGTGTTTGCATCAGTTAGGTCCTAGCTTGGCATCAATTAAGCACTGCATTTGCATCGATTAGGCACTACCTTGGCATCAATTAAGCACTGTGTTTGCATCAATTAGGCACTACCTTGGCATCAATTAAGCACAGCATTTGCATCAATCAGGCACTACCTTGGCATCAATTAAGCCCTGTCTTGACATAAATTACACACTTCCTTGACACTAGTTAAGCACTTCCTAGGCATAATTAAGTACTGCCTTGACATAAATTACACTGCATTGACACTAGTTAAGCACTACCTTGGCATAAATTAAGTACTGCCCTGACATCAGTTATGCACTGCCTAGATATTAGTTAAGCATAACCTAGGCATCAATTAAGTACTGCCTTGACAACAATTATGCACTGCCTAGACATTGGTTAAGCACTACCTAGGCATCAACTAAACATTGCCTTGATATCAGTTACTGTATATTTTGGTAAATGAGAGGAATCAAGTCAGTCGTTGCTTGCATATGTACAACCTGTTTTATGATGTACAATTTACCTGGTCAGAGATATGTACTAAATGCCTTCATCTTATTGCTTGACACTTTGTTTTCTTACGTATCTAATAGTGTTTTTGTATACAAAAATCTGATAATTGTTTTTGTATTGTACATGGTGGAAGATGAATAGACAGTTTAGCATAGGAAATTAGGATTCAGTATAGAAACTGTTATGTCAATAATAGGTTTTATTATTAGTTGGTAGATAATTTGCAGATGTTCACAGTTCTGTCATTTTAATACACAGGCACATTAACTGGGTAGACACTAAATTCTAGGGTGACTTTTATATCCTTTGTACACTTCATTAACTGGATCCCTTGTTTGTATCATTTATTTATATCCTTTATATAGGAAAGGCACTGAATTCTCTGGAGTACATGTTATCTCCTTTGTACAGGGGAGACAAATTCTCTGTAGCCTATGTTATCTCCTTTGTACAGAGGAGACTATTCTCTGGAACCCATTTATATTCATTGTTGCAGTTATCTCTGTATGTTACATGTATAAATGTATGAGATGTAAAATATGTGGAGTAAATGAATGTATTACAGGTTTGAAATTTTAAATCCATTGAATGTTTAAAATGTGCTCTCTCAGTGGATTTAGTTTGACTCTTGATGCCTATTTCAAGGATAAGATCCTTTACAAAATAAATAGTGTGTACATCAGGTTGCCCTAATGATAGAATAGCAATGAAAAATTGATATACAGACTTAAATATTAAGTAGTGGTAAATACACTTGTGTTATGATTAGAAAATATGCATATAATTATTTCTCCTGTTTGTAAAACCCTCAGAGAAGGAAAATTTTGCTACAGGTGACACAGGTTTTATTTTGGTTACTTTGGTTACTGTGCATTGTAGAATATTTTATCTCAGGCACAGATATCTTGCACAATCATTTGTAAAGTTAAGTTTCCTTCATCCTAAATGCCAGTATGACAGTATGTATGAGCAAGAATGTTTTATGTAGGTATCAGTCACATTGCCACATCATTCAGATGACCAGATTTATCTCTCTGAACAATTCCATTACATTTTTACCCATTTCCATCATACTTGCAACGTGGGCATATAATGAGATGGACTTAAGATGCACAGGAAACTTGCATGATTGTGCATTACTTAAAATGATTCAGATTTGTGTCAAAGATGTAAGGACAACTTGTGAGTTGCTTTATCTTACTAAGTTTCTACTGGTTCTTGTAGATGCTGGCAGCAGATATTTTTGAGGCTTTCCAGGATGTAGGTCTGGACAATGATGAGATGATCTCCCAGCTTGGAAAGAGGTATGATACACTTCAGCTTCCCAGAATGGTTTGCGGTTTTATTTAAGTGCCCAAGATATAGAAATATGATTATTATTAGAATGAACTTAGTGACACGTTTTGTCATAGTGTACTAATGAATTTGATGCTTATTACAAACCACAGATTTAAAAATGCACAAACAAGTACAAACACAAAAATAAACATTTTCACATAAACCATGAAAATTGTTACTTTGTAAAATAAATCAGTTCACAATAATGGGACAAAATATATATGTGGCTAGTCTGCAGAATAAACTGGATTGTTTTGTTTTTTTTAGGGGCAGGGGATTGGTAACTGTGTTGTTCTGAACATATAATTTTACATTTCAAACTGCCTAATGTCCCAGGTCAAGGGCTGTAGCTTGATGGCCAGGGTTGAGGCAACAGCTGAATGTCTCAGGTTAGAGGCAGCTTCCTAATGTCCATGGTCAGAAACAACAATCCATTGCTTTAGATCAGAGATAACAACCAGATATCCATGGTCACTGGCAACAAACATATTGTGAATTATTTTGTGGGTATAAGTTTTTTCATCATTTTACTTAAGATAGTATTTTCAGTAATGCATTATTCTTAAATTCTTTTGTTCCATATGATCATTATGTTTGAAGGAAGCAAGTAGATCATGGTTAATCTCTGATATAGGTAAGCCAGATCATGGTTAATCTCTGATATAGGTAACCCAGATCATGGTTAATCTCTGATATAGGCAAGCCAGATCATGGTTAATCTGTGATATAGGTAAGCCAGAATACATTTATGTTACTTTCTCTTTCAGCTTTAAAGATACATTCCTGTCACTTGGAGGGGGTGTGCCTGCAGGGGAAGTCTTCAGGAGGTTCAGAGGCCGAGATCCTTCTGTAGATGCATTAAAAAAACTGTATGAAGTCAAGTAATTTGAATTGGGAGAAAAACCAGTTTACTACTCCCTAGCCTGCTAAATTTGATAAGACATTCTGAAGAGTTTGCACTTTTGGCATCAGACTTGTGCTGCCTATGATAAAGTACATTTTCAACATCACCCACATATATTTTCAAGGAGAATTTTTTTATTCTTTAGATAATATTGTCAGGCTGAATAGTTTGCTGATTGGCTGTAGATCCAATGGAAGTCTTTCAAACAATTACTGTCTGGCTTGGCACATTATATACTAACTATTGTTCTGTTACTAAGAATAGCTTAGAATAAAAGGGCACTTTCTGTGTTGTCCTTTTGCCTTCAAAAGATAGCCAAGGTGTATGTAACTCAAGTCTTATCCAAGGAGGAAATAAGTAGTCTCAGAGCAGTTACATCCCTTGATATAGTTTGCCGTTTTGTAATTAATGCACAATCATTTAGGTAGAAAATGCTCATAGAAGCTGATTGCCTAAATATTTTATCTTAAAAGATGTTTAATGCAGATTACATGCATTCATATTTGTTTTTGACAGTTAAAAAGAAACAGTGTTCAAAACTTTAAGCCCGTTTATTGTGCCTGAATTATCTAAATCCTCAAAGCCATCTCAAGTAATCTCAGTATTTTGATTCAGCATATTCATCTAATCTATCCCAATATAAATGAAGTTGACGTGAAAATTAAAATTTGGGATCGGAATACTTCAATATACGTCACATAAGTGGTTTTGCTTAAGCCAGAGTGTAATGTCATCAAGCATCACAGAAACATTAGGTACCATTCTGGAGTATACTTCCATCATTCTTTCATTTTTATTATTAAAAGAACAATGGTGTGATATTTTCAGATTAATTATCTGTATATTTAGTTATTTTTTATGACATATTCTTGGTAGTCTGAGTCTCTGACATCATTCTGCTGATTGGTGACATCAGAACCAATTGTCGATTTAAAAGTCTACATTTTGCCACCCCCAACACGGGGTGGTGTTTGTTTATATATTTTTCATAAGCTAGAGTTCACTGAGGAATGCAACTTGCAGAGGTTGAAAGTTTGGTTTTCTTCACGTAAGCTATTTTGTACATGCTGCCGCTCTCATTTACAGAGTCCATACTGGATTCTCACATTTGAGTGAAATGACTTTTCTCTCTAGTCAAAATCAGGTACTGTTGGTGAAAATTGTGAGAAGTGAGTGTAAAAAGTTAAAAATTGTTTTTGCATATTTTCATGACAGCTGATTAATATACTACTGAAATACTAGTAAAACTGTATAAAAATATAACACTTGTATTATTTTGCTTCACAACAGTTGTTGTATAATGTCATTATTGTGTAAAACACCTTGATAACAGGTTAATTGGCAGCTATTACGATAGTAAAATTCCATGTTCCATATGTTACTATGATGACATATTGGATGAAGTTATTAATTTTATTAGTAATGGACCTCGATATGTTCACTGAGTCAAATACACTTTTGATGGCACTACAAAAATTCAATTTTTTCAATTTTTAAAAAAACATCTTGCAACGATCTGGCAGCAGTTTCTGGTATTTATCAGTATTCACCAAAATTTACTTCAGAGCATAAAACATCAAGTTTTAGATTTCCACTGAAGGAAAAATTGACATAAAAGTAAATATTTTACTTGGACTACTATTGAGTCACATTGAAATAAAAGATAGAAGGGAGACTGTGTGAAAGCAAGCAAACTTCACTTTTTAGGCATGCTAAAGCAAAATGAGAAAGATTCCAAGGCTACTGTTTCTCCTGATTTGCCTCTTAGTGCGAACCCTGTATTTAGCCTCTGTTTGGTGATATTTTTCCATGACTGCTATCATATCTAAACTGCATCGGTAAAACTTGTGTAACAGACTGTATCACTGAGATGATGTATAATAATTACCTAACATAGGGGTAAATAACGAATTTAATGACCTCTGCAAGTTATGCATTTACTATAAAGATAGACTGGTCAATGCCACCCCATGTTTGGGTTTTCAAAGGACAGTTGATGTGGATGTCACCAATCAGTGGAGTAACATCAGTGACTCGTTTCCAAGCAGCACATCACTTACCTACAGAAAAGAACTCAAGGCCTTATAAAAGATATGGGGACCAGTCATGTTACCATGGATAAAAAATAGATCAGGAAATATTTTGATCACTACAAATGATACCACATTTGACGTAAAAATGAATTAAACTTTTGGGCACATGCAGCTGTTTCATGCAGGATATTCTAAAACAGTAGAAAACAGAAATAAATAGGGTATCTTGATAATTTATGATTTACAGTCAATATATAAAAATCTTATGCTTGCTTCAAATGGTAATTAGTTCTATCTAGAATGAGATTGAATCTTTGTTTTGTTTTAAATGTCAGACTGTCATCATCTTGTACAGCATTTATAATTGACAGCCAACTTCAGATAGAATATGCTCTGATCTCCAACCTATCAAGGTCTGTTACATCAAGTTATAGGTGGAAAGGATGGTGTAGAGTATGATCCGTTCACATCAAATTATAGCCAGATTGGATGGTAAAGAGTAGGATCTGTTCAGATCAAATTATAGCCAGATTGGATGGTAAAGAGTAGGATCCGTTCAGATCAAATTATAGCCATATTGGATGGTAAAGAGTAGGATCCGTTCACATCAATTTATAGCCAGATTGGATGGTAGAGTAGGATCCGTTCACATCAAATTATAGCCAGATTGGATGGTAAAGAGTAGGATCTGTTCACATCAATTTATAGCCAGACTGGATGGTAAAGAGTAGGATCCGTTCAGATCAAATTATAGCCAGATTGGATGGTAAAGAGTAGGATCTGTTCAGATCAATTTATAGCCAGATGGGATGGTAAAGAGTAGGATCTGTTCACATCAATTTATAGCCAGATTGGATGGTAAAAAGTAGGATCAGTCACATCAGGTTATAGCAAAATTGATAGTGTAGAGTGTGATCGGAATGTACATTACATAATAAAAATCAAAATTTTCACAGTTTGCAGTTCATTGTATGTTTACATATAAAATATGTAAGAAAATACTTGTATAAAATTGATCAGTCTTTACTTGCCTCTGTAAGATGTAATGTAGATTGTTAAATGGATTCTCCACCAAAAAAAAGAAAGTACAAAAATGTCACCAAATTTAGCAGAAAGCATCATAAAATCAAGATCTTTCAGTTTTGTACAGATCATGCTTATTCATTACAAAATATGGCTACTGTTACTAAATATAGAACTTTTTAAACTACTATTTTTGCAAGCCACTGAACAGATCGGATTTGACAGAAAGCATCTTGGCATGGAAAACATTTAAAAGTTTTGACAATCTTCTGTCAAATATAGCCACTGTTACTAAAAATGCAACAAATCTTTAAACAATTTCTGAGAAACTGCTCAACAGAATTTGACCAAATTTGATAAAAGCTACTTGGCAAGAAGGCCTTTCAAACTGGTACAAATGATTCTTATGTCATCAGATTTGGCCACATTACTAAACATGAAAAAGCTAAACTTAAAGTGGCTTCTTCAAAACTGTTCAGCAAAATTAAACCAAAAATTTGACAGATAGTGCCCATGCATAAAGTTTTTTTTAAATTCTAGATATTTACAGGAGATTATTTCCTAACTGTTAATTTGATTGTGTAAGTATTCTTGGAGAAAGAGAGTTTACTTTAAAGAAATCTTTTTTTGATGGATCTATGTAGATATGCTCCTTCAGAGGGGCAAAAGAAAGGACATAAAAATGGAGGCTTAGAGTCATTACAACACAAAATTCAGTGTGGAATTTGCACTTGTACTATGTTTGTTGTTAAAAAAAGAAGCATGTTTATTGCACATGAACAATTGTTTTTAATGATTCACTACAAGCGATCAAATGACACAGCAGAATGCATTTTCTTAAGATTTTTTTTATGATGAATGTGTTTCAAATGGGTATAGATGTTTTCAGGAAAATAGTAAGCAAACACAATGATAGTATGAATGAACATGCTGCCTTCCTTACGATATTGTAATAACATTGTACTAGATGTTAACAGCCATGATTAGTCCTGTCAGTTTATCGTAATCATGTTCACAATTTCAGGTGTATTATTGAATTACTAATTTTGTAATACATTTGGATATGGAGGTAGCTTATTTTGAATCATGTCAAGTTTGACTATTCATTTCCCCTTTATACATGCCAGCCATTACATTTTTTCCAATCTAATTATGTCTTATGCTTGCCTGTATATGGATTATGCTGCTTTGTACATTTTAAAAAAATCAATAAAAATTTATTATCATCTCTTTAGTCCCAGTGATATAAATTTTCTATTTATAGCAACTGTGACACATTAAAAAAAGAAAGTTTCTTAAATATGAAAACTTTTCTCACCAATTCATTAACATTTTGACAAAATAGGTAGCAGACCAGTCAGTAGTTTAAACAAAACTGTGCCAGATGTTAAGCTAAACAAGTTTTATTGATGTGACTGGTGGATGCTACACAACTGAAAAGTGTTGGAGGAGAGGGATCTTTTTAAATTTAATACATTTACCACTGGAGGTTAACAGATCCGAAAACACCAAATCACAGATGATCTTTCAATAACATACTGCCTAGTTGTGTTAAAAACATCATTTTTCATTGGCTATTTGGCTCGCGCATGAGCAGAAGGGTAAAAGTTCTTTTTTTTGTTGTTGATGCTAAATAGAGCCATTATTTTTGTATCGAGACCAATCTTTATTCCAAATGTCCTACTTTTTTGCAAAGGTTCATCTGTCTGTTTGCAGTTCATACCGGTCTGCCTTAGATCTTAGACCAAAAAGTCTAAAATCCAGACATAAAATTGGATTTTTAACAGGGGTGAATTTTGGGTAGAAAAAAAATTGGGTCCAAATAATGAGGTTTTTCCATCTGTATTTTGTAGTGCAACTAGATATTCCAGATTATTTGGTATCATTGTAGAGCTACATCTGACTACCTTTCTATAATACCACCGACTTTGGTGTATCATGCATGACCATGATGCTACAGAGCTCGGCAGTAGGCTACTACCTCCTGCCACGTTAACACATCGCTAGAGGTTAATGTGTTGACAAGGATTCTTTTTTGGGTACAAATCGTCAAGGAATGGCTAAATTTGTAATTTATGTGCAATATCAATGCACAAGTGATTAAATACAAAAGGAATATTCAGATTTGGTGATGTCATCAAAATGCACCCATTAACACATTAACCCCTGAAGATTTTTGTCATTTTCAGCTGAAATTCAAGTAGGAAACACATTTTGAAAGCTATTTCTTAACAGATCCATAAACACCAAATCCCAGGTGATCTTTCAATAACATACTGCCTAGTTGTGTTAGAAATATTGTTTTGGCTATTTGGCTGGTGCATGAGCAGAAGGGTAAAAGTTCTTTTTTATTTTTTGGAAGGGGGCTAAATGGAGCCATTATTTTGTATCGAGACCACTCTTGATTCCAAATGCCCATCTTATCCTACTTTTTGCAAAGGTTCATCTGTCTGTTTGCAGTTCATTCCAGTCTGCCTTAGATAGGAGACCAAAAAGTCTAAAATCCGAACACAAAATCGGATTCCGACCACGGGTGAATTTTGGGTAGAAAAAATTGGGTCCATATAATGAAGTTTTTCCATCTATATTTTATAGTGCAACTAGATATTCCAGATTATTTGGTATCATTGTAGAGCTACATCTGTCTACCTTTCTGTAATACCACCCTCTTTAGTATATCATGCATGATCATGACGCTACAAAGCTCGGCAGTAGGCTACCACCTCCTGCCATGTTAACTCATCGCTAGGGGGTTAATGTGTTAAAGATCTCAGATGAAAAAAAGGACAAATCAGTAGTACTCTACAAAATTTAAGAAAAGTGAATGTTGTGTATAAATAATTTGACAGGATGTTTTGTGTTTGTATTCTGGTAATCATCCACATGGATTTTGCCCATTTGTGACAAGACTTTTAACCAGCTGCATTCTGAATAAATAAATGTATATTTTTCATGTAAAATATAGATTACACATTCTGTGCTCAGAAGACACCTTTTTGCCAATTTATGATTTAGTAATAATCACATTTATAGAGGCTGTCATGTAGGCCTCTATATTCCTAGGTAGAAACATCATCTGATGTCAGGTTTTCAGGAGTGTCTCCCTTTAAGTTCAAGAATGCATCATATATATCATACCCTAAGCTGGCAAACTTCTCAAGATGTTGATTTTTTGGTACAGTTGTGTGGTTTTAAGTAACATGATTTCAGTCAAGGTCAAACGATGGCATTTTGACTGCATACCAAAATGTTGAATATTTTTGGAATGATCCAGACTACTGATTATTGAAATGTGGTTGATATGATACAAAGTTTTATTGGCATTTCATCCTATCCACCAACGCATACATAAAAAAACTGTGAACTATCTTAACACAAAATTCAAAAGGTTTTTTGTCTTTTTTTTTATATACCAACCATAAGTCAGAGCAAACTATGATGTCTGCCCATCTATTGCCAATTTTGTTTCAGTGAATCAATTTTTCCACCATCTACCTTGATTTGTGTAACCTTGGAAAAATCATTGAATTTGATGGCTTGCCTTGAAAACTCATTTTCAAAGATGGTTTTATCCTTCATTGAATTTGTTTAAAAACTTGAATTTTGCCCAAATTTCCATGAATTTTTCCAGAGGAAATACATAAAGTTTAAATATTTTAAAAAAGTATCTTTTCAAATTAAAAATTTTCCTAAACAAACTAACAAGTAAAAGGGGATAAAATCAGCTGATCACAAGATCAAAAGACATAATATCTAGTAATTACCAGATGATCATAAGACAATACCAGTAATTACCAGATGGAAGAAGCCAATCAATTATGGGTGAAGGTCATTGTTACCGACTATGGGTGGCCTGCTTTTGAGATAAGAAAGAAAGCTATTGATCGGGGGGAGGGGGGGCCAAAGGTCAAGATCATTATAAATGAAAGAGAAAAAAATGGTTTTTGCATGATAACATTAGTTCTAGACTTTGTGCCTTGACTGAAGTATGGAAGAGGGCTGTTGATTTAGGTGTCAAAAGATAAAAATTTAAGATCATTGGATGCAATGGAAAATAGATTTTGCAGAATAACTGTTGTTCTAAAGATCCTTGACCAATCTGGGTCAGAGGTCATGGTATGGCAAGTCTGCTGAGAAGTAATGGTTTCTGCACATTAAATTTAGTTTAGAATGGCATACCTTAAAAATACAGGAACAAGAATCTTTCTCAGTTTTGCCGATTTTTGCAAGTTGTTTGATCGAATAGGCAACTTTTTGTTCTTCACCAGTGCACGTTCAATGATAAATTCGCAGGGTGGTGGTAGAGAGGACTGTAAGTCCTTTATGTGAAAATACTTGATGACATTGTCAAGCAATCAGGTATGAAAATATCTGGATGGACTTGCAGTGAAAGGCAAGGACCAAAAGTAGTTTGAAGGATTTTAGTGAAGAGCCAGCAGTATCCTGAAGACTTTATAGTGATGGACAGGTGGTATGCTGAGGACTTCATAGAAATGGACTAGCAGTATCCTGAGGGGTGTTTTAACGCAATTTTCTGAGAGGCTTTATAAGACCAGTATTATAGTTCAAGGGACACAATATTCCAAGGGTCATTATGGTGAAGGAACAGCAGAGGGACATTATAGTAAAAGATCACTGTTATACATTCATTTTTTCCTCCATCTTGCCATTCTGCGTGACACATATCTGAAAATAGCATATTTTATTTAGAACTACTTTGTAAACAATGTACATGTTTTAGCTTCTGGTTTATTAGATTTATTTGTGGATGAACTAAACAAGCCGTTTTTTTTTCCATTTGAAAGTAAAGATGATAAAAAACTTGAATGACAGAGTAATTTGAAGTACAATTCAATTCATTTCAAGAGTTCTTTAGGAGAAATATTCGTAACTTTTCACAAATAGAATGGTTCAGACTAGTGCTCTCTAGGCTCTATTAAAATGGCACAGAAAGTATAGTGATGCCAAGGGCTATCAAATATCTATCTTTTACAAGTCAGAAAAAACACAAAATTGAGGGGGAAAAAAATGCAACTGAAGGTTTTGGTAGGAAACTAAGAGCCAAGATGATGAAAAAGTTTTATTTCTGTTGGATAAATAGACTGTAACATCAGCTGCTTTCCCATTTAACTATTTTAATACATTGTAAGGCTAACAATATAAGCCATACAATCTGTGTGTGTGTGTGATCTGGATTTTTAACGTATCTTTAAAAACATTCAATCATACCGCTAAGATGTCTGCAGTGTGACATTTTATAGTGATGTCTAGCACTGAGGCATTATGCCGCAGATATGTAGCATCATGTCCCACCCAGTCACATTATCCAGACCTAACACTAACCTCTTTTGCTGAGTGCCAAGCGTGGCAGCTGTTAGTACCATTTTATTATTGCCATACACTGTAAGATTCAGGTCAAATCTGAAAATGCCCCAGGTCCTCGAAAACCTGATACACACCAAAAATTTTCCCTTAATTTTCACTACATTTTTAACTGAAATCACATTCTCCTTAATGCACTCAAAACAAAATGAATGTATATTCCACAGCATCTTTTTGATAATTTGAATTAAAAGAATTCATACTTTCCCCACATTATGATTCCAAACAATGACAGAACGGAGACGTGCTTGGTTGATTCAACTGCTCAAATCACATGTACATGGTCCAGAATTGACACAATAAACCCAATCCATCACCAGCGGATAAGTATAATTTTTTTTAGACGAATCAACAGAAAAACAAAAACCATCCATTCCAGACCAACTGGAAAGTTATTTCAATGTGCATTCATTCACAAGATGACTCTAAATTTCAATTTTAATCGAACCAAAACGAGATCCAATTTTTTAACTAATGAGGAGTGCGAGACCAAGTTCAAAGGTCACTGGGTGGTGCTATGTGTGCATTAATATTCCTGTGTACTGATGAATCTACGATTGTGTATTTATGTTGGAATACAGCATAAATCCAATAAATTTGCTTCTTGTAATGTGTTCTTTTTATTATTAAGCATAAGGTAGAAAAACAAAATGCATATATCATAAAAGGCTACTTCATTTCTATGGGAAAATGTGAACTCGTTTTTCAGAGTAATACTTCACTCACAATGTTGTGTAGTATTGCACAGAATAAACTTGTTCATATTTTCCCATACAGTGAACCTTTAATACTGTATCCAAATCCAAATATCAGGATTGGGTTCATACCAGATATTAAGCTGGTTGTATTATTGTCTGGTGCATTTACTTACAGGACTAGTATGAAATATGATTGCCACATGTAGTGTACATTGCTGTTGTTTTGGTTTTTTTTTTTTTTTTAAATTAAGATTACTTCATGAAGAGAAAACATGTTTTGTTTTTGTTAATTTTAACAGTATTTCTAATGCTCTACTGGCTATATCAGGGAATGGGCTTCAAGTGTCTTTCCCAAGCAGCTGGACCATCTCTGTTATTTGTGAGGCAAAAAAGTGGTTAACAGAAAGATTATTAATTTTGTTTGCCAGAAATCTCTTCACAAAAATTTGGACCAATTAGACTAGTTGCTTGCATTCATAAATTCTCAGATAAATCCTTATTTCCTGAATAACTGAGGTGATCTGAATGGCAGTAAAGATCTACAAAGGCAGCCAACTCGCCTGGACAGGTATCAGACAAAAAAAGATAACACAGTTAAAGATTATTTATTTAGATGAGAATTAATAGTAAGAAAGCAGTATAAAAAAACATGTCAATAGGCATGCACAAAAACATTTTTTATGCACATCCATATATCATATACTCTAGGTAAATCAGAAAAACTAGATCCGATTTCTTTTAAGAATATCTAACCTAAAGCAGTTTCTGTTATCTGAATATGAACCTAATACAGTACATACAACAAGTTTAAACACAGAAAAGTGAGCACTAGTTAAAAGTTATTTAAAATGTCAAGTACTAAATACTGGCTCTCATAGCTAGCTATATTAAAGATACAGTGCTAGTAACTACTAAGGGTTGTTCCATTTAAACATACATGGTACCAAAGGAAGGCAGTTTTTTATAAACAGGATAGTTTGACTGCACAGAGTTCATATTAAAATGAAAAGAAAATTCTATATTCACATTAAAAGTGCCTTTCCTAGGCCCCAGGTATGTTTTACTGGAACAGCCCTAAACTGATTTAAATAAAAATGACAAAATATATAAAAGCTACAAGGAACGCTTTCTTGTGGCAAACTGACCATTTTCAAGAAACATAATTTATAGTAAAGAACTATATCAAGGTACATTTAAAAACAAGTACCTCTGAGCAACTTGGGACTGCTTATTTCAAAAACAATTTTTACCCTGAAAAAGTAATTTTCAGATAGATAAATGCTCACTGGAGGTGTTATGATGTTAACATGGATATATCACTTTTACCAAGGCCATTAGAATGTAGCTCGGTGATATGCAATTTTCTTGATTGACATCTTGGATACACACATAAATAAAACTGCCTGCTGAATTTGGGTACCCAAACTGAAATAAAAGACCTGAGAGTGTTTACCTTGATGACAGCTGCTCAATAGATATATGCAAGATTTGACTGAGTCATCTTGGTCAGAAGGATACTTTTTGCATAATTCTGTCATGTGCTGTTGATTGCAATGTTATGAATAAAATGACTATCAAGGTTTATTTATATTTTGCATCTTCATCAATATTTGATGGGACAGCCACACCATTTGTCCAATACTAATAGGCTTTTATGCCAGGATGTTGGTCAGATTCTGTTGAAGCAGTTGTTTTCAAGAAGTCTATTGAAGGCTTTTCTGTTTTGTATTAGCAGCTACATTTAATGCTTGATCAGCTATATTTGTATAAACCTGAAAGCCATTTATGCGAGAATTTAGGCAAACTTTCTAGTTTTTTGGGGGAAAAGTTGAAAACAGCAGCTGTTGATAGACACATGATGGATGCAGATCCATACTGTGACAAAAGTCCCTAAAAGGAACTGATGTAGTACTTGCCAAAAAGAATTTCTACAACTTTAAGACTATTTCTTCCATTTAATTGCTGAGCATTGAAACTGTCTCTGATAATCTTCAGCAAGAGTTTAAATTTGCTGTTGTAGTAAACATATTGCATGTCAGACTGGCACTATGTTCATTATAAATAATTAGACAAAAAGCATGCAGTGAAAACCCCATGCTAACATGACTGTCCACTCAGAATAGCAATAAAAAAAATTCTCAAGCTGGCTGATGTTGTGGCCATATCTGACATCAGATCAGCACAATTTTCATTTAAGTCTTAACTAGACATCATAAGAAGTCTTTTGGAGTTTGAATAACAAGATTTTAGAGATAGTGGCTATATCAAATGTCAGATCAGCACCATATTCATTTAGGCCCAACTAGACATCAGGATGACTAGTAATAACAAGATTTGCAAGATAGCTGCTTTGGTGGCCATTTTTATGGTAAACTAAACCATGGAATGAATGTTTGTGAAGCTTCACAACAACCCTCTAAGTAGTTAAAGAGTAGTACTAACACATTTTTCTAATGGGCAGACAGTTGATCTATGGCAGACCATACCATAAGCTCTTCTTGTCTGTGACCAAAAATGGTGAAAATCTTCAGTATTGTAGCTTTAACTGACATTCAGTCTTAAGAATTGTTAGACTAATGCAATCTGCGATACTTATTATGTAGGTTGTTTCATTCCATTCACTGAAAGCACTAATTAGTACATTCTTTTACTTGGGGAAATTAATCTTTCATGCCTGGAAAAAAAAGGTACAGCAATTCTAAAACAAGTTAAACTAGGATCCGTGTTATATCCTAAAATATATAATGGAAACTAAATGATAATGCAGTATCTCAACATAATCACTGGTAAGTTGCTTAAAGATCAGTCGACTTCAATTAGTCATAAAACTGGACAAGCATACTGTTGTGGAAAACACTTTTTTCAATATAAAATTTCCTCCAAAATCATAAAATTTGTTTGGTAAAAGACATCAAACTATGGAAGACAAAAAAATTGTTCACAACTCTGGCAAGAAAAAAGCACTAAATATGTTTAACACAACCAATTCTTTTCTTTTAATAACTATCACATTTCTCAATACAGTTAAGTAAATTGGCTAACACAGAAAATGTAAACTAGCAATGTTCAATTCTTTAACCTATAGAGGAATGAAAATGAGTTTCTGTTCCTTGTATCAAACTGTATGTATCTCAATGAACTACATTATCTATAGCTCTATTTTCCCATTCAAACAGCAATTCCTAGCCTGAAAAGGAATAACCCCAAAGGAAATTACCAGCTTCTATACATACATGGAGACTAACAGAAGTGATTTCGAAAATGGTTTATTATATATTTAATATTTAAAGTAAAAAGATCAATATATATTTTTTATAGATTCCATCTTAAAAATCCCTAGAATAACACAATTATGATCTGACAACCATCAAATGGATGTGAGTTTTGATTTGCAGACCCTTGCCCAATAAGCTGCCTTCTAAATAAAAGCATTGTTTGGTGACAACTGGAGGAAGGGAAAAAGGTGATGCTAAATAATACTGGCAAAAGAAAGCTGATTTTATAAATTTTATAAAAAAAATCAGAAGAGTGGCAGATTCCCTGCCTCTCCTGACTGACTGTAGCTATCACAAATGTAAAATGAACAGTTTTACCATTTCATGTCCACTGACCTTAATCTTTTGTTCTATTGATCATGTAACCAATAGAGAAATGCCCTTCCTAAAACCATGAAATTGAGAATAGTAGGGTGCAGGAAACATAAGGAAAGTAGATTTATCATATTGAACCCAACATGACAATTTTAGCTCCTGTGGCATTGACCTTTTACCTCTTGGCTTAAAAGTCAATAGGCAGGTGCTTCAACCAATTAAAACAGGATCAAGGTAACTTATAAAATGGAAACAAAAAAATGTACAATGCTGGTTCCAGGAACCTTGCTCTTTCATCACTGAGGCTCTGAATCAAATGGAGTCACACCTGCACAAGTGTTGTCTACCAATGAAGTTTGATGAAAGACTTCTCTGACATATAGGAAAATCACATTTTCAGCTCCAGTGACCTAACAGCCCACAAATTCATAAGCCTCTGCCACAACCCATGGACAATGCATATGTAAGATATGAGAAATAAAAACCACAGTAAATACCCAAATTATGTTGAAGAGACGACCTTGTCTATGGACGGACATCAATATCCCTATATGCTCACACCTTTGGTTTGGAGGATTAAAAATAAAAATCAAGTCATATAATCCCATTCCAGATACATTACCAATCATACAAACCAGCTGAACATGAGATTTGATGTATATATTGTGCACCAAAGGATCTATTTAGGACCCATGTCAATTAAGTGTGCTTCAGTATCTGTGCAATCTTTTTAATAACTGCTAAATATATACATGTTTAATGTGGAAATCAGGAACTTTGTACCATGTACTGTTACATCAATTTGTTATTTAGTAAAAAGTGTTGCCAATGCATGAAAAAAGTGCAGGACAATGTATTTAATTTACATAAAGTTCCATGTATAACAACAACAACTGGCCATTGCCTGGAAGTTGAGCTTGACCCTGAACTTCAATGGGGGCATTTATTTGGCCAGAAAAAAAAAAGTAGAAAAACCTTCAACAATGATATTAGTCCTGGGTGTGGATGGAGATGTGGAAAGTAATTGCCTTGACAAGCTTTCAGTAAAGGCAGTCTTGATAATGAGTGTACAAATGAAGGAAATGGTGCTATCACTGCTTCATGAGATGAAAAGAAGTACCCTTAACCATCCCCTTTCAACAATCCACTACTGGAAACTACTCCGACCATCTAAAAAAAAAAATTATTTCTGTACAATCAGAGTAAGATTTCCCAGTCTGGAGTAATATTTATAACCCAAAAATTCAAATGAATCAGAAAATGTGAACTTACAGCAGAATACTTTTAGGTCCTTAACAGAACTGTCTGAAATACTTCCAACATATAACACTAAGACATACAAGTTCTATTTCAAAATAGACAAGTTATATAATTGCTATACAAGTGCAAAATTATTTAAAGACTATACTTATAAGTCTTTTGTACACTGCAATCTACCTGTCTAATTATAACAAAATCCTGTGGTTCAAAGGGGGAAAAAAACCTTATTGTATCCAACTGCATTCATTTTATCAAAATGTTCAATTAAAGAATTAAATTTTGTTACAAATAAATGACTTACTGTTGAAGAATACAAACAAATAAAAATGTACAAATCTTTACTTAGTACATGATCATTGATAGCCACATTCTCTCGAATAGATTGATTAGAAAAACCCTACTACAAATCTGTGCACAAATATGAATTGTCACATTCTGATCTATATCAACACCATTAGTTATTTCCCTTTAATAACGTAAATGATGACAAAGTGGCTAATTTAACACCTGTATTGATTTCAACAAATGATTTCATTTTCATTAACTGAGCATTTAACATATCCTGATTAGCTTATTATTTTTTTCTGTATTTTAAAAATGTCATAGATGTCAGAAGAGTGCAGGTCTAAATTTGTTGGTCTTGAATTCAGTTGCTGTATTCACACATTTTTATGAACAATGAAGCCAGGCCTAAATACAAAAAAATGTCTTCTGTACATTAATATAAAAAACATGTGCCTTATTGTAAATCACAAAACTTTCACAAATTTAACAAGGGAGATATATTTTCAAAAACATATTTTGCCAAAATTATTAACAATGTATTTGGCAGCAATTACTCCCTACATTTTTATATCTCTAACAGGATAAATATAATTTATTAGTAAAATTTTCTTGACACTAAAATATTATGATTGACAGTTTGTCAAATAAAGAAGCTTAACTCTGTAAATTGTGGACTTGTCACAGTAATTTTGTTTCATATACATGAGGTTTTGAATGGCATCAAAACTAATATACCTTTTCTATAGTATCCTTTCATAGTTTTATATATTTAGTCCTTCCCTAACAATGACAAAATGTGTGCAGAATAAATATGGTACATGGTAAATCTGGTACATGGTTATCTTTGTTCCAAAATGATTGATCACATAGAAGCCAATATAAATAACATGTGATAAAGCAGGTTTTCCCATTGGTTTTCCCATCAGTGATTCACTAATGGCCCACCTGTATAATTTTGAAATATGTACAGAGATAGGTGGGAAAGTAAGACCAACTTTCTGAAGAAATATTTTAAAATTTGCTTCTCCAGTAGTTTATACAATCTATAAATAAAATAAAAAATGAATAAATCTTGTAACATAAATATCCATCATTAATGAATATACTAACTACAATTTACCATATATACTCACTTATCAAGTCACGTCCAACTGCAAGCAACAATGATCGTGACTGATCATTACACAATGGACAGGACCATGGTATATGCTGTTTGTCCTAATGAATAGTCCTAACAAATTGTTTAGACCCAGATTTGCTGGCAAATGATGGGATGGCAGATCTGGGTCTATGCAGTTTGCATTTCGACTTGTGCGTATAAATGGTAATATTTTCTCAAGACTTATAAACATAGTCAGTACTTGATAACTGTCAGTGTTATGGATTCCTGTATGATCAAAAGTATTTCAAAACTTAAACATTCTTCATCAAGTATAAATTAATATAGAGATATCGGTAGCTCTAGGCTACAAGTCAAAAACAAACTGATATCAGCAGCTCTTGGCTACATGTCAAAAACATAAATGAGAAATGATTGTCTGATTAACATAACAAACTGTTACATATCCAACTGCATCTGCAGTACCTATCATACATCACTCTACATGAATATTCTGCCATTGTTCTGTTACACATTTTGCCTCAAATCCTCTTGGTGAAATTCTTCTGTACACTAAGACTTTGACCCTCTTGAAGATTTCGAAGATTTTCCACTGGAATCACGTCCTGTTTTCTCAGAACCTGGAAAGACCATCCCACCAGCTCCCAATTTTCCATCAAAAACATAAGGAATTGATGGGCTGCTCTTTGACCTTTTCAGATCTGCAATATTAAAAGAGAAAATGTGGATGACTTTTCAACAGTAAAGCTAAAAAGCTTCCCTTTTTTCTCAATAAGTAATAGCTAATCTTGCATGTAAACTCCTATGAATATTAACAAAAATGAATCCCATTTTCTGTTATGCCATCTCCACCTGTATGATGACAATACACAAATTGACAAAGAAACTGAATAAAATACACTCATAACCAACTGCATGATTTTGTGTCTAACATCACCATCTTTAACTTGCTCTTGCAAACACTGATAAGGAGCTGAAATAGAGAATGACAACTACACTTGATTCAATCACCACATCATTTTAAAAAACTATCCCAAGCAATGGGTTTAGTAACAGATGGTGACTGGCAATTACTGAAAATTGTACTTTAGAAACTTCCATCACTTTTATAAGTAAACCTGCAAAGACCACTGGAACTGCTGGCTGGCATCACACTAATCTTTGCCGGTAAACATGCATACTTCTTCTTTATCTATAATGAAGTCCAAGGAATATGATAATGTAGCTTCTTATATATGGATCTCATTATGTAACTAGAACTGTATTCATAGAAAAAAATATGCCCCACCCTACTCCTTTTGTACAACCCTAAGTAAAATGTGCATGAAAAGCTGACATGAATGGAAACTGTAACAAAAGTTGTTGTTGTTGTTATAGGGTTTAACGCCATTTTTCAGCACATGATAAGCTATACATGGCGGCCAGTATTAATGGTGGAGGAAGAACCTGGAAAAATCCCGGAAAGAACCACTGACTCACGAGAAGCTACTGGCAAGCTTTCTCACTTGCCCACATTGGCCGAACTGGAGACTCGAACCCACGCAGACAGAGGTGTAACCAAAGTTACTATGGTGTGAAAAATATATCTTAGTTACCTAATTTTGGTAAGGTGTCACTGTGCTCACAAAGATGCGTTCACAAAGTTATTTGCCTTTGTAACCAACAATGCCTGAAAAATTAAGTCCAATGTAAAACTTGTGTCACTTAAGCATGAAATGTAGACAACAGTGACCTACATTTTGGAAGAACTGCTAGACTCAACAATACCTCTATTACCAGGTTGCAAGACTCTGTGGCATATAATGGCTAAAAGACTGATGTGAACACAGAACTAAACTAATGTCAATGAAGGATTAAAATTGGTTGCAGTAACAGGGTTATTGTACTTATAAAAACATTGACACACACAAAGCTCCACAATTTTGTTGACAGTAATAGTAGAAATCCCTATGTAAATGTAACCAAAATCACCAAAGCATGAAAAAGGTCACAATTACCTACTTTTGGAAAGATAATCTTGTACTGACCAATATTTACCCACACATCAAGTTGCATGACTGTGACCTGTAATTCCTGAGACTGACCTAAATGCAAAAAATGACAAGCACAAAATGTACCATACAGTGATCTAATTTGGGGTAGGTGATGTTGCACTCACCTAGATGCATACGTTCCAAACTACATGTCTCTGGAGGTAAACATTGCCTGCGAAGCTGACTCAACAAAAAAGTTCACCAATGTTGCTTAAGCATGCAAATTAAGTCAGTGACCTACTTCTGATTCATATGATTGGTGCTCATCAACACATTAAAATTACCTACTTTCTTTAATATGATGTTGTCCTGACCAAGGCACACATACATACCAGGTTGAATGACTAATTAATAATGACTGAGAAAGTGACGTACATGCAAAAGCTTAATGAGAGTCACACAAGTGCAAAATAAATGAGTCATGTGGTACAGATTAAGTGGCATGTCTCTGGGACAAACAATGCTCAAGACACTAACCCAAATGCAAAGCTTTAGCAAAGTTGTTGGAGTGTGAAACTTACGTCACAATGACCTACTTTTGGTTGATATGTGTGGTACTTGCCAAAATATATCTGCATACATAGCTGTATGTTTCTGGAACTTATCAATCATGAGAAACTACCCTGACACAAAACATAACCACAGCAAAATGGACAAAGGTAACACTAAATGCCATATGCCACAGCAGAGCATACAAGTTTCATTTTTTACAGGAAATAAAAGCATGCTAATTAAATGCAATTTTGTGCTATCAGTTTTGCTATATGTGGTTGATTCTTTGGTTAACTCTGAACTATGTTTCTTAATGAGATCCTGCTAAACATAATGAAACTTGTATGATACATATTTTCCCCTCAAAGGCACTATCTTTTCTTTCCAAATGGCATTTCCCACAAAGCCACCACATTTTCCTTCCAAGAGAATTTCTGCACAAAGCCACAACCTTTTCTTTCCAAAGGAATTTCCCCACAAAGCCACAACTTTTTCCTTCCAACAGAATTTTCTTAAAAATCCACAACCTTTTCTTTCTAAATATAATTACCCCCACCAAAAGCCACAACCTTTTCTTTCCGAATGGAATTTCCCCACAAAGCTACATTTTCTTTCCAAATGGAATTTCCTTATATAAAAAAATACCCTTTTCTTTCCAAATGGAATTACCCCTCAAAAGCCACAACCTTTTCCTTTCAAATGGAATTTCTCCAAAAAGCCACAACCTGTTTGTTTCAAAAGGAATTTCCCCTCTAAAGCAGAATCTATTCTTTCCAGATGGAATTTCCCCCCAGAGGCATGTTTTCTTTCCAATTAATTTTATAAACATACTAACCTTTGGGCTGCAGATGACGTCGCCTGTAGGAGTCCCTGCTGTGATGACCTTCAGCTTCTTTCCTTGGGGATGGGCCTTCAGGGCTGGGACTTCTGGCTCGATGGTGAAAAGATGGAGCTGTTTGAATAAATAAAAGAATTAATCCACTGGAAAGGAAGGAAAATAAATCCAGCTTTCCTCATATTAAGGCAGACAAAAACGGCATTGTCTAAGTATATGCTCTTCAATGCTTTGCATGCAAACAGAAAAGCAACAAATGACTTGAGATAAAGTGCAAAAGGTGAACAATCCTGGTAGTGCGTTTTGTAAAATAACTGTCTAAAGTAAAATGAAGATAATACACACCCCTTCTAAGAGCCCTTACACCTCTATCATCATCCTGAGAGCTCTCCTTCGTTTCTCGCTGTGGGAAGGACTCACTCTCAAGCTTCTGTTTGAGTTCCTGGTTCTTTTTCAGCTGCTGGAGATACTGGGTCATTGTGTACCGCTGCTCCTCAACGGAACGCTCCACGCTGTTCTCCAAGTTCTTCACTTGATTACGTAATTTCTGCAGCTCTGTGTCCTTCACACGAACCATGATCTATTATAAAGGTGGGATAGAATGGTAAACAGAATGTTATATTCCCTTTCTTAGACACAGTAAAATGTCACAAACATATAACCAGTTCATAAATATTGAACAGTAATATTTTTAATCAGCTGCCTCAACTTTTTTGCTCCACGAATTAATAAAATATATGGGTGTTTCCCAGGGATGGGGTGGGGGGAAAAAAAAAAAAAAAAAAAAAGATTTCAAGAGACAACACATCCTGCTTATGCAACCTGCTTCAGTAAAAACTATTACAGAAAGTACCCTTTAGTCCAACTCTCAACTGGTACACTACTACAAACATCCCATGAAGCAGAACTCTCAATCTGTATACTACTACAAGCATCCCATGAAGCAGAACTCTCAATTTTTATACTACTACAAGCATCACATGAAGCAGAACTCTCAATTTTTTATACTACTTATACGACACTGTGTTTCCATGGTAATGTAAAGAATACTGAATTCAGAAAATTCTAAGTATAAAAAGACACCTGGTTTGATTTGAACCATGTTCAGTTGAAATATCTATAATAGTTTGAGTTATGCTCCAGAAAACAAAATGTTTATGGTCAGACAGACTGATGGACATAGCAACAATTATATCTGCATTAATTACATACCAAACACATTAATCAAACCCACAATGATGAAAACATCTACATCCCCTGCCTTGCCAAAGTGTCTGCTAGAAGATCAAATGATTTGTTGAAGAATCTATATACAGGCAATTTGATTGTACAAAGTATACTTTCCTCTGCCTGCGTGGGTTTGAGTCTAGGATTTGGCCAATGTGGGTATGCGAGAAAGCTTGCCAGTAGCTTCTCGTGGGTCAGTGGTTCTTCATGGGGTTTTCCCAGGTTCTTCCTCCACCATTAATACTGGCCGCCATGCATAGCCTATCGTGTGCTGAAAAATGGCGTTAACCCCACAACAACAACAACAAAGTATACTTTGGAACTGACAGGCATCATGAGTTTGGTTCCAGAAATAAAGAAACTCTGAATTGGTGTGTTGAGCAGGTGACAATTTTTTAAAATCAAAACAGTAGAGCAATTCAAACTATACTAGTATATTCTTGTATATTCACTGCCAACTAGTACATTCTTGTATGTTCACTGCCAACTAGTACATCATTATATGTTCACTGCCAACTAGAACATCCTTATGTGTTCACTGTCAAATAGTATATCGTTACATGTTCACTACCAACTAGAACATCCTTATGTGTTCACTGTCAACTAGTACATCGTTATATACAGATTTTCTTGTGTCCATTAATGAAATTGGTAGTTGTCATTTATTTACATTTCAGGCAAAAATAGTTTTGTATGCACACTGTCTATGTAATGAATAAATTAACATGTCTGTTGACCTTACATTAGAATATTTATAATGGCATATATTCATTTTGCATATTCTGTACAGGTTAATAGTATTAATTATCAGTCATGCAAAATGAATCCAAAAATCATCTGCCTGTTGTTTCCGAAGTGGATTTGTCCCTTCTAAATATTCTGAGGAAAGATCAGACTGCATGTCAATTGTCAAGGTCTGACAATGACTATGAGCTCTGATTTATAGAAGAAAGGCAATATAATATCTATTATATTGTTCAATTAAAATAGATCATTACATGCTAAAAGAAAATGATCCCTGTTCAAAAGACCCCTTCCATTAAATACTGTATCTCTTACCTGTGCATCATAGAGTTCCTCTTCTATTGTAGAACTGCCAGTGACTGTGCCAGTCGTCCTGCTGCTGATGAACTGCTTCAACTTCTCTATCTCACTATTCAACATCTCTGTCAAGTGCTCATTGCTATTTGGGATAAAAATGAAATGATGTACTCAGTCAAGTGCTCACTGCTATTTGGAATTAAAAAAATGAAATGATATAGTCAAGTGCTCATTGCTGTTTGGAATAAAAAATGAAATGACATACTCAGCCAAGTGCTCACTGCTGTTTGGGATAAGAATAAAAAGATATACTCAGTCAAGTGCTCACTACTGTTTGGGATAAAAATGCAATGACAGTGAAGTGTTCATTGTTGTTCAGAATAAAATGAAATGACATGACATTCTCAACCAAGTGCTCATTCCAGTTCCGGATGAAAATGAAATACTTTAACTCTCTAGCAAGCAGCATGACCCCATGATTTATTTAATTATTCATACCTACCCCAACCCCTCCTTGTTTCACACTAACTAGCTTCAATCCCTCCTCTGCCCATGAATACAACAGTTTAGCATTGACCTATGACAAGGAGGAGTATTTTAGTTGTCAATTAATTCAAGTACAGTATTTCAGTTCCATGTAAAACATTTATATTCATCATTCATCAACCTGTAAATACACATCCCCTCCCAAAAAAGGGCTGATGCTGAGGAAGGCTGAAAAAGAACTTCCAGGAATTCAAGATTATTACTTCATTTGAATTTCTGATTTAATATTCTTCCATGATAACAAGATTTTCAAATTAGCTGCTGTTGTTGACATAAGGAGGATTCTGGTGAAAACCCCATGCCAATACTACTTTTCATTCAGGTTAGTGATAAGATTTCCAAGATGGCCACTGTGTACATCAGATTGGAACCATTTTCATTTAGGACCAAGTAGACATCATAAAAATTCTGGTGAAAACCCATCACAGTACTACCTTTTGTTTCGGAGGAGTAGCAACATCAAGACCTAAGATTAACTAAATGTCTTAAGAAGTGTTCTGGTGAAAAAACCTAGCAATACGACTTTCCATTCAGTAGAAGAAGCAATAATAAGATTTTCAAGATGGTACTCTGTGTGTGTGTGTGTGTGTGTGTGTGATCTGGAGTTTTAACATAGCTTTAACAATTTTTCAGTCATATCGCTACGATGTCTGCAGTGTGGCAGTTTATAGTGATGCCTAGCACTGTGGCATCATGTTGCAGACATGTAGCATGATGTCCCACCCAGTCACATTATCCAGACACCAGGCCGACCAGTCCTAACACTAACCTCTAAATGCTGAGCATCAAGCGAGGCAGCTGTTAGTGCCATTATTTAGAAAGTCTTTGGTATGACTCAGCTGGGGATCGAGCACACGACCTCCCACATCCGAGGCGGATGTCTAACCTCTAGGCCACTGGAGCGGTCATTAAAAAATGTAGTTCTTTCCTTAGAGTAAAATCAAATTTAATATGTTGTCAGACCTACTTTATTTATTTATTTCTAATAACATACATACTACTATCAAGTTCAAATGTACAAGATGTATGCATTTATCTTTCAGCCACCTTAACAACTGTATCCCAATTTTTTCCTAAAGAATGATCATACAATAAATGAAAAAGTGATTTTTCTGTCTTATAATAAAAATATTGATCCTAATTTTTCAACTTTAGTGGATTATGAAAAAAACAGCAGTTCAAGAATATTCTCATCATTAATTTAGTGAAAGAACATGTCAATTTCTAGACATTTATACAGACGTTGTTATGCACAAGGGTCAAGTTTACTCATCCCTAACGAATCACAATATATTGTCCATAATATAAAGACCAGTTGAAAACAACTGCTTTTTACCTATTCCTGTACTGATCATATACACAGGTTGCACCATGATTTCCTCTGGTAATTCAAACATACATGTGTTCTGTATATTTAATTTGTATTGTCTTTTGTCTTTTCTTAATGACTGTAAGTTATGTATATCTGTATTTTCTAAATGATCAAGTTAATAGAGAAACCTGACCAGAGACATTTATTTTGTAAATAACATAATATTTCTCTGAGCAAAGATTAAATATTTATATCATTATTAATAGCTGGTTTGTTTGAATGAGTCTAAGGCATAAGTTTTCCAATTGGAAATTCCAAAACTTGCTGATATTTTCAAATGTTTTAGGGAGGAGACTTACCCACATCATGGCTCTATTACTATGTCATACACTTTTATATAAATGTCTTTACTTGAAAAATTACTCATTCCTGTCTAAACATCCACAGCAATCAGTTTTATTGTTGAGTTTTTAATCTGGGTGGATTTATTTACTGAAATTATTACTCATTGGAATTACAAAATGCTCAATAATATTCTTGGACTAAAACATTAAATTGGAATTACAATGAATACAGTCAAGGAAAGCTTGGACAACATTACTGTGATACATCAAAAGACTTAATACATCACCACATTCCAGTCAATTGGCACATTAGCATGTTCAAGACCACAGGCACATCAACAGATTCAATAATGGAATTTATTTGGATCACCACTGGAATTCAAATGGAACTTCATACATTTGGACTTGTGATAGAACTTTTGGGACTCTGGGATTTAATTCACAATACAAGTTCTTTTTAAAATTTCACCTTGTGTTCAAGGGAAAAAGATTTGTTTAATTTTTACAAAACTTGTCTGTTTTTCCTCTTTTCTGTTACTAAGTTTAAGACCATAGAGTCTTGACAACAAGTAATGCCTTTCACCAGCAAATCTGTAATTCTGAATTGATCCAGTAATTTCCAGTGTTTGGCATGAAAGTGCAGCTTCAATTACCTTGAGTTAAGCTGGTTGATGTGCTGCTGATAATCGACCTTGGTCCGTTCTAGTCTGTCCTCCAGCAGCTTGTAATCCTCAGTCTTACTTTCATAATGCATTTTCACCTGCTTCAGTTCCTCACGTAAACGACCCACCTCTTGTCTGGAATACAAAACAAAGAATAAGCTGATGATCATATTTATCATTATTATTCTGTGTGTGTCTGATTTAGATTTTTAATGCAGCTTTAACAATTTTTTCAGTCACATCGTTACAATGTCTGCAGTGCAACTGTTTATTGTGATGTCTTGCACTGAGGCATCATGCTGCAGACATGTAGCATTATGTCCCACCAAGTCACATTATCTTGACACTAGGCCTAACCGTAACCTATTAATGCTTTGAAACTAGTGGCAGCTGTTAGTACCAGTTTAATAAGTCTTTAGTATGACTTGGCCAGGGTTCAAACCCATGACCTCCCACATAAAAGGCAGCATTATTATACAATAAGAACTTCCAAAAAATCAACATTCCATATTTACATTTTTTTCAGCATTTCCTAAGACACTAGGTGAAAGAAATTCCAGGAACTGAAGATAGGATTATTCTTCCTGTAACTGCTTAGTGTTGAAACCATCTCTGATATTCTGTGGCATTAACAAGATTTTTAAATCAGGTGCTGTGGTTAACATGGTGGCCATATTGGATACAAGATTTAGGACCAACTCTACATAAGTCTTCTGGTCAAAGCAAAATGTCAACATTACTAGCCATTGTGAAAAGTAGCTATAATAAGATTTTCTAGATGGCCACTGTGGTGGCCAATTGGAGGTCAGATTGGTACCATTTTCACCTATGACCAATGAGACATCATACAAAGTCTTTCAGTGACAACTTGATATAACCATTCAACAAGATTTTCAAGATGGTCACTGTGGTGGCCATATTAGATCTCTGACCAGCACTATTTTCACTATGGACTAAAACAGACATGACAAGAAGTCTTTTAGTAAAATCATAATGCTGATACAACTGTCCATTAAGGAGCAGTAGCGATAACAAGAGTCTCAAGATGGCTGTTGTTGAAGCTCTACTGGATGTGTAAGTGACATCATTTTCATGCTCAGCCAGCTAGACATCACAAGAGGTCTTCTGGTGAAAATCCCATGTCAATCTGACTTTCCATTAAGGAAGAGTAGTGATAACAACATTTTCAAGATATTTTCCATCAAAACCATAATGGCTATCAAATTGGGACTAATTTTATTCCATACCAACTAAGCAATGTAATAAGTCCTAAGGTAAAAAAACCCCCAAAAACATGTTAATATAACCATCCTGAATGATGGAGTTGCAATAACAAGATTTTCACATTTTCACAAGATACTAGTTTATAAGATTGGAACCAATTTCATTTACAACCAGCCAGGCAAGTACACTCATTATCCAGTTTTATATTGTGTAATTTTCCAATTTCATTTACAACCAACCAGGAAAGTACACTCAGGATCCAGTTTGATATTGTGTAATTTTCCACAAGAGTTAAAGCTGTCTTGTATTTCTTGCCTGCATCGTAATACTTACTCATGTCTGTGTCGGATTTCCTGTACATAGTCATCTGTAAACATAGTCTTCAAGGCATGTCGGTATCTTTCTTTTTCCTGTTCCAAATCAACCTCATATGCCTTCCTCATGGCATCAAGAGCTGAAAAAACATCAAATAGCCTTATAAATTTCTTTATCTTTCATTCTGGTCCTTGTTTAAATATCAGATTTAAAAAACTTGAGGTGCAATCACCAGAAACTTAACTTTATTTCAAACCTTTAAAACCATTTCAATGCCAATCATGCAAATCAGGCTTGCAAAGTAAGATTAATAACACTCAAATTTCTTCAAATCTGTATTTAATATAAAAAAAAAACAATTTCTAAAAATCTCTGCTTAATTGTCTTAATGAAGTCAAAGTATTTGGTTTTAAAAATTTACAGACATATATCACTCTGTGAAAGTTGTGTATGCATAATAAATACAATTTCTTTATCCACTACCCTTTTCTGTCCAGTTAATATTGTTATTTTACTTGCCAGCTTTGGTTGTCCGCATCTCATCTGCAAGAGCCTTTTCCTTTTCTCTCTTCAGCTGTTCCAGTTCTTGCTTATGCGGAGACATTTCTGGAGCAATAACCTGAAGGAGAAAAGATCCAGAAATAAGAAATCCTTAAATTAAACAGATACAAAAATTCATTGTCTACTATTTTTCTGTTTACTGTTCTGAAAAAAATTATTTTTGTCACAATGTTATGACTCAAAAAGATCAAAAAGTGTGCAAGATATTGATCAACTGGATCTTTTTGCATCCTACAATCTGGATCAGTGTAGAAATCCAACTACATCTTGATTACCGGCAAACTAACCAAATAATACTTGAAGCCCAAATGCCGCCATCATCTGGATAAAGTTGTATATGCCAAATCATCTGAACAATACTGAATCTTGAAAGATAGTGTTCCTAAACATCCTTGGGTTCCATTAAAACCAGATAATATCAACGTTTCATCACATTATGAGCCATGTAACTGATTCCTCAAACTGAGAAACCCAGCCATTTATCATGTGTTCAAAGTAATCTGATGTTGATCAGCAGCATCTGTGGGTCAACCAATATCGGCTGAAAGTGGAACATCACACTCTCGGATTGTCTTCAACCCAAGTTCAACCTTCAAATTATTCCAGCACCACAGCTGATCACCAATATTTACCCAAGTCTTAGTGTTATAAAATCCATGCTTTTTCTTCTCAAAAGTGGGCCCACCTCTCTTCATTCCATCTCAAATTAAATTGTGGTGAATGTTGTTATTATCAGATTAATCACTGCCCAGAATTTGTCGAATGTATCACATCACTACTTTTGATGCACTCCCAAAAAAGAATGAAATGAACAACTTAATTGACTGAATGAAGGGGTGGTACTTCATAATTATATACTGAAAATATTGTAGTGTCCTTTAAACCTTTCACCATGATTAGTTCAAAGAACGTTTAATGTCAGATAGTTTTTTTTAAACAAATTAATTCCTTCTATTCAAACTTTAGTTAGATTTGAAGAATGGTAAATTTTATGATAAACAGCAGTGTTGGGGATTTACAACATCCTGCTTGGTGTTGCCAATCCTATCACATATAGCATAAGAATATCCTTGGTAATGCCAATCCCAACAATCAGAATATCCTTGGTGATGCCAATCCCAAAACACAGCTTTAGAATATCCTTGGTGATGCCAATCCTAAAACACACAGCTTTAGAATATCCTTCATGATGCCAATCCCAACAATCAGAATATCCTTGGTGATGCCAATCCCAAAACACACAGCTTTAGAATATCCTTGGTGATGCCAATCCCAACAATCAGAATATCCTTGGTGATGCCAATCCCAAAACACAGCTTTAAAATATCCTTGGTGATGCCAATCCCAACAATCAGAATATCCTTGGTGATGTCAATCCTAAAACATACAGCTTTAGAACATCCTTGGTGATGCCAATCCCATCAGAATATCCTTGGTGATGCCTATCCCAAAACATACAGCTTTAGAATATCTTTGGTGATGCCAATCTCATCAATCAGAATATCCTTGGTGATGCCAATCCCAAAACATACAGCTTTAGAACATCCTTGGTGAATCCTTGGTGATGCCAATCCCAACAATCAGAATATCCTTGGTGATGCCAATCCCAAAACATACAGCTTTAGAACATCCTTGGTGAATCCTTGGTGATGCCAATCCCAACAACCAGAATATCTTTGGTGATGCCAATCCCAAAACATACAGCTTTAGAACATCCTTGGTGAATCCTTGGTGATGTCAATCCCAACAATCAGAATATCCTTGGTGATGCCAATCCCAACAATCAGAACATCCTTGGTGATGCCAATCTTGTAAGAAGAGTATCACTAATAAAGAGAAACTGATTCCCACCACCACCACCACACCCAGAAAAAAAGGTTCATGTGTACTTACGTCCTCAGATTTTTCCATTTCTTCTAATAAGGACTCTTCCCCTTCAGATACTTGTGATAAATCTTTTACATTTGGTGTGGAGGTCCCCATTGGTTGTGGAGTGATGGGAAGTGACACGTCTTGCTGGAACACAATGTAATTTGATTATAATAAAATGTATACAATTTACAGAAGAATATTTTAAAAACTGACATTTATACACAATACAGGCCAAATACGTATTTCAATATATATGCATGTATACCAAAAGCAAATTTTTAACTGACACCAGAGCTACATCTACAGTTTGCTAATATAGCAAATTACCAAATGATTTTTTGTATACATTACCTACTACCCTATCTCCAAGACCATGACCCTGGGGGGTAAACCCAAAATCCATTAAATGTCTCCTTCCCATGATTGCATACACCAAGAATAGCAACAAAAAAAATATTTGAAAATATCACTGCTGCCAACCTTTTTGCTTATTAGATCTCTGACCACCTTCCAATGACTCTTGGGGAACTAACACTGCATGACCAGTTCATTGTGAGTGCTCCATGCAGGCCAATTTCAGGTGCAGAACAGTATGCAATGATTCATGTATTTACACATGTATGAGGTAAACCTTGGCTGTGTTGGGTAGTGAATTCATCTATGTTAAAATGGAACACTTTTTGACGCTTTATAAATATATGTGAAAGAAATAAATCAGTTAATAAATAAAAACAGTCAGATTTCTTAAATTAATTACACCAACCAATGCATTATTAAACTTTACTGCATATATTGGGTATTTAAGGAAAAGCGGAAAAACTGGCTTATAAATGGGAATCAAACTAATTGTTATGTTAATATCCCTAAAGAGCAATCGTAACCCTTTCTGTTGTATTTTCTTATTATCTTTTATGGAACTGTACCTCTTAGAGCTACCTCAAATGTCCAGTAAGATTGTTTTGTCTGTGATGGGAAACTTGGCATGATGTTTATGTACAATAATCTCTTGATCTATGTGTATTCAACTTACCCAAGTCTTGAGTTCAATGCAAATTAATAAAACACCATAGCAAAAAATTATATGCCTCATATATATATATATATATATATATATATATATATATATATATATATATATATATATATATATATATATATATATATATAACAGTTTTATTAATATTTTTATTATATATAATGCACATTTAAACAAAACATTGAAAAATATTTTTTTTAAAAATAAAATAAAAAAAAATAATCTGATATCTTTTTTACAAAAAATCAACATAAAAAATAATATATCTTGATATATTATTGACAAATGTTTCATATTTCATCAGAACTCAGTTTATATAGTAAAAAAATTATGATGTGCATAATACTTAAAATCAAGTATTTTATAAATAATTAATCATAATGTATTGATAATTATTTAAAAATGCACTTTCATTTTTAAAGAATTAGTTAACTTATTTTTATGATATTAGTTTATACTTTCACTTGTTAAGTTATTCTGTAACTTAGAATAATATAAAAATATTCTTAACTAATTGTAAAAAGGGGACATAATTTTAAAAAAAAAGATTAATGACTGTTGTATAGTGTTTTGGAATTTAGACCTTTTGGATATACCATATTAAAATGGTGAATCCAATAGGTTTCCTCTAGCAGACATTCCATCTCAGAATCAGCTATAATAACAGGTTGAAAGCAGAAATCTTGCAAAGTATGGGAACTCTTGTTAAAATGTGCAGCAACATGAGATGAGAATGATTGATCGATATAATTTTTTTTGTTTGATCTATGTTGGTTCATACGTTTAGATATTTGTTGACTGGTTTGTCCAATATATTGGATACCACAGTTTTTGCATGTGATCAAATAAATAACATTTGATGTTGCACAATTAGTACCACAAAGCATATTAAAAGTTTCTTTCATATTATTACTATGGAAAGTAGTATTTTCATTAATAAAATTACAGTGTGATGAACATCTAGGTCTATTACATTTAGTTGATGATCCTTTTTTATATGTTTTTTCTAATTTAGAATTAATTAAAAAATCTTTAAGATTTTTAGTCCTTTTTAAATCTTCCAATTGTTAATCTCAGTTCAAACAAGACTGTTCCTGCCAAGAGAGTAATAAAAATGATTAACTGTTAAGTTTCACCATAACACTTACAATCACAATGCATTGTGAAAATGAATGTAAACTTGTACCTGCAATGTCTGTTCAGGAGGTATTCTAAGCTGATGAAGTTGGGCTTCCAGTCTTTCTGTTAGTTCTTGACTGACATCAGCCATCGGAATCTTGTGGAGAACTTCTTCTAGAAGTATCTTTTAAAGTGACAAGAAAAACCTTCCCATATAAATAAACGAAGACAACTGAAGCTCTATTCAAAATAGTGACTTTCTTAGCTATCAATGTAACTATTTATTCTCTTACTTCCAGCTCCTTATTTATAAAAAATTACTACCATAACATGATATGGCGAATGGGTGCAATAAATTTAAAGTTAATCAATACCAATGGAAAAGCTATCTAGTTACAAAGGAAGTCAAACACTAGTAGAACAACTGAAAATGACAGTGATAAAAAATAGCACTCGGATATAATCTGCGTAGTTCTAGATAAGAATTCAAAGAATTGGGTATGATGCTCTCTGGTTTAGAACTAATTACATTTTGTTGAAATCCAGTGTGTTATTTTGTGAACACTGCAGAACACACATCTGTAATACCAGACTGAACTTTAATGATGAGGACATTAATCATGTCTTTTGGAATATATATTGTTACAAGTATATTGTCATATATGATATTGCTTTAAGTATATCATATAGAATAATGTCATAAAGGAATTGTCATATATGAATTGGTATATCATGTACAATTTTGTTATAAGTACGTTGATATTTATGATATTGCTATAAGGATATCGTAATATACAATATAGTTATAAGTATCTTGTCATACATGATATTGACATAAGTATCACATACAAATTGTTTTAATTATATTGTCACATATGATACTGCCATATCATATACAATATTATTATAAGTATTTATAGGTTACTGCATTTGTTTGGGAGTGCAGTATTATTTCCTAAAAACGAGTTCAGATTTTCCTATACAAATACAATTTTTAAGATGTACTCATTTCGTTTTCCAACCATAGGCTTAATAATAATGGAATACACTAAAGAAACAATGTAACTGAATTTATGCTGTATTTCAAAACAAATGCTCAACGATAGATTCATCAATAGACAGTAACAATATCAATGTGCACATAGCACTGCCCAATGACCTTTGAACTACACTGCATAATCGACACCACTGTTTTAAAAAATTCTCATTTTGGTCTCAAACAGCCTTTCATAAATTTGGGTTAAACAGCAAACTTAAGAAGATTGTAACGAGATCCAGAATAGTGCTAAAGCTGCTAGAATTGATAGTTCGAATAGGACAGTAGTTAAGTGTAAGAAAGTGTGTGAAACCTAGCTTAGTGCTTGGAATAAGTCCTTACTTGGATTGACAAAATTCAGTCTCACTCTGATGGATGAACAAGAACTATTTATGAGGTACATTGACCATACTTTTTTTAAAAATGCCCCTCGCCTTAGCCCAGTTAGTTCTAGTGTTGTAGCGAAATGTATTCATCAATACATCAGTAGCCAGGCCTAGCTTTGATATCAATTACATTGACAAACAAACTCTTGCCCGTTCACAAACATATGTTTTGACAGCTGATTGACCATTAACCCTTTTCCGAGTAAGGTTGCAACTATCAATTTCCTGCATGATATCCTTTGATGATAAAACATACAAACATGTGTTTTAAGATCAGAATCGGTGATCTGGATATATATTAACTGCCTCTTGTACACTATTTTGTCATAAAATTAGTTTGAAACTGTAAGTGAACCAGTAGGCCTAACGGGAAATAATGGCAGACTTCGCCAAGTCTGGGATGTACCAGTTTATTAGATTGTCTGTTTTCGTAAATCATCGGGCAAATATTTTCAGAAAAATATACCAATCATTGAAAGGAAAGCCACGGTATTATTTTATTAACGATTTAACTTTAAAATGCAAAGTATGTAGGTCAGAAATTGTGGGAGTGTAGTGGTTGTTTAGGGGTGGGGTTCTTCTTATAGACTTTAACGAATTATGAGAAGTTCCCCTGGTCCTTATTCAGAAGGTTAATTCTGGACACTATATTATTTATTGACTAAATATATTTATGGCTACGAGCCCCCAGTCAGCAATGCCGACAGTTAAATTAAAAGAAATACAAAGATGAAATTTAAACAATAACAATTTAATAAATGAAATTTAAAAGAATTTAAAGTAATCAATGTCTCTCTTTCACCCAATGATCCCTTTGATCATCATTTGAGTTCACAGTGTGAGGAGATTTTTCCCTTCTTGAGTGCTACTCATCTAAATCTCTTCGTTCCCTTGTCTTTCTCTCCTTTCGTGATCTCCACTTCCGCTTCCTCTTCTATAATCCTTGTTCCTTGCTGTTATCTTGACTTCCGGTTCCTCTTCTAGTATCCGGAACCCTTGACGGTATCCCTTGAGGTCACCCGAAATTCACTCGGTATCTCTCACCGTCACCCGAAATTCTCTGAACTTCTCTCGTCCCCCGAAATTCTCTGAAATTCTTTCATCCCCCGAAAGATTCCTGATCGAAGCTATTTCATGAATTTCCTAAATTCCGCCAATTTTTACGAATGGCTAACGGAGTGTGTGTCACTGCGATTCTTAAACACCAACTGACGAATTTCAGGCTTGTACAAGTCTTATGCCAGTTTCTCGAATCAAGTCCCACCTACAACGCATCCCGATTGGATGGCGACGGACTCTGGTCATTTGATCGAACTGTCAATCATAAAAATGTCAGTCTGTGTGTCCCCATGTACTGTCCAGCCTACCATTGTCGGCTTCCGGCTCTTTGAAGTTGTCTACGTCACGTGTTCCCATGTACAAAGATTCCCGCCAGATTTCCACTCAAGAGCTCAAACAAAGACTGGGTTACGTAAGAGGATTAGCCAACTTAGGTACTTGGAAAAACAAAGCTTACCTGGCTCCACTTACAGACTTATAAATAATTGTATAATACAAGGGGTTGGGGTAAAACATCACATTCCCCCCACGCTTGAGAATAAAATCAGGATTTTATTCACTCAAACTAAAAAAGCAAAAGTGTTACACGATATAAAGAACAAAATCAGCAAAATGAACTAAATGCTAAACTGAGTATGAACACGAAAATATAACAAATGATCTATATCATTTCGGTGCTTCTACTCATGAAATCTGCGCCTACATTTTCCGATCCTTTCACGTATCTGATCTGCATCTGGTACTGCTGTAAAAACAGCGACCATCGCATCAATCGACCATTGGACAACTTTGCCTGCGCCAGATAGGCGAGTGGTTGGTGGTCGGTCTCCAATATGAACTTACGTCCATATAGGTATCGCTCGAACCGTGATATGCCGAACACGATTCCGAGACATTCCCTCTCCAATACTGAGTAATTCTTCTCAGCAGCAGACAACTTCCGGCTGCCGTATGCGACAGGAAAAAGCGTCTTGTCATGCTCCTGGAGCAGTACTGCTCCCAGTCCCGTGTCGCATGCATCGGTGCGCAGAACGAATTCTTTATCCAAGTCCGGTAGACGAACAACTGCGTCGGATGTAAGTCTATCCTTTAGCGTTTGGAATGCGTGCTCACACGCATCTGTCCAAACGAACTTACTCGGGGTCCGTTTCTTGGTTAGGTCAGACAACGGGCCCGCAATCGCGCTGAAATTAGCGACATACCTCCGGTAATATCCGGCCAGTCCCAGGAATGACCTCACTTCCGTTTTCGTGGTGGGGCGTGCGGCGTTTCTCAACTGCTCCACCTTCGACTTCTATGGAGACAGCGTGCCTTGGCTCAGGGTATGTCCTAAATAGTCTAATGTCCTGAAACCAAGGTGACATTTGGAAGGGCGGGCTGTCAAGCCCTCCTGACGTAGCCGCTCCAAAACATCAGCTAACAGAGCGAGATGTTCACCCCATGTCTCTGTAGCTAACAAGAGGTCATCCATGAAGTTGTGGACACCCCTATCGCGCAAGGGCTCCAACAACTTCCGCATCATTCTGGTAAAGACGCTGGGCGCGTTTTGTACCCCGAACGGCATCACCAACCATTGGTATGTCCCGTCAGGAGTAGCAAAAGCAAGCTTCGGTCGGTCTTCTTTCCTTACCGGAATTTGCCAATACCCCTTGGACAAATCCAGTTTGGAAAAATATTTCGCTTTCGAGACCGAAGCGAAGATATGTTCGGGGTCAGGTAGCATTTCAACTTGAAATTCTGTCACCTGATTCAGCTTCCGGTAGTCGACGCAGAACCGATGGGTGCCGTCCTTCTTCTGCACTAAGACTACTGGTGAGCTGTACGGAGAGTCGGCAGGTTCGATTACTCCCAGAGCAATCATCTGCTCGATTTCTTCCCTTACAACTTGTCGTTTCGCGTGGGGCAAGGGGTAGGGTTTACGCTGAACTGGTCGGTCGTCCACCATCTTTAACCCGAACTCGACAAGCGTCGTCCTCCCGGGTTTTTCTGTTAGCACGTCGGAATATCCGGCCAGCAAGGTCTCTATCTCGTTCCGCTGCCCTTCAGTTAACATGGGGTCACACTCCACGTCCGACGGAGTCTCGGCCCTCGTTAATCGACAGCTCGGGACAGTGTTAGCACCTTCCGTATCGCCTTCGATATCCTCGGTGACTATCGCTGCGACAACAAAATCGCTGGCGGTCTCCCTTTCCCGGTACCTCTTGAGCAAATTGGCATGGTACAATTTCTCTTTCGTCGGTAGCTGTATCCGGTAGGTTTGACCTCCGACCTTCTTGGTGACGACGTATGGACCCCTCCAGGAAACTTGCAACTTGTTGTGTTCCTGGGGCAACAACAACAACACTTTGTCCCCTACCTCAAACTGACGTGGTTTTGCGCGCTTATTGTAATTTTTTGCCTGTTGCGCCTTAGCTCGTTTGAGATTTTCTTGCGCGAGAGAACAAACCTCTTCCAGTTTGTTGCGCAAGTCCGCGACGTACTGGTAGGTAGTGCGTACTTCCTCTACAGCGTGGTCGTCTGTCCACAGCTGTCTCAGTACGGCGATTGGGCCGCGTACGGTTCTCCCGTACAAGAGTTCAAAGGGAAAGAACCCCAAACTCGCTTGCGGTACTTCCCGGTATGCAAAAAGCATGGCCGGAATATACCGGTCCCAATCCTTGGGGCGGCCTTCGCACAATTTCTTGAGCGTGTTTTTCAAGGTCCCATTAAACCGTTCGACCAATCCGTTACATTGGGGGTGATACGGTGTAGTCGTGAGGTGCTTAATCGACATGAGACGATTCACCTCCGCCATCACACGACTCATAAATTGTGTTCCTTGATCGGTCAAGATCTCGTCGGGCACTCCGACTCTTGACCAGATCGCAAACAGAGCTTCCGCGACGGTTTCCGTGTCAATGTTACGCAACGCAACGGCCTCTGGATAGCGTGTAGCATAATCGACAACCGTTAAAATATATCGATTTCCGTGCGCAGACGCGGGTTTTATCGGTCCGATTAAATCCATGGCAACACGTCTAAATGGTTCATCGATAAGGGGCGTACTCCCCAAAGGGATGGGTCGCTGATCCGTTTTCGGTGCCATTCTCTGGCATTTGTCACAGGAGAGACAGAACCGTTTTACGTCTCCCTGGACCCCTGGCCAGTAAAACTCTTTTACAAGACGGTCACGCGTCTTAGCAATTCCCATGTGTCCACCCATGAGACTCTCGTGTGCAAGTTCCAGTACTTCGCAATGCTTTTCCTTTGGCACGACGACTTGCTTGAAGTGTTCGTTGTGTTTCCTGGTGTGGCGATACAAGATTCCCTTCTTGTAGACAAACTTCACCGCGCCGTTCGGAGTTTCCCTTTCTGTTCCCGCTTCTGCGTGTTTGTGCAACTGCGCCAGAGTTGCGTCCTCCTGTTGCAGCTTCCTTAACTCCGCTGGAATAACATTACTAACCGGTGTCGATGTAACTTGGATTGGCTTTTGTTTCGGCTGTCGACTCATGGCCCTGGTTTCAACAGCACTCACTGGCATAGGTGTGCAGGTTTCGGGGTTCGGCTGGGGTAACACATAATGGCAACCCAATATGACGTCATGTGATAGCCCCTCCAAGCAAGCAGCTTCAATTTTCCCCTTCACGTATGGTGAATCGAGGTCAATGACAGCTACTGGTAATGAGTCACGCGCGCAGTTCGCGTACTGAACTTCTATTACCTCCCCTGTATAGTCCTCCGGCTCGACATATTTCTTGTCGACAAGCGCGGGGACGCTGCACCCAGTGTCATACAAGATGGTGGCGCCTTCACCATTGACAGTTGCGGCCGCAAGGTTGGCTGGGTTGCGACTCGCTTCCGGCACACATTCCTTCTTAGCTACGACATTCACCTGGGTCTGCCTGCCCTTGGGACAGTCCCTGGCAAAATGCCCCAGGCGCTTGCAATTAAAACATGTCGGCGGCCCTCGCCGACTTGCAAGTCCTGGTTTCGTGGGTGAGGCCTGTCCAGGTCGATAGGCGGCAGCCCTACCTGTAGGTGCCCCTCCGACCTTCCCGTCGCCCTGACGGTTACGGACAGCCGGCTCAACCTCCCCCATACGACGCGACTCAGAGGGTCGGGGTCGGTCAGCAACCCCGGAACCTCCACTCTTCGAGTGCGCCTGCTCGTATCGCTCCGCCATGTTAGCGATCTCTTCGAGCGTCCGGTGTTCTCTTTCTGCTAAGAAAACTGTCAACTCGTGACGGTAAGTACCCAGGACATGTTCCTTGAGTATTACCTCGCGTAGCCCTTCGTACGTGCGTTCGACTTCGGCCATTTTCATCCACTTCTCAAATAAACCTCGAACACGGTTGTGGAATTGAGAGTGAGTCTCTGTTACCTTTTTCACCGAGTCCCGGAAAAGTTTCCGGTAAGTCTCGGCGGTCAGCCGGTAATGGCAGAGAAGCGCCTTCTTGAGGGCAGTGTAGTCATCAGCCTCTTCTGCAGTTAAGCCGTGGTAGACTTCCCGAGCTGCACCTTGCAAAAAGGCTGAGACATTAATGGCCCAGTGCTGTTCAGGGACCTGATGAGCGCGTGCGAGTTTCTCAAACTGGACGAGAAAATCGTCAATAGCCTCCTCCCTATCATTGAAGCGTGACATGTTGATCTGGACTATCCGGTGGTCGATGAAAGGTCGGCCGGTTGTTCCAGAGCTTGTACTGGCGTCGTCCCGTCCATTGGTCCTAGCTTCAACTCTGACCTTTTCCATCTCCAGAGTGTGAGCGAGTCTGGCTAGCTCCAGCTCTTTCTGGGCGTCTCGGTCCGCTGCTATCTTGGCTAACTCTTGGTCCGCGGCTATCTTGGCTAACTCTTGGTCCGCTGCTATCTTGGCTAGTTCTCTCTGGGCTTCTCTTTCCGCTGCTTTTTCGGCCTTCCATTCCTTGATCCTCTCTTCTATAAAGGTTGCCAGGCGATCTCCCTCGTATCCAAGATCTTCCGACCCCATGGCGCGGTATTCCTTTATCATTTGTCGTTCGGTAGCCATTATACTAATGTAAAGTGATACCTTGTCTCAAAATTCAAACAATATACAGATATTTGTAATACCAGTTTAAATACTTACCTGTCGACAACAACTAGTTTCGTTCAGGTAAGATATTTGTTCGATATCTGCTTCACACGTACTGCTATGAATGGAAGATCTACAAAGCCTGCACATATGACAATAAAAATACAAGATGAGAAAATCACAAAATTTCAAATACAAAGAATGGAAAATATCTCACACTGTTCACTAATACTTCTACCAATAACTTTAAGTCCCAAAATAATATATATGTCTAATTCATATCCCGGACGAAGCGCCCACTGTGGGGGTGTAGTGGTTGTTTAGGGGTGGGGTTCTTCTTATAGACTTTAACGAATTATGAGAAGTTCCCCTGGTCCTTATTCAGAAGGTTAATTCTGGACACTATATTATTTATTGACTAAATATATTTATGGCTACGAGCCCCCAGTCAGCAATGCCGACAGTTAAATTAAAAGAAATACAAAGATGAAATTTAAACAATAACAATTTAATAAATGAAATTTAAAAGAATTTAAAGTAATCAATGTCTCTCTTTCACCCAATGATCCCTTTGATCATCATTTGAGTTCACAGTGTGAGGAGATTTTTCCCTTCTTGTGTGCTACTCATCTAAATCTCTTCGTTCCCTTGTCTTTCTCTCCTTTCGTGATCTCCACTTCCGCTTCCTCTTCTATAATCCTTGTTCCTTGCCGTTATCTTGACTTCCGGTTCCTCTTCTAGTATCCGGAACCCTTGACGGTATCCCTTGAGGTCACCCGAAATTCACTCGGTATCTCTCACCGTCACCCGAAATTCTCTGAACTTCTCTCGTCCCCCGAAATTCTCTGAAATTCTTTCGTCCCCCGAAAGATTCCTGATCGAAGCTATTTCATGAATTTCCTAAATTCCGCCAAGTTTTACGAATGGCTAACGGAGTGTGTGTCACTGCGACTCTTAAACACCAACTGACGAATTTCAGGCTTGTACAAGTCTTATGCCAGTTTCTCGAATCAAGTCCCACCTACAACGCATCCCGATTGGATGGCGACGGACTCTGGTCATTTGATCGAACTGTCAATCATAAAAATGTCAGTCTGTGTGTCCCCATGTACTGTCCAGCCTACCATTGTCGGCTTCCGGCTCTTTGAAGTTGTCTACGTCACGTGTTCCCATGTACAAAGATTCCCGCCAGATTTCCACTCAAGAGCTCAAACAAAGACTGGGTTACGTAAGAGGATTAGCCAACTTAGGTACTTGGAAAAACAAAGCTTACCTGGCTCCACTTACAGACTTATAAATACATGTATAATACAAGGGGTTGGGGTAAAACATCACAGAAATGTATGGGACAATGCTATCTTGTGGAATTCGCGTGATGCGCTTTTAAGGTCTAAGCTGTTTTCCGACTTGACACGTATTTGCGAAAATACGGGCGGAAAAAACAGCAAATCAGATACTATTTAACTATTGCCTAAAATTACTACAAGGACATAGACAAATAAATAAACCATAAATTTGCAGTCCTGTCAATGGACTGTTGTAATGAAACTATATTAAAGTGATTACATTATGAAAACCACTCCATCTAAAAATAGATGCACTCACGTCTGTGCTGATTCTGTTGGAAAGAAGGGACTGCAACTTTTGATGGTGGGACTCCTACTTTTACCAAAATGGGAGTCCTGGACTCCTAGTTTTAAAATATTAGCGAGACCTCTGATACTATTTTTTGACACACGTGTCATTAAAGATGAAGCAGTGCAATATGGAAAAATACTGAACAATTCTGACAATGTAAAGTTAATGGAGAAAACAAATGAGCATATTATAAATCATCATATATGATATTGTTCTAAATGAAATTTATTGTGCAATATTGTACTTATTACCTTTAACCTTGTACCTATAACCGTTTACATGTATGCATATTTCAAAGATACATGTGTATTTGAAGAAACAATAAAACTTACTCTGAACTCTTCTCTCTGTGCATCCAGTTGCATCTGCAGTAGTTGCTCCTGTTCAGGGTTGCCACTCTCAAGAGTTTCTTCATTTGCTTTAATAGCGCTGACAGCGGTCATGATGTCCTGCTTTACCTGCTCCAATTCATGCTCATGATCGATCCTCAGGATGTCAAACTCATCCTGCAGAGTGGCTATCCGGTCCTCATAATCGGCTACAAGACCAGTCTTCTGTTTTTCATACTCCTCCAAGAATTTCTCAACTCTCTGAACAACTGTGTTAACCTCTTGCCTCAAAACATCAATGTGGACATTCTGACGCTCTTTTGAATTTGACACTTCCTGCTGGAATGTCTTTTCCAATTTCTTCAACTGAGTTTCAAACTGATCTTGTGAAACAGACCGAAGTTTTTTTATTTCTGATTCCAACAGCTCCAGCACTGCACTTTCATCCTGATATTTGTTTTCAAGGATTTCTTCAAATGTTGTCAGTGATGCCTGAATATCACTAGCTGTCTCCTTTGTGATCTCAGATGGAAGTTCAACTGTCTGACCAGCTTCTAGTTTCAATTTAATATCTCTTAATTCCCCATGATATTGTAATTTCAGTTTATAAGTAGTGTATGTCAGCTGAGCCTGACACATAGCTTCTCGTACCAGTGTGGCTGTGTATGCATCAATCGTCTGTGGGTATGCCTCAAGATCTGGGATGACTCCCACCAAATCAGCTATTCTGCTGCTGGCACCACTTAAAGCCTCCCTATCAACACCTCTTTTGCGTAAATCAGCAGCCAATGCCTGTTTGTTTTCAGCCTCTGTCAACAATATCTGTCCAAGGCTTTGAACAAAGTCTTGTAACTCTTCACCATCTCTTCTTTCCAAGAACTGTGCCTCTGAAACATCTGGTGACTGACTATAAAGATCTGCAACAACAGAAAACGTTCCCTCTAAAACTGCTTTCTGAACAGTGATTCCAGCCAAGTCTTCAGCAACACTGTTAATAGAGTATCTTAAAACTTTGTGATCTATGTCTGGTGAAGCTGTTTGAACATAACACTCATACTCTTCCCTAAAAATTGCAACTACATCTTCCATTTCTGCATATATATGATCAACAATACTCTGAAGCTTCGCTTTTTCAACAGAGTCAGAAGTGTTCAAAGCTTTTTTAAACTCTTCCACCTGTTTTAACACAAGCGAAGAAATTTTATTACATACAACATCTACTGTTGGAGAACCTGGGCCTTTCTCTATCTCTATCAACTGTATTAAAATTGTCATTGCCATTGGTTCATATTCATTCACAATATCAAGAATCTTTTTGCGCCTTGATTCTAACTGTTCAAATGCAAACTTTCTTTCTCTGGTCACAAGTAACGGTAAATCATCTGTATTTCCACACTGAGAATAAAACTTCCTTTTCACCTGTTGCAATGCATGAGTGATTTCACCTTGTATAACAGCCTTTGTTATGATATGATTTGAAAATTGGTCCATATTTTCAGCAAATTTTTTCAAATGTTGGGCCAAAGAGGAGTCTAACTGAGAGCGTATAAATATTTCTGTTGCCAATACAGCAGGACTATCGGAAACTTGTAGAGCTGAAAGAATTTCAGCATTAGCTAAAATTTCACTCTCTGGCATGATAGCACAGGAGGCAATCTGTCCTTCTAACACTATTCTTTCTGCTAGCAGAGCTGCATATGAGGAGACAACATCCATGTCAGCACCATTAATGGATTGATGCATGTCTGTCGAGTCCACTCTCCTCTGCAACTCAAGAATCTGAAGATTTACATCATGAATTTCCCTGAGAAGCGTGTCTTTATATATACTGCCGCTTTGCTGCCTCTGAACAAGAACTGCCATTTGAACCAAAATCATTGCCTCAAATGCCAGTCTGTCCCCATACAGATGAAGTTTGTCCTCATATTTTAATGTGCTCTTCCTTGCTGCTTTTTCCTTTCGCCCAAGCAAGTGCTGAAACTTTGATTCTTGTTTTGCAAGCTTGCCAGCTATTTCCCAATCTGACTCAATCAAGTTGTCCACATGTTCAACATATTCTGTCAACCCATTAAGCTTTTGCTGGATGACCTTAATTTCCTTTGCATTGAGTTCTTCATGTTTATCGACCAAAACTGTAAGTTCAGCCATCCTTTCCCTGACCTTATGTAAACATTCCTGGAAAGCCCAAGTATTATCTGAAAACTTTGGTGCTTCTCTTTTACCCCTCCTCACTTCCTCTGACAGTCTCCTGGTTAACGAATCAATTTGGTCACCACACTTTATCAAGGTCTTCCTCAACTCTCCTTCAGTCTCGAAGCTCTCTGCTTCAGGACCTCTACCTGATGCTTCAGACATATCACTCATATCCAATGTAATGTCTTTCAGCTTGCTATTAGTAAGCTCCAGCTGCTGCTTCATTTCCTTCAGTTTGGAAATAAGCTGGGAATTATCAGAAATATCTGTCATCAAACTTTCATCTTTTGTGTCCTCATCACTTTCCGTCTCTTCCTCTGATTCCTCCTCTGACTCAGAATAGAATTCAGAATCATCTGATTCTGATCCGTCCTCACTATGACCATCTGCAGACTGTTTAGGTTCCTGTGACTGCAGTACCTGTCCAATTGCGCTAATCTTTTCATCGAGTAAACTAAGTTGTTCTTCAATCTCCTCCGAAATGACTTTTGAAGAAGCCGGAATGCTAGTCATTGGCTTCTTCTGTATTCGAATTTTGTGCTTGGAGGCCAAGGTGTCAATCTTTGAATTAAGACTCTCTAGTTTGGTTTTATACTTTAGTTCAATGATGTTCACTGACTCCTTTGCATCAGCATCTTCTTTCTCAAGTTTTTTATACTGATCTTGCAAGTCCGAAAGATCTTTTCTTAGTCGTTTCATCTCATCATCAGCATCATCATATTTTTTCTGCAAAGCATCGTTTTCTTTCTGGACTACCTCAAGCAACTGAGAATTCTCAGATTTCACATTATGCTCCTGAATTTCATCCACAGCAATGCCATCTTTCAAGATGTCTGTAACTGTATTACATTTTCTTCCCAGATCTTCCATCATTTCAGCTACAACTACCAGCTTTTTCTTCTGCTCTCCTTCTTTAATCTGTGGAAGGATCATCTCAAACGTTTTTCTCATACCAAGAACAGCATCGCTGAGCTGATTCACTTCTGACTCAGCATGAACTAAAGTGTGGAGTATAGCATTCACTTGCTCACTATCATCTGATGACAATTTATCAAGCCCAAGTTTCTCACTCTTCTTCAAGGCCTCTCTCAACTGCATGACTTCTGCCTCAAGTTCCTCCACATCTATCTTCAAATCATCTCTGTCCTTCAACAACTTCGAATGATCTCCTTTCTCAACAAAAATCTTTTCTCCTAGGTCAGTGTTCTCTTTTCTCAAGTCCTCCATGTGTTTTCTGATGGATGCATTCTCTTTCTCCATGCGAGTGAGTTGAGACTGATATTGAGAAACTGATTTCTCCAATTCCTTCAATTTCTTTTGGATACTGTCTCGTTCCTTCTGTAGGATCTCAACATTATGTTGAAGTTCAGAATTTTCTTCAACCTCTGCATTCAACTCATCATTCAACTCAACCATTTTTCTGTCATTTTCAATCATCTTCTCCTCAAGCTGGGCAATGATGTCATCCTTCTCTCTCATTATATCAGTAATATTACTAGTCAAGGAATCAGACATAGTAGTTTTTCGCTGTGCCTCCATCAGCTTCTTCTTTGTGTCCTCCAGATGATGTTCCATATCATCTCTCTCCTTTGTATACTCTTGAATCATGTCTCTTATTTGCTGCTCATAGTCACTTTCCATTTTCTTACATTGTACATCCTTTTCACTAAGTTCTATCTTCAAAGCACTCACATGTCTTTCTGAGTCATCTAGTCTCTCTTTTGCTTGCCGATATTCCTGTTCAACAGCTTTCAGTTTCAAAATCTCTCGTTCATAGTCCCTTAGTTTATTCTGATCAGCCTTCAACTCATTTTCCATTCGTCTACATTCTTTCTCTTTCATCATCAAGTTATCTCTGTGTCGTTCCATCTTGTGAATGGCTTCTTTTGCTTGACTTTCCAAAGTTCTAACTTTTTTGCTCCAGTCATTTGAGGCTTTAAGGAATCTATCCTTCTCCTGCTTGAGGTCCCTGAGTGCTTCAGACAAAGCTTTTTCTGTTCCTGTCAATTTGGAATTAGACATATCCAGTTTGGATTTCAGACTATCAATTTCAGATTTTTGTCGCTGAATGCTGTCCTTGCTTTCCTTCAGCTGTCTCTTTAAGATGGGAATCTGTGGCAAAGAAAACATGCAATTAAATTAAGCACACTTGGTCTGAATACTACAATTATAATATTTTTCATGCAGCAGCAAATTTATAAAACCTGATAATATCAACTTAAAAACATGAGAAACTGTACATAATATAAAAAATAAATATGAAGATCAAGTAAGCCTTTTACAGATGTTTGAATTGGCATAACATTACAAGATGTGTACAGTAACAGCTTAAAATTTATTACCGTATTTTTCAGCCTATAAGTCGATACGTTTTGACTTGAAAGTCAGGTCTTCATCTTATACTCTGAATCAACTTATATATGTATTATGTCATTAAAATTGCTTTGACTTATATATGGATTATGGTACCCAGTATGCTATTAAAATTGCTCTATAATCGGCATAATCGAAAACAGGTCACATAGAAGTGCAATTTTTTTAAAAATTACTATGTCAATAAATTGTTATAAACTAATATGACTGCATTTATAAGTTTTGTCATTATTAAGTTTGCGTTCTGCATGCATTTTCTTATTTCTCAAACATGAAATAAAAGAAAACAATTACTGGTTTAAAACAATCACCAGACCACATAGCACACTTACAGTCTATACTCTATATTGTACTGTACTAATTCAAAGCATATTGTTTATTTCTAAAAAAAAAGATATGAAATAATTTTGTTTTATTCATCCTTTTTAACCATATCTCATTCCTCCTGATCATGTTTTAGCAACTGGTTCAATGATATTTGATTTTTCAGTATACTGTTGGACACACGCGAGCAATTACCAACATAGCTTATTCAGTGATCTAATTGATCTTACAAAGGGATGTAATCCATATTAACTCAAGTGTTCTATGATTATTTATAAAATACCATAGATTATGCTTTCTACTGAATCCCCCAAGTCATATGTTAATAATTGTATTTGACAAAGTTTCTCAAATAAATATGGTTTAAACTAAAATCAGATATATAGCTGGACTACTCATAGATCGTCAATGATCCATTTTTAGTTTTGCATTTCAGTTTAAAGCAAATGGTAATGTCAATACATCACCTATATTCATTCTTAACCAGCTGTCATTTTGGTGTCTCTCTTTGATTATACCAGTAGTTGATAAATTGGTCTTTGGTTTCCAACAACAATCAAAGCCAGTTGCTGCAATTGGTTAAACCCTGATATTGGCTTTGGCTACTGATACTAGTTACTGTATTGCTGGTACCCCATTGTTCTTTATGATTAATCCACATCAATTATGTTACCAATTTTTAATATTATGTAGATTAAGAACTAGAGGAAATGATGCCCACTCCTTCCTCTGGATGTAAATAATGAATTGAGCCAAGGGCATTGTTTTCATTGCTACAATACTGGCACATTTTAATGAGTTAAGTAAATTTTGATCAATCTTTCCAGTCATAACCATTCCAATAAATATCCCTGTACAAATCATACAACTTATCTCACAATGCCTCCAATCAAATCACGCAAGTCTTACACAGCGGCTTTTAAGCTGGAAGTTCTAAAGTTTGTGCCAGAGAAAGGTGGGAATATGGCTGCTCACAGGAAATATGATGTAAGTGAAAAATGTGTCTGAGATTGGTGTAAAGCTAAGGTTGCATTATGCACTACAAAAAAAAGAAAAAAAAGAAAGCAAATCATGTCTGCAAAGCAAGATGGATAAATATTAATGATAAATTTGAAGAATTTGTCTTGACACAATGTGCTGTGTGTCATGGAATGAACTCTGATCTCAGACTCAAGGCAAAGAAAATCGGAACTGAATTAGGAATTGAAAGTTTCAGTGGAAGTGTGTCATGGTGTTTTAGGTTCATGCAAAGAAGGGGACTTAGCATAAGACAATGCACTACTATGGCAAAGAAACTACCAGTAGACTTTCTGAAAAAAACTGAACAATTTCCTTGAGTACGTCCAAGACAAGATTAAGACTGACAATTTGGAAATGACTACCATTTTTCATTCCGCTACAGAAGATGAAGACTTCGAGGGATTAATTGAATTTGGAGATGATTAAGTGAACTCTTAATCATTATTTTCTTAATTAGAATGTGGAACAGTACTACTACAGGTAATAAAATGAATTAGAACATTGATGTGCTTTCAATTATAACTGACATGTTAAATAATATGTATTATAAAACTGTTCATTCTTGTAAATTTGATACAGCATTTTATAGATATGTTAAAGTTAAATAAAAAGTATTTTTCATCTGTAACTTTTGTTTTCTGTTTCTTAATTTTCTTCACATTTCTGATTTCCCTATCGATAGCCTCATATCCCTATTGTTAGCCTCACTGAGTTTATCTCATCTGTTGAATCTTGCACTCAAGACTGGTTTCAACTGGAATAATCAGGTTAAAGCTTTAGACCTTTAATTAACATGTACATAGCATGCACAGCCATCTGGCTCTTGTTGCAATGTACATCATAATTAAAGCAAGCATGGACTGTTTATTCAGCTGTGTCAATTGATAATGAAATATAGCACTGCCTTGTACAGGAGTAAAATCACAAGCATGTTAGCATCGGTGATGGAATTTCATGATTACCAGTAATATGGAATATCAGTGATACCATCAATATTCATGAAACTTGAAGTTACTAGTGTAAAATACGAAGCAAAGTTCTTGACCTGACCTCATCTTATACTCCCATTACGGATCACTGCCATCTCACCTCTGCCTGCGTGGGTTCGAATCTCGGATTCAGCCAATGTGGGCATGTGAGAAAGCTTGCCAGTAGCTTCTCGTGGGTCGGTGGTTCTTTCCAGGGTTTTTCCCAGGTTCTTCCTCCACCATTAATACTGGCCGCCATGTATAGCCTATTGTGTGCTGAAAAATGGTGTTAAACCCTACAACAACAACATCATCTTACACTCTGAATAGACTTATATATGGACGAAGGATGGAAAATTAACAAAATCAGTAAATACGACGTATACTCTGCACTGACTTATAGGCCGGAAAATACAGTACAGAACTTTTCTGGGTCACTGATGATCAATGAAAACTGTACAGGGAAGATCATAAAACACTTTTGCTGTAATCCAGCAAAACCTTGTGAGTCTCAATAACTGCACCACTCTTGAGGTGAAGCAGCTCTACAGAAAGAACAACAGAAACCATGAGCACATGTCTTAGCCATGACCTCTAAGTCTCTGCAAGGCTTCAAAAGAAAAAGATTCCCCCTTGTAAGGTTATGGTAACTAATTTAGCTCTAAAGCCTCTGAAGACCAATGTCTGACACCTGGCACACGTCGATCAATCCCAGGCGCTTAGCAATCTGGGTTCAATAACCAGTATTCTATGTTCCATGACCAGTGACAGACCTTCACCCACTGCAGACCTGTCTACGCTTTCCTGGCTCCATCAGTAGGCCAGAAGAAGTCTAGCAGCATGAAATGATGACCATGCTTCCTTTGCATCAGTAAGGAAGGGCTCAATATTGGGCTAGCAATTTCCAAATGTCAGAAAGTGCCAATCATCCTTCCCTCAAGAGACCTCCCCCTCTGTGAAAGCTGGTGGCTTTCTAACTCTAGACACCTACCTCACTGAATCAGGTAACATCTGAACACTGGCAATTACTGTTATTAAATCAGGTGACCTTCATACACTAGGAAGTGACTTAACTGCAGTTAACTTCCGTACACCAGGAAGTATCCTAGCCACCTATCTCATTGAATCAGGTGACTTTCGTACATCAGGAAATGATATCATTGAATCAGGCAGCTTCCATATACACCAGGTCATACCTTAGCTACAGCTGAATTCCATATACCTTAGCCCTCTCCCAGGAACAGAGGGGGTCACCCTGAGATTTAGATGAAGAGGCATGACCCTTCTTCTTGGCCCAAACCAACTAGGGAACCATTCCTGTGTAAACATTCCATGCTTGCAAGACAGTTGGTTTGAGTGTTCCACACTACTTTGCTATTCACACCTTCACTAATACCTTAAGGCATTATTACATACATACATACATACACACACGCATGCACGTACACACACTCACACACACACACACACACACAATAAACTGGAACAACTAAAACAGCAGAAAATGTTGACCATAATACTGGTTTATATCAGAGCAATGAAACACAAAAAACAACATTCAGAAACCTGAAAATCAATGAAAATGGACAAAGATACAAGAAAATACAGCAAGGACATTGGAGAAATTAACAAACATGACATAAAAAAGGATATGACTAACAGTAGAAATGCCAAATGTTACCTAAAATAATGGTGTTGAGGACCATAGAGACACATTTTTAATGTATGCAGTAGAAAGAAACGAAGGAAGATATTCTGACTATCAGACATGGACTAAGGTATATCAGACTGGGATCACTGATCATATTTTTAATGAAGACCTCAAATTCTTTTTTTTCCAACAAATATTTTTTCATCCTATTTCCCTGTTAGAAACATGAACACATCAATTTCATTGAATTTTTGTGTTAGCAATCTGCATGCATATATGAACTGTTTTTACACAATATGACTGCCATCTGAATATAAATTATACTTTTGAAGCAGTTATATAGATTTGGTTCAAAATGTGTGTTGTCCTAAAACAACTCAGCATACATAGAGGGGTGAGGTGGACACAAATTAGTACAGGTGGCAAGGTCATGTAAACAACATTCCAGCTCTAACAAGGGTAAACTTAGAATCATAAAGTTGACAATGTCCGTATGGATATATTGCTAAAAAAAAAGGTGGAATTTACATCTTGCTATGTTTATATATTTTAAGTAGACACAAAAAAAATTTAAAAATTTAAAACTGCTCTGAGATAATTATTACATTATTTCTTTTACATTTATGTATCAGGTTTTTACCTATGTTATGGCTCTACACATTTGTACACACACTGTGTAAGATAAATTGATGCATAATGTTTCAACATCTTGTTCAAAACTAAAATTAACATTGCCACAATAAATACACCATCAAAGATCATCTCATCAAAGTATTTATTATCGCTGATCTTAAAGGAATAATGAATCAGTAAGTAACTGAAATAAATGGTGACCTCCTGTTTTCAAAGAGGGATAATCATGCGTGTGATAGGCATTGCTTTATAACAGGCTACCTTCAATTCTGATTCGAGTTTTTTGTTTTTGTTTACCCTGACCTTGAAACTAGCAATAACCACTAATCAGAACTGAATATAGCCATTTCACTGCATGACAAACCAATGTGTATACCCTCAAAACTCAATCCAAAGACAAGATAGGAAGCAATGATGTAAAAATGACCATTAAATGAACACTAAGTACCAATTAGTCTGCATTATTCAGTCAAAGTTACTGTTTGTCATTTCCTAATGATGAAAAAATATTGCCCAAAGCATTGGCCAGCATTAAAAAAAAAAACAAAGTGTTCATCCATTTTGGTTAAATGAAAATAGAAAGTTACCTATTAGAACACTCCACAAATATTAATTTATGAATAAAACAGCATTTAGATTACAAACCAAATTCCAAACAATGTGAAGTCGATAAATCATACATTTACTTCTATAATTTCAAACTGCAAGTATAAACATTCAACAAGAGTACCTTGATGACACATTATATGCTCACCTGTTTTTAATACACCTTGATATAAATAACAGATATTTTTCTGAAGAAATAATTTTTCTCTATTGTGGAACAGTAATCTTTGACCATTCGATCTCAAAATCCATAGGCTTCATCATTACCCTAAGTGCACGCCAGCCACCAATTCCATCCACAAAGTTTGTTCAGGTATGTGATGTGCAATTAAACTTACTGTGTGGAAACCATTTTTATTCTTTCAGTTACAGTGACCCTGACCTTTGACCTCTAACTCCAAGTCTATAGGGTCCCCAAGTTTAAGCCATCCACAAAGTTTGATAGCTACAGGTGATGGAGGACTCAAGTTATTGTGCCAAAACCATGTTTGTTCTTCAGTCATCATAACCTTGACTTTTGACCTCAAAATCAATAGGGTTCCTCCTAAACCTATGGGCAAATCAAGCTGTTGAGCAGAAGCCATTTTTCTACTTTCAGTCACAATCACTTTGACCTCTGGGATTCTGACCCTGAAATTGACAGGGTTCTGCAAATTATCCTAAATTTATACCATGGTGGACAACTTGAGTTGTTGTACAAACTTGGTGACAAGCAGATGCAGATACAACAGACAACACCAATATATAATAATCTCTACATTATCAGCAGACATACAAAATGCACACACCATTACCATCAACAATAAATTTAACACATTAACCTCTGGAGGTTTTTGTCATTTTTGCCTGAAAATCAAGTAGGAAACACATTTTGAATGCTATTTCTGAATAGATCCAAAAACACCAAAATCCCAGGTGATCTTTCAACAACATACTGATCAATTGTGTTAGAAACATCATTTTTCATTGGCTATTTGGCTCGCGCATGAGCAGAAAGGTTAAAAGTTGGAGGGGTTTTTTGTTTGTTTTTTTTGTGCTAAATGGAGCCATTATTCTTGTATCAAGACCACTCTTTATTCCAAATGCCCATCTTACCCTACTTTTTGCAAGGTTCATCTGTCTGTTTGCAGTTCATACCAGTTTGCCATAGATCTGAGACCAAAACGTCTAAAATCCAGATACAAAATCGGATTCCGACCAAGGGCGAATTTTGGGTAGAAAAAAGTTGGGTCCAAAAAATGAGGTTTTTTTCATCTGTATTTTGTAGTGCAACTAGATATTCCAGATTATATGGTATCATTGTAGAGCTACACCTGTCTATCTTTATATAATACCACCCACTTTAGTGTATCATGCATGACCATGATGCTACAGAGCTCGGCAGTAGGCTACTACCTCCTGACACGTTATCTCATCACTAGGGGTTAATGTGTTAACATTTTTTTCTTCACATTTTTCATAACACATAAGGGTTAGTTTCATTGTCATATCAAATTTACAGTTGCTACAATTCAATGAGTTTCTCTCATTTTATAAATTCTGGAAAAACGTTCAATAATTTCAGATATAAGAATATGATACACTTACATGTCTTTACATTTAATAAACCAATGTAAAAAGAGAATAGTACTGTTCTGCTTTGAATCATCTGTGACAAAGACAGAACCCAAAACTTTCAGTATAAACTGACTCCAAACAGTTTAATTCTCTTTAATAAATGAGCCAACAGTTTCCAACTTAGACTGGCCATTTTAACTTGACCGTGTAAGCTACACTTAAGGCAATAATTATACTGGCAGCTTTTGAGAGATATTGCTGGCATAACAAACCAGAATTGTATTAAGCTTGAAATATGCTTCAAATTTTGAACTTTATCCTTTTTTCCTGATGTACCATACTTGGTAACAATATTATACAATTCAGCAGTGTTTTTTCAGTGTCTACAATTAGTGAAACATAAAACTTGAATGAATGACCAATGCTGTGAGAGACTACCTGTCCTGAGAGACCAAATTCTCAATACACAGATCTACTGTTATGACCTGTCAGAGACAATTTAAGAAACCACGACTTTTTGGCTGAAGAAGTGGTCTTTCAAGACAGTTTCTACTGCATATTCTTAGTATACAATAAAGTATATATTAGGCGTACAGTGTGCATTAAATATAACTGAACGGGTAAACATACAGCACTTCCAAACCTATATGAATGCATCAAGAACATTTCCTTCACCAAAAATCTCTTCATACAATCTTGACAAGCTTTGGCAACCTCCAAACTATATTAAACTTATAGTATTTAGATATATGTTAATTAGAGTCATGGTATGTAATTAGAGTGGCTTTTCTTTAGTACGTCTGATGTAAGTATTAAATACAGAAAAAAAGAGACTGGTAATGTGATCAGATTGGCTTGTCTGTAGTAAATACAGAAAAAAGTACGTACTGCAAATGTGATTAGAGTGGCTTTTATTTAATATATTTGAAGTATGCGCTGGATTGTGCTACAAGTCATGGTAATGTATGTGATTAGACTGGCTATTGTTTAGTACATACAAAGTATGCATTGGGTTATGTTACGAGTCATGGCATGTGATGTTATATTTAAACTATTACATGTATATTGAATGCAAAAAAGTTTGACCTGGAAATGCAGTGTTCAAGTTTGAAATCAAACTTTAAATATATTTTTATCATGTGTGTGTGTGTGTGTGCCTGTGAATTCTGAAGCATACAGAACAGTAAAATAATCTAGAGTAATGAACAATTAAAAAACTATCCAACCACAAATGGATGGAAAGGTAAAGCTATGTAGCAGACAAGAAGAATAAATTATTTGACAAAACTCTCCACAGTACTAGTGCTACAATGTGCTGTTGACATTACCTATGACCTTACCAAAAATCTGTGGTTGAATGGTACACTTTTACATTTGTGACCTGCGACCTTGGCATTAATTTGTGGGAATGGTAAAAGTGTGTATTTGTAAATAAATGGTACAGTGATGGTGTTTGTTGAAACAGTTGTGCATGCAAAAACAGTGCAACTTTAACAGAATGCATAGATTTGCCAGCACCAACCACTGACCAACAACAGTTTGAATATTCTTACATCTGTCTGTATCACCTATGTAAATGGTTACTATACCTTGCTGTTACTGTCTGCTGTAGCCTGATAGGTGATAGCAGGAGGGACAGGGGCCCCCTGATTTGTGTATGAACTGTCGACTATACAAGCCTGCAGCTGTAAAAACACAAGCAGCAAAACCTCATGCTTAGAGATGAGTACCACTCAGCATTAGTATCAAGCAGCATCACTACACAACATTACACAACACTACAAGTACACAGCACACTACTAACTCACTAGCAAATAATTATCTAAACGTCATACGAGTCTAATATATTTATCTTGCCAGAAGGTCAAAAAATTCTGAGCTTGAAATCACATTTCCACTCCCACCAAATCAAAAACTGAATTTCAAAAGTAATGTTCTTTGTGAGTGGTTGACAGATAATCCCAAACTCAAATATTTTATGATCTCCAAGCTAAAGAACTGACTTAAATTATGAACTGAATTCATAGTTTAAGCCTCGTTCTGAGAGTATGCAGATGTGGCACCACTGTATGATATGTAGATGATATAGATACTGTATCTTTACTGCAGCCTTGCCAAACATATCTTCCACACTGCAACAATGGAATTTCTATGTGTTGTCCCACATTGTAACATGAGAACCTGACCATTTAACTCATTAAGCCCTGGAGGTTTTTGTCGTTTTTGCCTGAAATGCGAGTAGGAAACACATTTTGAGGGCTGTTTCTGAATACATCAAAATACATCGACTTCCAACAGATTTTCCATTAGCCATATGCCTAGTTGTGTTAGAAACATCATTTTCCATTGGTTATTTTGCTCGCGCATGAGCAGAAGGGTAAAAGTTAAAGTTCTTTTTTCTTTTTTTTGTTCAATCGACCCATTATTTTCGTATCGAGACCACTCTTTATTTCAAATGCCCACCGTATCCTACTTTTTGCAAAGGTTAACCTGTCTGTGTGCAGTTCAGACTGGTCTGCCTTAGATCTGAGGCCAAAAAGTCTAAAATCCAGACACAAAATCGGATTCTGACCACAGGCAAATTTTGGGTGACCAAAAAAAAAAAAAACGGGTCCAAAAAATTAGATTTTTCCCTCTGTATTTTATAGTGCAACTAGAATGTCCAGATTATTTGGTATCATTGTAGAGCTATATCTGTCTACTTTTATGTAATACCACCCACTTTGGTGCATCTTAAATGACCTTAATGCTGCAGAGCTCGGAAGTTGGGTACAGCCTCATCACGCCTATTGGGCATGGGGGTGAATGAGTTAAGCTTTGGATGTAGGGGTCTGTTAATAGAAAAATAATTCCAGCTCTCAGATAACTTTGATTTATAGCACTAAAAAACTATTATATCTTGTAGACTAGCTGAGAAAGAAAAGAATAAAATGGTGATGGAAAATAAAAATAAGTATACCCCTGCTTGAAATTAAAATCCAGGGCCTGACCCCCATTAAATCATTGGTCCCATTATGTAACTATCAACAAATGGCTTCACTTTATAGACTCTTAATGAAAAAAGGAGACATTAAGTAGAGCTGACATGCATGTTGGAAAGATATGTTCTACAATGATAGTAGCCAAGAAACCTAAAAATTTAATTCATACTGATATAATAGATTTAAGTAATGGAGATATCAAGCGCAGTTCAGCTAATGTGAATGTCAAACTCATTTAAAATTATGTGTCCATGTTCAAAACCAAACAAAGTCTTAGGATTTTCATGACAGCTAGCTTTTCAAATTTCAGATAAATCTAGAAGAGCACTTTGTAGAAATAAGATAAATGTAATAGTCCCGAACATTTTTCTTTGTATGGTATTTGCTGTCAACATTTAAGAATCTGCATAGTAACTATAAAATCTTACGACATCTAAAACAGCTGAAGTCTTGGATGATTACATAACAGTGTTTTCTAAACTAATCCAAGTTGTGGATGCTGACAAAAGTATACTGAATATATACCTGCTTTCAACCAAAAAAGAATATCTGGGGCAATATACAAAGCAGCACTGAATCTTCATGTGGCAAGTCATGTAACTGGACAATATCATTCATTTTCGCCAATAGTTATGAAAGTTCATGTACAAACCAAATGTCTCATCAAAAGGTACATATACAATGATTCATTTACATCTGTCAGCTACCGGCATATACCATCACTTATATCTGTCAGTTGAAGACATCTACCATCTATGAGATCATCTTAGCTTGATTCTAGGAAAAATCTGTACTGAAGTGCCCAACAACCTTAGTTTTTGGCAAAATTTAGTTGTGCAGGGTTATTCTAAAGCATGACAAGGTGATCTACACTTTCCAATTCTAAAATAGCAAAAGGTGGTGTAATAGTTATTGATTTAATGTATATAATGAACTGCCTGTTTTTTCATTTTATTATTAGAAACTATTGTTCCACTCTTTAATTTTGATGAATAAATTATTAAAATTTATTGCATTCTAAAATATTCACAATTTAGTTGTAATAACAACGGTAACATCATCAACAGGATTATTACTCGAAGTCCCAAAAGCAAAGGTAAATAATGTAAAATAATACAAATGAACAAACTAACCCTTCAAGTCAATGTTATCTCTGAATCTTTATAATGATGTGTACTATTTACAAATGTAAGATCAACATAGTTGCACCAGGTTGGACATTGAAGAACAACGTATTAGTAGTTTGTTAATTATTAGTGAACATGCTCATTTACACAAAACTTGCATTAAAATTAGGACTCAAGAATTTTAAAGTGTTTCAGTGAAATGAAAGACCTCAACAGTCACAAGTTACTGCAACTCAGTGTGTACATTATTCCTCAATATATGACAGTTTCAAAATTACAAAAAAGTTAAATACATGTAATGGTAACCTGTGGAAAAGAGTGTAAAAAGGATAAAAGGCTAACATACCAGCCAATTAAGCACATACTGTAACCAGTCCAATTTTAAAGCTACAGATTTAAATTGAATTGTCCGATCTGGACTATTTATGCACAATTTAGTGCCTTGAACTGTGAGTACTCATGGCTTGTTTGATTGGCTTATACAATCTTCAATAATAATTAAAAAAATTCCATAAAAACTGTGTCCCTCCACCAATTTTTTGTCACGGCTGCTAAAACTCTCAGATAATATTTACCACAGGAAACAATTACTTAATAACCTTAGAAACTACTTAAAATTGTTAAAACAGCTAATATGTAAACATTTAAACACAAAATGATGCATGAATTGATAGAAGGTACTGGGCAAATTAATCAATATATTGGCAGTCTAAGTAAATAAATATTTTGTTTGCAAGGACTGACAAAACACATGTGCCTTGGCAACTACACAGTATTTTGCAATACATCCTTCTGTCTGCATTACAGAAGACAATCCCCAATTAAATGAAATGCCTGGGCAAAGTTCAATTATAAACCAGAAGTCAGGAATAAATATAACTGGTAATAGTACTTTTCTATAATTCATCGCTCTGCTTGTTTCATTTTCAATTACCAATGTTTGTTAAATAATTAAGAAGTAGATGCTGACCTAGTGTGTAAGAGAGAAAGACCACAGACACACACACAAACACACACACAAGAGATCCATGCACTGCATATCTACCAGATATTACTCACAAATAAGCTCAAACGACCATTTGCTTCCATGAAATGTCAGATGTTGAACCAATTCAACTGTCTGGTCAGTATATTCTCTTCAACTGTTTAAACACTCCATGGACACAAAGCAACATACAATGATAGATGTGTGAAAGCTCATCTCCTCTACTTACCAAAACCCAACATGTATAAACAATTGCCCAAGGGTTTGTAATACACAACATAAATTAGGGCATGTCAACACACATTTGACCGTAACAACAAAATATGTGTAGTGAATGTGCTGGCTTAGCTTAAAGCTAAAAACGTAAAAAAGAAATTAGAGACAACTGCAAACATTAGTATCATTTTCTGATACTTGTTTGAAGAGCTGATTAACTAAAACTTTTCTTCAGACTGAACCAGAAATGACAATTAACTGTTATGTCTTTTTGAGTATATAAATCTTCTTGTTGTCAATTAATAATTTTTAAAAGCAGTACAGTGAAGGATAATATTCTCACTCTGTGAAATTCTATAGTATAATTTTCTGAGAATATTTTTATTATTTTGTCAATAAATAGTCAGAGAGAAACCTCATAAATCATGGAAGGATAATACTAAAGCTCAAGTAAAAACAAGTCTGTAACTCAAAATGACACATTTTCTGGTACATCTTAATTATGTATATTAAGGTTTTAGTTTTTTGTTACATTTTATACAGATCTCCTCTCCCTCATTATAACACATTAGTGGGAGTCCATAGCCCCTGACTACATTATGTACAGAACTGTGGCATACCAAGTACAGAGATATATGGAACTAAGATGTATGGTGAATACCATAATTTACACAGCCACAATATAATATGCACTATACAAATTTGTTAAATAATAGTGTTTTGAAAAGGAAATGAAGATACAAGACAAAGTTTCACCTTGTTTTCTTTTAACCTTTATTATTAGTGAATTGGTATGACTTTGGTCATGTGGTTCATAGTAATATGTTATTTCTGGAATATCATTATAATAGGGTATATTATAACGGGGGGGAGAACTGCACCTTCCTGCACTGTTTGATACTTAATTTAACAATTATCTGCTGACCACATTAATTTTTTAAGGCAAAAAATTGTTAGCAGTATCTGCCAGCCCTTGATGATTCCTTGTTAATTTTCATACACCTCCATTAATTGTGTCACCTTCAAGAAAAACTTTTTCCCACTTGCATGGTTTCAAGTATCTTATTTACTTTACCCAGGACTGGAGTAAACAAAAACCAGCATCCAAACTGAAAGCATCCTATATTCACTGCTATGTTTAAAGAACTGTAACCCTATAAACTTGATTCAAATAAACAAGACACAAAGCACCAAAGAAACCTTTAGTAAATGCCACCATTTAATAATACGTATTTAATTGTACATGGGGAAAGAGTGGTAGTGTTCTCCATGCCCATTACAATTTTTCCCACATGAAGAATGTCTTACATAAAACTATGATAAATAATACAATTTACATGTGACAGGTCTTTAGCTAATGGTTTTGCCCCCAGAAATCCTAGGACCTGAGCAGTACTGTTCCACTACCACCAGCATTTAGCAATTAGCTTCTGCAAGACAGATTTTGTAGGTACTGTATATATACACATACAAGTCAACCACAGTACATGTGACTACTGTTAAATGTCACACCATTTGTTTAATCTCGTCTTAATGTTTGCAACTGTTTATTCATTTTTTTAACACCAGAACATTACTAGCTTCAAAATGTATTTTTAAGTACTACATCCCATTGGTAAATTTAAAATGATCTTTGGAGGGTGAAATTAATTTTAATTACATAATACTTACCTACTACTATTGCATTGCTTTCCTTTCCAGGACTCTAGTCCCCAGTCCAAGCTAATTATTCCTGCCTCTAAACTGTACTGGAGGACCAGAATTAAAAAGAAAATGATCCCTATCTTACTCTTTAGTCAAACGAGAGAATACCATCCTCTTTTAACTTGGATCTATACAGTACAGGACATCAGAGTGGATGGCGGGAAGAAATGTTTGCAATATCAGACAATAGTAGGTAAATATTACAAAATTATAAATGGTTTTACACCCACCCACCCCACCAAAACCATATTACCTGATTCTAATGATTGCTGAACTTTCCATTTTAGGAAGGAGGCAAATGGCCTCAACAAATCTGGTATAAAAACTGTTGTTCATACTAGAGGTTAAGGTGTTACATGTATACCACAGCATTTTTTTTTCTCAGTGGTATGATCCACTGTATGTTTTCACTGTACTGGTACTTCAGTAGCTTCCATGAGTAAAGAATGTACAGAAATTCCAATCTAGTTATGAATTTAATGCAATTATCAGGAGTCTTTCATTTTTCATTAAAAATAAATAAAAAAATTATTTTCTTGATATAAAAACAGCAGACTTTGTCAAAATTAATTTTGAATAATACAAATATATTTATGTACTTTTGATTACGTTACATATTTGCAAAATGGGATTTTGTTAAAGATATTCGGGCCAAATCCAAAATTTGGACAAATTTCAGATTTTTTAAAAAATGTTTTTTTTTTTTAGTTATTTGCAAGTGCATGTTAATGTGTGAAGTATGTATTTTCCTTTGTAAGACTGTGAATAATACAAAGATTTTCAGAAAAGCATTAATTAATGTTAATATCTCAAGTCCACTAAATATTTTCTTGTTTGTTGATTAAGCGTGTCTTGTGCTGAATGGCCCGCTCTGCTAAATATTTAGCCCTGATATTGGCCTCCCCGCTCAAAGTTTCCTTGCATATGATATCAATAGTGTAGAAGTAGGCTTCAGCCCCAAACACGTCATATTTTTATCAATACAGTCTCTAATGTCAACACAATCTCTGAGGGTGTCAGCTACAGTGTAAGCTTACTTATCCCATTGTAGTTACAGATTTAAGATTACAATTTATTCAACAATTAACACACATGTAGCAAATTTATCTACTATAACATGTTCACCATTCAGTTTTGGAATTTTCATGGCAGTGGCAGCTGTGATTTTATTATTAGCAGAGATATTTTATTTTATCTCAAAATAAATTAGTTTTTCTTCATAATATAATGGATACAACATCATTTTATTTTGCTATAAATCTGTGCAAGATGTTTTTCCAGCTACTGAAAGACATAATTATAAAAAGAGTCAGGTCCCTGCAACAAAACATTAAATTGTTTGTTCCTAATATAACTGTGGTTTACCATCTTACATATCGCAGTATATTCAGAAAGGATGGGCCACATTTCATACCACCATCATTATGCCCAACAAAAACAATTCCTCTATTGTGCTGCACCAGAGATCAAAGACAAAAGTAGGAAAAGGTATTGTGAGACCATCAGAAGGTGGCTCTCATAAATGTATCCAAAGATGAGCGATTCAAATAGGCTCAAGATGAAGCAATAGCCCTAACTTCATGGGCTTTAATTTAATTCTCACTAAAGAAAGGTCTCTTTCAGTGAGAGACTGATAAACTCTTTTGATAGTGAGGACAATCCACCTGGAAACAGTGGATGCCAAAATATCAGAGGAACCCTTTTAATTACTCCCTTCTTACTCCTTTAGAAGAAGCCTAATTAAAACCTTGAAGTCCTAACAATCATCCCAGCACAAATATAAATGAAACAAGGGTTCTCAACAGAAAGGTGAGCTACTGAAGCTGATTCTTAGAAACACAAATTGGCAAAGAAGAGAGTGTGTGTATGATTGTGATTTTTAACAAAGCTTTAAAACAAATTCAGTCATATTACTACAATGTCTGCTGTGTGGCAGTTTATAGTGATGTCTAGCACTGAGGCATGATGCCACAGACATGTAGCATGACGTCCCACCCATTCACATTATCCTGACACAAGCCAACCAATCCAAAACACTTAACCTCTTAATGGTGAGTGCCCAGCAAGGCAGCTCTCAGTAGCATATTTATAAGCCTTTGGTATGACTTGGCTGGGGTTCAAACCTGCAACCTTAGGCATCCAAGGCAGGCACTCTAACCACTAGACCACCAGAGCAGAAGCAAAGAAGAGAAACTTAATCATGATTACTGTTGACTCTTAAACAACCCTTTTATATTGACAAGGCATGAAGCTCACTCCTCCTCCTTGCTGACGTTGCTAATGACAGCAAACAGTCATAACGGTAAGGTTCTTGAAGGAAGGTTTGCACAGAAGTTCATGTGGGGGTTTCGACAACACCCAAATAATACATAAAAGATTACATCTAGTCATTAATGACTAAGATATCATTCTCTGAAGCTCAAATTACCTGACAAGTTCAGAAAGGTGTTGGTCTAATGCAATGGTGGTAACCCAAGAAAACTTGAGTGTCTGAAAGGGCTACCCAATAGTCCTTAATAGTGAACATTGAAGATTATCTCTCCTCAGAAAGGAAAAGAAAATCTGCAATTGTGCTCAAAGGTAAACAGCTTGAAGTAATGAATTTACTAGCACATCAATCAGAGAAGATTCTCCGTTTTACACTATAATGCCTTCAAGCAGATTGCCCCCTAGTCTGGATGAGACAGTAACCTTGCTTGAAAACTGGCCCACCCCCACCCCCAATGGATTACTTGATTACTTGAGATGAGTCAAGCAGGACTGGAGAATCTGTAGGCTGTTGTGGAGGTGAGAGACCCCACCACCATGCTATGACAGCAGGTACCTCTGTAATAATCTCTTGGACTCATCTACCAGCAACAGATCTTTGAACCAGGACTGTTAAGGCCACCATTAGGCTACCAATTTGCACTGAACCATGAAGGTCCTGACTTAGTGGAGCACCTGTAGAAAAATTTTGGAATGTCGGAAGGCATTCACATCTTTCCTTAATAGTGCCAATTTGGACTGGTACAAGAAGATGGGGGCAGGGGGGCTACAAGCTAGGAGAGGATATTCTGGAAAATGAAGCTAATAGCCATCCTTTAACTTGAAATGAGTCCAAAAAAAACCTATGAAAAATGGTCTGAAGAGGGAGATGTCAAAACAGGGTTGTCCCCATCCTAATGCTGCTCATGGAGGCCGATGGTACTAACCCTACTAGTGTTCCTACTAGGTTAAATGGGATCACTGATCCCTTCTATACTGTCTATGGGGTGTGGCAGCCCCACCTAAATTTTCTTGGCCCTGACCAGATGAGACTGAGCAGGTCCATGGCCTGTCTAATGCACCCTCTCCAGGGAGCCATGGAGATGGCTGGGGGTGGGGGTAGGAGGAAAATTCACTTCCCAGAAAGGGAGGTCCACATATCCCATAGGGACAAAAAAAGAACACAGAAGGACAGAAAGCTGATATGATGCCCCTTCCTAGTTGGATGAGCACAAACCAACTCCATATTACCATGGGGATTCAAATGCAATATGGAACGTGGGGGAGGATGATTCAGTCTCTATTCCCAGACTGATAATCAAAACCAGGTAACCAGTGTTCAAAGCCCAAAGACTGGGGAGTGGTGGTGACCAGAAACCCATGACCTGTGCCAGGTGTCAAGTGACTGGTCACTGGTCCAAAGACAACATATCAGACAGCCATCCATGAATGCACAGCCTGTGCTGGCAAAACAGGTGGGGTGAGTGTCTCATAATACCTTCTTGTGTCCACATTTGTTATATGCCATACTACTGTATATACAAAGAAAGCACAACTGGATGTACTGTATATACTTGCTTACAAGACAAATCTAACTTTAAACTGTAGAGATCCAGATCTGCCAGCACATAATGCACCAGCATAGCTGGGTATATTATGTTTCTTCAGAGTAAGCAGTAAAACAAACAGCATAGACCCAGATCTGTGGCAGATCAGGGTTCATGATGTTTACAGTTGGACCTCACTTAGAAGTGAATATATACGGTCATGACTACTAAAACTAATTCATGAACTAATAAAACAATTCACAAATATGCCAGATTCACAAGACTCAAGTGGGCATAAAGAAGGAAGACAAAGAGGTAATAAATTAAGAAAAATAATTAACTGATAAGGTAAAAGATGGAAGATTGTGGTCCTAGACTTAAGAAGATTTACATTAAAAACTTTCTTAAGCACTGTATTTCAAAAAATACATAATTGTTTGCATGAAAAATTAGACTTTTTGCATCAGTCAGGCCCATGTATGGTAGTATCACACACAATTTCTAATTCTATTAAGCAAAATTTTTGTGATTTAAATCATCAGTATATTATTTTTTTCCAATTCAGGATTGTTTGTAAGATTCAGCAAAAATCAATTACATGTTAGTCTTCATAGCTAATTCTCAATGTCAGCCTGAAGTAAAATGTAACCCAAGAGTCAGGCAACATACCATGACCTGAAACTGGCAAATAGACTATGTCAATTTCTACTGAAGATTGAACAAGCCAATAATACATGCCATGAGCACTCACAGTGCATGGTACTGGTGGCACTTCAAATCAAATCATGAACAAGTGTGAACTGGACAATTCATTAGAAACCCATGGGTATTGGGGTTACTCTTAGTAATGCTCTAAAACTGAACTAAAACATGCAAAGTATATTACACTAAGATTGTGCAGAAATACATTACTTAATGAGGCAGTTATTTGTTCTATTGGACTAGTTCATATTCTATTTTCATGTAGGACTAATTAAACAGTATGAGAAGGCTTCCGGTGAAAACCTCATGCTGAATATTACTTTTCACTGCGCTGGAGTAGCAGCAAGATTTTCAAGACGGCCACTGTGGAAGTCATTTAGAGTCAACAATATATGTATGAAGTCGTTCAGTGAAAACCCAATGCTGACGTAACCATCCATGACAAGATTTTCACGATGATCATTGTGGTGGCCCTATTGGATGTTCAAGCAGCACCATTTTCATTTCGGACCATGGGATGAATGTGTGGGCAAAATTCCATGGCATTTCTTCAGTTTAAAAAGAGTAGCATATCTTGTGCTAGTGGACAAACAGACAATGGACATTGGATGATAGACAACAGACCATACCATAAGATCTTCTGGTCATTGCCCATTAGAGCTAAATATCTTAAGTGTTTTATTCAGTATGTCAACATCAGAATAAGGAATGTACCTCCAAAGCATAACATACCCTAAGGGAGCTAACTCATCTAAAATGTATATACAAGGGATGAACATATTTTCTTATATAAATAATACACTAGAAACACACCAATGCTTTAAGAGTAACCCTTAAAACAATTTCTGAAAAGCACGTCCAAAGAAAGTTTAATTAAAATTGGTCAAGCAGTAAACAAGCTGAAACTCGCTATGTGGATGGACAGATAACAGACAGAAGGTGATAGACAGGTATGGAAAATCTATCCTAATAAACATCACTCTCTAATTTTTGTTTGATATTTTGTCCACTACATCCTAACTTGCAAGTATGGAGAATCCATTCTACAAACACCAATCTCTAATTTTTATTTCATCAAAATTTACATATTTATATTAAGAATATTTACCAGTTTCCTTGAGTATACAAATAAAAACATTGACAATTTTGTAATTATTTCAAAATGCCAAACATTATAAAGAACTTTGACCTACCGAATCTATGTTGAATTGATTACCTAATGCTTTATTTTTGCAGTTTTTTGTTTAACTCATTAAATTGTAATGGTCTAACTGGTGTTAAGGTTGTGAGCAGATAACTTAAGTAAAATAAATTCAGAGTTTATTCAATTTCTAGGATGCACAACTGCAGAATATATGCTCACTTATAACAACATAGCACTAAATGTTCAACCAAATGCATGAAAATTGTACATTATATTTTCAAGTCCTACCTTTATTTTCTTCATTAAATTCCTCCAATTTTCCACAAAATTCCTACTCCCCTCTTCTTTAACCTCCCCTTCTTTAACCTGAGGGGAGGTTCTCCCCTTAATTTTTGGTTCTAGAATAGAATCTACACAAGTATTAGAATTAAAAGGTTAGATGTCAGGGAAAATTTTAAACTTAAAGTAAAAATTAACTACACTGCAATGTTCCATGCATTCCCAAGAATGATATGATGTGATGTGATTTGGACTTTTAACATCGCTTTAAAAATTTTTCAGTCACATCAATACGATGTCAGCAATGTGGCAGTTTATAGTGATGTCTAGTACTGAGGCATCATGCCACAGACACATAGTATGATGTCCCACCCAGACATATTATCCTGACACCAGGCTGACCAGTCCTAACACTAATCTCTTAATGCTGAACACCCAGTAAGGCAGCTGTTAGTACCATTTTGTAAGACTTTGGTATGACTCGACCGGGGATTGAACCCATGACCTCCCGCATCTGAGGAAGATGCTCTAACCTCTAGGCCACCGGAGTGGTCCCCAAGAATGATACATCTGGCTTACTTCGCAACAGCATGACCCAGATACTAATCATACCGGAATAGGAAAAACAGGTTGCTTCCATCAACTTTTGATCTCAGTGACTGAAAATGAAACCCCTAAAAAAGCATGTAGTTTCACGTAATCACATGAAACACTGCTCAAGATGAGGTTTATGCACAAAGTTTCAAACAAAATTTTAACAGTGTTAACAACAATGCTGTCACCACTGTAAAACTGATCCATATATTTCTGTTAATCTTAGCAGGTAAAACGAGTATGGAAAAGCTTAATTTCTCTAATTTCTAATCATGTAGCTAAAGCAATAAAAGCCACTTTGGTATATAAACATGAAACCGGAAGCATACAAATTATATTTCACTAGCAATGAAAACCAAACCAAAAGCTAAAAGCTTTGTAATGTAAAACAAATTCTGCCACACCAAACAAGTTTATCATCAATTCACACAACAGAGGTAAGCAAAAATATAATGGAATATGCAAGGTACTGCTGGTGACCATAACAAAATTTAAACCCCCAAAAATGTTGAAACCGTACCTGAGAGGTATCTTTTTCACGCACAACTGACTGAAGCTTGTTGGTCAAGTCACGATTGGCATCATGCATTTTCACCAGCTCTTGTTGTGTCGTCTCTAAACGGTCTTTCAAAGAAACAACCTGGTAAGAAATGAAAAACTAAAATAAATCATGTTTAAATTAGAAGGAATACATCCAATACATACTCTCAATGCTCTGGTAAGAGTCATATTCATTTTCTATATTTTGATAATAAGAAGTTAAAGGATATTACCATACAACTAAATGACAAAAGTCCCTTGAAGGGACTCATGCTCTACTGGGCAAAAAGAATTGCCTGGACTTCAAGGCAAGACCATTTCTTTTTTTAACCATTTCTTTTTTTAACTGCTGTGAGACCCAAATCTAATTTCAGTTTATGTAATATTTAAGAAAAAGGTCTTTACCCAATACTTCAACCATTGCAAATGTAAGCAAAACTACTGTAAGGTAAGAGTTCCCGAACCAACCTCATTTTCCAAAAGATCCACCAATGTCACATCTGCTCCTGAGGAGGCTGTAGCCCCAAGGTCATCGGCTTCAATATGGCCATCATTATAATGTTCCTGATAAAAGAAAATGAATAAAAAAGATGTATGCAGCAGAAGAGCATACCACCTACTGAAAGTAGTATCTTTTTATGCACTTTAAAGCAAAATAAAACAACTGTTCAGGAAAATGCTGATGATGCCTCAGTTTTTCACTGCTGTGAAATGATAGCTATTCTAATACACGTAAGAAATTAATATCATTAAATGTGAAGTATTGTTTCAATTGTTTACATCTTTCTTAAATTTCTATACAGGAATCAAGGATAACTTTTATCCTAATTGAACTTGGTTCACATGGTGATCCCCAAAACAACTGTGATGCCCCTAATTTCTAGAATATCAGTTGGAGTCCTTCCTTGGTTATTTGAGGCAAGATTAAATAATCATTTTTAACAGTCACAAATCACTGCAATGTCTTCTAATGATATCCTCTGCAGAAATCATTCACACCCACTAAGACTGAAAAGTGATAAGGAATGCAACTAACCGAATTCTCTGAAAGAATCACATTCTGATAAGTAAAAAAGATTTAAAAAATGTAAAGTGATTATTATTAAAGTTACTTTATCCATTAAACATTTTTCTTTAATCAAACAATATAAAAACCAAGCTCATTTCTAATTTGATGCTGTGAAACACTACTACACTATTATTTAATGTTTCTCATGCACTGCAAATGAAAGTATCCACTTACCTCATCCATATCCTCTGAATGAACAGACTCTTGATCTTCCCCTACCCTTTCTCCAGGAATGGACATAAGAAAGTTATATGGTTCCTTCTGTTCTGGTGGTGGTGAATGCAGTTTTGGTGTCTTCGTCCGTGATCGCTCTTTAATTTTGGTACTGGGTGATTTGGCCCTTCGCATTCTTTCCTCCTCATCCTCACTCTTATCACCACCAGACCTGCCACCAGGTTTAGGCAAACTCTCTGCAGACTGCCCTGAGGAAGTGAGGCTATCACTTCCCTCCACATATCTTCGCATGGGCAAACCAGTTGTGCTGGACCAGAATGTTTCTTGGCTGGATGAGGATGGGTAATTTCCACTTTTGGAGCTTGAAGTGGATTGAGATTCAATACTCTCACTAGTGTTAGATGCTGCCTGCTCCAAATGTTTCTCTGCTGGTAGGGACAAAATGGCAGACTGGCTCAGCAAGACATCATGATTTCCCACGTCCTTAAGTGAGAACAATTTACCAACATTTGAAGGATTTACATCTGAATAGTGTCGCCTCGCTGGCTTTGTTAGATCACGCAATAGTCTGGATTTCTCTGTATTTCCAGTCGAAAGTTGACTACTGGTGGAAGACTCAAGGTGAAGATCATCAATTGTTCTTGGTGAGGTGGCAGCTGGTGTAGTTTCAGCATTTGGTCCAGTTTTCTTGACTCCAGACTGAAGGTCCATGCATAAGCGAATAGCTTTCATCCAGTTGTTACGAATACCTGATGTCATGGCAGACAGCACGTATTCTCCATTTCCTGTCTGGAAATAAAAGCTAGTCATTAAAAATTGTCCTTTTATACTGTACTGTAAATTCATGGCGATAAATGTTTTATTTGTTTTGGAAAATTGTATTTTCATCAGTACTTATATCTGTGAATGGGGGTAGATCATTATCTTGTTTCTCAGAAAGATTAGGTCTCTGTGTCTTGTCGCAACTAAAAAATCAGCATAAATGGACAATCCATGAAATAAAATAGCAAATTAACAGTATAATTAAGTATATACATATATAAAATGTGGCCCCATCAAGAAATTTTGGACAAGCTCAAAATTATCAGATTAGTGAATCTTCATCAATGTATTCAGCTCTTTTGAGACATTTAGTCCATGTGTACAATTTTCTTAAAAGATACAGTCATTAAAACTTTAGAGAGAGAAGATCTTTTCAGTTTCAGGCACATCTTGCAGACCAATATCACAAAACTGTTCTACTATGTGACAGATCAAAATGGGTGAAGTAAGCTAGGAAGTACCAACAAGTCGAAGTACTGAAAATTAATTATGTATGTTTGCATTTAACCACACATCAGCACAACAGTAGCAAATTTTAAGGAAATTTTTAAAAAATGTACAAATCAAGAACTGCACAAAAAAATTAACAAAGATAAACATTTTCAAATAAATGTTACAAGAAAGAATACAAAAGATGATATTTACAGACAAGCACTGGCTAAATTACCATATCAGGAACACAAAATACTGTGCATCTTGGTGTTAGTAAATAATTCACATACAATGTTTTTGTGTGGTGAATTTATTTTAGCAGTGCTTACCTTGATACGAAATCCATAATTCCTTGGTATATTAAGTTCAGCAATATCATAACAGCTGGACAGATCTATCCTCCCATCTAAGCTACCACCTTCCTCGGCTTTGGCATCTTTGTAGTAACGCAATGAATTACCCGTCAGAACAAACCAATGTTTCTTCCAATCCTGGTAACAAAATTGATGAAAATTATTAGCTTCTGTTACGCATTACTCGTTTCAAAACAATTATTTCTTGTGACCTGGTCTCTCACCTGCAAATGTATGCTGATGAATTCCCCTTGAATCTGACTTGTAGAAACATCAACACAAAATGTATCACAAACCATTAACATTCTTCACAACACGAACATTACTGTTTCTGACAGAAAAGTGAATTGTATTATGCATCAAGTTAACACAGATATGACAGCCATAGAGGTACAGCAAGACAGAAATCTCATCAAATCTTGTTAGTTGCCTTTCTCTACCAAGGCAGTAAAATAACAGAGGACAACAGTGCCCTATTTGACAGTGTACGTATATTTAACTTTAGAGAGATATATTTTCCTTCAGGAGTCTTTTCTTTCTTACTAGGAATTAATGAAAACAAAGACTGACCCTAAAACTTTCAAGTTAAGTAGAATGAGAGGAATGGTGAGCAATTTCCTTTCATAAACATATCCGGCATCTCCTGCCCCCAACCTACCCTATGATGGTGAGGTGTCTATGACAAGGAAAAAGGCACAACTCATGCAAAAACAGTACTATCAGCATGCATATATCTTGATGATGACCATAACAAATGCTAGGTTTCACAGCAATCTACTAGCAAACAGACTCTCATACAGACTTACAATCTACTTTCCAAAATGAATTTCCAGGAACTCAAGATAAGACCATTTCTTCTTTTTTTTAAACTGCTGAGTGATGACACCATCTCTGATATTCCTGAGTAATAAGATTTCCAAATTAGCCATTGCAGTAACCCTATTGGGTAAAAGAACAGCACCTTTTTCATTTAGGACAAAACGTATACCATTAGAAAACTTCTGGTTAATACCCCATGTTGATATGACTTCCCGTCCAGGAGGAGTACCCTAGTTTGTCCTTACTGAAAATGCCAATTGGACATCAACCACAGCCGCCATCTTGGAAATCTTGCTATTGCTACTGTTTCCATTCAGAAGTAGTGACAATAATATTTTCAAAAGGCTTCCATGACAGCCATATTAAACATTAGATAAGCATCAGCTATATTGGATGATCAATCAGCGCCATTTTCATTTAGGCCCAACTAGACATCACAAGAAGTCTTTTAGTGAAACCCTCAGTTTTCATATGATCATCCACTCAGGAGTAGTGACAAGATTTTCAAGATGGACACTGGTGGAGAAACTGGATGTCCATGATGAACCATTTTCATTAGGACAAACTGGACATTATCAGCAAATTTCTGGTGAACACACCATGCAGATATGACTATCCGTTCAAGAGGAGTGTGATAACAATATTTCCAAAATGGCTGCCAGTTCAGAAGAAATGTGATAACAAGATTTCCAAAATGACTGCCCAGGTGACCATATTGGATGTCAGATGGCACAATTTCAATTACGACCAACCAGACACAAGAGTCTTCTGGTGATAATCCCATACTGATATGATTCAGAAGGAGTAATAATAGCAAGTTTTTCAAGACAGCTGCTGTGGCAGCCATACAAGGCATCAGATTGACACCATTTTCATTTCTGATCAACCTGATATTAATAAAGTCTTTCAGTGAAACTCCCATGTTCATATGACCATCCACTCAAGAGGTGTAGTATTAAGACAACTTGCAAGATGGCCACTGATATGTCCATATTGGATCTCCATACAGGTTCATTCTCATTTAGGATCAACTGGACATCTTAAAAATTCTTCTGGTGAATACTCCAAGTTGATATGACTTCCAATTCTGAGTAATGATAACAATATTTTCAATATGGCTGCCAAGGTGGCATACTGGAAACTAGATCAACACAATTTTCATTTAGGACTGACTAGACCTTGTGATGAACATGTGTGTAAAGTTTAAAGGCAACCCTCCAAGTAATTTAGGAGAAGTACTGATAACGAACTTGTGGTAACAGTTAAAGATATGTCAGATGACAGATGACAGAAAACAGGTCATCCTACAAGCTCTTCACATCTATGTCCAGCAGAGCTAAAAATCACCTGCTTCAAGGGTAAATTAAAATAATCATTCTAGTTACATATAACTACTAAATAATCTTTTGAACAAGAGGTCCAAGGCCTGAAATGGCTCACCTTGCTGGCATCTACCTAAGAGCCAAATGCAAGAGCAGTTGCCCAAAAACTCTGGATGAGTAGGATGCTTTCTGTAGAAATATTCTTCGAATGCTGTTGAATGTGTATGTTATGAAGAAGAATTTTTTTTCAAGTTTTTATGCCCAAATTCAGTCATTTAAAAGTTAAGAAAAATTTTCTAATTTTAAGAGATTGGCACCATTTGTACAAATGTAAAGCCTATCATGCCAAGATACTTAATGTCAAATTTATCAGATTCTGTTGAGTGTTTTTGAGAAGTCACTCAAAGTATTTTCCATTTTTATTAATGGTGAATTGGCATCATTTGCACATGTCTGAAAGCTATTCATGCCTGAAGGTTGTTTTGGACAAAGTCTGATGTGCCATTTTCAAAGATGTCATTTCATTTTTCTATTTTCTTCATAATGGTAGCCAAAATTTACAGCAGATGATGATATCTAATTGTGGGCCGACATCATCTGTAGTAAACTGAAAATCATCTATACCAAGAAGTTTTCTTTCAAATTCGGTCAAATTCTGGCATTTGGTTTTTTGAGAACAACTTTAAATGGTTTTTCTATGGTGGTAATATTTGATTGCAGATAAGCATAATTTGCACAAATTACAAAGACCTTCATATCTGGTTGTTTTCTTTAAAAGTTGGGTCAAATTCTTGATAGTGATTTTTGAGAAGTTGTCAACAGCAACTGTGAATGGATGATGCCTAACAGATGATGTAAATCAAGGACTATACAATAAGCTAAAATTTGTATTTTTTTGGTGGCAAATGCATAAATGAACTGGATTTAAAGAGACATAACTGAGCGGTACCTTCAAAAAGCAGTCCTATTTTGCATTTTATCCATTTACATCCAACTGCTGATCTCATTATGAAATATTTGTGTTATACCTTTTCTGATGTTCCCATTTTAATCAGCCATCCTTTTTTCATGTACATAAGGTCCTGAAATAAAAAATAAAAATCCCAATTACTCTATTGTAGTCTGCCATAGGTATAAAACTCTCAAAAGCCAATCTATATAATTATCATTTTCATGCAAAAAGTCAAGATATTATTGAGTCATGTTACATGTCTAATGGAACCATATCAATAACTAAAAACTTGTACGTCAAACATTCATACTTTCATCCAAAATGAATATTGTAAACAACAACTCTGACTATAACATTGCACTCACTGACCTAAATATCCAGACATCACAAAAATAATTCATTTTCACTCTCACAGGAAAATTCATGTACCACTGCTGTGTTTAAAACAAACCCTCCTAAGTGGTCAAGGCTATAAAAGATTCAATAGTGTTTATTTCCTGTTGTGATGTGGTCATTCAAAGCTGTTTGTATAGATGCAGGCACCCTTAAGTGGTCATGGTTACAAAGGATTAAATAAATATTAGTGGCGTTTATTGCTGTTTTGTGATGCAGATGTTCATAATAGTATCAAAACATATTTTGCAGAAAAATATTGTGGCTGTTGGTTGCATTCTGCAGGTGGTTTCTCCCAATATTGTAAATATATACAAAAATCAGTCCATGCTTGATGAGTGTGATCATAAATTATGCGATTGCCATCCATTCAGAAGGAGTAGTGATCACAAGATTTTTAAGACAGTTATGTCAGACTGGACCAACTAGACATCATATGAAGTCTTATGACTTTGTCTTCTGGAGAAGTAACAATAACAAGATTTTCAAGACAGTTATGTCAAATTGGACCAACTAGACATCATATGAAGTCTTATGACTTTGTCTTCTGGAGAAGTAACAATAACAAGATTTTCAAGACAGTTATGTCAGACTGGACCAACTAGACATCATATGAAGTCTTATGACTTTGTCTTCTGGAGAAGTAACAATAACAAGATTTTCAAGACAGTTATGTCAAATTGGACCAACTAGATATCATATGAAGTCTTATGACTTTGTCTTCTGGAGAAGTAACAATAACAAGATTTTCAAGACAGTTATGTCAGACTGGACCAACTAGACATCATATGAAGTCTTATGACTTTGTCTTCTGGAGAAGTAACAATAACAAGATTTTCAAGACAGTTATGTCAAATTGGACCAACTAGATATCATATGAAGTCTTATGACTTTGTCTTCTGGAGAAGTAACAATAACAAGATTTTCAAGATGGTTGCCACTACTACAATAATACTGCATGTCAAATCAGAAACATTTTTATTTAGGACAAGAAAAGGTCATTTTGCAAAAATAACATGCTGATATAGCCATCAATTGAGGAAAAGTACTGATGACAAGATTGTTTACGATGGTTACCATGGACAGACAGACAAAGGAAAAAATACCTTTCCATAAGCTCTTCTGTCTATGACCAGTATGACTAAAAACAAGGTTGTAGAGACCTACTAATACATATTATACATTTGTGACTTTTTCATTCCGACACTGTCCACCAATTATTTGAACCTGTTTGCCACAAGAGAATGATTATATAAAAACTGATGAAAAATTATTTACATTGTCCCATTCCATGACTTCTAAAACCTGAAAAAGTTAATTATTTTTCAAATTTGCTGAAAGAGATTACAAATTTTCAAGGTCCATTCTAGGATGCACATATGTGGGATTCACACTAATTTCTACAACACAAACTGAATGCACAAAAACTGCACAGCATTTTTGCAGTCCTTCCTTGTTTACTTTGATCAGCCTCCCAATAGTTTCTAAACATGTCTCCTTTTCTTTTCCAACTGTGGGGACAGACATCCTCCTAAATTTTCAGTTCAAGAATAAACCATGATATTTATCCATTCAAAATGCATATCCAAATAAAAACTACATAAACTCTGATAATGCACCTGTAGACAATGGTATATGTACCTTGAGCAATGTAAACCTGGATATAAAACCAGCAGAAAAAAGTCAATATACTGTAAACAGCAAAATCTCATAACATGCCCACACATTAAGGGTCTATGTACTGTGAACAACATAAACCTGGACAATATACTAACAGACAAAGATCTACATGCTGTAAACATAAACCCTAATATACCTGCAGACAAGGATCTACAACAGGGGTCACTAACCTATGGCACGCATGCCACAAGGTGGCACATCAAGAGATTTGTGTAGCACACAAAGGGCAGCCAAAAATCTCAATTTTAACAGTGTTACTTTCTTACCTGTGGCACATGCTCGTTAATTTTGTAATTAATCGGGGGGGGGGGGGGGAGAGTGATACGCTATACAAAAAAAGGTTGCCAATGCTTGATCTACATACTGTGAACAAAACAAACCCAGAGAATACACAAGAAGACAAGGATCTATGTACTGTGTACAAGGTAAACCCTGAGAACACACCAGCAGACAAAGACCTACACTGTTTAGATGAGACCCTGAGAACACACCAGCAGACAAGGATCTATGTACTGTGAACAAGGTAAACTCTGAGAACACACCAGCAGACAAGGATCTATGTACTGTGAACAAGGTAAACCCTGAGAACACACCAGAAGACAAGGATCTATGTACTGTGAACAAGGTAAACCCTGAGAACACACCAGCAGACAAGGATCTATGTACTGTGAACAAGGTAAACCCTGAGAACACTCCAGCAAACAAGGATCTATGTACTGTGAACAAGGTAAACCCTGAGAACACACCAGCATACAAGGATCTATGTACTGTGAACAAGGTAAACCCTGAGAACACATCAGCAGACAAGGATCTATGTACTGTAAACAAGGTAAACCTGAGAACACACCAGCAGACAAGGATCTATGTACTGTGAACAAGGTAAACCCTGAGAACACACCAGCAGACAAGGATCTATGTACTGTGTACAAGGTAAACCCTGAGAACACACCAGCAGACAAGGACCTACACTGTTTAGATGAGATCATGATTAGTATTAACACAGCAGACCATGCTCTACCACCAAATTATGTGATAGCAAATCTGGGTCTATCTTGTTTGCATTTGAATGCCTTTATATCCAATAATTACTGTCTTGTTGCTTAAATGGTAATTTACACTTGCCATCTTCATTAGCTTACCAAAAAATGCAAAATAAAATTCTAATGAAGAAGAATCTTAGCTGACAATTCCAGACTGAATAACAAAGACTGACAAGGGATCATACCTCAAACTTGGTGCCAGGATTGGTGGGTGTCTTGGAAGGACTGGGAGGGGGTGGTGTGGTTCTGTTCACATGCATCTCTGTTGACTTTGCCATCTGAAATAAGGGGAAAAAAAAGGAAGAATATTAATAATTATCTTTTGAGCTATTAATGAGCTTTAAATACATATATGAATCAAAACCTCTCTCTTTACACTGGAAACATGGTCTTATTTAACTGAGACACAAACTGAATACACTATATAATATTTACACTTGCCATGGAGTTATAAAACAGATATTCAGAATGTGATGTTTCCAATATCACTTTGTTATTCCTTATTTCCATATTAAGTGTATAAAAAAATCCTGCAAACCCTAAGTATTCTGAGACACAGCTGTCACTTTGGCACTAAAAAGCTTGGAGGCATGAATTACAAAGAGCTGTTACCTGTCCAATTTCTACTGTAGTCATACTTGCAGACTGGAGATGTTACGCGTGTCATGTATATAATATTACCAGACTAGAGATGTTCCTTCTGTCATGTACAACACAGGTCTGGTACAAATCATGCACACTTTTATTTCTGAAGCTACACAAAGCCTCTTCTGTAGTATGCAATGAAAGCCAGTTTTTTATCAACAGTCTGGCTGCAATCTCTGTTTACTGTTGCATTCACAATGATGAACAAATTGGAAATGGGATGAGGGGATGTTAAATTTAAGTACATGTACATGTAAACTGACGTAAATACTACCACTACTACTACTACTACTAAAAAATATTAATAACTTTGACCAGACAATCTCCTCATCTCTAGTTTTCCTAAATCTGCATCCTTTTCTTTCTAACCATTTTAGCTCCTTAATTTGGTGACACTATATGTCCCTGGAAATTCTTCAGATACATTCCCCTCACCCACCCAAGAAAAATATCAAACTGACCCCAATGAATCTTACCGTCAACATGATTCCATCTGCTTGCAATCTATATTTACTGTTGTATTCGCAATGATGAACAAACTGTAAATGGGAGGTGGGGATGTCAAATTCAAGTACATGTAAATTGACATAAATACTACTACTAAAAATAATAATATTAATAACTTTGACCAATACAATCACCTGATCTCTAGTTTTCCCAAATCTGCATCCTTTTCTTTCTGACCTTTAGCTCCTTAATTTGGTGATACACTACATGTCCATGGAAATTCTGAAGATAACATTCCCCCACCCACCCAAGGAAAAATCTTATCCAACTGACCCCAGTAAATATTACCTTTAACCCTTTTATCACCCAGTTTCAACTATGGATGTTACCATGGTAACATACATGTATATGAAAATTATTTTTCAGCTATTTTTGCAGTAGCAACATGAAAGTCAGATAAAAAATAAAAAAGTAATTGACTAAACTCACATAATATCGTTTTTAGATGCTAAAACCAAACCACTCATGAAAAAAGAAAAGAAAGAACATTTTGTTGCTCGATTGGTATGCATGTCTAATCACTGTTATGAATTAAATGATATGAACTAGAAGTAGTGAAAACAGTCTGTCTAACAGGCTAAGATTTTAATTATGTACACTTATGTTTTTTTGTGACAAAAAAGAATGGAATGGGAACATCTGCAAACCATACTCTATAAATAAAAGCTTCAAACTGCTAATGTTGAATTGACATCGAGTCGTGACAAGAAACATAAAATGCACTAACATTGATTTACTGTCATATACCATCATTGATTTCTCTTTGTCTTTCATTCTATTTACCCATATTAAATGCATTCCCAAAGTAAGCTTAGGATTAAAGTATTATTACAAAGATCCTTCATTAAAACCCACAAATACCATCTTTATCTAGTCTTGATAGCTCACCTCTTACAAAATCCTTCAAAACAATTCTGCCATTGTTATACAGTTTGATATGTGCCTTAAGAGAAAAGGCAGATATAAAAGCAGCATTACTTTAATACAAAACCTCATATATGTACTTTTTCCCAGGCATTATGCTAACAAAGCTTGTGTGTGTGTGTGTGTGTGTGTGTGTGTGTGTGTGTGTGTGTGTGTGTGTGTGTGTGTGTGTGTGTGTGTGTGTGTGTGTGTGTGTGTCTCTCTCTCTCTCTCTCTTTGAAGATATGAAATTATGCTTTGGACCAGGATAATTTAAGTATAAGTATTTAAATCTGTACAGAATTCTTTTTGCAATGAATACAATTTCTCTAATTAATACAGACAGATTTCTATTCAACGTAAGACAATTTCCAAAATGTTGTATTCATGACCTAAGATAAAATGCAATTACGACCTTGCATACTTTAGTATGCTATGAACCAGTCTGCATAATTTAGTGAGTATACAAGATCAGTGTGTGTGTGTGTGATTTTGATTTTTAACGTAGTTTAAAAAAATTTCAGTCATATCGCTATGATGTCTGCAGTGTGACAGTTTATAGTCATGTCTAGCACTGGGGCATCATGCCGCAGACATGTAGCATAATGTCCCACCCAGTCACATGTCATGTTTACCCCGACCCAGAGTAGCCCAGTTTGAAACATGTATAATCAAGGTAATTCTGACAGGTCATTGTTTGATGTCGAACATTGCCGAAGGCTAGCACTAATCCGTTACGTAAGACAGTTGTGGCTAGAATCGAAAAACCGGACATCGGAGTTGCGAGGCACCCGATAGCCAGTTATCACCTAGGTGTCGAAATGTTCCCAGATCAAAAGAAATTGCCTGAAGAAGTGGGAGTGTCCTAACTTCTTTCCCCTGCAAACAGACAGACAGATTGAACTGGCCACTAAGACGATTGGACAGGGGCACAGCGCCACCCAATCAGAATCGAGATGGGGGGAGACCTTGATTTGGGTAGAATGATATCCCTGCGTTTTCCGGCAAAAGTTAAATTCGCTGAGAGAAATTACCCAGAGAAGAGGTTAGCGTAACTCCGAATAGCCATTCGTTATTGGCGGGAAAATCTTAGAGCGGGAAATTCTAAGTACAGAAAGCTTCAAAAGGTCAGTAGATATTTGTTCGGTCTTTGTGGAATGCGACTGCATTTTAATTGTAGGTCGTATGTATATTTTATTATTACTAGAATCATAGTACGAAGAATTACTTTGTTTTGTTAATATGTTTGCATATTTTGAAGAAATGAGTTGATATTTGTAAAGAATTATATAGCTTGCAGCCGTCGTAAGAGTTAATATTGTAATTTGCTATGTGGGTATTTTATAGTAGACTAACACATATGTTCATATGATTATAGATTTTGCCATTGTTTAATATTTGTAATGTACAGACATGCGTCTGATTTTGTCAGATTGTAGTACGATGAGATTAAATATATATGTGAATATACTGACGTGACGCAATGTATTGATGTCTGTATAACAATTCGCTGATACTGTGTTATTACGCCATTGTTTACCCTGCAAGAAGTGTGTGGGAATTTCGATGTGTATGCATGCGTGGCCGAAACAGTGACAGCTATCTGATGGTTAATTGTCGTTATAGTGTGAGGTGAGGTTCGATAAAACATTTGTTAACGCCTTGTGGTTTTTCACAGGAAGCTTTGAGGGACAGACCAGTTTCAGTTTGGTCCCGTAGTCTCAGATAGAGAGACGGAGGAAAAGAGAAGAAAGGAGAGAACTCAGGACAAGTTGAAGTCTAGGAGCAAATTGGAGGAGGAGATAGTAGAGACGGAGGAAAGGAGAAGAAAGGAGAGAAGTCAGGAGAAGTTGAAGTCTGGGAGCGAAGTTGGAGGAGGAGATAGTAGAGAGGGAAACAGAGACAAAGGAGGAGTTAGAGGAATGGAAAGAAGGAAGAATCAGCGGGAAGAAATAGATAAGTAGATGCAAGGACAGGGGGAAAATCGAACTCACACTGTAAATCACGGGATGAATTAGGCTGTCACTTGGTCGAGGGAAAGACGAGTGATTGGAAGTTATCGTTTTAAATTATCACATTTATTAAATTGTTATTGATTGAATTTCATCTTCGTGTTCTCTATAATTTAACCGTCGGCATTGCTGACTGGGGGCTCAGAGCTGTAAATCTACATCATCACTAATTTAACTTTCTAACCTAACGAGCCAGGGTGGAACTTTCAATTTAATTTAATTAAATTATATTGGGAGAACCCCACCCCAATACGACAGAACGCCACATCACATTATCCTGACACTTGGCCGACCAGTCCTAACACTAACCTCTAAATGCTGAGCGCCAAGCGAGGCAGCTGTTAGTACCATTTTTGTAAGTCTTTGGTATGACTCAGCCTAAAATCAAACCCACAAACTCCCGCATCTGAGGCGGACACTCTAACCACTGTTATCATCTATTTAAATTAATATATATTTTTATTATAAGTCATTTGGGTTAATGACATTTGTATTTTAATTCTAGAATTCAGTAGCTAGCAAACACTATAGTAAAGTACATGTACACTATGTTGTAGCAATTTCATTCATAAACCAAGGGCTATTGCAAGGGTCAAGTCAAAAACTATTAGATCAAATATTTCATGCTTTAATTTCAATGGAGGACACATAAACAACACATGAATGTAGGAGTGCATTTGCAATGTAGAGTTATCACGTATGCCCTAATTGTTGATTGGTTCAATAGTTTGAGATGGTCAGAACACAACTGTTTGAGATATTTTGAAGTAAAATGATTTAATTGTTCCAGAATCTTTTAGTGAATCAGATTACATTTATCTAATGTGCATAATGAGACTATATAATGAAAATACACACAACATATTACATTCTTCAGTCTATGCCAGTTTTGTAAGAGTCCTCAGGAATAAATAGTGATTTGTTCATTGGTTTAGCAGAGTAGAGAATCTTTTATTTAAACAGTCACTACTTATCAGATGATGTGAATTTATTCTGACCTGAGTATTTAAATAATTCTATTGGATTATGTGAATTTTCATGGACTTCAGGGACATTACATGTTCACAGGATTACATTGAAATTAAAATGTTTGGATTAATAACTGTGATTCTTCAGTAGTGTCAGCATAGCAGCACAGAAACACATTAGAACCTTTATTCAGAATACCTTTGGACAGTTTCCAGATTAGTGAGAAACTGATAGCACAGTTTAGGATATTCTAGGAATTCATATACTGTAAGTTATTATTAATTCTTTCTCTTTGTTAGATTTTATATTTTATTTAAATAAATTTATATTTTGGAAATGTAATGCTTGTTGGGTTGACCTTGTCCTGTTGCTTACTTTTAAGCCCCAAGATATAACAATATTTTCATTGGTCCAAAAGTGTTACTGTAGGCAAGGCCATTTCTATGCCATGACTTTGAAATTAGGGCAAGGGATCTGTCAATGGTACATGACATCATCTACTCATAACATATACTTAGGCAAAGTTTCATGAAAATCTTTACGACTATTACAAAGTTAAGAGCTAGAAAAGCAATGTGATGGACCTGTGCATGGACAGACTGACACATGCCATAACACAACATGCCCAATTTAAGATGTGCATGCAAAAAAGAAACTTACTATTATGCAACTCCATAGCACCCAAATATAAGACATTCATACTGACAACTCATGCAATGATTCATGTGAACATATTGTGACCCAAGTTCTATCATAAAACTACCATGTATATTACGGGGTCAAAGACACAACACATCTGAATCATTTTAATGATGAAATTTGTTTTGTGGGTTAGAATTTTATTTTTCTCTTTTTCTAATGCTTGGTACAATTTATCATCGCTGCTTCTAAAACCCACAATTAACACCATAATTCACCTCAGCACTAACAGGGTTAACATGATATGATTGCCTTCCAAAGTGTAAATTTGGATCATATATGTTTACTTGTCACAAAGTAAATTAGCCACTTATCAAGGTAATTGCTAACATGATCAATATGAAGTTTCCATCATTAGTACCACCATGTTGATTTAAACATTCAAATACCTAAAATACCATCTGTACTCGCTTACGAGTCCAACTGCAAACTGCACAGACCCAGATCTGCCATCCCATAATGCATCAGCAGATCTGGGTCTGTCCAGTTTTTTGACAATCAGTGGAATAAACAAAATAGACCTGACCTGCAGGAGCAATACGTATGGCAAATCAGGATCTTGTTGTTTGCACTTAGAGTTGACTTATAAGCAAGTATATACAGTACTATATTAAATTCCTATGCCTACTACATAAGACACTTAAACTATTGCAAAATTTACAATCAACGATCATCTGACTATATAAATGTGACAGAGATTGTCATCCATTTATGTATGCTGCCTGTGGTTTGCTGGAATGATAAAACTGTATTACTGGACCAAAAACGATGGTGATCATGGTCAAATGTCAAGTGAAAGTATGTTGTGTGCATCAAAGTGAAATGATCAAATCAAGAGCAAATGGTACAGATACCTAATTCAATGCAAAATCTATATCATGTTAACTTATTACAGACCACTGTGTAAAAACCCTGGCTTTGCAAACAATTATAAAAGGTCTAAAACTGAAAGATGGTAAAATCTTCACAAATATGTACCTACATAGCAGACCTTTCACAATCTCACCATCAATATATGACGGTTATGTGTGCTTGGGCAAAACATTTTATTTTAGCTGTCTCAGCATGATTTCACCTTTATAGTGTTGCTGTGCCATACAAATAAAAATAACAAGTTAATACATAATGTAATGAGAAACTTGATGTGTCATCACATCCAATATCTAATATATCAGCTCTATGCTGTCAAAGTTTTAAAAAGGCTGATTTGTAAAAGTATTCTTATTTTGGTCTTGGTGTACTTACTGTATGTACATCCAAAGGACCTATCTAAATAATCTGATATGTAACATCCTAAATACAAGAAAAATCATGTCCTAAAATTAAAGATCAAACTTACCAGTATACTAATCACAAAGTCAACTAAACTCCATGTTTGCTGCCTTAACTGTAATTAAACTCTCAATTACTTTCACTTTACAGTTTATTACAGCTGAGAAGATCTGACTGAAATGGTTCTAATAAAAATCAACAACGTATCACAAAAGAAAGCAAAATTATTTTTAAAACTCTGTTAACACACATCTGCACCAGAAAATCTTTGCTGTTTGCAGGAATTATGCTTTAGTGCTTCAAAATGAAGATTCACTGCTTTCAATAAAAGTAAGCTAACTTCAAAACTGACTAAACCCATCAATGTTTCAGTCCTCACAACTCAAGATACTACTGTATAGTCCTTATCTTTGAGCAAGTCTATGGGACTTTAGCTGTCAGTTTCTTGTCCAACAAAACCAAAATGTGTTATGTAACACTGTGCAATCATAGCTCACAGCTGGTCAGTCTGATTAATGAGATAATGTGGTGCTAATAAAGGATGAATTTGTGTGAAGCATCTCCTTTGATATACTATCAAACTTAGTCTAGCAAGCACTTGGCCAGTGAGACAACGATTGTTATGTGCCCCAAGCAGTTTTCCTATATAGTTTGCCTACATACTACAACCATAAACTCAATTTGTCCAGTGTTAGCTATTTTGTTTGGACTCATGAACCTTTAAGTACTGTGTATAGAGACCAGTGACTATATGTGGTGAATGTGTACTTTATTCTGGATCCGAATTTATCACTTCACTTAAAACAATATAATATTTTGTCTTTCTTTCATTCTGCATCTCCTCTCTTTCTGTATTTCTGCTTCATTATTTCTTTCAAATCCACTTCTATATATACTCTCTTATAATCAAGTCAAACTAAAAACAACAAAGATCCTGATCTGTTGTCACATAATGCACCTGTGGATCAGGATCAGTGTTATTTGTCCTAGTAACTCAGATCTGATGGTGTATTAAGAGATGGCAAATCTGGGTATGTGCAGTTTGCAGTTGGACTTGTCTTATAAGCAAGTACATGGCACCTTTCAAAGGTTTATACATCAATTTGCATGTGAAATATCTGTTATGGATAGGATGCAAGGAAGTTTTAAATTTGTACTAATGCCAAACAAATTGCCTTGCTATCTATGGACAGCAGAAAAAATTACAGAACAAAACTTTAAAAAATACACTCCAAAATTTTGGGACTTTCGTTTTACTGGTGATATAATGAACACAGACTTGAGCAGGAACATATAGCAATGCAAACGTATACTGTTTACAGTAGATCTTTATAAGGCATGCAGCTGTTGTGGGTTTAATGCCATTTTCAGCACACAATAGACTATACAGAGAAGTCAGTATAAATGGTGGAGGAAGAACTCAGAACAACCCCCATAAGAACCACCAACCCACATGTAGCTACTGGCAAGATTTCTCACATACCCACATTGGCCAAACCTAAGACTCAAAACAAGGGAGACAGAGGTGAGATGGCAGTGATGGGTAAAGTGGGTAAAGGAGAGCACTTTAGATCACTCAGCCACCTGGGGCCCCTATAAGGCATGTAAGTAATCTGCATCTACAAGTGGCCATAAAATAGGGTGTTCACTTTACCTTTACCAAGTTCCTGTTCTTCCAGATGTACATATCCACATACAATTCCAGGTGATTTAACAGATACATATATTCTCCTTTTGACACCATTTTGTTCAATTTTAGCTTCACTTTAGTAGCAGTATCAAAAATCTCATTTCCAATCTAATTAGCTTTGGTTAAATATTGTTGGCTTGGTTGTACATGATTTAATCCATTCAGTTTACTTTCTCCACTAAATGACATTCATGTTTTCTCTTTCCACTAAGGTGCACTACTTTTATCTGAATATCATCATGTGTTGGCATTTCTTTCATCTGAGACAGCAGCTCCAATAATATGACACTTTTCCAACATGTTTTAACACTTTCATTCATTGTTCCAACACTCAGGAATACACATGAACAGTGGGAAATCTACTGTTGGTAGAACCTCCTGCCATGTCAATAAACATCAGTTTAATCCTTCCAGCAGGCAAAATCCACCTTGACAGTTAAAGCCAACTTTTAAACCTATCCTCTACCACACCAGTCACTACCCTACATAAGACAATACCTAGATTAGCCTGTATTCAAATTCCACCAACTTAAAAACAAATGGCATTATGACATTTTTGAGGAAACAACTGTCTTACAGTCTATATAGATAAAGTCAATATTGTTTGCTTTGTTGAATGCAATAAAATCAACCATAAGAGGGGGTAGAACTAACACCTAGATGTGTTTTGTCACCGTGTCACATAATAATGGTACACCCTGTCATCAACATCATACCAAACCATGCCTTTAAACATCACTCTGTTCATCACCCAAGGCTCAAAATTCATTATGTCTGTGATAAATCATGGTCTTATCGACCAGATCAAATGTCAGAACCTTTCTGTGAATATCCAAACATTATGGACACTTGGAATCCCTAGCTGGCATTTTTACTAAGGTCATCATTAAACCTGGGATAGTCATTTTCCATATCAGTTCTTTCGTGTTGCTAACGTTTGACACATTCAGTATGGACTGCGATTTTTAGATTTTATATTAATTTGTGATTTCAATTATCAGGATACAGTGGGTAACAGGTTCTGAGTGACCACTGTTATCAAGGTCCTATTAGTTGTAAGACTGAAATGGAACTAAGTGGAAAAAGTTATCTCCAAATAGCACCACACCTGTGATAAACCTTTTCAATTTGACTGTTTGACTTGGATTTTCATAAATGTAATAATAAACTCTTGGATTAGACACTTTATAATTTGAGAAATTAATGTTTACTTAACAAAATTTACACTGATTTTATTTTACAGTTAAGTATTTATTTTGGAATACAGCATACACTGATTGCTTTGTTTCTTGCTGTGTATTCTTTATTATTACACCTTATGTAGGAAAACACAATGAATATATAATAAATAGGTTATTGCATTTGTATGAGAAAATATGAGCTCATTTTTTCCCGGACCAATACTATGCTCCCAAGTCATGCAGTATTACTCAGAAAAACTTGTTCATATTCTCCCCCACAAATGCAGTAACCTATAAAAATAGCATTTCCTCACTATAAAGCCCTTCATTATAACACAATTCCTGATACAAGGCAAGTATGGTCATGGGTCACTTTATACAGCATTTTCTCACTTAAGGAACTTCATTATAATCCAGGTCCTGTTACATGGCATGAATGGTCATGAATTTCTTTATATAGCATTTTCTCACTGTAAGGCACTTCAGTATAATGCATTTCCTAGTACACGGCAAGAATATTCATGGATCTCTTTATGCAACATTTCTTCACTGTAAGGCACTTCATTATAATGCAGTCCTTATTATAAGGCAAGAATGGTCATGAATATCTTATATAGCATTTCCTCACTGTAAGGCACTTCATTATAATGCATTTCCTAGTACAATGCAAGAATATTCATGGATCTCTTTATACAACATTTCTTCACTGTAAGGCACTTCATTATAATGCAGTCCCTATTATTAGACAAGATAGGTCATGAATCTCTTTATATAGCATTTCCTCACTGTAAGGCACTTTATTATAATGCATTTCCTATTACAAGGCAAGAATATTCATGAATCTCTTTATACAGCACTTCTTCACTGTAAGGCACTTCATTATAATGCAGTCCTTATCATTAGGCAAGAATGGTCATGAATCTCTTTATATAGCATTTCCTCATTGTAAGGCACTTTATTATAATGCATTTCCTATTACAAGGCAAGAATATTCATGAATCTCTTTATACAGCACTTCTTCACTGTAAGGCACTTCATTATAATGCAGTCCCTATTATTAGGCAAGAATGGTCTTGAATCTCTTTATATAGCATTTCCTCACTGTAAGGCACTTTATTATAATGCATTTACTAGTACAAAGCAAGAATATTCATGGATCTCTTTATACAACATTTCTTCACTGTAAGGCACTTCATTATAATGCAGTCCCTATTATTAGGCAAGAATGGTCATGAATCTCTTTATACAGCATTTGCTCACTGTACGGCACTTTATTATAATTAAGTTACTGTTGTAAGGTAGATACAGTCATTGATCTCTTTAAAGGGAATTTCCTCACAGTAAGGCATTTCATTACATTGCTGTTCCTCTTATATGGCAAGTATGGTCATAGATCTCTCTAAATGGGAATTTCCTCACTGTAAGACACTTCATTACAATGCATTTCTGTTATAAGACAAGTATGTCACAGATCTCTTGATGTAGCATTTCCTTACGATAAAGAATTTAATTAAAGCACAATTCCTGTTATAAGGCAAGTATGTCACGGATCTCTTTATAAAGCATTTTCTCACAATAGGTACTTCATTATAATGTAGTTCCTGTTTTAAGGCAAGTATAGTTGTCGTTCCCATTTCATTAACTGGTTTGTAAAATTGTGTTTATTTGATACTTTAGTATAAGGTGGTCACACTAATTAAACAAAAAAAGGCTATTGGCTCCACAGACAGTATCATAATTATTATAATGATGGAGCACTGTATCGTGTACTTCATTATGCGGCAATCTCAATATAACAAAGTATATTCTATGGTTCCTATGACAGCATTATAATGAGGGAGTAATATATCGTGGACTTCATTATAAGGTGGTCTCACTATAAGACAGTATACACCATGGTTTGTTGCAACCAATCTACTTTTTACAATTAGTTAAAAACCATTTACAGTGGTGATAATTTTATACAGATAAACGTGCTAATTAATCACCACTTTAACTGCATGGCATATTATTAAAATTACCGTTGTTTAAAAGACATGCATGGTATCAATGCAAGGTATAAACTCCTTGACAGGCTGACCACGAATGAAAATAATTTGAATATATTTTTATACATACCCAGTACTCCTTAAGCAACTAATAACTACATGCATACAGATAACTGACATTGAAGAAAGAAAAGAAAAAAAAATTAAGTTTAAAACATCCTCTAGATCACATTCATGCTGACCCGAGAATCGTTTGATTTTGGTTGCATGGCCTCTAGTATATTTGCTGGAGAAAGAACCCAAGAAGACCCTGATAAGAACCACAAACCCATGGGAAGCAACTGGTTAACTTTCTCATATGCCCACAATGATCGAGATGAGACCTTAACCAATGCAGAATGAGGTAAGATGCAAGATATCTGTAAAGGTGAGTGCTTTAGACCACCTGGCTACCTGAAGCCTCCACCCCCTAAGCCCACCTCTACCAAAGGAATTGCCAGCCTTCAAATATTTAAGTTTTCTTATTAACCTTCTCTTGTTGAGCTGCTACAGTAGTTCTGTGGTTAGCATGATGGTCCTGTGACCAGAAAGGTGCAGGTTCAAATCCTGTCCAGACTATGTAGGCTGTGATGGTAGTGTCTTGTAGACACTGTACTTTAGTCAACTTGCCATAGCATGGTTCAACCTGTCACATGTCAACGTGACATTTAACGTCAAACTAATAATATCCTCATAAAAATGTCCAAAACTAAACATAAAATTTACCTGCAACAAGCTTTGTTTTACATTTTGTAAAGAAAACATACTTGTGTTTTAATGGAATAAATGAAAGTTGGCAGGTAAGGGTGGGTGGTTCAATAAATTATTCTAAGAAGATTACATTATTTTAATTACAAATTGGTAAAAGTATTCATAAACTGCCACTTGAACTATGAAGTTAGTTTTGTTTAATTTCTAAAACATCACTACAAACAACCAAATCCAAAACATTTTAAACATAGTTCAAAACAACCTCAATAAATATACAAGAAAACATATGTACATGCGTCTTCACATGACTTTGATCATTGATTCAAACCATTGTAGTCATTAACATTAGGAGTAAATAACCTCAACTTTACAACTAAATATTTAAGGAGTTAATTCAAAATGGAATGAAAAATGTTTAATTTGCCAATATTTGGTCAATTTTTGGGAAACAAATAAAACTTCCGTTGCTTGTTCAAGTTGGCAGTTGATTAAATAATTTTACATATCTGTAATTACAGTGATTTAATCAAGATACTAAAAATCAGAATTAATTACAACATATAGGGTCTGCTGACGAAAATGGGTGACCTCTCATATGGGCCAAATATATGGTATAATGAGTAAAAGGGTTTGTGTGCAGTAGTAACAGAGATGCAACTAATTAAGTATCAAGTTTCTTGATTGGAACAGAAACAGCACCCAATAAATGAACTTTTAACACTAACTTTCAACAAAGTCACTGAAGCATAAAATATAGGTCACATGTGCCTAGTTTTTGGAAAAGTATGTAAACTTATCAAGATGCATCAACTTTCATTATTCTAGGTTGGACAGTATACATACAAGATGCCCCAAACTCACCTGGTCATGAGCTAGATACAAAAACTTAGCCAACGCCAGCAAAAGCTGAAATATTGGTCATGATGAGCATCTTTTCCTGTACCGCCTTGTATGCGGGAGGTTGTGGGTTCGATCCCTGGCCGAGTCATACCAAAAAACCTAGCGAAAGCCAGCAAAAGACAACATATTGGTCATGATGAGCATCCTTTGTTGTAATGATTTAGTAGCAACAGGGTCACATATCATCATCAATTTCCCAATTCCATAACAAACAGTGCCTCAGAAATGACAACACAAAATGTAACCCAGGTCAGTGAATCATAAAATATGGAACACAGTGACCTACGACTGATAAGAGGGTGTAGTGCAAAGATGCATCCTCAAGTTTCATGATTATAGATTTTTTTTAAAGTACATATGCAGCATGATATAAATCTATGGAGTTAAATGCAAAAACATAACCTAAGGCAATAAAATGTCAAATATACATCGTAGTATAATTTCTGGTACAGATGTGGTACTAGAGTGTATACGATCATCTAAGTCAACAAATAAAATATCAAATTAAGCCAAAGTCAGTGACATGTGAAAGATGGGTAACAGTGACCTACATTTAAGATGAGGGTGTACTACTCATCATGATGCAATGATGACATAAGCTAAATACAAGAACATAATATATGCCAGTAAAAAAATGTTGAGCATTATGGTCACTTTAACCCATCTATTGTTGCAATGGGTGTGTGACTAATATGGCTGCATAGTCTGGTATGAACAGTTTATCAGACTAAACCCAAGTCAAGAAAGCATCACATGGATCACAGTGACCTACTTATGTGATGAGGTTGTAGCACTCATGAAAATGCATCCGCTCACCAAGTTTAATGATTCCTGGTATAACAGAATGTACATGTGCGTGTGATCTGCATGTTAGTGTTATGACTGGTCGGCCTGGTGTGTGTGTGATTTGGATTTTTAACATAGCCTTTAACAATTTTTCAGTCATATCGCTATGACATCTGTAGTGTGGCAGTTTATAGTCATGTCTAGCACTGGAGCATCATGTCCCACCCGGTCATATTATCCTGACACCAGGACGACCAGTCCTAACACTAACCTCTTAATGCTGAGCGCTTGGTGAGGCAGCTGTTAGTACCATTTTTATAAGTCTTTGGTGTCACTTGGCTAGGGTTCTAACCCTCAACCTCCTGCATCCAAGGTGAATGCTTTAACCACTAAGCCACCATAACAGAATGCATACTGGGTACTAAAAATCGAACTGGTTATGAGCTAATGCAAGAACTTGACCAAAGTCAAAAAATCTAAAATGTAGGTCATCATGACTTTCTGGGGGCCCCGAGTGGCCGAGTGGTCTAAAGCGCTCTCCATTACGGATCACTGCCATCTCACCTGTCTGCGTGGGTTTCGAGTCTCTGATTCAGACAATGTGGGTATTTAAGAAAGCTTGCCAGTTGCTTCTTCTGGGTCGGTGGTTCTTTCCTGGGTTTTTCCTCCACCATTAATACTGGCCGCCATGTATAGCCGTGTGCTGAAAAATGGCGTTAAACCCTACAACAACAACGTGACTTTCTGCTGTTTTACAGAAATGATATTAACAGAAGATACAATCATCAAGTATGATGATACTACCATGAACAGAGTTTGAAAAATAAACTTCAACACAAAATTTAACCAGAGTCAGTGAAGCATAAAATGCAGGTTACCATCACCTATTTTGAAGATTAGGGTGTAGTGCTCATCAAGATGTATCCTTTCACCAAGTTTCAAGATTCCAGGCGTAACAGTATTATATAACAGATAAAACAAAGAGTCCCTTAAATGGGGCTGCTATCAACTGCCCATAAGGAATTAATAGGAATTCAAGACCATTTTGCCACCTTGGTGGTTACATAGGATGTCCGACTGGCATCATTTTTAACCATGAACAACATCACAAGACTTCTGGTGAAAATCTCACGTCATGACTTTCCATTTAGGAAGAGTAGCTACAGTCAGATTTTCAAGACTGCTATGGTGATACCCATAGTGGAGATCAGATTGGAACCATCTTCATTCTGGACCAACTAGATACCATATTTAGTCTTCTGGTTAAAGAACCATGTTGATATGACTTTCATCTTAGGAGGAATAGCATCAAAATTACTTTCAAGATGGTTGCCATGTTGGCCATACTGAATCAAACCATGGCACCATTTTCATTCAGTATCAGCCTTCTGGTGAAAACCTGGTGTCCATATGACTTTCCATCTAGAAGGAGTAAGAGTAAGATTTCAAGACTGCCACTGTAGTGGCCATAATGGATATCAGAATGGCACAATTTTTAAAAAAGACAAACTAGATATCATTAAGAAGCCAAATGGAAAAATACCCAAGCTGAAATGGCTTCCATTCTGGAGGATTAACAGTAACAAGATTTTCAAGATGGCTGCTGCAGTGGAGATATTGGATTTAAAATCCATGCACGCACACACACACTGCCACACTACAGACATCATGGCAAAGGATTCTTAAAGCTAAGTTAAAATCAAATCTATATCACATACTAGTATTAAGTAACTGTAATTTCCATAAGGGTTTCATCTACAACTGTTCTTTAGGGCAATTACATTATTATTTGAATATATATATATTGTTGTTATTGACTGACTGATGAATTTATTGATCGACTGATTGTCCTGCAATTAGACTTTAGTACGACATAACATGCTTCGCACTAATCCACCACTTTGGAGATCATATTGTAATAAATTTGGAGTATGCGCATTTGATTATAGTGCCCTGTTTTAACCCTTTACCTCATAGAGCATAGTGACAAAGTGCAGCGCGCTATAAATAGAACATCTGTTATCTAGCTGACCGCATATGCATAGGCCTGCCTGTGAACTGTTAAGCAATGTAGTGTATGTTACGTTTAACAGCAATTTTAACCATTTTACATTTCTGGTACACGTCTATTATATGTGGAAAAATTTAAGAGTAAAGTCCGGTTGTTATAGCTGTGTAATTATTGTTCACAGAAGAATTTTTTATGTGCTTTAAAATCTTGAGAGAACTCATTCACCGTCATGTCAGTTAGGCCATGTGACCAACCATAGCTGCAATTTCCCATACTTGAAATTTACATGTTTTTCGTCTGCATGTACATCACTAAGTCATCTGAATTTGATAATTTATAAAAACTAATTGCTGCCTACATCAATATCAGAGCCTTTCCCTAAGTTATTGAATCTTTCATAGTTGTGATTCTAATTGTGAAAACTTCGTACGTACTGAATGAAATCCGCGACCGCCATTTTGGAGAGTGGAGATTATGACCCAGTTACTTTAAATAGCAGATATCGACCAGTGCATAAACAGTGACCACATGATCTGACGTAATTGTCATTCGCAGAAATGAATGTAGTATCTAACAGGGGAGTTTTCCCCGAAGGTGGCGCTATGAAAACCAGCTCAAAATGGCTGATGTTTACAGTAGGGGTCAAAAGATGCTTCCACGCGAATGGAGTAGAGGCGTCAAAAGGCGCTTCCATGCAAATGGAGTAGAGGCGTCCAAAGACGCTTGCATGAGGTAAAGGGTTAAGGAATTCTTAGATTTGTGTGATTACTTCTTTGATTATTGGAACTTGGTGCAATGGAAATATTCCTTAGCCCAAAATAATTAGCCAATTGTAAGAGCAAATGTCATGGAGTGAAGTGTTAGTGAGTTTCCATGATGCCATGGTTAACTGTTAGTGAATATCAAAACCGCATGAATTATCACTGAAGTAGTATAGTTCTTATTAAAACCTAATGGTTTACATTGGTGGTGTGACTGCAGTGGCAGTATTTACGGTAGGAGACCAGTAAATTACCCAAAGGAATAAACAATGGTCTCGGCAGATACCGTTTATGCCACCATGGTGGCAAATGTGATGCAGTTATACTGGCAAAATGTGCCTCGAAACCATGAATTGACTGGCCTAAGGTGGCATAGTAAAAATAGTTCCCTGTGTTAGAGGATAGTTGTATAATTTCTACAGCGTGAACTGCTGACAGTACGGAAAGTTGATGAAAAGAAACCATGCAGATGTACGGTTGATAGATACATGGCAAGTTTTGAGATTGTGATCTTGCATTGATTAGCAAAAAATTTATGTATAGAATGGACAACTGAAGTTGTATAGAAGTCTTTGGAAATTTAGGGGTAAACTTATGACTTCTAGCAGAATCACTCCAGGGTTGACACAGCTCGGTCAAGCAAATACCCCTGGCTTGTAACAACTGTATTTGGCTGTTTTGTGCATTTATGGTAGGAAACTCACCTTATCAGCAATGACTATTCACTTTTTGACAAAATAGAGTAACATCTTCATTGCATAATACGTGTACAAATCCTCTCCCTCCCTCTCTCTCTCTCTCTCAGGCATGTACAGATGTAATGTTGAAAATAAGAACGAATGTTTGTGTTACCCATATTGTGTATTTCACGGAGACTTTGTATTTTTCAAGTCACTTTGGTTGAATAAATCAATGATGCATACAAAACATTATTTCTGTTGTAATCTGTATATTGTTTTATCTCAACCTCAACACAAAGAATAATGATAGACTAAAACATCGATAACAGTAACAACTTATTTATGTTCACTGAGTTATATGAGAGTACATGTATGTATAGAGTTACTGGATGGGGATAATTTTCTAATACCTTTTTACAGTTCATCCTGTTTTACTGTTTTGGAGCCATGAATGAACAAGAATATACTTTAATGGTACAACACTCTCTTGGTTCATCTTCCAAATCACTTAGTTTATACAGTTGCTAATTCAAGGTAAAATGTTAAGGTGTTTTGTATCGCTGATTGGAAGTTTTAAATTTGTTTTTTTCCGCATCGCCTTCTGTATAAAAGATACTGAAAAAAGACTAAAGGAGTAAGAATATTAGCCTAATGCAGCTCTAAATAACTGTTCTGTTAAGTTATAAATACAAGTTGGTCCAGTAGAACATCCTGAGCGTTTGGCTATTGTTAAAAACCTCTTTAAATTTGGGAAAGCAGTGTAGACTGACACTTTCTTTTTACATTGTCTGTGCTGTTTTAATAAGACTTTGTTTGCAACAGAACTATCGATACAAATATAATTCATGATATGTTCAGCAAAGTCATCAAATCACCAACTGAAGCAAGTATATACATTTATAAGAACACTGAATGCAATCAACAGTTTATGACTGCTTGCATGTTTAGTAACAGGTCTTAAGAGCGTGATAATTAAAAACAAATTGCTGTAATTAAATGTTTCATTTTGGGATTGATCATCCTGATGATAAATGTTTGACCTCTGTATAATATATTTATCTTTCTATATATTTACTGAAGTTATGTGCATGTAACTTCCAAATTCGGTTAGTGACAATTTGATCTCAACTTCACTGGATTTTTCACTTGATTCACATCTGTTCTCTCCTGTCTGAATACTAAGTACTGGGCAAATGATGAAATAGGGGTGGATATAGCTCATTTAATGATCATAAAATAAATTTTGCATGTCAATGATGTCTTTTCAATATCTTTACTTGTGTAAAGTCTAGCTGAAAACAGGACATATTAACTTTACAGATGGGTAGAATAATAAGCAATTTCGGTACAACTCTACAATGAATTCATGTGTATTTCCAATAGCATTTTTATGTAATTCTTTCGTACACATCGCAGATTTATTTGCCTGTATTGGACGTGTATGGTATGAATTTATCATGAATTTCCCAACACTATTCTCTTGCATGCATGAAATATTAATAAAAAAATACCATGGACTGTTATATGCACCAGCTTATCTTCTTATAGTTTCACTAAGTAGTTGTTATCTGATAACTGGATCTAAAGGGAGGTAATACATTTTTGCAATGTGTAATTTGATAGCGGAGATCTCTATATAAGTTTTCCACCGGGCAATCAAGGACATTGTTTCAGGTGTGTGTATCGCCAGCTTTGGAATAAAGATACACTCCAAAATCATGAACAAGTACCAAGTGTGTAAATGGGGACCGTCCTAAAAATCATGATTTAACGTTATTCTAGGCTAAAATAGTTGGGAGAAGCAAGATTTTACCATTTTTTCAATTGAGGATATCCTCGGTTGGAGGTGTGTCCTCAGTATGTTGGTGTGTAATCTCAAGAATGTCCTCAGTTTACACCAAATATAAATGCACACACACACACACACAGATATATATGAATGAATATATACGCCACAAAAAACTATTTGGTTGGAGGTAAACACTACAATTTAACCTAAGCTTGTCAAATTTTTTATCGTAATGGTATGGTGCTAATAAAAATGCATAAAATCGTTAGTTTCATGATTGTATCATGAACAAAGCTTGATTAAAAAAAATATTCAAACACAAAATTTAACCAAAATCATTAAAGCATAAAATATGGGTCAATGGCCTACTTTTCTGATGTGAAGTAGTACTCATCAACAATCTCCTCACCAAGCTTCATGAATCTAGCTATAAGAGTATATATACAGGATGCAAACAACCTATTTTGTCACAAGTTCACTGCGAAAAAATAGCCTTGTTCACTGCGAAAACAGTCTTTTAATTGTGGTTAGGTTGTAGTCTTACAATTATTTAGTTTGATGATTCTAGCATAAACAGAACACAAAACAATAAACTTTAACCATAAATTTAACCAAAGTCAATCATGTATGAAATACAGGTCATAGTGACATCCTTTTATGATCTGGGTATAATGTAACACAAGTTTCATGATATGAGGTATAACAGTACAGTGTATAAAAGGTGCAATAAACCCAAGTTAAATGCAAAAACTTAGCTAAGAATGCACAAGTAGTGCATATGTACAAAGTAAACTGCTTCACCTCCTCCTCTACCCCGTGCTATGAAAACCACCATAAACCATGACATAGAAAAAAGATTGGTTGACATTCAGAAAGGGTTTGCATATGTACATGTTTTTTGTGTGGATGTCAACACCAAGTAGGACAATAGCATATCTGCACTACCCTGAGGTGAGTGAATACAAGCACTGGAAGAATACATTCCACAATGCTTGAAAAATGTTACTATTAAAAACTTCTAGTAATAAAGGTGTCCTAACCTTACTCTTGTCATTCATGGTGTGTGGACTGTTGTGAGGAATTTCTAGATGAAAGAACTGCTAGTGGATTTTGAATACTCATGTATAGATTTCATGATGAACTGACACATCCATCAAGGTTCATTTTAACCACTTTAAATAAAAAACACATGACTCAAACGTAGTTAAAAAAAAAAAAAAACGTATGAAGATCCTATCTCGGTCATGAAAAAAGCCCCAGGGAATTGTCTCTAGTCCCAGTTACTTTGCCAAGAATTTTATTTAAATAAAGAATAATGATGTCATTGCCTTAAAACAATCATGTCATAGTCTGGCTTCATTAATTCTGTTAACACATTCCACAATCTATTTATCATACTAACATACAAAGTGTTGGCATGTTAACAGCTTTTAATAGGTCACCTAAATCTCAAATACCTTTTTAGATTCTGACATGAATTACCAACCCTGTCTGAAAACTTTATATATTAGCTGTTGACATATAAAAGAATAGTGGACAATGCTGGACAGATACAAATAATGGCAACTGATGGACATCAGAACTATGTCTCCCCCCGATAATCAGATGAATTCCATGTATGGAAGCTGTAGGGTTTAATGCCATTTTTCAGCACAAGGCTATGCATGGCAGTCAGTATAAAAAGTGGAGGAAGAACCCGGGAAAACCCCAGAAAGAACCACTGACACACGAGAAGCTACTGGCAAGCTTTCTCATGTACCCACATTGGCTGAGCCTGAGACTCAAACCTATTTAGACAGAGGTGAGATGTCAGTGATTTGTAACAGTGAGCGCTTTAGACGACTCGGCCACTTGGGGCCCCCACCATGTATATTAGTCATAATTCCCAATGATATAACACATGTGTTGCATGCAGTACCATAAAACACCAAACCCTAGAATCTGAATCAGTCCATCTCTCAAAAGACCAAAGAAGTATCACTTTTTGTTGTTGTTGTTATGAGGGTTAATGGCATTTTTCAGCACAGGATAGTCTATACATGGCAGCCTGTAAAACTGGTGGAGGAAGAACCTCAGAAAACTCTCAAAATAACAGCACCAACCTATGGGAAACTACTGGAAAGTTTTCTCACATACCTACATTGGCCAAGCCTTTGACTCAAACCCACACAGACAAGTGAGATGCCAGTGATCCATAATGGTGAGCACTCTAGACCACTTGACCACTCTGGGTCCCATAACATTTTGTACCAAAATACTGAAATTTGAATCAGCCTATCTCAAAGACGATTAAAGATGAAAGTAATAATTCTCACAGTATGACTATCATTTGTTGTTATGCCATAAAATACCAAAACCAAACCAAACAAAACAAAACCCACTTGTGATGTTGAGTGAAAAGCAAACCAGATGATCAACAAAAGCTCATGACAAGAGCGATTAACGATGCTGACAAATAAAAGATCTGAGGATAGGTTAATGCTTAAAGCTCCCAAACTCCTCTATCCAAATATGACTATTCTTGTACCAAAAAATTCCTCTTCCTCCTTTCTCTATATCAGATTATGAAAGCATGTAGTCACAAGGTTGTATATCTACTTGCCTATATTATAAACTTATCTATGTGTAAACTAACCCAATTAAGTTTGTTAGGTGATATATACATGTAATCTTCTTTAAGATACAAAATACATCTGCAGCAAAGGAATGGTGAAATATAGCCAATAATGTGTTTAAAAGTGCCATCAAAACCAAGAAAAGCTTTCGGGGAAAACATACAACAAAGATGCCCCACTCAAAATAAGGATAATAAAGGGCAAAGTTTTATGTACACAAAAAAGTTCTGTTGTTGTAGGGTTGAAAGTCATTTTTCAGCACAAGATAGGCTATACAAGTCAGCCAGTATAAATGGTGGGGGAAGAACCAAGGAAAACCCTGGAAAGAACTACCGACCCATGAGAAGCTACTGGCAAGCTTTCTCACATACCCACATTAGCCAAACCCAAGCAGGACGAGGTAATAAGAGGTAATAAGGCAATGATCTGTAACGGTCAACGTTTTGGACCACTCAGCCACTCTGGGTCCCCAAAACAAGTTCTAACAAAAAAAATTAAAAATCATGCTGTTGTTTTCTTAATATATTGCTGCATACCAAAGCAGGTTAAAATTCATGAAATCCTTCAATAGTTATGTAGCATAAAATGAAAGGCAAAGTTCTAAGTTCAAAGTCAAACTGGGGCCTTAACTCCATGATAAAAGTATGACAGAAAACTGAAAACAGAACCTGACCTATGACTTCTTAATAAAAAGCTTTATACCATGTTTGAGTTCAATCCATTAACTCTTTCAAAAGTTACTGAACAGAACAAGATTTGTGACTGATGTGATGGTACGAAATATGATGGCATGGAAATGGGTTTTCCCCTTCACTGATACGGTAGCATAAAAATAAAATAAAATAGGGTTAACAGTTGACTATAGTTTAAAGGCCAATTACTTGTACTGTAAATTCATCTATCTACATGGGTATCAATTTTTGTGGGCGTGCATTAAATGACATTTTCATCTGTAACCAGATTCATAGATTTTGATAGGAATCATGTTGCTGCCACAAAGCAGTATTTTTTCATCAATTCTTTATATCTATAGCAACAATGAAATGCATAAAAACATAACACTCCATGAAAAATAGTGAACTTGTAATCATTAAGAGATAGAGAGAATAGCAACTGGCCAAATATTAAATTTCTCAACTAAGCATATACTAATTTTCACTAAACTAATACCTTTATTAAATGCTACAGAATTAAGTGGACTTTATCACTCCAAATTTAATGTGGGGGTTTTCTGAATAAAACAAATGGTAAGAATGTTAAAAACAAGACTCCTGATAATCATGCATTACAGAGATATAGTCTGGTCCAGTTTATACAGCTTTTTGCAAATACAAGTACATTTTAAAAGAAACCAGTCAAGAGATCAGACTCTTTTGGAATGTACCTTAGGCGCCAGTAATTCTGATACACAACCCAACATCACAAAATGTGTATACTACATGATATCATCATGTAAATTATCAAAGTAATTCAGTCTTTCAACTTGGATGTGTTATCTACTATTCATTAATGTAGAATAAAAAACTGGTAATCACAGCAAATCTAAACTGCCACTAACTTGATACATATTTGTCATTTAAAAGTTAAAGAGATAAACAATTGATGATTTAAAAATTACAGATACAAGTAAATGTACAGCAAGTCTATGTACTAATATGATAGCAAATAATCTATGGCCATGCAAAGTACTGAATAAATTTCACACAGAAAAATGCCATATATGCTTGAGATTGATAATTTAAAATTTAACATACACACATGGCCATTTAAAATAAATATGTTTTACAAACCTATGTAAATTGAGATATATAGCAACCAAACTATGGGGGGGGGGTATTGTTACAATAAATCTTCTCATGAGAAATGTGTAAAATTCTACAGTTATATTAAGCATGGTTAAATTTCAGGAATGCAAAGACTGGTCATATATTTGTCTTAAAATTGTAAGAGCAATAATATAACAAAACATATGTAAATACTGGTCATATATACATATTTGTCTTAAAACTGTATGTTGTGGTTAACACCAATCAATGTTGCTTCTTGAGAGTTACAGTGGAATGAAACACTTAAGTAAATCCTCGGTCAATTTTTATGTTGTCCTTAAATTTCATTTGACTTTAAAACCATTTGATTATCAACATTATTATTCTCTCTGAGATACTGACAAGGACCTGTACCAGCTGCCATATGGAACCATCTACCACAAGATTACTACTCAAGTTTTGTGCAGTCTTTCTTGAAGTTGCAGATATAAAATGTTATTTACCTTTTGTGTTAGCTTTCTATGATAACCTGTTAAAAAAAACAATGCCACATAGAGTAAATAATAAGTAATGCCAGTTTGGTAACCAGCATCAAGTGGCTACTGGTTCAGATCCTCTCTTGTTTTATTTACTTAGTCATGCAACATGGTTTTTATATTACATTTTTTTAGGTCAAAAATGTTATTATATATAGCCATGTGTATTCTTGCCCAATATTATATACATTGGTACAGTAAGGGTTCTGCAAAATCATGTGGTGTCTCACCTGCAACCCTTCCACTGATGTAGTCCAACAACTCCATTCTGAGTTGCAACAACATAATGGTGCTTTGAGAAAAAGAATAAGATATTTCAAAAATAATAAGCAAACTTTGATCTCAATGTTAACTGGAAAGCCCTCAACAGTGGGGGATGAAATTCTAATCAATTCTATTAACAACCTAAACATTTAAATATCACCTAAATAATGTTGTATAGCCCACAAATCATACATGGCAGTTCACACAAGGGTCCTACAGAATTTGGTATCTAGTCTGTCATGGGATGCACCTTACTGATAATACAGGCAAAAGAGTAATGCCAACTGCATCAAAGTACAAACAAGGGTGTGACAGAACATGGTAGCAAGCCTATTATGGGTTGTACATGAACCTTTCATGGTCATGCAGCTCAAATGGGAATGCCAAGCACATCAGTGTACAAACAAGGGTTCCACAGAACATGATAATGTATCCAGCCTCTGTAAAATGTAACTTTATGGTTATGTAACTGAAACACAAACTCCAAACACATCTGGGCACAAACACTGGTACTGCAGAAAATGTAAATATTCTGTAATGGATTGTAACTTTATGGTTTCGGGGCACAAAACACTGACACTACAGAACATGTACATACCCTGTTATAGGCTGTAGCTTTATGGTTATGCAGCTGAAACACAAACTCCAAGCACAGTGGGGCACAAACACTGATACTGCAGAACATGTATATAGCCTGTTATGGGTTGTAACTTTATGGTTATGCAGCTGAAACACAAACTCCATGAGGGGTGGAGCACAAACACTAGTACAGCAGAATATGTATGTATTCTGTTATAGGTTGTAGCTTTATGATTATCCAATGGAAACAAACACTCCTAACACATCAGGGCACCAACACTGGTACTGCAGAATATGCATATACCTGTTATGGGTTGTAGCTTTATGGGTTATGAATGTGAAAGAGGAAGTACATCAGGGTACATAAATGGGTACAGCAAAACAAAGTGTGTAGCCTGTTTATGGGATGTAACTTTCTGCTTATGCAACTAAATCAGGAAATCCAAGCACATCAGGGCACAAACAGTACACATGTAGTAATGTTCCACACAAATTTCCAGGGATATCTGGCTTTCAAAACCTTACCAATGTTGTTGATAAGACTTATGCCATCATCATAAATGCCTATTAACATGATACCTGTGTCTAACCTCATACAGGTGAGACAAAAAGCAATAGATTTGAATTTGTTTTATCTAAGGGACAGTGGCCCAGCTGGAAGCTGATCTGATTATACTTCTAAACAAGATAATATATTTCTAATTAAAGGAGAGGACATGCAAATAAAGATAAAAAAGCCATAATAAAATAAGTCAGAATACTAATTAATGATTATATCTGACTGCTTGCTGAGCAATACCCATATTGTGGGTATTGATCATTACTGTTCCGATTGTTTTCTAAGTAATAATATTGTAATGATAATAATTCTGCTTGCTCTCTGAGTAATACTGTGGGGAATGATCATTACTGTTTTGAATGCTCTGAATAATATTGAGGGTGATGATCATTAGTGTTCTGATTGCTCATTTAATAATAATGTGCATATTGATCATTACTATTCTGATTCTCACCGAGTAATATTGAGGGTGATGATCATTAGTGTTCTGATTTCTCACTGAGTAATATTGCGGGTGATGATCATTAGTGTTCTGATTTCTCACCTAGTAATACTGTGCATAATGATCATTACTGTTCTGATTACTGAGTAATATTGAGGGTGATGATCATTCTGATTTCTCACAGAGTAATATTGTGGGTGATGATCATTAGTGTTCTGACTGCTGAATGAATAATACTGTTTGTAATGATCATTACTGTTCTGATTACTCACTGAGTAATATTGTGGGTGATGATCATTACTGTTCTGATTTCTCACTGAGTAATATTGTGTGTGATGATCATTAGTGTTCTGATTTCTCACAAAGTAATACTGTGGGTGATGATCGTTAGTGTTCTGACTGCTCAATGAATAATACTGTTTGCAATGATCATTACTGTTCTGATTACTCACTGAGTAATATTGTGGGTGATGATCATTAGTGTTCAGATTACTCACTGAGTAATACTGTGGGTGATGATATTAATGTTCTGATTTTTCACAGAGTAATATTGAGGGTGATGATCATTAGTGTTCTGATTTCTCACTGAGTAATATTGAGGGTGAAGATCATTACTGTTATGGTTTCCCCAGGTCTGTTTGATTGCTGAATTCCAGTATCACCTGAAGACTAGGAGAAATTGTTGCACATTTATTTAGGTAACTCATATTAACTGAAAGTTAGCAGCAAAGAAACATTATTGACACACCTTTCTCAGTCATTACTACCCTGAACTGCATCATATATATCTGTACAAGTTCCCCATCCCCTAGCTCTGTCCCCAAGATGTCAATAAAATTCCAACAACCAAAAACCATATCTGTCATCACAATCAAGTGCCTAAATGACAAGGTCTGTGGCTTATATTCAAGTAAAGATGGTATGAACTATTCAGTGAGACATATAAAGTTTGCTGAACCGAAAGAATGATGTGTCTTGGGTAACTTACCATCAAATACTTCTGAGAATAGTAAACAAGAGTTTCTTGAAAGGACTATATGAAAAGGATTTACAGAAATTCAGTATAAGACCATCTCTTCATTTTAACTGTCAAGTGTTAAAATCATCTCTGATGTTTTTTTAGCAATAATAAAGTTTTAAAATTAGCTGCTGTGGTGCATTTAATGGATGTCAGTTTGTCACCATTTTCATTTAGGACAAGCAGACATCATCGTAAGTCTTTTGGTGAAAACTCCATGCCATAATGATCATCCATTCAGAGTAGTGACAACAAGATTTTGAAAACAGATGTAAATGTCACTGTGTTTATAAGATTGACAAAAGCAAAAAAGCAAGCAGCTGACCTTTAACTGCACCCAAGGTCAAGTAGTTGTGGTTTTCAACTTCTTTACATTAGTAGACATACTGGTGGCCAGATCTGCACCAAGTTCAATCATGACCAATTACATACTGCATTATGTGCTTTACAGAAAACCCAGATTTCAATGTCCCCTTCCATCAATGCAGTGACAAGATATTTTAGATGATCAATATTCTTCCTTCTGACTTTACCCCAAAGTCAATCAGGTCTGGTATTCAAACTCATTCACAACAGCACAGACGTACTGTACTGATGGTCAGATCAGCATCATTTTCATTGAAGATCAGCTATAATTATGTTGTAGTGTTATGTGAAAAGCCTATGATAATATGATCATCCATTCTGACCCACCCACTTGCAAGTAAGATTTTCAAGATGACCAAAAGGAAGATATTTTGAAGGTTAGCTCACCACAATTTTAATACACGACTCACTACATAATACACATAGTGTGTTAGTTAAAATCTAACATTGATACAACTGTCCATTTAGGAAAAGCAGATATAACAAGAGTTTCATGATGGAGACTGTGTCAGCCATACTGGGAGGTCATATTTGCACTATTTTAATTTAAGGCAAACTACATTATATAAGAAATATTACAGTGGAAACCCCAAGTGATAAGATTTTCAAGATAGCATATATATGCATCCATTTTTTTAAGGTCAGACTGACACTATTATCGTACAAGATCAACTGCATAGAGTGGATATGTTTTCAATGAAAACTCTGTCTCAAAAACCTGTCATTAAAGAGAAGAGAAGTAATAAGATTTTCATGTTATTTGGAGGTCAGAACCATTCTCATTTTGGCCCAACTAGCTATCATAAGAAGTCTTGCAGTGAAAATCTCATGCTGATATGACCATCCATTCACGGGGAGTAGTGAAAGCAAAATGACTACCATAGGCCATGTTTTGGCCTACAAACAATGCTATATTTATTTCAGACCATCTAAATATCACAAAACTCTTAAAATGATAACCCAGTGTCAATAAGATTATCCATTCAGAAAAATACAATAATAAGATTTCAAAATGGCCACAATGGTGGATACTTTACAGGTCATATCACCACCATTCAGGTCCAACTAGATACTGTAAGAAATCCATAAATAAGACTATCCATTCAGAAGAAATAACAATAGCAAACTTTTAATGTTTGGCCTAAGAATGGCACAGATTTTAATTAGGACCATCTATATACCATTCAGCTGAAATAGCACTAACATGATTTTGAAGATGTCACAATGATTGCTACACTGGGTGTATGATCAGCACCATTTTCATTTTTGACTAACTAGACATCAAAATTTAAATATGATCAGTCCTGAAAAAGTAGCAAATAACAAGATTCTTAATATTGTCACCAGGCCTAGGACCATCTATATATCATCTGAACTCTTTGTTAAAACCTTATAAACATCATTGTTTGCATTTTGCTAAGAGTCTACACTGTAAAGGAAATAAAAAAATTCAAAATAGATTAAAATGAAATAAATGACCTTCATTTCTATTGTTTTCTATTAAGTCTTACCTTGAGTTCATCTGTTTCATTCTGGCTACCAGCCTGTGCTCCACCAATGCTAGCATGTCCATCAACCACATCACTTCGCACACTTGTCTGGTCCGGATGCCCTAGTCGGTCAACACTTATTGCAGCAACACTTGATGAGATCTTAGGCAGAGACAGGTGATTAGGAAAATTTTTCAAGCTCACTGACCTCTCACGATGAAGCCTTGACTTCTCTGAAGGATTTCTCATTTTCACCCCACTCTTGTCATCAAAAGATCCCGACCTTTGTGAAGATAATGAGGAAGTGGATGAATGATCCGATGAATCTTGTCCATTGCTAAGTTGTAATGGTGCTGAAGATTTAGAAATACCAGCTAGAGACTGCCACGTTCGTCGTGGAAGTGCAGAATAAGGATTAATATTGTCCATCCTTGTTAGTAACGCAGCCCCATCGGAATATGCCAATGGTCCCTCTGTGTTTAATCCATCACCTGACTGACTGAGAAATCGTGATGAAGCCAAGTCACCAAGTTCCTTGTTCTCTGAAGATAAGTCATGCAAACTACTACTTTTGCGCAGTCCTTCCTGATAGTGTTTATCAGTTTTGTGCTTCATGCTGCGAACTCCACGATATGTAGCAAATGGCTGATCCTTGCCCTTCACCTTCTCAACCTCAAATCTACCTTTACTCTCCGATTCCTCAGTGTTGCTTGTTGCAGAGACACTAGAGGAACTTGATGCCTGTAAAGTAAATGACTAAAAAGTACTATAAATTATGCTGTAGTTGTTAACAGTATGATAATTAAACAGCAAGAACCTAGCCCACAACAACTGCATTTTCAAACTGTACACTGATACACTGTATGAGCTTATATGTCCACTTCATCCCATTATGATATAATTCTTATCCAAGTAATAGCCAAGTTATGCAATTCTATCCAAGATGTGGTCTCTTTATACAGACTAATGCCAAAGATCAATATACTGGATAAGTGAACCAATATTTGTTAATCAATTATAATAATCTTCATCACTGTTGATGTACATAATGCTTAATCTTATGAGTATATTTAAAATGAGTCCTTACATCAAGATACATTTTAATAATCTCCACTAATTATGTCAAACCCACTCATGATTTTAGTACTTATGACATATCAGAAAGCTTTATAATTTTGTCTTGCTATATTTTACAACTATAAGCAGGTGAAGTTTGCTCTTTGCTTGATACTAACACTAAGTAATCAAACAGTTTATATGTTGCAAAATAAATTTTAACTTTTAACAATTCTTAAGGACTAATTACATGAGAAACAATTATATAATTCTCAGTAAGAGATATTTAGCGTTTATATTTGTAAACTTTTAATCAAGCTCTCATGAATTATAATTGTCTCCCTTTACTGACCCTATTTCTCTTTTTCAGTCAGTAGGAAACAGAGGGTAAACTATAATTCATGTTATTGTACATTATACTGATCCACCTAAATCTGAAGTTAGCAATTCTAGTGACAGGAAATCAATGCCTTAAAAAATAGCAATCAATCACATCAGTCAGTGTGCAATATTACGATCAGTATAAAAGTTTAAAACCAGTTATTTTCACATAGGATGAAAGGTAAATGATTTTACCAATCCTTTTGTCCAGCTGAATTTTAAGCTTCACAAATGTGTCGCAACTCCTTTTAATTCTTGATTAGTTTGATTTCCAAATATTATTTTGACGTGACACTGAAGTAAACAACAAAATATTAATATGTGACTGCATAGCCTTAAATATATCATTAATCCTACATAAATTATCCAGTTATTTGTCTGGACATCTGCAAACATATTCAACAATCTGAAAAGTTATTCATGTTGTGTCTGATGTTACTGGTCATGTTACAACTTAAGGCAATTTCAAAACCACCTCAATTGATGCATTTGCTTTGAACAATTAGGTGAAACAGCAACCTCAATGACCAAACTGTACCATTTTTCTGAGTTTACTACTGTGTCTTAGTATAAAAGACTATTTTGTCATTGGTGATGTCTTTAATTCAGAACTGGTCACAAAATAGTAGTGCATCAATGTGACATTTTGAAATTACACCATATGTAGCAATGTTGACTGTTTAAACTTGTGGCACAAACTGTTTTGATTTTATATATCTAACACTGCAAGTGCTTTGAGTTCTTATTACCAACTTACTTTTATTACCCCCAATATATCCATTACCATGTCAATTAAAACTACTTTCAACAACACAAACAATTAACTTGAAAAGGAGCAATGGGATTTCAATATTGCTGGACCTGTTGGTAAATAGGGATATCTAATTGGTTTCACACACTGCATAAGGTAAAACTAGACCCTTAATGAACTTCATTGTACCTTTGCCTTATGAACATGAAGCATTTCTTTGATCCTGAAGCTACTGTCCAACCATTTTCTTTCTCTCTATGGTTCAATATTATACAAATTTTTAAACTACCTGGCACACAATCACTGGATCCTTCAAGAGTTAATTCAAAGCCAATGAACTGATGTGTAATTTAGTGTAGCAAAAGTAAAACCTTGCCAAAAAAAATGTTTCAAAAAGACACTATAAATGACAACTTTTGCACAAATTAACTTTCTGAAACAATAGAACACAAAATGTTTGCAAGTAACTGAATGGGAAATTTTTAAGTATTTATTTTAATATAATGAAATAATACATGATTTTTATAAAATAGAGCTAATAATACATGTACTGAGAATGGTTCAAATTTATAAATACTTTATATGAAAACTACATAGATTCTGTAAGGAAAATTGGATTCTGTAAGGAAAATTGGATTCTACAAGGAAAATTAGACTGCATGGAAAATTAGACTATGCAAGGGATTACAAGTTTTAGCCTCTCAGCAAGGCAGATCGGAAAAACAAAATTTCATCATGACATGCTGAAAATTTAGCTTGGCAAATAAATTATCTTTTGTCAAATGCTCAGAATTCATTGGAATAGAACATGAAGGGAAAATTTTGACTCTATTTGATTTTATTAAAGTTTTCAACTCATACAAGATCATTTCAGGACTTTTTAACCCTGAATTTATCAAATGTGTGTATTCTGAAAAGGTTTTCAAATACTTCACACTACCATTCAAAACTGAAGGAAAAAAAATGCATATAAAATACCTGCAGATTTTCCTTGTTAAGAAAACTATAGCTGGGGACAGTGAACCGCCTTTGTTTTGGTTTGGCCATGCTTCGTGGGTATACGAGCAATACATCATGCCACCTAGACACATGAACAAAATGAATTTGCATTCATCAGTGTTAGTACAAACAAAAAACATACTAAAAGGAGAAAACACTCAAAATAAAAAGTAAAAAAATCACACTTCATGAAAATGACAAAGTAGATGTGCCAACAATCACAATTTGTAAAACCTGAAAATTTCACAAGGTTAATGTTGCATAGGCCTGTTTTATTAATTGGTCATAGTTCAATTTGGTTAATAGATAACATTCTAATTTTACTTTTGCACAATCCTAACCTGGAGTTCATCAAACTTATGTGCTTAATTTTGAGAGGCAACTTTTGTGTCCACCAATCTCAAAAGGCTCTACTTACAGTAATGCCATTTTTTACTGGCTTGGAATGAATACTCAGTCTCCAACTCAAGCCCAGAGATTTACAATTCCTAGGCAAAGCATAAAAATGTTCAGAGTTTGGGGAGAATGACAGGCAAAATTCATAACTTGGATCCTACTTTTTATTTTTTTAAATGGTACTAAATGATTCTCCTGTAAATAATCTCCTCCCTCGTTTTAATAAAATTTGATGACCAATTAACTAAATTAGCAGGCCTTCATTATTTTTCTATATTTAAAAAAAAGATGAGAATCTTCCAGTACTATTCTGGTCTGATTGGGTGATGATATTAATGATGAAATACATTTTATGATGGCTTAACTGTGCAAATCATTATAGCAGCTAAATGTCTACTATTTGAAATTCCTCCACCAATTATTGTAAAAAAAAGTCACTTCCGTTCACGATGTGTCAATTTTTGTGGATTTTGCAGCTGCTACAAAACCATAAATTTACAATCTGCAAAATATTACCCTTTCTTAAAGACAAAAGTGGGTCTCCTTACCAGTTAAAGAGATATCCATATTAGATACCACATATATATCTCGACAACAAGTCCAACTGCAAACTGCTCAGACCCAGACCTGTTGTTGCAAATGCACCAGCAGATTTGGGTCAATATAGTTTGTTAGGAGTAATCAGAAGTACAGAATACAGGCCCTGACCACCATCACACTATGTGATGGCAGATCTGGGTCTATGTTGTTTGCAGTTGGACTAAACATGTGAGCATATAATGAACCTACCTGGTACATATTTACAACTTTGACAAATGATACACATGAAGATAACAAGTTAACAGTATGTAAAAAAAGATATGCATTTAGTTGTAAATCCATTTCATCATCACTGTGATCAAAATTATACATGGGGAATATTTGACAATTCTCATCTCTTTTTATTTTCAATATTGTGATAAGAATACTTTCATTCAAAATAATAATATTTAAATGTAGCTAGATCCATCTGAAACATGCACTCTCTGTGGACAAAACAGTTAAAATATAAACTCCTCGTCTTCTAGCCATGCATTTTAACATGCCCACTAAAACAAACAGAAAAACTTCAAGCAAAAGAGAAGTTTTTACATCAGTCATTAAAAGATTCGCATTTTATTGTTACTAAATAATAATTCTTTCAACAAATTTCAAAGATAAATTTTGTATTAAAATTTCATACAAAGAAGCCACATCTTTTACTGACACGTGTTTTTCCCATACATGTTATATACAGCAAAGAATATACTGTGGATTTTTCTATGACCAAAGCAACTGTTAAATTCACACAAATTTAACTAAACTGTGTTAAAATTAAAAATTCTACAATAAAATCTCACAAAAATGAATGAATGTCAATGTAAATGTTTTCTGAAAAAATATATGATAATGGACTATTTCTTACACATCACTATCAATAAATATTTTAAGTTCCAAATAATCACTAAATGAACACTGGTTAGATATCTGACCAATATAACAAAAACATGCGAATCTTTCTACATAGAAATTTTGTCATTCACAGATAATACATTTTTAAAAAATGTAAACTGCTACATGTATAATATTGTAGTCCAAGTTCTCCTTGTTGCTGGTGTCATTATCATTGTGGCTGGATTTCCTTGCAGTGGCAGCTATGGTGGCCATGCTTTCATCTGCAAAGACTGACAGAATGCAGTACCACCTGCAAGTCAATCAAAAATATATGATAAATTCAGAAAGGGAGAGATGGAAATGGGAGACAACTCTGCCAAGCCTGTATCCCACAACTGTTGAGATAGCTGCTCTTGGACAAAATGTGTATCAAAAGGTAAATAATAAATTCATGTTTTACCAGTATTCATGGATTGCAGTGTTGCTACATACCAAGAGAATAAAGACAAAATAAACAATGATCTATATGTGGACACAAATGGAGCCCCATGTCCTGAACTGACACATCTACATACTATGAAAATGTCAGTTTTGGCAAAAACATGCAAACTCATAACTCATAAAATTATCTGAAATGAAAGTATATTTATCACAATAATTTTAAATAAGCAGAATATATTAAATTAACTTAATTCAGACTATTTATTAAAAGATATATGCACAGAAGCAAAATTAAGCTAGATTTCAAGAGCTAAACAGTTATCTACCACAAAAACAACTTCTTGAATACTGCAGGATATGAATGTTTACCAGTACTTCCAACATCCACTCTGGAGCTAAAGGCTTTCAGACTGCAATGCAGAAATTAGCTTCTATATGTTTCCCCTACTAGTATTCAAGACAGCAATATATACCTTGTATATAATTATAATTCACAAGATTTTGCTGCTAAATTAATGTGAACTATGTCCATTTTGACCCACTCCCAAATGAAGTTGTAATGAGTTGTAATGAATACATGTAACAAATTATCAATGTGTGTATTTCTGGTATACATTGTATCATATAAATTTCAGTTAATACACATCTTTATTATGCAGGATTTTGTCTACATATTTATTTGGAACAATTAACCTTCCTAAACTTTTAATGCAATTTATTATATAACAACTTTTAATTAGCATTATATGGCCAGTATTGTGCTGACATGCTGTCAAACCCTATACATGTGCACATATCAGATGATACATATATATAATGACTACCATATTTTCATGCATATATCCTGTGGGATATACAGGATTTTACATAGCCCGCACACACACACCATTTGAGGTATCTATGTGGGTGCCCTATATCAATTCTTTTTCACAAAGCCAGCAATCATCCTATTTTATATTTTATACAGATATAATAATTAATAACTGTGTAATATTTTTTTAAAACTTTACTTATGTTAAACGAAATGACATCGGCAGTAAGATCTGCACAAAAAATGGATGCCAGAAGTTAATTCTAGCCACAGCTTTTTAGTAATACACACCAAATATTCACCACTGTTATATTAGTCTTCACCTCATCAGCATTGTAAAAGAAATATTGAAAGAAACCTATGTGCATTCTTAAAGTTCATCCTCACTGCTGGGATTGCTGTCAAATCTATGTTGAAAATGTTTATTACTGGTGCAAGACAGGCTTCAGTAATCTCCATGTTTCAAGCATTGTTTTCATCTTTATGGTCACCTTCAGTCAGATTTCTGCTGCTGAAATTGTCCATTTTACTGAAGTATTTCTACCTCAATAAATCTATGATGTATTTCCGAATATCAATTTAAAAGGCTGCTTGTAACAACTGAGTCATCACCTCAAAAAGTTGAAAAAAGTTCTGCTTTACAGGCAATAATACAATGATAGCACTGGCATCCATTGCTTCAGAGAATGATGCCTCTGAAGTTGTTGCTAACTTCCTCAGCAAACAAGGCCAATCTTAGACTACTAGGAAGATACTTATCTTGGTAAATCACATTGCATGGATGATGAAATATTTATATCACAATGTGGAACATATTTCATTAATCTACCTTCGACCTTCCATGCACCAATAATGAAACTGAGAGATGGCACAAGCATTTCCAAACTGACATGGGTTGCAGTCATCCCAGTACTTGGAAGTTTAGTACTTTGTTCAGGAAGAACAAGTCCACTGTACACTGATGATGCCCATGGCTTCTGGGCACCAAATCTGAGCTTTATGCTGATGACACTACACACAATGTTACTATCATTCAGGACTACGCCAACAGAGACAGCTACAATACTAAATAAGGGTACCATCTGTTTCTACTGAGGTTATTGTTCAATGTGACCTTAATGACCTAGAGGGTTATTGGTGGGGGGTACTGTCCTACAGGATTGATGTCCTAATACTGTCTATGGGCACAGGGTTGACAACAAAAGTCCTTCAGAATGGTAAAAGTTAGAAATTTTGCCAGAAAAGTTAAATTTTATGGCAGTGTTACTTGCTCCAACTTTAATGAAAACAGATGGAAATATTTTGAATTTTTGCACAATATTGTAAAAGTATAAATTCACGGCAAGTAGACAACAATCGTAACATAAATTGTTATGCCTACACACTCCACTATGCCAGACAGAAAGACATCAGAGACAAAGATGGTTACATATTTGCTTGTATTCAAATGTACTCTTGGGTAAAACAAACTTGACTGAGTTGACTGCCAGACAAAGTGATGATTGACTGAAGTAATTACAATGTTGGACTACATGCATCAACTGTCTAGAGTATGTCTGCAAATACATGTACAGTGAATTATGCAGTATTACAAGCAATTGCTGCACATTCTGGGCACTATACATTATAACATACATTCTCCTGTACTATGCTGATAAGGAAAACATGCAGATCATGCAAATCTGAAATTACCGTGTGTCACTGTACTAAATATCATTCAAAGCAACATTAGAATTTCAATTTCACTTTCTACAATAACATTCCATTTTAGTTTGTATGATGAGAATCCAAGGTTCAAATGTCAGTCGAGAATCCATAATTCGGACTGATTGTAAATGGCCCAAAAAATATTGCAGGAATTCACAAGTCGCTTCCCTAACTTATCTTTTTATAAATTTCTGTGCAATGAAATTTTCCAATAGTCTACAGAAATTCCAATATATGAAATCTGGTCTAACAAAAAACTACAGCATTTTCCTACAAGTCTGACTTGACATGTTCACAAGTGCATTGAAATTACCTTTGTCATGGTTTTAAAAGCAACATCAATATAACTGAACCTGGTCATTCTGGATTAGAAAGTTTTTTCTTATTACTGGGATAAAATGCATGAGATTGTCAGGTAAAAAAAAATCAGAGAAATTAATTATCAATATGACTTTATACAAAATAATTTTCAAAACCAAATTTCATATTTCTCTATCACAGAAAGACAATTTAACTTTAGTTTATACACCAACACAATTTCAGCTGGGAGTGGGGGTGGCACAGCATTGTCCCCTGGAACAAAGGTTAATTTCATCCCTTGTCCACCCTCCTATTTTTCCAACTTTTCCTGCAACTTTATATCTTATATACATGCAGATGGTTTTCATTTTCAAACTTGTTTATTCAGGACCAATTACATACCATCAAAAGACTCTTAGAACTGAAAACCATGTGTCAATAAGACTATCCATTCTGGAGAAATAACTATAACAAAATATTAAACATAACAGTTACGCGAGCAATACTGGGCATCAAAATGACACTTTTCATTTCAGACCATTTACATGTCATTAGGAGTCTTTTAGTGAAAATCCCAAGTTGATATGATCACAGCAACAGAAGGAGTAGCTACAATAAGATCTTCAAGACACAGTATATAATCTTTTAGTGATTATATATATATATATATATATATATATATATATATATATATATATATATATATACAACAATCCATTCTGAAGAAGCTGTGATAACAAGATTTTCAAGATGGCTACCATGGCAACCATGTAAACTTACCACATACCAGTTAAAATCATGTTGGGTTGTTATGACTGAAATGTTCTGGGTCCCAAGGACCACTAAAAATTCTTCTCGTAAGAGAAGAAAACTTAACTGCTTGTATGCTTGGGGCAAGTTGTTCACACTTGCAGGCAAGTATTTGTTCTCAAGAGGTTATTTCTTTGATTCATTGGAACTGCAAGCTCAGTGATTAGTAATCAGTAACATAACATGCAGTGTGTATTAGTAGCCATTTACCCGATATCTATTTAAGCCCAACCTTCATCAATTATTTAATCACTAACTGCACTAGTGGCTTAAACCTGAACACTACTGATGAGCAGACTGCCAACAGATGTTATCCCTACCTTGAAATTTCCCCAAACCCTAGGGTAAAACACTGCTTACTCTGATGTTTCAAATGGATGCAACAATTTCTTACCAGTAGATTCATTGGTTACAAATATTGTATTTTGCCCAAGGAAAGCCAATAGCATCTCAAGTTCTAACCAGTTTCCATAAAAGTGATAGAATAAATTAAAAAAATTCAGTATGTTTACTTGTTGTCAATCATTATACATGTACATGTACCTACCATTTTGATTAGGCAATATTATCCCACTTTGATCTTTTTTAAATTATTGACCACCCACTGGGTAAGATACTATTGCACACACAGCATGAACTGAGAATATTTCAGCTCTTTCTCTTGTGTGTGTGTGTGTGTGTGTGTGTGTGATTTGGATTTTTAACGTAGCTTTAACAATTGTTCAGTCACACTACGATGTCTGAAGTGTGGCAGTTTCTAGTGATGTCTAGCAATGGGGTATCATGTCACAGACATGTAGCGTGATGTCCCACCCAGTCACATTATCATGACACCAGGCCGACCAGTCCTAACACTAACCTCATAATGCTGAGCACTATGCAAGGAAGCTGTTAGTACCATTTTTATAAGTCTTTGGTATGACTTGGCCAGGGTTCGAACCCACTGCTTCCTGCATCTGAGGCCGACGCTCTAACCACTAAGCCACTGAAGTGGTATCTCTTTCTCTTTTGAAAGAATGTGCAAATTTAAGATGAGTGCATAATCAAAACCAGAGATGATAAACTGAAAGTCAAATTAAAGTGATAAAATATTTTATTTATGGTAAACATTCTGTTGAATACAAGCTATGTTAGTTAAAAATACATTGTGTAAATACAGCATTAGCCTGTAAGCATGCAAAAGGTTTGTACATGAATCTTGCAACACATTTTGTTTTGGTCAGCATGACACATAACAATTAACTTTGACATAAGGGCTAGGCTTGCAATAAATCGCCAGCCTGCAATGTTTAACCTTCCTTCTTGGCAGTACAACTGATATTCAATCAGGACCTGCTAAGATAATGATCCAACAGATATGTTAACTTGGGCTTAAGTAGGGAAAAATGTCCAAGGAGAGACAATCCAGAGACAATTTGTGCCATTTAAAATGAATGTTACAAAATGAAATTTTCTAGAAATAGTTATAATAAAGACTGACTAGAAAGAATTATTCTAGCTTCAATGTGTATGTTAAATATTTTAGCAATTCGATAAAGTTAATCTTGAGTGACGGGGGGGGGGGGGGGGGGTCCGAGACAAAATTCAATGTTTTAAGTATTCTTCTCTGAAAGTTTTGGCACTCTTAAGTTTCTGCAGGAAAGCAAGAAGTTGACTCAAAGATTAATAAAAAGTACTTTTCTCATTAAACTGCCCAAGAGATAAGTGTCTGGAAAGTTGAGGACATGGAAAAAGATATTCAGTTCATAAAAAAAGGGACCAAGTCTCAGAAAAGCACAAGGAAAATATAGCCCTATATGTGTAACATCCAGTGGAAAGAAGAGACAACTATGTACAGTTGATGAGCCGAAGAGGCTGGCAAGTTAGGGAGAAAAGGAAAAGGAATATGGTGAATCTGACCTTTAAACAATGTTGACTTTGAGAGGACCAGAAGCAACTAGGTATTGCAAGCATGCTGAACAAACTGAGTTTGATCATTAACATGATTTTATGATGAAATTTGATTTAATGGTATAACATGACGAATTGCATTTCTTATAAATCTTGTAATTCTATTTCTAAAAGAAAGCGTACGCTTCAACTGTCATTTTCAATTTCATCTGTTTATGTAATTGATTAAAATGTTATATTTTACATAAGGGGGCTTGTGTTGTTCTATTCTATATCTCTGCTCAGATCTGTTATTCCATAAATTAATTTCATTTTTTATATTATTAATTACTCAATGCAGGCAATAACACCGTGGTTAATCATCTCCTAGATAATGGTAATCAAACCAAAGGCAACAAAACAGATGGATCTAACATAACCATCCACTATGACATTCATTTTGCCAAATGCATGGGCCCTGTGACTAATACATCAGCACTGGACCTACCATAATTTCAAACACAGGTTCTAAGAATTCCAAATGATTTAATTGACTGGCAGGTAAAATTAGCGAGATCCGGTTAAATGACAACTATATCTGTGTGCAAATATTACAGTGACAGGACATTACAATAATGTTAATTAAATGGTATCAAATATCTATTTAAAAAAAACTCATTTTTCAGTTTTTGTGTTTCAATTCATCACACTGCATTATGAATAATGTTTCAACAGGACTGAATGGAATAGAACAGCATCTACACAGCTGTCCGGAATATCTTAGTTTTTTATCACAATTTTAAATTACATTCTCTATTATCAAAACCACGCTCTAGAACATGGACAGGCAAACTGGACAAATACACTGTAAAAAAAAACTTACATATTTACAGCACTGAAGTGCCAAGCCTGATTATTTTTCTAGAAGCTAAAGTAGACTTCTCTTATTCATCCAACACATTTAGACAGGAGTTTGACATAAGCTGATACACAGAGCATGGTTTTAAAAAAAGGTAAACATTTTCTAATGCCATGTTCCTGCATATTTTGAGTACCAGAGAACTTAGGAACAAACATGCCAAGGTATGTGATTTGTTAAGAACAACCAATAGCATGAACAAAAGTATTCATGTTCAAATCCAACCATCAGACAAGCCTGGCACAGCTAATGTCATGTGTCTTTGGGCAAGGCAAGGCACTTTACTCAATTACCTCGGAACTAAATAACCAACATGTGTTGCTGTGCAGTAAAGCAACAAAATAAACAAAACCAATATTATTACATTTCATCTTTCATTATTTAGACTAGTGATGACTGGATTACACAATGTGTGTTTATTCACAATCATATAATGGGTTTCATCTTGTGATGAAATTCAAAATCCACCAAATCAAAAATAAAGACAAATATTTAAGGCAAATCAAAGAGAATGTTCATTCTTAAGTTAACAGCTTCTTGGTACTTGAAATATTTTAGATATATAACAACAAAAAACCCACAGGAATACTAGTATATTAACTTGCATCACAATTTCAGACTTCCTGACAGTGAATTTGCTATCATCTGAAATCAATGAATATATCATCCCACAATATTTATTCAACTAGGGGAATGCATCATCAACAAGTTAAATAATGCCAACATTTAAAGCACCTGTCTCTTCCAAAAGTCAGCTAAATTCTTACAAGATGAAACTAAAGCTATTTAACCTGACCAGCTGGATCAGGCAGGCATAAGCAGGCTTGGAGTTAATGATCAACTTGATGATGCAGTCAGTGACTAAGAAAATATTTAATTTTAAGGATTCTAGGCAAGTCAAGTATTATGTTTCAAAATGAATATTATTGAATAACGGATTTTTTTTATAAAAATGATCAAACAACACTTTAAGAAACATAGTGGGGAGTCAGGGACATGTTTTGGGGGGACCCGCTCTTACCCCATCTGCTACAAGTATCTCAAAAAAAATTTGGGCAGGCTGTTTTGAGTATTGCTATATCATTGGCGAAACACAGTATTCAAGTGAAATATACAGGAGCAAGTCCCAAATGGCAATTCTAATGTGTAACAAATGGTAGTTACATTCATCAAATTTAAAATTGATGTAGGTAACTGGATAAGGAGGGCTAGTTAACGTGAGTTGTTTGACATATGGGAGGTATCAATAACCCTAGGATTAAGGACTGAACCTGGGATTGCAGAAGTGAAAACCAAGAGTGCTGATAATGAACTATCAAAGTCCCATTTAAATAACAATTTCATCCAGCTTTAAGCAGAGTTCATCCCACCCACCCAAATTTGTTTCCGTTTTCTTTCTTCCTTGATCTGTAGGTGTGATCTTATAAAAGACCATACTCTACAATAACAACCTGTTTACTAACAGGTACAGAAAATGACTATAAACTGCACCTTTTTTTTCCCCTTTTGTCAACAATCTCAACTACTGATCTACATTATAACAAATTAGAAATGGAAATGACCTTTCAGGGAAAAACTATTTTCTGACATTCTCTTCAGCCATGTAAGTCCACCGCCATTTACAAATCATAAAGCATTCAAACTACGTAGGAATCCAAAACATTACTGATAATAATCTAAAAATTGAACAGCTTAAAATGTTTCTAAAGCTTCTACATAATCTATAGGCTTTTACATTGCTTAAGATAAGAAAAGAACACTAAATCTTATTTGTTAGGATTGAATGATTGATTTATTGATTGATTGATTGATTTTTACAGCTCATCAGCACTGTAAAGCTACATAGAACAAAAAGGTTATATGATTAAAAGGTTTGTATAAAAAAGGTTTATTACCAACAAGCAAAAAAAAAAACAGCAAGTATATTTTGCCACAATAACTAATTAACTATTAACATGTTAGCATCAATTTGCAGTCAAATAAATTATCAAAAGAATTCTCTCTCTCCCTCTCTTTTCCCATGGTTTTATTATATGACAATACCACGGGTTAAAACAGCTATGAAGGAATGACAGAATTCACACACAAAAAAGTATAATGGAACAAGAAAAGAGCTTCAAATAGGTAAATCTGGCACACTCCATTGTAAGTACATATACAATATATCCAAGTTTTCACCTGATCCCCTAGACAGTACATGACTAGTCTTTATTTGATCTAGCCTGTCATTCATAGATTTTAAAGTAGATCTTATCAGAGGAAAGAGATTGCGTTCTCAGATGCATATTGGCTCCAAAATGCCAAGACTCAAATCAGTCGTTATAAAATGTACTGTCAGATCAGGGTGTACAATGTTTGTTTTACATGTGATTTTATTCCAACAGCACAACTCCTAATCTGATGGCTCATTCTTTAAAGGCAGATCAGGGTCTTGCTGTTCACAGGTGGGGGTGTACTTTATACAGGCACGTATGGTACAATTGTTCTTGGCTGGTTGTAGTGGCACCCCCAGGCTATTTAAACAAGGCTTTACAATAAAGATGACCTTAAATAGGTAGGTAACATGAAGATATAGTTCACAACAGACTTGCAAACAAAATCCAAAAATACATTGTACACTGTGAAGGTCTCTCAACAATCTAAGCTGTACTGAACAAACATAAACATGTATTGCACAACATGGCTATTTACATCAGTCTAGTCTTGATGGTTCAATGAAATTTCTGCCCAAAACAAATTGTACAGTGCACTTTTCATAATGCCACAAAAGCCATAAAAAAGACCAGCATAATTACAACTGAAATCAATGAATATATCATCCCACAATATACTGCTCCGTATAGGTCCATAATAAAAGCTTTGAAATGGATTATGTTTCTTTCTGGTACACAACAGAATTAAATTATACTGCAAGTGATTCTCATCAGTCAAAAACAAATTTTACATGAATTTATTAAAGTAACCATTACAAATGTGATCAAAGACCACAAATGCCGACCTACTCACCTTTTCATAACACCATGCACTCAAATGCAGAAAAAGACTCTTAATACAAAACTTAACCCAGGCCACTGAAACAGTATTTTTGGGTCACAATGACCTCATTTTTTTTAATAGTAGTGTACTCATCAGAATGCATCTTTATACCTAGCGGCATGCCTGATTGGCTAACTATTGCGGAGAAACCAGCCTAAATTCAAAACTTAACCAAAAGACACATACCGGTAAGTGTAAAATATAGGTTACAGAGGCCTACTTTTGGTAAGATGGTGTTGAACTTAATGAGACCCACCTACCTTCCATTTTGCATGACTCTTGATGAATCAGATGCATGATCACCTCAATAATATGTGCAGATCTTGCTAATGTTGAATATATTTACCAATTTTAAAGAAACGTCTAAGTGCTAAAGCACTGAAAATATCAGCCATCAGTTGCAAGATCATCTCAATAAATATGTGGATATCATTATTAACTGTAAAAACTAAGATTATGATGAAGTCTATTTCATCAAAGTTAGACAAGAAACACATTTTTAAGACAACAACCTCAGCTAATCAGATGCAAGATCATCTCAATAACATGTGGATATCATTATTAAGTGTAAAAATCCTAGATTTTGATGACCCCAGAATTTCAAGATAATGACTTCAGTTAATCAGATGCAAGATCATCTCATTACTATTTGTTGGTCACTATCAAGTTGACAATATAAGCCATTATTTCAACTTTGATTGAAATCAGATTTTAACAAATATGATCAAGATCTGGAGATTTGTTTAAGGGAATACTGGCAATTTGGGGTGCAAAATGTCCTCTAGACTCACGAATAATAATAATAATAATAATAATAATAATAATAATAATAATAATAATAATTCAGTTAGTATAATACTATTTGACCATGAGGCCTTTTGCTTAAAATGATTACAATGAATGAAAATGAAATGAAATGATGAATGGAAACAATAAATGCAAAATCAAAATTTATTCTGACACTGTAAACTCAAAATGAGGAGACTGCAGCTGAAAGCAAATACAAATGGTTAACAAATGAAATGCTGAAAGAACACAAATGAAATGCTGAAATAACACAATTTTTGTTATGAAATGCTGAAATAACACAAATGAAATGCATTGCTCATTTCATGGTCTGTAGCAAACTCATGTGAGATCTTGATGATGTAGGCCTATATTGCTAGTCTGATCAAATTCAGATCACAAATAAGCCTTCCAGATTGCTATCAAGCTCATCCAAGTTTTATGTTCCTTAATTTTCTCCATATAAGAAACTAGTCAAAATACAATGTCATGTCAATGAACAGAACTTTTATCTTAATTTAAGTTATACATGTTCCTCAAAAGTAAGTATAAGCACCCAAAACTGAAAGTTGTGGGATAAAGATGTTAAGGACAAAAACACCTGAATGTGTATGTCTTGTGTACCCTTACAAGTTATTTTCTTTAAGAATAATAAGTCATGTTTCATGTGCTTTTTTCCATGAGTATTATGACTTCATTCCTGGCTAACATGACATAATAAAGTGCAGAACCTTGTTCTGAATCCTTCTCCATTACTTTGCCAACTATAATTTTATTCATCTTATATGGGAGAGGGTAATTTTATGCCCAAAGATTCTCTTCGATGGTACAGAAAATATCTAGAGAAAGAATAAACTTTTGTTAAGTTAATGGTGCTTATTCCTCCAAACGTTTACAAGCATCTTACCACTGAAGTTCCTCCTTAGAGTTGGCCTTGATGTAGATGGTTTTCTCAGGGGTAATAACTGACATAGAATTGCTGTGGGTGGTTTTGGCCTCTGCATCCTTTACATCTGTACATTTATTCATGTCAATGGTTCCCTGAGGAACTGTGTCAGGCTGAAAATAAAACCATAAATACAGACTTATACATTTTCTAGTACTAAAGTTTTTAAGCATTGCCACAATGACAACAACAACCCACTTCCCATGAGCCTGAGGACATCTGATTTGGTGTTGCATTGTTTGTGGGTTGCAGATTCCAATCTTAAACAAACCTGCCCCCATCAACTACCATAGTGCATACCAAGACAAGGCATTTTATTCCAATCAATCTGGGATTTAAAACATATTTTCTTGTGTTGATGTGCTACCAAACACCACTCAAACAACCGATCAAATCAGATTTAAAAAAAGCATATATCATCACTGCTATAAAGAATGAAATAATATACCATATTTACTCAAAACCAACTGCAATCTGCACAAACCCAGAACTGGCAATGCACTGTGCCAGCAGATCTGGTTCTGTGCAATTTGTTAGGAGTAATCAGTAAGAGAAACAATGAAAATCCTGATCTGTAGGCACATTATGCAGGATCTATCTTTGCAGTTTGATGCAACTTAGAAACAAGTTCATATGGTATAATACATTTTTCTTTTATTTACTGCTGGTGATGCATTATCTGACCTCATAAAATCCACTTTTCTGTCTATTTGGAAAAGTAGCAGGTGGATACAAATGATAATCTTTTTCTCCTAAAAATATTGAAAAAAATAACAAAGTATGACATAGTGTCCAGCATGAGGGGTAGTAATTTATACTTTCTCTGAATCTTAATTAATAATTCTGAACTTGGAAAGCCAGGATCCACAACGAACTCAAATATTTGGACTAAACAACTTCCCTCTCCATCCTGAATAGGGTCAAGTTGGCAAAAATGGGGAGAAGTGTCATAAAATGTTCAAAATGGTCACTTTCAATTTCTGTTTTGCAATATTTTCATGTCAATGATTAATAAACTACTGAATACTAGTAAAACTGTTTAAAAATATTAAAACTTGTATTATCTTACTTCACCATATTTGTTGTATAACATCGTTAATGTGTAAAACTATAACAAAATTGTATTCTAACCAGTATATCTGATGCTCCTGGATTAGAATCTTTTAAGCAGGAGCTTTACAAACTTACTTTGGGGGGCCCCCAAGTGGCCGAATGGTCTAAAGCGCTCTCCGTTACGGATCAATGCCATCTCACCTCTGTCTGCTAGGGTTCGAGTCTCGGATTCAGACAATGTGGATATCTGAGAAAGCTTGCCAGTAGCTTCTCGAGGGTCGGTGGTTCTTTCCGGGGATTTCCCGGGTTCTTCCTCCACCATTAATACTGGCAGCCATGTATAGCATATTGTGTGCTGAAAAATGCCATTAAACCCTACAACAACAACAACAACAAACTTACTTTGTAGATCAAAATTATTATTATTATTATTATTATTTATTATTATTATTATTATTATTAACCTCACTTTTGAAACATCAGGAAAACAGAATCCCATCAAGACCAAATATTTTTGTCACAAATTTTTCCTTCTTTAAAATCAGCCTTCCTCCCCCCGCCCCATAAACTGAAACCCTTCAACTCTGAATACCTAAACAAATATTGATCCAAAGTTCATTTTTACTCAGTTGAAACTTGGAAATATATTTTAGTTGCTAAATTCCTGATACATTCTGGAACAGATTAATTACGGTTAACTGGTACTGTAGTGGTTTGATCTAAGAGACAAGAGAAAAGGACCAAAAAAATATCCCCCAAGAATTTGCGAGGTTAAAACAACACCTGACACATGGGCCAATGCAGATTTGGGCTAACAATAGGCTAATCTAACGTCTTTGCATAAAACACAAGAGTCAACTTTTATGGCTAATTAAATGTATTAATAACTAAATGTTTATAAGTAAGCCAACTGAGAATGGCTATATTTATCTGCTGATTATCAAATTGTGATTTATCCTATTTATTTTGGATACTAGATCAATAGAACCCATGTTTTTAAAAATATTAAATCTCAGCACGTTATTAACCAACCTTGTGACCTCGCATTTGATGCTTTGTCGACAGAGACTGACAATGCAGTATTCTAAATGTCAGATTCAGTCCAATGATTTAAGTCATTAACACAATCAACAATAGTTAAAGAAAGATATAAGAAACAAGACATCGCTCCATGCCTACTTGAACTGTAAACCATATGAATTTTATGGAGCACTTAAACATTTTGTGGTATATCATTCATAATTCCAATGGCCTTAAGGTCTAGTTACAAATGTACTTCATCTCATACCTCAGATGTATCTTGTGAGAACAATATTTTTTACACTTACTTGGAGCAACTGTATTTATTCATGTGACAGAATGTGATTTTCAGTAGGAACATATATTGTTCTGCTAATTCTTCATTAAATGCATTTTGTTAAAACTTAAAAATAACAGCTTTCTTAATTTTGTGCACTTTTACACACAAAGATGGTGATTCATTCATAACTGCATTATCTCTTTCTCTCCCTCTCGTCACAAAAGCACTCAGAAAGAAACTTTTCTCCACATCTGCAAAAACCTCAATAAACCAAAAACTTCTCAAAACTAAAGGGAAAAAAACTGGGTCCCAAGAGTTTTCAGTTCTGACGTCTGACTGTATTATTATTATTATTATCAATAATATTATTATTAGTTTTTTCAATCCTATAACCAACTTTTAACTTCATCTGCTCAATTCTCTTTTTTCTTTTTCTAAATACTGCACCATCAAGTAATAGTCAGTTTTTCACTGCATTGACATAGATGAAAAAGAGGTTTTCCAGCAACCTCAGAAATAGGCTGCAGCTGAAAATCAGCAACTGTTTCTTTACAAGTCTTCTTTCATGCATTGGAGTGATGAAATAGTGGATACAATTATTAATTATTTTTACTAATGAAACTGGATATGTCCACATGAGTCATATTCTGCTTCCAACTTACGTTAGCTATGACACAATTTTTTTTTTCAAGGATCATTATATTTTATGGGCAATCTGAAGATCTGAATGTAATTTCTGGCATTTGTGATCAAATTTGGCACAAAATCAACTACAGAGCAGAAAACTTCTTTTTTTCTTCTAAATTTCCACTTTTCTTTTTAAATGTAAAAGTCCATGTTTTACTTTGTTAATTAATGGGCTGTATTGAAATGAACAAAAGGGGTGGGGATGGAACTGTATTGAAATAGTCAGATGGGTTGGGGTGTGCCAATGTGAAATGACATACTGGACAGCAACTATTCACCCTTAGCATTTTGTCCCCTTAATATAAAGACTATTAGCATAGACCTTGACAAAACAGTCCCTCACTATAAAGCCCCTTAGCATGGTGGACCTTGACAAAGTAGTCCCATAATATAAAGCCCATTAGCGTGGACCTTGAGAAAACAGTCCTTCACTATAAAGCCCATTTATTTGGACCCTCACAAGCAAAGTAGTCCCTCACTAGTACACTTCTGTCGCTCTTATAATACCCATGTGTTTAATTTTATTATCAATTTATTTATTTCACTTAATTTCAATTCTTTTTTAATGAGAACAAATGATAATATTATCATTTCCCATAACTAAATACCCTATCTTTATTTATGCACCATTATGACAGCCTTGTTTGAACATAGATGTTGGCCTTGCATATAATATGAGCCACTTTCAGAGATCCCATGAACAGCATTCAAAATATGGAAACACTACTCTGATAAATGTACTTTAAATGTTTTCTGGCCGATCTGGAGAATCAAAGGCAATAACGCCCATAAAATGAAAATATTACTGACATATACAAAAGGAACAAATGCTGCCAAAACAAAAAACACAAAACAAGAACAACAAATGTTAATTATTCAACTTGAGTTCAGACCATTATGAAAATATCTTTCTCTTCATTTGAGACAGGCTACCTGGGAACTGAGACTCCTGGTGCTTCCTTTGAAACCCATATAAGGGACTTTTGTGACCTACAATCATGACATGTGAAATAAACAACAGGCCTAGTTAAAAATATGTCAATGTGTCTTGGACAATCAGTGAACTGAGACTCTTGGAACACAAAATAAAAAGTACCCTTTTAAACACATGAAAGAGACTTTTATGACCTACAAATGACAGAAGAAACATAGAGTACTTTTCCAATGCACCAAAAACAAAAAATCTTCTCTTAAGTTGATTGTTTAAGATTTATATGTAAAGCTGAAAGATGTAAATGTAAGTCCATTCTTTCCAACAAACAATCTCTCTCTCTCTGTCTCTCTCTCTCTCAAAAACTGCATGAATAAATACAGAGACAGAATATTCTACATGTCTTATTTTCAAAGCAACACTTTCTGTAAGCACAACACTTTGAAGAGATACATGTATACTACAGATGACTTATTCATAGATGTATGCCATTCTAAGCTAAATTAAACATTTTGTAATTTGAGGATACACAATTTGCTGGCTCAAGAAAGGCAGCTTGTCAGTATAACTCCTTTATCTGACTTAAATAAACTTCACACAACCTGAACAATGGTGAGCATAATGCATAATTAGGTGCAACAGACAAGACAGAAACTCACACTGAGGAACTCGTATAAACTCTATACCTCTAGTAATATTATCCATTGTCCATTCCAGCAAGTAGGATTAATGGACCTGACAAATCCAAAATGTGGATCATTTTGAAACAATAGTTCCTCAAAGGCAATGAATCCATGCTGTATGAAACGAATTTCCAGGAATTCAACAAGAGACCATTTTTTCTTTCTAACTGCCGCATGATGAATCCATCTCTTGAGCAAATGGATTTGAAAATTAGCCACTGTGGTAGCCACAATGGATGTAAGATGAGCACCACATTCATTCAGGACAAACTGAATACCATTAGAAGACCACTGTTGCAAAACCCATGTTAAAATGGTCATCCATTCAGGAGAATATGAGGCCCATGTTCGATACGTTCGTGTGGAAGTCATATATAAACTCAGATCAACACTATTTTCATTAATTTCATAATGATATGACTTTCAATCTATAAGGAGTAGCAATAACAAAATTTTAAAGTTAGCTGCCATGATGGCAACACTGTATGCCAGGTCAGCATCATTTTCATTTAGGACCAACTAGACATTATAAGACATTTTCTGGTGAAAAACCAATGTTGATATAACTTTCATACTAGAAGAAGTAGTGATAAGATCTTCAAAATGGCCACTGTGGTGGCCATACTGGATATCAGATCAACACCATATTTTTTTTAGAGGCCAACTAGACACCATATGTCTGATGTTTTGTGTGTTGTGTTGTGATTTGGATTTTTAACATAGCTTTAACAATTTTTCAGTCATATCGCTACGATGTCTGCAATGTGGCAGTTTATAGTGATGTCTAGCACTGAGGCATCATGCCGCAGACATAGAGCATGATGTCCCACCCAGTCACATTATCCTGACTCCAGGTCAACCAGCCTTAACACTAACCTCTTGATGCTGAGCACCAAGCAAGGCAGCTGTTAGTACCATTTTTCTAAGTCTTTGGTATGACTTGGCAGTGGATCGAACCCACAATCTCCTGCATCCAAGGCAGATGCTCTAACCACTAGGACATCGGAGTGGTGTCCATTAAGTCTGATGATGAAATCCCAATGCTGATATAACTTTCTATTCAAAGAGAGTGGCAATATGATTTCCAAGAAGGCTGCTATGGTGGTTATACTGGATGTGATATCAACACCAAGTTCATTCGGGACCAAATACGGCTCCGGTGGCCTAGTGGTTAAAGCATCCACCTTGGTTGTGGGTTCAAACCCCAGCCAAGTCACACCAAAGACTTATAAAAATGATACTAACAGCCGCCTCACTAGGAATTCAGCATTAGGAGGTTAGTGTTAGGACTGGTTGGGCTTGTGTCAGGATAATGTGACAGGGTGGGATATCATGCTACATGTTTGCAGCATGATGCTCTAGTGCCAGACATCACTATAAACTGCCACACTGCAGACATCACAACGATATGACTGAATTTTTTAAAAATCTTTGTTACAAATCCCAGTAACACACACACACATTCAGGATCAACTAGACATCATGAGAAGCCTTTAGTGAAAATCCCATGCTGACATGACCATCCACTCAGGTGGAGTAAGCAATAACAAGATGGTCAAGATGACACTGTGGTGGCCATATCGGATATCTGGGCAGAACCATATCTTGTAGGGCCAATTAGACAATATACAATGTCTTCTGGCATAAACCACATGTCAATGACTTTCCATTCAACTGGAGTAGTGATAATATTTTCAAATGTGTTGTATCACAATATCCCCATGCATTCAATATATAATATGGATAACCACATTGTATTACAATATCACCATGGTTTCAATATATAATATGGATAACTGTGTTGTATCACAATATCCACATACTTTCAATATATAATATGGATAACTGTGTTGTATCACAATATCCACATACTTTCAATATATAATATGGATAACTGTGTTGTATCACAATATCCCCATGCATTCAAAATATGGATAACTATATTGTATCACAATATCCCCATGCATTCAATATATAATATGGATAACCATGTTGTATTACAATATCACCATGGTTTTAATATATAATATGGATAACTGTGTTGTATCACAATATCCCCATACTTTCAATATATAAAATGGATAACTGTGTTGTATCACAATATCCCCATGCATTCAATATATAATATGGATAACCATGTTGTATTACAATATCACCATGGTTTCAATATATAATATGGATAACTGTGTTGTACCACAATATCCCCATACTTTCAATATATAATATGGATAACTGGGTTGTATCACAATATCCTCATGCATTCAATATATAATATGGATAACCATGTTGTATTACAATATCACCATGGTTTCAAAATAAAAATACAATATGGATAACATCTGACTTTAAAGGCCTGCCAAGAACTCTTTCAACCATACAAATTGTAAGTGATAGATGATTTGAGGTCTGATTACCAAGAATACACTGAGGTATATATTCACTACAGCAACACACAATCAACAGATGTAAGATATTATTGTATTGTGTAAGAAGATTTCTATCAATTATTCCTCACAAGATATATCTAGGTCCTCCACTTTAGTGCTATTAGAGTGGCAGCAGCTAACTGGTTAGCACATGCCAGACTTTTGATCAGAAGTTTGTGGATATAAATCCCAGCTGGACCAGGCATTTTACTTCAACTTCCCCAGTACAAAGAGGGGTTAGTGTATATTGTATCATTAAGCTAACACTTCTCCAGAAAAAAAAGACATCAGCTGTGGCTGTAGTTTTATCAACCACCTGTCAATCTTATCTTTATAAAATGATATACTACATTAGAATATCTAATTTTACATTTCACCATTGCAACATTTCTTCAGCATTACACCTGAACCTGAACTTCCATTAAAGCGTAATAAAAACAGTTACATATACAGGTAAAGACACACTGCTTGCCTTCCTTCTACAATCAAACCTGTCTTTAACCAGCTACCTCTCTGAAACAAGAAAACTGGCCTTATGAGACAGGCAGACTTAATAGGGGTTTAGTCTACATTAATGTGAAACAATAAACTGCAAAACATTGGAAGTCTAACACTGGTGAATTCTTAATACGGGTGGCCTTCAAGATAAATGTAGCTTTTGCTGTACTTAGTCTTCATAGACCTGATGCTCTACTGACCATGGCATACTGGATTAAGATTAGTAGAGCTGGGTACCTCAAAATAGATTGTACCATAGTATACCACTGTATCTCTGAACATACCATGATATGTACCACAGTACCCTGCAATCATTTTAGGGACAGACAATTTCCGGTTCTGAGACAGGGGCCTGACATTTGTTTTGTTTTTTTTAAATTTCTTTCTGTCAATAGCTGTAAACAATATTTTGCTGTGATTTAAAGCAAAATAACACCATATTGTATCCATTATATTACCTAAAGAATAAGAAAATTAACTAGCTTAAGATAAAACAAATAAAATATCTCACCTCAAATGAAAATTACAGGCCCCCCCCAACAAAAAAATGTAATGGTAAGTACCTTACATTAGATGAATGTTAATGTTAACTGTTATATACTGTACATTGTAATCAAAAACTATAACTAAAGTAAGATGATTTAGCTTACACTGTGCTGATATTAGAAAGCTTATCAGTCAAAATAGGAAGTACTGACACTGTGTAATGGTGCAAAGTTTTTGTAGATGTCTGTCACAGTACATTCTGTCATGGTCAGCATGACATGTAACCATTAAGACTCGCATACAAGCTAGGCCCACCATAAATTGGTATCTTACAATGGTTATGTTCTGTTTGTGGGCATGGTTGGACTTAAATTAGGACCCATAGGGATAACAGATATGTCACTGCAGAGTTAAGTGGACAAGGTGACAAAGTAGAAACAAGCCAGAGAAAAATGTATACAAGAAACATCCCATGTAAAAATATGTAGCTGACTGAAAAGGGCCATAACTTTGTGCAAAAAGGGTGTAACTGATGAGGATCAATTTGTTTAGCTGGTGTTTTATGGCACAGCAGTACAAGTAGGTTATTTAATGCTGAGTGAAGTGCCTGCCCAATGATGCACCATGGTAGGCAACCCCACAAAGGCAGAAAAAAAAACCATGGTCAAACAACAATTCAGACATTCTTTTGTGTGATACAAAGTACATGGGGGGGGGGGTCAAAGGTACAAATGCATCCATTTTTTTTTTACCAACACCATTTGTTTTGCCCCACCCTATACTATATATCTGGTATTCCACATCTATACCATCTAACTAATACACAGACCAGAAGGCAAGAATAGAAATAAGCCACAGAAGTGGAAATGGAGTGTTAGCAGTTGCACATGTTAACTCATTCAGCCCCAGAGGTTTTTGTCGTTTTTGCCTGAAATGTGCATAGGAAAGACATCTGGGGCTCTAATTTTGAATACATCGTAATACATCGGCTTTCAACAGATTTTCCATGTGACTAATGCCTAGTTTTATTAGAAACAACATTTTCCATTGGTTATTTTGCTTGTGCATGAGTAGATAGTATCAAATTGGAGTTCTTTCTTTTTTTATGTGCTTATTTGACCCAACATATTCGTATGGAGACGAATATTCCAAGTGCCCACCATACCCTATTTTTTTTAAAAGGATCAATTGTCTGTGTGATGTTCAGACCGGTCTGCCTTAGATCTGAGGCCAAAAGGTCTAAAATCTGGACATAAAATCGCATTCCGACCACGAGCGAATTTCGGGTGAAGAAAAAATAAAGTGTCCAAAAAATGAGTTTTTTGCCCTCTGCAACTAGAACTTCCAGATTTTTTTATATCATTTTAGAGCTATATCTGTCTGCCATTCTGTAATACCACCCACGTTGGTGTATCTTAAATGACCTTGATGCTGCAGAGCTTGGAAATAGGGTACAGCCTCATCACACCTACAGATGGGATTGGGGCCGAATCGGTTAAGTGAGTTGATGTTAAAATGGATTTATGGATTTTATACTGACTTTTCCTAAAGGTGAAAAAATTTCATGTTTTTGCATCAAATGATTTTAAAATAATTTACAAGTTTGAATATGAATGTTGATGCTACATAGATCTAAGAATTATGTCTAAAGCAAATAAGGAGTGAGCACACTGATTCAAACTTGTGCAGAAAAACCTTTAATATACCACAAATATTTACAGCGAATGAACAGCCATGACCAATATTACTACTGTACATAAACATTCCATTAAGTTAAGACCCCTGGCAAATTAAGATAAACCTGCTCAATATACAGTAATTCCATGAGCATCAATCAAAACTGACACTGTGACCTGTTTGTGTGCTCTACATTTATGGTCATACCTAGACTAATGTCTAACAATTTTATTTGTCATTACTTTTACAGAATGCTTACTGCATGTGTTTATCATAGGATCATCAAGAAGGCCTATGGGACAGTTTCACTCTTATCAAATGACAATATTTACATGTATGAGATATCAAGTTTGGCAACCCATTACATGCACCCCACTTTCCTCTTGAAATGGTTATGAAGTTTCTCAAAGGTTTGCAGTACAGTGGTCACTCACTATTAAGACCCTAGGCATAAATAAAATGTGGGCATGAACCCAATCAAATTGACTCAATCTGTAAATGCTAAACACTACCTCGCTATAATGTACTTACATATACGGTGGTCCATTTTTATAATACAGGTATGGTATTTAATCCCAATAAGCTTACTGTATACAGTATCAGGGATTAACTGAAAGTTATAGCCATTCATAACAGTTGTTTGTTTGTGGTAATGGATGTACAAGAAATATATCATATGTTTGCTACATATAACATACTTTTATACCATATTTTACTTTTGAAATATTTTTAGCTTTACAGTATAAACTTCAAAATGAACTGGGATTTATTAAAGTTCAAATCAATGCCTTTAAAATTATCTATGTGTGGGCATCAGGCGAGTCCTAAAATAGTTCCAATCTGGGAGTGTGATACTGATATACAGACTGAACAGCTGTACTGAACTCCAGATCAACCATCTATGATTAAATAGGTACATGTATATAGTAATCGGAGTACATATTATTTCCTTTAACTCTCATTTAGTTCTTGACTAAAAATAATAATTTTAATATGGTTTCATATCATTAAATACACTATATTGTGTATGAACATATCCATCTTTCCTGATAACAGACCCCAGTATAATGTGGGCTTGCTTATAACAAGGTATACTTTTATGGTCTTCATCAAGAGGAATAAAATAAGGGCACTGTATTTCTGTTTAACAATTAAGACACATTCATCAAACTGTACTTACATTTTCATCCACAGAATAGGTGAGTTCCCCATCATCATATAAAACAAAGAACCTTCTCTGCCACCTCTGAAAAAGATTAGGACAACTATGAGAAGACAAAAATTACATATACAGTGTGCTGGAAAATAAATGTTGTTAACACATTAACTCCTGGAAAGTTTTGTCATTTTTATCTGAAATATGAGTAGGAAACACAATTTGAAAGCAATTTCTGAATACATCCTAAAACACCAACTTCCAGGTGATCTTTCAATAACATACTGCCTAGCTGTGTTAGAAACATCGTTTTTCATTGGCTATTTGGCTCACGCATGAGCAGAAGGGTAGAAGTTGGAGTTCTTTTTCTTTGTGCTTAACAAATTAACCTCTAGCGACGACTTTGCGGGGCAGGAGGTAGTAGCCTACTGCCGAGCTCTGTAGCATCATGGTCATGCAAGATTTTGTATTGTAGAAAGGTAGACAGATGTAGCTCTACAAGGATACCAAATAAACTGGAATATCTAGTTGCACTACAAAATTTAGTTGCCAAAAAATTCGCCTACCTCAATAATTTGTTGCCGATTTTCAACAAATTCTGCCTTTTTCATAATACAGTACTATTCGTTTATTTCAACATCCTCAGGACCAAGGTCATGTTGTCAACATAAGAGATGACAATTTTGATTAAATGAAGACAACTAGTCTGAAATACTCTTGTATATTGACAACTAACATTTGTGCAGTACATTCCACAATGTGTTAAGCTATATACATGCATATGAAAAATCCATGAATCTGAGTATTCGATCATATATTAGAAAATTCAGATATCAGTCTAATCCCATTAGAAAACACTACCAAAACATATATATATATATATATAAGAAACAGCAGTCATTGTTTCATCCATATCCCTTACGTTTTCTGAAATAATTCAGTGATATTTATTATCTTAGTAGCATTTGTTGTTTATATGCTACTTGTACATGTACTTAAATTGGACTAGATTTTGATCAGCCAGAGGCAACTACTATGATGCTGAGGATACCAAAGCAATGAGGCTATTCACAGGGAAATGAAAACAGTGCGAACAAATAAAAAAAAGTGTCACATTCTTGCAAATTGTCCCACCTTCATTTAACTCAATGGCCAGATATCTATCGTTTCAACATATTGGAATTTTAATTTGGGTTTAAAAGTACCATTGGTAGCGATCGTAAGCATGAACTTTTTTGTTGCAAACGGAAACTTTCACAGCAATCACTATGAAAAATAAAACGATGCTTTTATTTAAGTCTGTTGATGACTTTCTTTGATCAAAGGTCTTCGGCTTGCTTTGATGAAGGTACATGTGTTATTGAAGGTGCTGCTAAAGATGCTCTTTGAAGGACCAAACCCGTTTGTTATGGCTGTGGCAACATCAAAATAAGTTCGTAAAACATTGACAGAGACAGATTACTTTATTTTCATTTGCTTAGTATATATACAGAATGATCTTTGAACTTTCAGCAAAACTATTTTTTCTGGTACATTTTTCAAAAACGTAAAATACTACCATCTTTTGGTACATTGTAGTCATTCCCGTTCCCATCTTCAGAGGTGGTCGATTGTAGCTAGCCAGGTAGCATGACTATTTGGGTCATATTACAGCAAAGAGTACTAAGACCAGACATCAGCATAAGCGGATTATGATATAACAATGCCATTTTAGGGTGGCTTGTCAATATGAACAAAGGATTTGTTTATGTAACAATGGATTCCAGTGGAATATTATATCCAAATTTGCAGCTTCCTGTCATGCTACCTTTGAATTTCTCAACTCCAAACTCAAGACTGTATACACAATTTTTAACAGCTAGAAATGTTGTTGCCCAAAGAATCGCCAGATGGTTTATTTTGTCGCCAAAAAAGGATAAAAATCAAAATTTGTAACACTGGGTAAGTCCAGTGCAATCCCTGATAAAGGACAATTTATTGGTGGATAATTTCTTGAATAATTACTGTTAGCATTTAAAATCTGTTCAATAAAATGACAAACAATTCTTGTTTATATTTCAGTCACTATACAAGTTTCACTAGATTGTACATTTAAATTTTGGGGTTGTGAGATAAAAAATTAAAACTAATGCATGCAAATGCATTTAAGTATCCAAACTTAAATTTCAGGAAATTTCAATTAAGACATTTAACTAATTGAAGTTTTAACTGTCTCTCAGATACTGCTATGGTCAAAATTGTATAAATATATCACTGAAGACTGATGCACTGACAGCCATTCTAAATACTTCAACGCAAGTGGTATTATCAAGCACCACTTGTAGAATCTCTCAAATCTCATTGTAAAACTTCCGTACTATAACTGTGAGTTTTAAAGGTCTGATATATGAATAAGAGCACAACGTTAACACCTAACACAAACAATGAAAGAAGAAAGCACCAAGAACCTGCATATTTATTTAATGACTAATGTGATGATTCAACTCTCCATGCTGATGGACTGAAAGAATTTTTTAATCAAAACAGTCCTACTGTGAAATTATAAACCTAAGTAGCACAAACATACAAATACACACATACAATTCCCCAATTAAGACCACCAATCAGTCAGAAAAGAGGTTTAAGTTCATTTCAGATGAAATAACCAGACCTGAGTTACATTTGGAGTTTTTTTATTTGTTGGGGTGGCTGCACTGAGAGCTTTTACTCTTCTTACCCATGGCATTCAATGACACACAACATAGACATCAAAGTTGTTTACTATATACAAAATCTGAACTTGATGAGGAGGAAGCATTTCACAAAAATGATGAATTAGGACAAGAATGTGGGCTATTTCAGTATGTGCAATGGAATGTAAACCATGGAATACCTGCAGGTTTTTCCTCATTAAGTCATACATCTGTACTAACAAATGCAAAATAAGACCTGTTGTTATAAATTTGTCTCTATAAATATTAAAAAATTAATTAATTTATTTGCTTTTACAGAAGACAAATGTTGAAACTATATTTAAAAACAAGTCCTCTATACATGTACTAGAAGAATTTATTCTCTCCAGGAATTCAAGATATGACTATTTCTTGTGGACAAATTTCATAAGCATGTAGTTGATGAGCATCTCAGTCCTGAGTAGATGTATAATGCAGATAAAACTGCATTATACTGGCGATGCACACACAGAAGGATGCTAACAATGGAGGACAAAGAAAGACTCGCATGATTCAAGCAGTCTAAGGATAGAGTTACAATCTTAGGATGCTCAAATGCAGCAGGCATGCAGATATGTAAACCACTGGTTATAGGAAAAAGTAAATGCCCTAGGGCCATAAAGGGTGTTAAATTTTTCTCAGCAACATACTGTGCTAATAAAAATGGCTGGATTACCACCATGAATATCTTAGAATGATTTGAAAACATTTTTGTGCCTGAAGCCAGAGTACACGGTACATCTATAAGCCTATCGGAAGACTGCAAAATTATACTTATTCTGGACAACTGGTCAGCTCACCCCAAAGCTGAACTCCTGTGCAAGAAAAATTTTAATACAGTGTATTCACCCCCGAACTGTACATTACTTATCCAACCACAAAACCAAGGAATACTGCAAGGCTAAGTATCGCTCACCTGCAACTTATATTAGATGTGGTTAATGCTGGCAAGTCTGTATAGACATTTATTAAAGAATTCAACATGAAAGATGTGCTGTTGTTTATTGCTCATGGCTGGGAGAAGGTACACGCATCAACACTTAAAAAAGGCAGGCATAAGTTGTGGTCCGCATTAATGTTGGAAAATTCACCTGATGAAAGTGTTGACAATGATTTCACTTGATTATGCAAACAGTGTTATAGGACCTGTTACCAAAGATATAGCAAGTAAGTTTAATGAAGAAAATCTGGCCAAGTGGATGAATTTTGATGACAAAATACCTGTTGTTTATCACCATAATGATTCTGAAATTATAGACATTGTTCTGAATCCTGATAAAATCAATGAAATTTTTCAAATGATAAAGATAACAGTGATGAATATGAAAAAGATGTAGCTGAAAGATCTGCTATTGACAAAGTAATTGAATTGTTGGGTGAAATAATCAAAGAGCAACGAACCTTCATGATGGAACAAGAGCTAATGAATTTTAATTTGATGCATGAAAAGTTACACAGGAAATGATCAAAACACATGAAACAACTTTGCTTGGATGAATTGTTTAAAAATATAGCCAAGAAGAATGTGTATCAGAGTAGTACATCTGAAAATCCTGTGGCTTCAACTTAAGTACCCCTGATGTCCCCCATCCACCCGCAGCATCAAAAATCGATGGTGAAGCAACCAACTATGTAACACAGTAATCCTGACGGCCCCCAACTTCCAAACCTTTGTGATTAACTCTACACTTCCAGTAAATTTCTAACATTTGCCACTTTGAGAGTGGTAGTACAGCAACATTCTTAGCAAGAACAGTAATTAATAAACCAATTTCATTTATACCTGCATTGTTGAATTATTATTATAGCTTGGTTAGTCTGGCAAAACTGTTAATCCAGCAAGGCATTGGAACTAAGGGTGAAAATTGGTGGTTTACCTGTATTAGCATCAGGAGACAATAGATTGGATACTACAATATAATATCAGAGAAAATACCATGACTTTTTGATGACATGAAGCCAACTCTAGGAGATAGTCTTCTTCCTAACAGACCTCAAATGGTAGGTGTCAGATACCAATCTGCTGATTGGAAACACTATTGCTACTGTATACCAATCTGAGATATTCTTTTCCTTTATTTTAAAGTGAGGATCTTGTTTGTACAAAATACTAACTGCATCATCTATCAGCTGTTATCCCATGCTGAAAGTAGATATACAAGATTACAGATTATGGCTGGTTCCAGCTGGCTTTGGGATGTTTTGTGTGCCCTCAGCTGTATTTAAAAATACTTGAACTGCACCTCACTTAAACAAGTTTTTTGTTTTACATTTGCCACAAACATATGTTGTTGCATGCCAAGTCAGTAGACAGCCTACACTCCAAATCAAGTTCTCTGATGTGTATTTCTGTAAACTTGATGATTTTGGCCACATCTGCAGGCAAAATTTAAATCTCCAATCTTTGCCTTACATGTAATTTGGTTTAAAAAAAATCTTTTCCAATGTTCTCACAACATCTGAACTTTGTAAGTTTCAAAATCTGAATTTGGCAAATCCACTAAAACTAATAACCACAGAATATATGAATTCACAGTTTTTACATTACTTGTAAAACAAACTCTCATCTATTAGGATTTTTTATGACATGTATGTAAAAGTATGGTCGTAGAACAATTAGAACAATTCTTTGTCCACTAATCAGGTACAAAATAGAACAAAAGCTGGAAACCAAGTGCCCTGACAAAGTCAGGGTTTATGTTATTTGTTCTACAGATTAGTTATAACATGTTGCAATGTTCGATAGTGAAGTTTTATTTGATCAGGTCACCAAGCGAGCATACACAGGAAACAAAAGTGCCTCCACTCCCCAACACTGTTTCCATTTATCCTCATTTGTGCATGAGATACCCAAATTTGTCCCCCCCCCCTTTTGACACCAAGTTGGTTTTTTTTAACTCACAATTTTGCATCTGCAAGGGATACATGTACGGTGCCTAAAGTTCCACCTCAAGGAATTGCATTAAATTCAGAAAACACTTTGTTTAGAAACCATTCAATACTAGCTCAAACTTTAAAGTCTCCTATTTTGAGTTGTGATACACAACTTTATGCAAATCATGAAATCACTGTATACACATTTAAAACACAATTACATCTACATGTATATACAATACATGTATATACAACACTCCTCCTATGATAATGCCATAGGGTCAGCCTAGTGTTTTTAATTGGGTAGGCTTGTCATCCAATTAAGTTTTCCTCAATAAAAATTAAGTCTTTAAGATCTCTCAAAAGCAGTGAAAGACAGTATATGCTCACAGGATCACATAATCCCCTTTTCTTTAAATAAAAGTATTGCTTTTCCCTCATTTGATTCTAGAGTATTCCTACCCTCCAATCAAACCACCAACTGCTTAAATCCAAGTTATTTTACCCTCTTCATATACAGGAAGTGAACACTGATTCCATGACCTACTTTTATTCTTTTGAAAAAGACCATATCAGTATTACCCCAAAAATATGTTATACAAATATATATATACACTCACACAAACACACATGATCTGTATCTAACGATGATTAGCGAGGAGCATGCAAAGGTAGCCATAACTGAATTATGCTATATTGTCTATGTCAATTAAGCACTGATGATTATCTGGAAAAATAACATGCTTCTTAATAAGTGTGATATGTATTTACTGTTGCCTATGAATGAAATTAAATCCCAACTGGTTAAAACATTGAGAAAATCCAGAATTTTTACTCTATGGTTGGAAGAATATTTATGACTCGAATTTAAAAATAAGGTCTGTCAGGAAACCAGAAATAAAGCTATCATTCTTTTCATCATAGTAATAAATTCACTGTATTTATCCTAAGGTTTAAAAAAAAGCCTGAAAAAACCAACTTTTGACTTATCCAGAGGGTTGCTGAAGTCATAGTCAGGAGCTACAAACAGATAACCACACTTGGAGATCTTCCGGGAGGCCTGCAAACATAAAAGAAAGAATAGTTAATTTTACTAGTTTTTGTGCTAAAAAATCTGAATTTTCTGATTAAAAAATTCTGAGTAAGGCTGGGAAGATGGGTAAAATGTACCATGATAATTTCTGATTGCTAACATAAAAAGGTAGTAAATTAAAAGTAAAAAAGTCAAGTTGAAGATAAAGTAAGTGAATGTAAAAGTGAAATCTTCAAACAGATTCAACACCTTCAATCCAATCCTGGAATGGTTCTTTGTTATTTAGTACATAAATAACTATTTTCCAACAAAATACAACATCCTTTCCAACTCTGATATAAATGGAATTACAGCAGTGATGAAACAAGAATCCCTTGAATAATTAGCATTCTTCTGACCAAACAATAATTTCCATGAATTGAAGATAAATAATTTCTTGTTTTTAACTTCTGAGTGTTGAAACCATCTCTGGTACATGTATTCTTTAGCAATAACAAGATTTTCAAGGTGTCTGCTGAGAACATTGGCACCATTTTCATTTAGGACCAACAAGGTTATCATTTCGGGCAAACAAGACAGCATAAGAAGCATTCTGACAGAACCCCATGTTCATATAGCTTTTCATTTTGGAAAAATAATAATAAAAAGATTTTCAAGATGGCTGCCATAATGGGTCTACTAGATATCAGACTTGCACTATTTCCATTTGGGAACAGCTAAATGTCTTAAGAAGTCTTTGTTGAAAGTACAATATTGACCTACAGATCATATGTCTTCTAGTAAAAATCCCATGGCAGTATCACTCTTCTTTCAGAAGTAACATTAACAAGCTTTACAAGTTGGCCATTATGGTGGCCCACTTGGTTATCACATTAACACCATTTTTATTTAGGACAAACTAGACACCATAAGTCTTTTACTACCATAACCCAAAGAAATCACCACAAGGGGGGGTGGGGGAGGCAAGCAAAATTACTATCAAGCAACTTTTGTTGGCAGGGGGTATCAGGATTAAGTAATGGGTGGAGCAGAACTTGTTGCTACACCACTTCATTTAGTGAGAAAAAAAACTTTGATATGGCCATCTATTCAGAAGTAATAGCAATAACAAGATTTTCAAGAAGGTGGTATATTGGCCAAACTAAACATTGCAAGAACTCTGGTGAAAATCTCATGTCAGTATGATGCCTTTAGGATAGTTACTGAATGCTCCTTTCTGCTCTGCCCTGTTTGAATTGATCTTCCTGGTAATTCATGACCCTATCAGCTTTCCCAGACAAGCATAATATGTCAGAAACTATTAATCCCTTTCTTATCATGACTGGGCCAGGTCTGGTGCTAAAATCTTAATGATTCTATAGTCTAGGGAATAAAAAGTATTCACTGTTAGAAAGGACAAAGAAGCCTTATGTTGAAGTCTTAACAGTCTCATACTCTACAAGAATAAAAAGTGTTCCCTGTTAGATACCACAAGAAAGGCTATTGAGAATCAAAAGGAATCTGTGTATCACAAACTACACTTGAGAACTACTATCATATTTTTCCAAGATAGTTTGATGCACTCCATAATAATGTGGTTAGTGTTGTTAGAACAACTGAGACAAATTTGTCAACAATGAGCTGAGTTTGAGCTTGAATAAAAAATAAAATGTAATAATATTATTAGGTACCCAATCAAGAAGGGTTTCTGTTTTATGGATCATAATTTTCCATGCATAATTAGCTTATAACTCTGCAGTAAAGTAAGCTTCACATGTGATTCTGATAAATAGAACTCCTGTACTGACCTTGTATAATATATAATATGATCTTCCACCAAAACCAGAGCAGATTTTATGGTTATTAATTTGAAGCATGTGTTCTATAGTTTGCAGCAACATATCCCCTACTGTTTCATGTTGATAATGATTATAGCAGAGATACAAAGAATGACCAAGAAACCCAAGCTCATTCACATTTGAACAACATTAGGCACAAACATCCATTTACCACTATATACAAACATGCACACACAGACCAGTTCAAACTCTCTCCATACCTTTCCTTGAAAAGCATTTCATCCCTGTCTTTTGAAAAGCAAAGGACAAAAATGTAATCTTTAAAAACCTTCACGTTATATTTCCATATCATTTTCTACCTGCAGAAGTTGAGATCAAATGTTCAAATAAATGTATTCAAAGTTCAAATAACTACTCAAAGTTCAAATCTTCAAATTGTTGCCATCAAAGTAACACTGGACAAGATTTAATAAGTGTATGCCAAATGTTTTCCCAGAAAAGTCTGATCAAATTAAATGTATTAGCAAAAACAGAATGCAACAAAAAGGCTGGGGCCTGGAAATAATAGGTCTGGTTATAAAACTAAAATTACAAGAAGAATGTAGCTAAAACTTGAGGATTCATGTTAAATGTTCAGATCCAAAACAAAAATGCTGCAAACAAAATTTGGTGAACATCTTTGCTACATTTAGTAAAAGATGTATATAGACTGGTATCTTATTCATTTCATCAGCATTAAAAGTAATAACAAAAAACAATAAAGGAGCATGTCACATTACCAGCCCGCAATTACGTAAGTCAAGAACAAAGGAACTGGTTAGAAGCCGTGTATATATGTTAGATGCCGCAGCTATAGTGGTCCTGTTCGTAACTGTCACGAAAGCCATCTTTGTTGGGTGTCAAAAATAACGTGGACATTGAAAGCTGTGTTCAAGAACAAAGAACCCTGATTGGCATCATAAATCTCACCAGGTTGACAGACGGCCAGAGCATTGTCTGCTAAGTTGAACAGAACAGTAGAATCGATAACCAATCGGAAATGAGAGAGGGTGTGGTCACCATTTCAATCAAAATTTAACTGAGTAATTTAGACTAAAAACTTCAGTAATTGTGAAACATTGTGCTGGAAAGTTAAAGCAATAACTCTGGAAAAGATATTGTAAATTAGCGGGAAAACTTAGAAAATTCTAAGGAAAGACAAAGCTTTGTAAATGTTAGTGAGTTATTTGCTTGATTGTGGCAGAATATTATGGCACTGTAATTGTGTACAGTATGTATACTTCATTACTAGAATCTTTAGTACACAGAATTACCTTTGTAGTGTTTAATTTATATGTGTATCTGAGAAATGCAATATGATTATGTAAAGAATTATGTAATTGCAAGCTCATGGTTAGAATTAATATTGTAATTCGCTATTTGATTTCTCAGTAGTAAACTAGTGCATTTATTCATGTGATATTCTAGATTTTGCAACTGTCGAATTGAATTGTAACTTTGGAAAATGGTTGCAGTGTGTAAAATTAGTTAAAATGGATATTTGAATATTTGTGTACACTTGTGGGAGTGTAATGTACAGAAACGCATCTGACTGCTGTGCTATTGTTCAGTATAATGAGATTAAGAATATATATACTGATGTGATGCAATTTACTATGTCTGTATAATAAGTAGTTGATACCATGCTTTTATTACGACATTGTTTACCATACAAGAGCATATGAGTATTTCGATGTGCACGAATGCGTGACCGAAAAATGTAATAGCCTTTACCTGATGAATGATTGTTGGTTTAGTGTGAGACAAGATGGCTAAGGAAATATGCTAACATCCTTGTGTTTTCAAAGGAAGTTTTATGGAGACAGACTTTCGGTGTGATTTAGTCCCGAGTCTCTAGGAGAGAGATGGAATAGAGACTAGTGGAGAAGTCAATTGTGAATCGAAGGCAAGTCGGAGAGCAGAGTCAAGGAGGAGGAGGAATTGGAGAAGGAGCAGTCGAGAAGGAGTTAGGAGGGAAGTTGGAAGGAGAGAAGAAATTGGCAGGATAGGAGAGATACAGATGAGCAGAAAACAAGGACAGATGGAAAAGTAATCTCACACCATAAATCAAAGGATGCAATAGACTATCACTTGGTCTAGAGGAAGAAGAGTGATTGGGAAATTATTATCATTTGAATATTGAATTGTATTAAATTGTTATTCTTTTGAATCTCACCTTTTGTGTTCTCAATAATTTAACTGTCTGCATTGTTGACTGGGAGCTGGCCTTACCTCTCTCTATCAATAATTTCACTCCCTACAAAATCGAGCTCAGGGTGTGTATTTAAATAATATATTGGGAGCACCCCTCCCCAACCCTACCAAACGCCACAGAACACAATGATAAAATCACAACTTCATCAAACATGCAATACTAAATATATGTGGGAAAGCCTGCCAGTAGCTTCTCGTGGGTCGGTGGTTCTTCCCTGAGTTTTCCAGGGTTCTTCCTCCACCATTTATACTGGCCGCCATGTATAGCCTATCTTGTGCTGAAAAATGGCGTTAAATCCTACAACAACAACAACAATACTAAATACTTAACACAATATGGGTACACTGTATGTACATGTAAAACAAATCCTTTTCTATTCTCTTGCTATAAAAAATACAGATGTTACAAAAGCATGCAACTTAAAACTACCTTAGTTCAAATACTAATTATTAACACCTATGCACACAGCTTTTGCCAGGAAGTTTACACACACCTCCAGTTGGTAAAAACAAATACCAGAAAATAATGTTTCCTTGAAGAGAATGATGCCCTACCGGCTGCAAAGAATTTCCAGTAAATTAAGATAAGACCATGTGTTTTCCTTTACTGCTCTGTGTTGAAACCCTGTCTGATATTCTTCAGTGACAAGATTTTCAAATTAGCTGCTGACTGGTGGACCTGTTGGGTGTTTCACTGGCACTGCTGTATTTTCATTTAGGACTAAGCAGCCATCATTTAAAGTCTTTTAGTGAAAACTTGATGTCAAAATAGCCATCCATTCTGGCAAAGTAGTCACAGATTTTCAAGATGGCCCCTGTGACAGCCATATTAAATGTACAACTGGCACCATTTTAATTTAGGACCAACTAAGTAACATAAGTCTACTGGTCAAAACTCCATCTTGATATAACCATCAATCTGGGAGGAGAAAAGATAGAAAGATATTATAATGGTCACCATGTTGGCCATATCAAGGTGCAGCCAGACACATGTACTGTAAGAACTTTTTTTTCATGAAAACCTTGTGTGTGTGTTTGTTTTGTTAATGTATCTTTAAAAATTACCCAGTCATATCACTACTCCACTTTATAGTGATGTCTAGCATTAGGGCATCATGTCGCACACATCATGTCCCAGAGAGTCACATTGTCCTGACACCAGTCTGACAAGTCCTAACACTAAGCTCTTAACATGAGCACCAAAGGAGGCAGCTGCTAGTACCATTTTTTTAAAAGTCTTTGGTATAACTCAGCCAGGGTTAAAACCCATATCAATGTGATCCTCCATGAACTTTACAAAAAGTATCAATAACAAACTTGAACAAATGACATACGAACCAGCTCATAAGCTCTTCTGCTCTATAATCAGCATGGCTAAAAATTATATAGTCTAGAGAGACATGCAGTATTAACACATTAACCCCTAGTGACGACTTTACGGGGCAGGAGGTAGTAGCCTACTGCCGAGCTTAGTAGCATCATGGTCAGGCATGATACACTAAAGTGGATGGTATTATAGAAAGGTAGACAGATGTAGCTCTACAATGATACCAAATAATCTGGAATATCTAGTTGCACTACAAAATACAGATAGAAAAACCCCATTTTTTGGACCCGACTTTTTTAACGCAAAATTCGCCTGTGGTCGGAATCCCATTTTGTGTTTGGATTTTAGACTTTTTGGTCTCAGATCTAAGGCAAACCGGTATGAACTGCAAACAGACAGATGAGCCTTTGCAAAAAGTAGGATAAGATGGGCATTTGGAATAAAGAGTGGTCTCCATACAAAATTAATGGCTCCGTTTAGCAAAAAAAAAAACAAGTCCAACTTTTACCCTTCTGCTCATGCGCGAGTCAAATAGCCAATGAAAAACGATGTTTCTAACACAACTAGGCAGTATGTTATTGAAAGATGACCGGGGATTTGGTGTTTTCGAGTCTATTCAGAAATAGCTTTCAAAATGTGTTTCCTACTTGATTTTCAGGCAAAAATGGCAAAAACCTCCAGGGGTAATGTGTTAACTGAAGTCAAGTTCTAAACAAAAACCACTACTGACCAATGTTGAGGAGCCTTGATGCTAATCAAGGCACTTTTAACTATGCACTCTGCTGACTTGTCTCTGAAAAACATTATAACATATCCACTGTGGATTAGTGCAACTTACATTATAGTCATATGTGTAATCATTACTGACTGTTGCAAAGGGGTTGGGGGGCTTTCCCTGTTTATCACTGCATACCCTAGCACTTTTTCCTTTTTCTGCCATGGTAAAAATACATTTTTTTTTAAATGTTTTAAAAAATGCCCAAAATCGACTTGTGCATCTGAGTCAGTTTTGCCCAGGACTTTGAAGCACTTAATACCTGTGTATAAAAAAATTAAAAAAAACATGCCTACCCTAATTTTAAAACTAATGCAACAGGATGAAACACATTTTTTGTGTAGACCTGACCCAAGAAAGTTGACTACAAAACTCAACCAATATATGAATGATATATGGACATGGAGGGAACAAAAGACCAAAAACCATGGTAGGTCATGAAAGGTAAAATTTTACAAGAATGTCTCCATATATTGGGCAAACCGTCAATAATGAATAAATTGCTCCAATGATGGCAATCTGTAGAGGATCACTTACAGATAAGTTACTGTGTACTGAAGCTAACTCACTGCAGGACCCTATTCAGTCAAGAAAAATTCTGTTGATATGACTAAAATTACTGGTAACTTCCACTTAAGGTAATTACTCGAATGAACAAAAAACGCATTGTAGGTGCCATGGGATCCAAGGATTAACTCATTACTGGTAATTTTGTGAAAATCTGGAAGCAAAGTACTGTCCCGGTAGGTGTAGTGTTCACTCAATATTTTTACACTCCAATTCTTCACCAATATCAGTTTTCCCCAATAAAATGTCATGCCACAATTGTTTGGTATCTTAATTCCCACTTTCACCTGACACTCTCACCATCTGCCAAGATTAATTCACATGCAAAGGTCATTATAATACTAGCAACATTTGATCCCAATCATCAACCAGCACTATCTTCTGATCTTGGGGATTCCAACTGTAGGTACAGTACATGTAACTGAGGCATGCTTGATTAGCCACTATTCTCATTCCCTAAGGCAATGGTTTCTGTAATCCAAGTCTCTACCTAAATGTCTGTTTAAGAAACAGACTCTGCTGTAATTATTGCAATACACAAATGATCATGATCAACAGAACAAACTTTTTAATATAACAATTAATTAAAGCAACCAAAACGAATGGGATAAGGTTCAATACACCTGTTACCGTATATACTTGTTTATAAGTCTAGTCAAATTGCAAACAACAAAGATCCTGATCAGCCATAGCATGTGTCTGAAGATCATGATCCATACTGTTTGTTCTAATGATTACTCCTAACAAGATGCACAGATCCAGATCTGCCAATGCATAATGCAACAGCAGATCAGGGTCTGTGCAGATTGCAGTTAGATTCAAATTATAAGCAAGTACATACAGTATCTCTTGGCTTAAAAGTTTTTTTTAGGACTAGGCCTCAGGACATGATGTCTACTGTGATCAGACTGTGTATCTGCATGAACATTTCCATTAACAACTGACTTCATTAAGCATTAGTTATAATCCCAAATATTTACAATAATAAATAAAGAATAAAACTTCATTCTGTAATGTATGAATATACTGCACATAAATTGCTAATACTACTGTAAAAGCTTCATCTCCTGTCAGGCTTGACTTCCCTCTATTCTCCTACTTGTACAAAAAGTGGAGAAGAAATCAAGGGAACACTGAAGATCAATTTTTCACTAATGCTGCCTGGCAAATGGTAAAACACAACATTCATATTTTACTCATATCATTAAACAAAGTGCCTTTAAAAATGTTTCCCTTCCTTCTTTCAATGAACAGGACAGATGATAAGTTTCAAGCTTTCACATTTATGTGAGCTAACAAGGTTGTGTGTGCTGAACTGAAAATGAAAATAACTGTGTGACTATAAAATTAACACACAAGGATTATGATACAACCAGTGTACAATACAAACCCACGTGTGTAAAATTATGACATAGAATCTTTCATCAGTGCTTAACAAGATATACATGTAACATATGACATTGACTGGACGAAAGTATCGTGTGATAAAAGTTTTATAAAACAACACATAATACACCATGAATAAGAAATTCAGTTTTGCTGTAAAACACATTTGGTTTATCCTATATTTTTAAATATGAGCTTACTTTAATGCACTCTGACAATTGTCTGTATATTCTCCCTGGACAATAATTTACACATGTCTCAGGTTTAAAAAGTACAACTACATAATACAAATGAAGCACCCTATTATAATATCAAATCAAAACAGCGTACCCATCCCTGGATACCACTATAGAAGCTAATTACTTGAACTGCCAGTGACACACAATTGCAATGAGGTAGTATTCACCGAGTCTGTATGTCACCAGTCCATGATAGACAAAGTACACATGATACAAGACAACAGTAAAATATATCAAATACACTGGTGTGGAAGTTTCCTATACCACACCAAAAACAAATGGAAGATTTATCCTTCCTAAATGCCAGGGCAATAAATGTGGGTATTAGAAAAATATAGCACCCCACTCCCACTGCAAGAGTTTATATATTAAAAGGGCATTTAATTTAAACCTTGAGAAAAAGTCTGTAAAATCTGATCAACACTGAAAAGTTCAATGTGGCATCTGACAGTGGTTAAAACAGCTAGAATACTAAAGTTCTGAAATTAAGCCAGTGGAAACAAAAGTACCATGAAGTTTTTAATAGTTCTTGTGTAGGCAAAAGTATGGCATGGTTGACTCTTGAACAATAGGTCTCATGATACAGGGTCTAGAACTAAACGTATACAATGCAGAAACCATTATTTTCTTACCTTAAGACTCTAAAATTAATAGGTTTCACTATTATCCTAAGTACAAGCCATTCACAAGACTCTGATCAATGATCTTGCACAAGAAAAAATAATCCTTCCCTCAAAAGACAATACCTCATGTGCAAGACATCCACAAACTTTGGTCAAGATATGTGATCTAAAATTAAGATAACACACAAAAGAAACATTTTCACTTCTTTCAGTCACAGAGACCTTAAATCTTAAGAGCCTTCTTTCTGAAAGAATGTGCAATGCATCCAGCAAACTTTGGTGAAAAAACATGGTCGAGAAACAAATTTTGTGTCTGAACCATTTTTCTAATCTCAAAGTGACCCTGATCATGAAATTTTTGAGCCCAAAATCCATAAGCTTTTTCCTTACCCCAAGTGCAAGCCATCCAAAAAGTTCAGCCTAGGTCTGTGATGCAGAAGTTACTATTGTGCAAAAACCACTATTCTTCCTTTAGTCACACTGAACTTCTGACCCCAAAATCAATATGGTTTATCCCAAAAAACATCTTTACATTTTATATTAATTCTTGTTAATGTTTAAATACATCTTGAAGGGTTGATGTTCCTAAATTTGTTTGCAATTCAACATTTTTTGTCATAAAAATAGATAGAGAAGAAATGCCCTAATTCAAAAGCATTATGTAGCAAGATAAAAATTTTCACTTGGTCACAGAGACTGATGGATTGACAAACCAATAAAATAGATTACTGAAATGATCCAGTATTACTACTGGACTGAATGAATGGACTCTTCCACTACACGACTGATCTGCCACGGAATTACAACAGCGCAGTCAGTACAGCATAGGACAAATAATCCACAGCTAATAGGTTTGATACATGTATTGGCCAGACTAGGTTGGCTGCCTCAGTGACTCCATGAAAAAGGCACTTACCCACCCCCAATTCCATTGCATTATATAACCAAATAGAGTAATAAGTCCCTATAAGAACCACCCATCCACCTACCAGACCTAAGAACTGACCAGTCACACGTGAGCAGTGATTCCTCATAAGATTTAATTAACTGCACACATTCTAGACACTTACACAACTTAAAATTTAGTTTAATTATAAAGTAAATTATACTAATTAAGAAGAGTCCTTTTAAGTGACTCAGGCTGATAACCATCCATTCAGGAGGAGTAGCAATAACAACATTTTCAAGATGGCAACTGTGTGGTGGCCATATCTGACATTAGATTAGTACCATTTTCATTTCAGACCAGCTGGACATCATAAGACTTCTGGTGAAAACCCCACATCAATATGACTTTATGTTCAGGGTAGAGTTGTGATAACAAGATATTTACGATGGCAGCCATAATGAATCTCATAATGAAATTTAGGGCCAGCTCTCTTCTACAACAGCCTGCACTCAGCTGTTTAAATGACACCAAAGCATGACTTAAGCTGACAATAAAGAGAAAGACCTTTTCTCCAGGAAATGCACCAGAAGCCATATGGATATGAGCAGAGAAAAGAGCACTGGCCACACTGTTCTTTGGTCAGGAAGGCAAGATGACCTACACCGAGAAAGTGTAGACCTGGTCATAAAGAATAACTTAACAACACCCTTCTACAGTGGAAACCAATCAATGAACAAATGATGTATGCCAGATTCAACTAACATTTTGCCAAAAAACATCAGTCTTCATTGCCATGCCACCACAGAAGACACCAGTGATGAGGAGAAATACCTTTCCTTTGACAGCTTGCACTCTGGTGTTCAAACACCACCAAGGCATCACCTATTCCATGCAATTTCAACACATGAACAAACTCAGACAACATAGATAGGAAGCGGTTCATGGATAGACATGGAATAAGACCAATAAATAACACTGATGAAAAACCTTGTGAATTCTACAAAGATAGCTATCTTGTTATGTTGTTGTTGTGGGGTTTAACGCCATTTTTCAGCACACGATAGGCTATACATGGCGGCCAGTATTAATGGTGGAGGAAGAATCCGGGAAACCCCAGAAAGAAACACCGACCCAAAAGAAGCTACTGGCAAGCTTTTTCACATACCCACACTGGCTGAATCTGAGACTCGAACTGCTGCAGACAGAGGTGAGGTGGCAGTGATCTGTAACGGACAGCGCTTTAGACCGCTCGGCCACTTGGGGACCCCGCAATCTTGTTATAGGAGGGATTAATTTTCCAGAAGAAGCAAATCCACAAGCTGCCATGGAAGTCTAAGGATGGCAAGACTGAAAGCCAGGAAGACCATGTTCTGATCAATGACAAGTGGAGACACTCCTTGCATGATGTACAAGTTGAGAGACACACTGATATACAAAGGCAGCAATCACAGTTTGTTGGTAGTCATGATTACCTTCAAGAACAAGTTCAGCATATTCCTGAATGGGATGAAATGATTATACATTATTTCAACAGTCATGAGAGAAACTGGAGGGCAAGTTGCCACAGGAAAGCACATAACAAAGAATGGATTTCCAAATCAACCCGGAATGCTACTGAAAAAAGATAACAGAAAAAGAAATCCCTAAAAGATTCACAGTCACCCAGCCTAAAAATAGGATAATCAAAGAGTATTCTGGCAAGGAATAGGTAGTGAAAAACAGAGCAAAAAGTGACAAGTAGAAGACAGGCAGGACATGACGACTATATACAAGATCATGAAGCGGTGTAATGGAGACTGTCACAGGTGAAAGTCTACCTCTGATCAGTGCAGCTGAGGACATCCAATGAAAAGATGGAACAAACACTTTCAAAAGATACTGAACAGACCAGAGACCAGACCTATCTTTTATAGCCTTGATCCCAGAAGCCAAAGATGACCTAGACATCAGTCTGATGGACATCACGGGCCAAACGAAAAGTCCTCAAAAATGGGAAAGCTGCTGATCAGGACAGCATCGGCCCAGAAATGTTGAAGTCAGAAGATTTTGAAACCACAAAGATTCTCAGAAATATTCCAAAAGATAAGAGACTAAAGAAATTCCCACCAAGTGGAAAACTGAAATCATCATCGTCAAGTTACCAAAGCGGGATGACCTTGGGGACTTGAACAACAGGAGAGGCATCACACTCCCATCTCTTTTTAGGAAGGTTTTCAACAGACTCATTCTCAAGAGGATCAACATAACAACATTAAGCCCTTACACGATAAAATAACTTGGCATGGTTACACTAACCTCACCTTGTCCACCATGACAGATAACGTGAGACTCTCGCCGTGACCCCTTTTCTACATACGGCTTGCCAGACCATATTTGGATATTCTACTTAATGTCATTATCAATCAAGTGGCGAACAATGGCTTCTTGGTGGAACTTCAAAGTTACAGATAAACCATATTTACTTTTAATGTGCAGAATTTCTGACTCAAACCGCACCATACTTTTTAATATGATCTGTTTATGTTTCCAAATTAGGACTCAATGTTTTTATATGGCACACAAACATACGAGGCTGAGAATGGAACTAGTCATTATCTGAACTAATATGGCTGACAATCTTTGATCCTAACTTCATCTCTGAAAGACCTAGACTATGTTGATGAAACTGGTTTGTTTTCAAGTTGGAATATAGATATGCAAAAAGGACAGACAAACTCTGCGAAATAGTCATAAATACAGGACTGAAAGTGAACAACAAGGAAACCAAATTAATGAGGATAAACCATAAAAACAACAATCCATCCACTGTCAGTAATGAACCAGTAGAGGCAATCACATATCTTGGAAGCAAAGTATCCACAGAGGGAGACTTTGAGAAAAAGATAACAATCATAATTAGCAAAGCAAATCAACTCTTTAGTATGCTGAAATATGAAATCCAAACAACTTGGACTTGAGACCAAGCTGATGATTTACCAAAGCAAGGTCATCAGCGAGCAACTGTTCAGCTTTAAATGCTGAAAGCTAACATCAATCATAGTACAAAAGCTTGAACTCTTCCAAACAAGTGTCTGAGGAAGATTTGTGGCATCTTCAAGACAAACTGGATAGAAAATGAAGATCTTCATCCAATGACAAAATCAACATCTCTTGTCCAAAAGAAGATGGCAAAGGGTGGGGCAAGTATGTCAAATTCACTGGATGCACCATATAGGACAACCATCACTGCTGGACCCAAGTGATGGACATTATACCAAAATGTCCATCAAGTTAACCAATGTAATTCATTTTCCAAAGATATCAATGTTAACATTTGAGAAACTATAACTTTTTGTGCACAAGAGTAACCCAGACTTTCTCAAGATGATTGTCCCTATAGCATCATGCAAATAAAATCTATCAGTTTTGCACCAGCTAGGCACAAAATAATTTTAGCCTACTGGGAAAAATTGAAATCATGTTTATCCACATGCATAATCTTTACAGAGGTTATAAGTACTGACAAAAGACTTGGAAAAGTTAAAAAGAAACTTCCACGCAGATGTTTCAGCCAGTGGTCCGATTTCCATGCATCAAGTATGGTATCCAATGTTCCCCCCACTCCAGGACTGGTACCCTGCTCAACAAATAATTAGTGGTATGATTCCTGAAGCTCATTTGAAAATCAAATCAAAAACCATACTGCACTCTTAAAGATCCAAATTAACCCCAATCTAAGGCAACTACTCATGTTTTATGAAATGGCAAACCGAGTCATATTCATACTTTAACTCTATTAACGGTCAATCAATAACTGATTATCTGTGATTCCTGTAACCCACTTGTCATGTAACTATCACTATATGCCATTCAAGCCCTAAAAGTTGCAATCCATATCGATCACTGACCAATACTATCTCTGACAAAATGTGAGAATCATCTGATTTACAAGCGCACAGGCAGTCTGATGGACTTTTAGACCTAATCTCCATCATGTATCTGACTGCAACTATGTATCACAAATAAATTTGTAACTTAAAAGTCTTTCAACCATTTTTCATGAAATTTTCTGTAGGCACCAAAACATTAACACTAATTCACACTGGGTAAGTGTCAATATAAAATACTTGGTTTTATATGATGTGCTATGACAACAAGTTGGTAGTGGCTATGTCTGCTTTGGCAGAAGATCAATTATACTGACAGCCAACTGATCACTATTACACAATCACCTGTGTAGTACTGCTTGTCTGTCCAAGTTGTCTGCTGACTCAACTCTATCTCTGGCCAGGCGATCATAGAAGTCCAAGCTTGAGTTTCCACCATCAGCAAAACATGGCTGAGCCTTCTAAAATAATGTCATGATTTCAATTATGATTTCTATAATAGGTCATTTCTGCTTATCTAATAGGTCCAAATTTATCCTGCCATAATGTTCCTATTTGCAACTCAGTTTTAACATGCTTTTCAGCATTGGCTCAACATTGTCCCTGAAGTACATGTACACATGAAACTTTTCACAAGATTATGAAACTTTTCATGACAAAATCTTTAATTTTAATGGAGTTAATATTCAAATGTGTATACATATCAATTAAAAGACCATACAAAGCAGCATAAACAGCAGCAAAATGGACTACATCATACCATGCTGCTGCTTCATTCAGCATTGACAGTCAGCCAACTGTCAGATACATTGACATCAATGTAAACCAAACTCCCTCCTGACAGTCCATATGTATAAACAAATAGGAATGGCATTTCTATGTGCTATACAGCTAGTTGAAGAAATTAGGTGGTGCACTACATATGGCATAGTCATGACTTTCAATTTCTATGTAGATTAAGAAAGCACTGTCAGAAAGACAATGCTGCACATATTCTGAAATTCACACCACAGGGTTTTCCCAGGAATTTAATACTAAGAATCATGTGTTTCTACTAAACTTTTGCTGCATACCTGCAAAAACAGCTGCAAGCCACAGGTGATAATCTGACAAATTACGTACAAAACTGATTCATGTTCACATTATTGTGCAATTTATTTGACATTTGTTTTTAAACTTCATGCAGAGTTAGCACCATAGAGCCACTATTGTGTTTTTGTGCGATAAAACACTAGTACATATATACTTGATAAAAAAAAAACCTTATGTGGTAGTGCCCACTGGTTAATTTGCTCCTCAAAACATCCAAGAATGATAACAAAGGTTAGTTTTCATACTTTTATCACATTCCTTGATACTAATTAAGGCCAAAGGCAACATACATGTTGTTTTAGAAGTCTTTAACAAGCTGCCCCACTGTTAAAGCTTCGCATTGTCATGGGGGCAGGGGATGTTAAAACATCTCTACAGTAAAGAGCCCAAGAATAAACACTAACGATAATGAGATTTTTTTTACATCTCAACTGTCAGATGCTTTTTTCAGCATATAGTTGTTGTTGTTGTAGGGTTTAACGCCATTTTTCAGCACACGATAGGCTATACATGGTGGCCAGTATTAATGGTGGAGGAAGAACCCAGGAAAACCCCGGAAAGAACCGAACCACCGACCCACGAGAAGCTACTGGCAAGCTTTCTCACATACCCACATTGGCTGAATCCGAGACTCGAACCCACGCAGACAGGTGAGATGGCAGTGATCCATAACAGAGAGCGCTTTAGACCACTCGGGGCCCCTCAGCATATAGTGTTTTATTTTAAGGAATGCCTAATGACAGAATATCTACATGATATAAGTAATCATGGGCTTATGCTGAATGATAAGTAGCAACTAGTCAATTTTGGTATGCCTACTGAACATGTCTGGTAAATACAGCTGTTTTGGAAGACTGTGTACCCAGCATTAAATAAATATAGAAATATTTTAATAAATAAAAAGCAGCAGTTTAAGAGATATTATTTTAATGGATCATTTAGTTTTGGTTTGGTTTGGTGTACAACAGCAGAGCAACATAAGTAGATTATTTTGTGCAGAGAAAATTGGGAGTAAAATGCATTGCCCCAGGACACAATATGGTAGCCAACGCAGGTTTATCAGATGGTTGGATTCTAATATACACCCCTGTACTTGCATGTCCAACAAGCTAACCAATAAGCCTCCATGGCTCCTAGGTAATTTAGTGATACCAGGAAATGGGCACTTACAAAGGGTGTTAAGTGAGAGGTCACTGAAAGTTTTTTTGTGTGACTGAGTACAATGTCTACATCTGTAAAAAAAAAAAAAAAAAAAACACAACTATGCAGTATACTGTATGATAAATTTAACTGTGCTTTCAAAGGAATTAAAATCAATCATCAACAGAACAATGAGACCACTCAGGAAAATAATGATTAAAAAGACAGACTGGTTCACAGAAAGCAAAGTACATAGATCATATGGTGAGTGGGGAATTAGTTCACAAAGCATCCTTCTAATTCATGACATATTTATTCACAGACATTGCATAATTATAATAATATATTAACTGTCAACCTCATGTTGTCCATAACAAATTCAAAATATAAGTTCTCAACATGAACACATGCTCTACCGAATTTCACTGTCTGTTTCAACATAAGTAGCATATAAAAACTCCTACATATTTATTGTGTATGATAAAAAGCTTCATTTACAGTAAACCCTCTAAAAGCAGACCACTATAACTCTTAATTCAAACTTAACACATTCATCAGTATTCCAAGTTTAATAATAAAAATAAAAATAATAATGACATTATTTTCAGAGGTTAATCTAAATGTACCTCAAGGACCTCTGCTTTGTACATAAATACATAAACACAATACATTAAGAACTTTTCACACAACCAAACACAATACATTAACAACTATTCACACCAACACTATATTGCTGCAGAAGTGAAAAAAGGTGAGTGGTAACTTGTACTTTAATAAGTAACATTATTTTTTTTATGATCGGGTCCATTGTGGAAGGAAAAGTTAAGAGATACTTGAAGCTTATATTATAATATGAGGAATGTTATTCCAAAAAAGACAAATGAAAACTGAAAACTACTGTTGATAAGTGGCTTTGAAATTGTGATGTTTTAATGGTCAAAGACTTGGGGTACCAGTAGATTCTCTTTATTGGAAAATAGTGTTCGGGTAAGATAGCGAAGATTTAGTGGAAACCTTACACATCATTTTTACCATTCTAAAGAATATTCTTTCACTCACTGGTACCACTTTGACACTTTGCTCATCAAGAGTTATTCTACATGGTCTTTTGGGGAGTCTGACAATTTTACCCTCATATTTGTAGCAGATGTATTTCCTCAAATTATATTACAGTAATCAAGATGGGGCTGAATGTACCTCTTGTAAAAAGTTAACTCTGACTTTCGCTAATTAACAGCTTATAATTCTCAGTATAATATAATCTAATAGTCAACTTAACTTGGAGTTGATATGCTTCCTTATCAAGAGTTCCTTCAGCGTCCCATACCATCTTGATACAGTAAATCAGGGGTGGCAAGCCAGACAACCTTTGTGGGCAGCAATACTAGGAGGCAATACTGGAAAGAGCCATCCCTAATTTTGCAAACATCTAGCAAATGTAAATATGAAGATGAGAATAGAGGATTTAAGACAAAGTGGGAAGAGGGGTTTATTTTTGTGGAGAGCAATGGTAATATAAATCTTTTTGAACATTATTCAGTGTTATTTAGCAAATTTTGACAAAAATATACAATTTTAAAAAAACATTATTTTAGACATGTCATAAGAGCTTTACACAAGCTGCACTATGAACCCCTTGCCCTACATGTAGCCTGGCTACAGGGGGTCTTAACTTGGTTTGACAATATGACCTGCATGCTCTGGTCACTTGCTTCTCCACTTGAAATGTTCCACTTCATCCCCATTACAGAGCCCTACAGTTACAGCTAGCCCACATGCTTTTTAACTAATATGGAACACATGGGCTCTTTAGCTAATATGGAACACATCTTGACACATGGGTTGTCATTCAACACTGCTTCTACAGTGTGACTGAGTTGAACCCACTTGACCAAATATGGAATACAGATGAAGTGTTTGTAAACCATAGAATTTATTTTTAAATCCACTCATGACACATAACAGGAATATTCCTCCCAATAAAGTGGTATACACATCTACATGAAATGAATTTATGAGTAAACTGAACTTTCACTGGAAATATGTAAGGAATAAATTTACACCGGACTCCTATGTCTCACATTATAAAGATGTGCAACTTTGGTAGTAAATACATGTCTGAAATTATAAACGGACCAATGAAGCATGAGTATGATCAGCTGTAAGATAACAGCAAGTGCAAACATGATTTTAAAGTTTCTGAAAATTACCTATACAGTACCTGGCATATTTTACCTTCAACTCAGACCTGTATCAACAACTGCTCAGTTATGCATAAAATGTGGAAGATATTTGTACTGATGCAGCTGGATTTTATTTTTAGTAACAAGGATTGCCCAGCCATTTCATTAGGTCTTCATAGAGTGAACAGTGAGCAACCAAAATGAAACAAATTTTACATTATCAGTGCATTTATTCTAAACAAAGAACTTGACCAAAAGCATAGAAGTAAAACTTTTAATGTTAGAATGATGCAAAACAATTTAATTTTAAGCATTTCGACCAATGTTGCCAGCATACTGCTTCTACTTTAAGCATACTGTTTTTATCACAGTGCATTCAGTTGATGAAAACTATGTGATAAGTCCCTAAAATTATGAAGCATTGGAAATTATAGTACTTGGTTACTTTTGAGAACATTCAACCATACAATCGAGCACACTTTGAATCAATTATGGTCACTAAGCAGTGTTCCAGCTAGAAAATAAATAAAGGGCACCTAGTTCTACTCAAATTGCCAACCTCTCTGCATATTTTAATTGCAAATTTATTATTAACATAGTCATTTTAAACATGCCTTGTTAGTTAAATTGGTTTAATTTTTTTTTATTACTTGAACCACTTAATTGATTGCAAGCAAACATTTTGTCAGGATTGAAGACCAAGTGGCAGGTCCACATCTTCCCTTAAAGTGAACTTTAAAGTCAAAAGGTTTTACTGCAAGTGGACTGGATTGGAACCATATGTCACTGAAGTTTGCTAACCCCAAAGATGACTTAGTTTATTCATTCTGCCACAATAAACAATAATGTCATATGGTAAATGTTCCTGTCAAAATCCAATTATTTTTAATTTTAAAAAAACGCAAAACGAAAACCACTATAATAATAATAATAACAATAATAATAATGAGGACTTTGTATAGCGCCTAATCTTTAGAAGCTCTAAGCGCTTTACAACATGAAATTAGAAAAACTTTAAAAAATAAAAAAACATGCTGAGAATATTTCAGGTAGGAAACATTATTAGGTCTTTAAGTTTGTTCTTGTTTGTTCTTGCTGTCGAAATAAGTGAGTTTTGAGAGCCCTCTTGAATGTGATCACTGTGTCTTTGTGTCTAAGTTCAGTGGGCAATTCATTCCATGTTGCTGGGCCCTGGTATGCAAAAGAACGCTGTCCATATGACTTTGTTTTCATACATGGAATAATGAGTATACGATTATCAGAAGAGGGGTGTAAGTATCTTCCTGGTGTGTACACATGGGTGAGGTCAGATAGGTATGTTGGACTAGAGTCCAACAGTGAAATGTAGCACAGAGAACAAATTTTGTGTTTGATTCTGGATCGAATGGATAGCCAGTGTAGGGTACAGAGCAGCGGGGAGGTGTGCTCTGATCGTGGTACTCTAAGTATGATCCGAGCAGCTGTGTTTTGAACTTTTTGAAGTTTCTGGAGTAGATATTGAGATGAACCAGACAGAATTGAGTTACAATAGTCCAGTCTTGAAAGTACTAATGAACACACAAGTGTTTTAGTGGCATCAACTGAAAGATATTTGCGAATTGAGCTGATGCATCTCAGCTCAAGATATGCAGCCTTGCATATGTTCATGACATGTTGGTGCAATGTGAGACTACTGTCCAGAGTAACACCTAGGTTTTGTACTGATTGTGTGAATTTAATGTTGGCATTGCTGATATTTATTGTTTGAGGTAAAGGATGTGAATGAGAAAGTCTTTGTGTTGTGATCAGAATGGCCTCAGGTTTATCATCATTCATCTGCAGCTTGTTACATGTCATCCATGATTTCACATCAGAAATGCACCTCTCTACACCTTGGATGGTAGCATCAACTTCAGTTGGGTGGCTAGATTTGTATATTTGGGTGTCATCAGCATACAATTGGTGAGACACTGGATGATGATCTATGACACTTGAGAGCGACTGAGTGTACAGAATGAAGAGAACAGGTCCAAGAACAGACCTCTGTGGAACACCACAACATAGATCAACTGGGCTGGAGTGTATTCCATTTGCAGATACAATTTGTGTCCTGTTGTCCAAGTAGGACTTGAACCACAGTAAGGCTGTATCATGAATGCCAAATACATGCTGGAGACGGTGAAGTAATATATCATGGTCTATTGTGTCAAATGCTGCAGACAAATCAAGGAGGGTGAGGACTGTAATCTTTCCGCTATCCAACGCAGAGAGAATGTTATTAACTACTTTTAGAAGAGTAGTTTCAGTACTGTGCAAGGGCAATATGCAGACTGTACATTGCTAAAAAGTCTGTCTGAATTTAGATGAGATACAAGCTGGGATAGAACAACCTGTTCTAAGATTTTTTAAATGAACGGGAGATTAGAAACTGGGTGGCAGTTCTTTAAATCGTTATGGTCTAGTGTTGGTTTCTTCAGCACAGGTGTTACAATGGCAGTTTTGAAAAATGATGGGAATTCCCCAGATGATTTGTTGTTGTTGTCGGGTTTAACGCCATTTTTCAGCACACGATAGGATATACATGGCGGCCAGTATTAATGGTGGAGGAAGAACCCGGGAAAACCCCGGAAAGAACCACCGACCCACAAGAAGCTACCAGCAAGCTTTCTCACATACCCACATTAGCTGAATCCAAGACTCGAACCCACACAAACAGAGGTGAGATGGCAGTGATCCGTAATGGAGAGCGCTTTAGACCACTCCGTCCCCCCCCCCCCCGATGAGAGAGAGGTATTAATAACATCAGTTAGTGAAGGCAACACTGGATCTAAGAACTCAAGCAGCAGTGATGTTGGAATTGGATCAAGTTCATATGACTTTGGTGCACTCTTCATCACAATTGTACGTACGAAATCCATAGAGACAGGTTCGAATGCTGCTAATGGTTGCCACTCAAATTCTAAAAATGCAACTATAAACCTGGTCATTTCACAACATCTTAACAAGAAATTTAAAACTCACACGACCATGCAAGAGTGACAAATGCAGATTTTCTAAGACTGAAAATCAGAAAAGACAAATTGAAAAGCACACCATGCAGTAAACCCCATTTGAACACTCAACAACACTCCCAAATATATTTCTTTTTCATTCAATTTCTTTCTATTGCAACTGTTTATCACTACCTGCCATATCAGTTCATGCAAGACCCTGTTGTCAGCCTCAAATTTATGTGGAATGAATGAGAGGATGTAGTGTATATGAAACTGGTGAGTACGATATAAATATTGCATAGATATACCAAAACACTATAACCACTGCCAAACTGGTATTACATCAATTACTGTGAAACAGGATATAAAATAAACCTATCATAAATAAGAGATATATCACATAGTGACATACTCCATAAAAACCTCATTTTTTTACGACAATGGTAACAGTGCACACACCCTACCTATCGTTTTCTGATGTACTAAACAAGAAGTTATACCAGTCTTATAGGTCTAAATCATATGAGAATAAATATGTGCCACTCTTTAAAGACCACACCCGGTCCATTCTGCACATCTGATACATGTTTTCTGTACAAACTGGAGTGTCACTGGGTTGACACTTTCTATTTATTTTTTATACTAAGGTCTGTTACTTCATAGGTTGCTCCAGGTGCAATGTACAAACAGAACTTGCGCGTGCTAATTTTATTGTACATTTATACTTTGCTACAAAGCAAAATTAACATAATGGTAAATAAATCCCTAAGGAAAGAAATTAATTCAACTGCATGAAAAATTCACCAGAAAAAAAATTCAGATGGAGAACCTACAAAGTTGGATTAAATTTTACTTTACATTGAAACATAGCTCTTTCTTAAGTAACCATATAAATTGTTGGTGGTAGGAATTTAACTATATCATATCTTATGTGTTCTCTAATAAATGTTATTATTACTTTATCATTTTTATTGTTTATATGTATAATGCTGACCTGGAATTATTTAATGACAATGTTTTCAAAGTATTTAGTACGCTATACAAAATGTAACATAGGAACTTGTTTATTTTTTTGTTCTTTACTTTCTCTTACTAAAATTCTATTAACATTGGTACATTTGTATTATTTTCCTGTTCTCACAAAAAAAAAAGAGTCGTTACATCCCTTCTGACTGGAACACTGCTAAGTTATTCTAAATGAAATGACTGATCATTGGGTTTTATTACTATTAAGAATGTCTGGAACAGTCACATGAAGTACTCAATGTATACATTATTAAATCAAACTATATCTCTCATATCAGTGTTTACTTTGTGCACTATTTTAAAAAGTAATCACAGAAATAAAAACATATTAGCATACTATGCTTTTACCTCCAAACTGTGTCATTAGATTTGGTCAGCTGAGTTGCCAAAATAATACCTTTTGTGTCATCTCACAGTCAAACAGTCAGGTTAGACATAAATTAGGAACTTTTTTGTTACCAGCTTAACTTCAATCATGTAAGAAGTAGGATCTGTCGAACACTAGTGATGTTGGGTATCGGTAGATCTGAGCCAATATAAATCAATGCACCCCATTTGTCAGTATTGAATGAGGAATAATGTTTGCTTGATAAGTGTATTTGGTTCTTTTCCTTTACAAACCAAAGGAAAATTATGAAGAGTCTTTCACAAAGAAACTGTTTGGTCTGTTACACTGTATTTGACCAAACATACTGCAGATGATCTATGCTGAGCAGTGTTTTCACCATTACTTCATAAATTGATAGTTTAAAATTCATTTAATAGTGGAAGGGAACTGATAAAACTTATTTCACATTTCAAAGATTTTGGTGATCAAATATTGTGAGAGAAAAAACAGGATTTAGGCACAAAACATGATAATCTTACGAAAGCAATGGTACATGAATTTACAGCCACTCAAATGAGAACGAATGATTGAGACATCAAAAGGTAAGCACACAAATTCTTATAAAGATGAGGAAAACATACAAACAAACAAAAAATGATGTGCCTAACATTCAGTATTCAAAAATTGAAAGATAAAATAATATTTTTAAATTGCCCCAAACCCTAGCAAAGCATGGATTATGGAATTGTATACGGTTATGTTGACCTTTTGAAGTGAGGATGTCGCGTGCAAACCCGGGACATTGGGCCTGAGGAAATCTCTGAAATATTACTTTTGAACATACCCTCAGGCATATAAAATGGGCATGGCTTTCTGAGAAACGGTTTAAGTGTTCCATTGATGTACTGAAGGGCGGGGGGTCCTTACCTTGTTGTTTTCCAGTGCCTCTGCTGAATGTTGCTCCTTTGCCGAAAAACAATTCTGACATTTCGTTTTGTTGAAGATATTAGGCTCAAATTTCCTACACTTCGATGCCATTTTGACACCCTGTCTACCAGCAATTCTAACGGTCACTACTACACTGATTGACCGTCACCGACCCTTCAGGCTTCACACAAGCTGCCTTAAGTGACGACTTACACATGTATCTCTACATAAGTGACATTTTTTGGTATTGAATCATGCACTCACAATTCATGGTCGAATAAAAATGTTGAAAACAAATACAAATTCCTTCTGTTCTGTATATTCCACACATAAAACGTTTCCTTTATCGACATGCACGGTCACTTAATAAAATGTGTTCAGCCATTGCAGTAAGGTGTGCGCGGAGGAATTTTGTTTACGTGAGAATGTGTGATGCGTCATATCAGCTCGCCATAGAAAGGTGATAGTAAGTAGTCCACAATTGTACTATAGTGGGTTGTGTCCCCTTAAACGCTGCGTGGGAGAGAGAGTTAACTCAGTTTGAAACAAATCTTAGTGCCGACCAAGCAGTATTTTCTTTGTAATTTTTTTTTTGTACCCTTTTAATCGACTTTCGAACAGGATCAGTTTCGCGTCATGTTAGGATCATATACATTTACAGGCATATATACTATAGTCTATAATCCAGCTCATGAAATGTACCCCATGTCCCGATCTCCACTGGAAGCTCTAGTCTTCGAAAGTATTTAACTCACTCTGTTACTATCTGGCTGAATATTATTTACGGTGACTGCAATGATAAAGAAATACTATTTTATTTAAAGGAACAGCCCACATACGTAAGGTGATGCGGAAGTAGTATGAGTATATAACAATTCTAGACCAACCAAGTCTAGTAACTACTAAGAAAACAAATCAGGAAAAAATTAAGAATTTTAGGATACTAGGGCGCCTCAGTAGGCTTTTGTTTTATCAACAAATATGACATACAGAACAGCTTCCATCACAGATAAAAAGAGGCAACAGATATGTCAATATTTTTGTTCAAATCAAATTTATTGGCATAAAACGTGCGACGCAATGGTGGTGGAAATACGTAATCTAGAACGCTTCAAATATATTCGTGTTTCATCAACAAATAAAGCTTTCATGACATAATAAGAGAACTCAAGCAACCAATCTTTATTAGTTGAGTTATTTTGTTTTATTTTCCATATTTGTCAAAATTAAAATGTACCTAATACTAGGATTATTAAAATGTCTTTAAGAAGGCATACAAGATATATATCAAGAATATATCATGGAAATACTTCAACTAATTCAGCAAAACCAGCGGCACCGGTTATTCAAGCAGACAAATATCAAAATTATATGCATACACTAAAACAATTCGTTGAGAGTCGCGAAAAATTTAATGAAAAAGTACAGCAAGCTAGGCGTGAAGAAGATGAAAAGAAAGCTTTAATGAAAGAACAAGTTCAGGTATATGCAGAAGCACTTATTGTTGTTGTGGGTTTGATGTCCTTTATAAGTATGCGATGGGCTATGCAGTGGTCAGTATAAGTGTGCAGGAAGAAACCAGCGAAAACTCTAGCAAGAACCACCAATCCAAAGGAAGCTCTTGGCAGGCTTTCTCATGTGCCTACATTGGCCAAGTTCAGGACTCAAACCCACGTGGACAGAAATGAGATGGCAGTGATCGGTAAAGTTGATCACTTTGAACCACTTTGTCACACAAGCCCCGCAAATTTTAGTATCGAGTTTTCCAAAGAACTGAACTTCAATCTATGACACAACGTCTATTTTTTCAGTGCAATTAGGATAAATTGCAAAAAGAATCTTTTCACTAACATTTTACTTTCATTATTGACCAATCCTGGTAATCCAAAACCATATAAACTTTTTTTTTTAATGTTCACCCATTTGTAGACTGGTTCCAATTTTTCCATATCATTAGATCCAAGAGTTTGCACTCACCCGTAATGACTTTATTTTTCTAAATAAAAATAGTTTGCCCAGATGGAACATTGTTAACTTCAAAATGTATATGGTCTGAAGGAATTAAATAATCCTCAGCCAGGTAAATTCTTCTGAAGATTAGAGGTGTCAGATGATAAGGATGGACCGCATGTATACCATAGTCCTTGATCCGACATGTGTGTGTGTGTGTGTGTGTGTGTGTATTTGTGTGTGTGTGATTTGGATTTTCAGTCATCACTACAATGCCTGCACTGTGGCAGTTTATAGTGATGTCTAGTGCTGGGACATTATGCCACAGACATGTAGCATCACGTCCCACCCAGTCACGTTATCCTGACACCAGACCAACCAGTTCTAACACTAACATCTGAATGCTGAGTGCCAAGCCAGGAAGCTGCTTGTACCATTTTATGTCTTTGGTATGACTCAGCCGGGGTCCGAACCCGTGACCTCCCGCATCCGATGTGGACTTTCTTACCACTAGGTCATCGGAGCGGTTTAATTATACAGTGAATTTCAATCAAGTGTTATAATTCTATGATCTTAAAATAAGGAACAGAAAAGAATGAAAAACAACAAGATTTATACAACTTAACGGTTCTTTATTTCCTTGAATATAAAGTAAAAATTTGAAAAAAAGAACATAAGGAATTGCAAATTAAATCCCAAAATAATCTAAGAATTGTATTTCCAGAGAAAATTATCAATTGAATTCAGCAATTTGAAAGAGAAAAAAATCAGCCCAACTGGACACAACATAATATACAATTTCAAGGTGCTAGATCTTAAAGCAACTGATAAAATCATCTCATTTACAATATATTTATTTCTCTTCTTGACCTCAGGTCACAGTTAGCATTGTTATTAAAAACAACATTATCTAACGGAAAATAAACCTTGTAGAATGATCTTGATATTTTCAAAACAAAAACCTGGATTATGCAAAATTCATTTAGAATATTCCAAAACCTAGACCCAAATAAACATATTTACTTCTTATATTAATAATAATACGGATTTTAAACCCATACATATAAAGAATAATTTAACTATATATTAGTTGTTTACAATGAATAAAATAAAAACGGACAATTTGAGTAAAGCAGAAATGAACTCAATTTTGGACACGGTCAAGTCCAACATACAATGTTACATTACAATATCATGTAATGAAATAAAATAAAACTAACAAACAGATCAAATTAAATATTCATAACAATCAGGAATTAAGAAGAGCTGATTAGAGTCTATGTTTATTTTACTGATGACTTCTATAAAAAAAAAAACTGCACAGATCCAGATCTGCCAGCGCATCATGTGACAGTTGATCCTGGTCTTTACAGTTTGCAGTTGGGCTCGTCTTATAACCACCGTATATACAGTACCTATATTGTCTTTATATTGTTAGCATGAACTTTGTTAATGATTGAAAATATATTTTTGTGTATACCTGATTGTTGTCATCTTTGTTAGTTACAAATAAGTTGTTTGCTGAGTTCAAGGTCTAGCCTTATTTACAAACTTAGAATGTTCTGGAAGTGATCTTGTGCCACGTCCTGGTTATTTTATTGTCTCAGGTCAGGTGAAATTGGTATATAAGATTGTGGTAAATAAAATTATTCATTCCCATTTTATGTTCAGTCTGTGGAATCATTTACTAATTTATTCAGATATATTTCAAGAAGAGTCATTTAAATTATTCATTGTACTTACAAAGTGCTTAATGACTTTTCAGACAAAAACACTGTTTGGAGATTATTGTGAATTCATTGAAAGACGTGTGTCGACTGAGACTTTGTCTCCATTTGCCTCTGTGAAAGTGTTGCTTTGGAAATTTAAAAACAAAAAAACAAAAAAAAAACAAACACAACAACAACAGCATTAGGACGATAAATCAGACCCACACCTGTGATGTATAGTGCCTGAAGTTTATGGGTTGATATCGCCGTCTCATTAAAAGTTGCAATTATTTACTATTAATTTCATCTGCACACTTCGAGGTACATTTACACTTACCGATACTTATTGCAGCTGTTGAGCTTTCCTCGTCTGAAAGGCTCTTTTTTGACACTATATTTATAATATTTCTTGATCAAATCCTATGTTTGATGACTAACAAATCCATGTGGAATAGCACGTACTGTGGTCAGTTTGAATTTCTTGCCAGATTTGGCTATGACAACATACAATTAAGTGAATAAACCGTATACAGATGTGTTCCGGAAAGATTTGCGTGCAGCAAAATTGCGAATTTAAATTTTAAAAACAGGTGACTTCAGACCCATAAATTGTCCATCAACATCAACACATATAAGGGAGTTAGTTTTACTGGACTACAACAGCATCAATATGCACTTTCAGTTACCTTTCTTTCAGATCACACACAGGTGTTATTCATTAATTTAAATTTGGTATCAAGTTATGTACATTGTAATATTTATTATTTAAAAAAAAACATTGCATGCATATATATATATAGTAGTTATGGATAAGCAAAAACTACAAACTAGATGTTCACTTATTTTCACGTGAGCACTAACACTAATCAGATAAAATATGGGTTGGTGTTGCGGTGGGAAGAAAGTTGTTAGATCATGCGAAAAAAATATAATTTTAAACCTTCCTGTAATTTACTGGAAATAACCTGTGTAAATAATTGTTATTTTTCCATAATGTGGCCTTATAATTTGTTTTAGATCTTATAGCCTGTTGAATCAGAGCAACAATGACTACTACCCTGTAGATTGCAGAACATTTATAACATACTGTTGAAAGTCAAATTGGGCTAACAATGTATATTTGTATGCACATAAGTTGCATGATAAATAAAGTAAAAATAACTTACATACATTTAATGGTGAATTTACATTAGGAATACAACAAGTACTGGAATGTGTTGTGTCATCTTTGCACATTTTTCTTTGATCTTCATTTAAAGATTTTCGCCTAATCACAGCTCTTATCAAGCTAAACTTTAGTAGTTCATTTAAGCTGTCACTGATTTGGCAGTCAAATAATCTTTATGAATACAGTGGTTTTGAACCTCCTTTCAAAATTGTGCTATAGATTGATCACCAGAATTTTCAACAGAATGTATGATCTGATCAAAGATTGATGATTAACATTCATTTTTCTGAGATTTGTATAGTGATTTTTAGTATTATTAGCTTCATGCGAATACTTCTTACAGTTGCAAAGAATAAATAGAGCCAGGGGAACATTTACACTTTAGCTGTTGTTTATTGTCACAGGGTAGATCTTCATACCTCTGATCTGCAATTCAGACGCTCTGTTTACCGAAATTGTTTCTAAAGACAGTTGTAGTGAGTAAACTGAAGGTGTTAACCCACGCACACTCCTATCCTTTTATCCTTAAAAAAAAACGCTATAAATACATGATAATAAAAACTTATGATTACATATTTTCCTTGCTCATCCAATACCTTTAAAAAAAAAATAAAAACAACAAAACAACCCTCTTGTCACACAGGGCTGCCCTCGGAATTGTTTTCAGGAGTTGGGACGCAAATATGTAGTAGTCAGCAATTAAGTTTTATGGATGAAGGCCAAAACATGTTTAGAGTTAAAGTTGGTGGGTGGCCTCCATGATGTACTCTACTAGAAACGAAAAAGAAACTCACACTTGCTTATCGTTTTTCAATTGTTTTTCCAGACTACTAGACTACCATCCACTCTCCTATATTCCAATTTTGTTTACATCCAAGGCCACCGTCCAGATCTATTTCTTTCACTTTTTCAAACACCAATATTCTACCACAATACTAAGAAACTATTAAAACAGCAACAAAAGAGAAACGATGAGAAACAGGGACCCTTACATTCTATCCGAAGATTTCTGTATAAAAAAGACATAGGTCACCAACCGTCAAGTTAAAAATAAAATTTAAAAAATGCACCATAAACCATCATAATTTAAAAATAGACCTCTATGACCAACCCTCCAAATTTGTTGACAAACACTAAGCAACTAACCCTCTAATCTTTTAATTTAAGTTTAAAACCACCATGATCTATATTATACACCATATGAATTTTATCCTGAAGTAATACAAGCTTTCTCGGTCTATCTAAAAAAAAAACATATTCTGGAGACACACAGGTGCCCCTATATCCTACAATACTTCTGAGAATATTGTCAGTGATTTCGAAAGAATTCCCCATAACGATAACATCATGTAAGTATGCTTTCCATTAGAATGACAATTATTTTACTTTATGCTTACTTTGTTTGTACAGGTATCGGAGCCACAGCATATTGCATTCTTTGACCTTGAGTGTATTATTTGTACTTGAAGTAAATCAGCTTACATGAAATTGATGGTGATATTGTTCATGTCACAAAAATAATTTGCATAAACTTAACACCAATGAAATTTTTGCCAGTACAACCATTACCATGCATATAGTATTCATGAATATTGCTTATAGTGTTTGCTGACAGGTTATTGTTGTCTTATTCTATTGAAATTGAAATTAAAACTAATGAAAGCGTATACATTTCTTGCGATATTATCAATGCAAGATATCTTAATTAACAGGGTTATACGATTTTTATGTTTAAAAAAAATTAAAAGATGGATGATAACATAAAGTCATTTCTTTCTTTTTGAAAGAAGACTTTTAAATGCTGCATGGCATATATGTAGCACTGATGATTTTGGTACACACATGCAATTTTTAACAATTCTATGGTCACGAAATTCCAGTTACGTTGACAAATATTAATCATTTATGGAGAGAAATTTAACTGGGAAATTAAAAGAACAAATAGAAAAAATGCTCTGAACTTAAAGACTGGTTCGCCAAAAAATAACATACACATTACTCAGGTAAGCTAGATGAAGACTTCCATACAGAAAAGTCTACGTTAGTTACATAGATGATCAGAATCCATTAGAGTCTGATGACATGGAGGCATACCAGTCATATACCACTGTCTATAAGTAACGTCTGACACTGATAGATGTTTGCTAAATATACACTTGCACTAAATGTGTGAACGTGAAAAAGGTGAGAACCAGAAGAATATGACGTCTATCTTTAAAGTGTCTAAATAAAATTCATGGCAATACATTTGTAGTGATCATCTATAATCAAGATATTAAACAACTGATTTTTGTACATGGGTATAAATTATATCTTGTGATATTAATAGTACCGGTAGATTACATAGGATATATAATCTATAAATAGGTGTTTATGATCATTAATAATATTATTAATAATAAACCTGTTTATTCGTTTGGGGCCACTTCCCATTAAATAGGTTGATCAGGTTTGTTCTTAGAAAAATTAAGTTATTTCCCATTGGCTGGGTCAGTCAGGTGGGTTCTTTTACGGGCTATTTGGAAAATGTCATATAGTATGAGAAACTTGTATTTTAGGACTCTATGTCTGTATATAAGTAGGTAGAGCCGCACATACGTTTCATTTTTATTTACTGTGTTGTTGTTGTAACATCAAAATGCATATAATTTGAGCGCAGATATTTGTTTTAAATTATTAATTTGAATTACAAAGTGCTCATTGGACTAAAACTTTATTCTCAGACTATTGTGAATTTATTCAAAGGAGTTCAGGACAATGCTTTTTTAATACATCTGGACTGTTGATGGACCATGACATTCGAGGATCTGAAATTCGTTTGGAATATTTGATTCTTTTCGACTTGTGTATAACATGTTAAGGATCATGTTTGGTTTAATTCATAATACTCTTATGTTTTCCTTAATAATTTTGATAATTAAATTATTTGTTAAGTTTTACTAAACTTGTAGGTTTTGCTTCTTTTGTTGCTCAGTTTATCAACATAGAGTGAGAACAAAGTCTATTCATCATATTGAACCTCAAAACACTACAAATGATGTAAAAATAAAATCACGCAAAGGTAATAAAATCTAACTACTATTATGGCTGCAGAAATGTAAGTCAGAGTGATCCTGGAAAAACTGTAACAATGGGCTCAGTGATAAATAAAAAGTAAATTTCACACTCAACATTTAAATTGAAAATAGTACCATATAATCACGGTACATTGTAAGTAGAATTTTTAATTGAAGATAATAGTATTATTATAAATGGTGAATAATTTACTTAATACAACTATACTAAAATGTTTTGTATTCCTTTTGATCAGGTTTAATTTGTACCACCACATAATTATAATCATATTATGAGATCTTTAAAGAGCAATTAGTAATTGTGTTTTTTTTTAAGTGATAGCTAAAAGCTCTTAAAACGGAATTAATTTAATTGTTCTAAATATTTACCTGGCAACAGGAGCAAAATAAATATAAAATTTTGTGTTCATTTATGCTTTATTTTCTTTTCATCAACAGGTGTATTTCTTGTTAAGCATTAGCTATTATACATCCTGCTCCATGCAGTATATTGTCATGTGTAAATTTTATGTCGAACCATATGCGATGGTGATCACTAAAAAGGTTGACCAATAATATTAGTATTTGTGTATATTTTATTGTTGATCAGAAACATCATTTTGCTGCTTTTGAAAAACGTTGTTTCATTTTATAACTATGTGAATAAAACATGGTCATCCTGCCACAGTAATCCTTATGTTTTCTTTTTATGTATTGTAATACTTTTAAATGTCGGCTACTTTGCCTTTTTTTGGACTCCATTTAAACTCCATATTGGTGAAAGAAAAAGCAACATTTTTAAGGGGTATATGGACGCTTACATTAATAATTCTTTCTCGCGATATAATTATAAACGAAAACAATTCCATTTCTATACTTTTCGTTTATATAATTAGCTATAATATAAGAATTGTACCGTAGGCAAATGCTTTCCAACACCTATATTTGATTTGTACGTTCTTTCACATCGGGCGCCTTTTCTAGTGTAATTCTAAATCTAAAATCATCAGAAGAACAAAAGCAATCGGTAAACAATGATCTATTGATTTCGAAAAGTCTCGCGGTGTTCTAAATTTCTTACCATATGCAATATAATGAAAAGTTCATTTATCAGTGTTGTGTGCATTAACGGCTCCTTTTAACTTTCTCATTTGTCATCCATCAAACATTGTTTTATTGTGTTTGTTCTCAGACATTGGTAACCATAAATTTATGAATATCGTGCATCATTCAGCTTAAAAATATAATTAATACCTTGCCTTCAATCAGCATTCTTCTTAAATTATATACAACGGAATTTTTTGTCCCTAATTTTACTTTAAAATTAAACGATATTAAACATATTTTAAAAAATATACCAGGTGCAATGGAGAATGTGGGCCTAGGTATCAGCACTTGTAAATATTGTTCACGTTTAATACTATTTGTATTATGCGTAATGCAATGTGTTCACGCCCAGTATTGTTTCTCCTATTTGTGAGGAGTTACGTATTGTTCATAGGTTGCCGTGCTGTTGTCTTACTCTATTTATTAAACCAAATTTTAGAACATGTTTTTTAAGCTCACAAATTCATGTAGCCCGCAGAAGAATGAAATAAATCATAGAAGTTCAAGTTCTTTAGGTTTCTCTAAAATAGTGGCAGGACCTACAAGCAGGTTGAGTAGAACATTGAAGAGAAAGGGCTTCATCTACATTATTTCAATGCTCAGTAACTAAGCCTCTGAATCCTTCATCCAAGTGAATGGGTGTTTTCGCTCTACTTTCATAGAACCATTATTTCGGTGGGAGTAGCTTTACCTCTGTCGTGTCTCATTTTCTGCATTCATTAGGATTAAACAATATGGACAGATAGTATCTTAATGTGAATGGTAAACCAATTGTACTTGCTCCTCGATTTATTACTGCTTTTGTTGCAACTGTATTCGATGGTGATAATTTTTGTATACTGTCTTCTATTTAAAATGTCAAATCAGTATACTTACTTACAACTCTTTTCAGTGAAAAAAAGGTCTTCTTCTTCTGAGCAATACAGTTGGATTTCTTTCATCCTGTGATATTTTAACCGTGGTACTTTATCTTCAGTTTTGTATTTGATATTTCGTACGTAAGTAAGCACACCTATTTTAATTTGCAACTAATCTAGTATATAAATCAAGACTCGGTGTTTAAAAAATAAGATAAAGCTGATGTCTTCATTGGAATGACATAATAATATCTGGTATCTCTTTTAACCTTTCCCAACATGAAGACAGCAAATAATTTCAACGTCAAGTTGATATCAAATTTCTATGCAGTTATCCATCTTTTTAAAACATCGAAAACGAGTTTTCTTGAATTAAGTAAAGGACATCTTCACTATTTTTATTTTCCAGTAGATTATATTTAAAGACAATAATGTTGGACCATATCTTAACTTGCTTGAAAATTAGAAAAGATTATTTTAAATATTGACAACTTTGCCCTACTAAAAACGTCAGAAATGTGCATATTGATTCTTCCGATGCTTTAGGCTTAATTATTATGGAACTCATTTAAATACGACAATTTTAAACTACGCTTTTTTAAAGCTTTAAATAAATGACAGGAAGACCTACTTACGTGCACGCCGCACAGTATTTAAGACACCTTATATATCCGACCCCCCCCCCCCAATTAAATTGTAAGAGATCATACTCCCTTCAATGAAACATGCAGACGTATTGCAGTGTAATTTAAATTATAGAGATCCACAATGTAATCCACTATATATTTATATTTGTTTGGGTAAAGAAATCTTAGCAAAAACAATTCAGATCAAGATGTAGCAATGATACCAAATGAAATTATTAAAAGTACATTTCGTTTAGTGAGGTTTTCATTAATGACTTATTTTTGTACAAGAGGCGAAAGCCCGAAATACTTTTTTTTTTTAAATTATTAAAGAACAATCTTATTTGTAGATAGTTTTCAGTTATGTGGCTCAGTCTCTAGAAGAATTTGTTAAAAATCTAAACAGAAAATATTGTAATTCTGAGTGGAGAGGAACACTGCAGATCAATAAACACGGTGACAAAATATTTGAGGAACGATATTTATCTGCACGACTACGCTTATGCCTTTCCAAGACCATGAAACCGACTTATCAATAATTGTATTCAATCTCAGAAGAAAAAGAAATAGTGAAGAGGAGTGCTAGAAAGTTAAAGATGCCATGAAACATATTCAATTACATACGTTTGGGGCAGACATTACTGCAATGTAATGAAATATATTTTAATATTATGTGACATTTTTAAGCATATAGAAATGTTTGCATGAGTAATTGTAAGATAGACCCAGTACATTATTGCAGCACTTATGGACTAGTTCATAATGTTAGTTTGAAGGTAAATAAGTTTGAATTACCATAGAGTATGACGTGTTCATGAGAAACGAATCTTGTATCAGAAGAGGAATCAGCTTCGTACTAAACAGATACGTTGCAGCAAGACAGAGTATTTATACCTACCAAAGTAACGAAGATGGAGAATCTAATACGCCAAGAGCATTGATTATGCAACTAAAGAACAAAAACTTCTATACTTGGATTATGTATCAATTAATGCCTATCAAAAACTTTAAATGAATATTGAAAAGCTCAAAAACTAGTTGGTAAAGAACAAGGCCGGATTAGATGGCAGGGGTACGGTCCCCCCCACCCCCCGACGGCTACTCTCCCCAAAAACGTACACACACACACACACACACACACACACACACACACACAATTGTCACTTGAAATTTGACTAAAACGTTTATTCTTGCGCACGTTTATTTGCTATTTTGCACACAGTGAGTAAATAGACACATTGACTTTTACATTGGTGCCCGTTCGAGAAAAGTCAGAACCATTTTGAAATTTTGGGGAAGACAAAAAAATTGACCTGATCTATCCCAGAAGAATCTAATTTATATTTATTACAGAACAATTTTGACAGAGGATATAAAAAGCACAATTTTTGTGCACTTTATTAAAAAAGAGAGAGAAATAAATAAATAAATAAAGAAAGAAAGAATAAAGAAAGAAAGAAAGAAAGACGTTATTCACTATTGTAATTTAAGTTGTGTGTTCAGTTAGGATTAAAGCTAACAAAGCTACATAGAAAAGTTTCATTTGTTCAAAAGCCGGGGTTAAAATCGTATATTGAATTAAATACACCTTTGAGGCAAACATCAACCAAGGGCTTTAAAAAACGATTTCTTTAAAATGAATAATGCTGTCTACGGTAAGCAGCCAGAAAATTGAAATATGAGAACGACTAATAATATGTGCTGACGAAAATATATATTTATACTTCAAAATTTTATTACATTTACAACAGCAGTCGGTGAACGAAAACAAAGAAATAAATACAATTAACCAAATACATTAAGGTGACTTTACAGTGCTAAGGTAAAATACTCATATGTGACTTCTAATGCAGCAGGTAAAGAGAAGCAGTATGGTGAAACAAGGAAACGTTTAACGGCACGTAGATATTCGTTATGTATCACTTTTAAAAATGATAAGGTTGATATTCAGTTTTACGATACAAGTGAAGAGAAAAAAGATCTTCATTTTAGTTTTCATCAGATGAACAAAAAAAAACGTGCCAGGACTTCTTAAAGATGAAGTGAATGGTATTTCTTAAAGATGAAGTGAATGGTATTTCAATACAAGAACTTTTTAAACATAAAATAAATAAGTTATATGCTTTACAAATGCCAGAGATGAAAAGGGAAGCATGGGTATAAGTAATACTAGTAATTACAAGGAATATAAAAATAGAAATATAATATAATATAATTGACTAAATTATAAATCACGGAGACATACATTGGATTACCATTACGGTACAATATTACGTTAAATAAGTTTGCTCTTTCACCCGACCGTTTCAGAGGCCTAAGTGGTTCGAGCGTTCGCCTCGGATCCAGGAAATCGCGGGTTCGAACCCCGGCCATGTCATATCAAAGACTTATAAAAATGGTACTAGCTGCCTCGCTTGGCGCTCAGCATTAATATGGTGTCCCAGTGATAGATATCACTATAAACTGACACACTGCAGCTATCATCTCGATTTGACTGAAAAATTATTAAAGCTAGGTTAAAAATACAAATATCACACACACACACACACACACACACACTTTTACACAATGATGATAAACACTATTTTTTTTTTGTGGACAACATAAATACTTCATCTTATAATCATATTCTGTCAGCTTGCAATCAAATGGACACTCGAGTCTCCACTTTAAACCTAGCTATGAAACAAATTGTTATCCCAGAAGTCACGAACAATATCTTTACATTTTTGTGTTATCATCCGAAATGTTATTCTGTAATGCTGCCACTAAATTCTAGCTTGATTCGATTTTCGATTTGATGATTTCTTATGTGCATCATCGTTATTGCTGCAATTGTCTATTATCAGAAACAAACTAAGTCCTAGCTATATACGTATGTGGTTAGTGCGTCCGCCTCGGAAGCGGAAGGTCGTGGGTTCGATCCCCGGCCGAGTCATACCAAAGACTTACAAAAATGGTACTAACAGCTTCCTCGCTTGGCGCTCAGCCTTAAGAGGTTAGTGTTAGGACTGGTCGGCCTGGTGTCAGGATAATGTGACTGGGTAGAACGTCTTGAATATGTATGAATATATCTAACTTTCAGTCTAATTATCACCAGGATCAAAGTATATACTGATGAATATTTCTAACCATTTATAATTTTTCACCAAGATTCAAGTATATACTGACGAATATCTCCAAACATTAATCTCATTACCACTTGGACCCAGATATATACTGATGTTTAATTCTAAGCATTTATCTACTTTATCAGCAGAAACTATCGCAATTACATTGTCTCATCTAAAAGTCATTATGTTTTATAAGTGTATATAATTGTTCGACAAATAATGACAATAAAATCAAACAAGCAATTAGATGTAATTTCAAACAAATCTATTGATGACTGTGTCCTTCCATAATTTCTAGCGCCATATATAAGCGCATATGATCAGATTCTATTAAGCACAATATAAGAAACCCGTCAAATGCAAGATTCATGTGGGCATCAAAAACTTTGTTTTATTTTTCTCTTCTATAGTAAAAATGAGGTATCCAGGCTGTCGTTGTTATCAATGAAATACACAAATTCCTCCAATATTAACTAGTTATAGTTCAATTTATTATGAGCTTTTGCGTGTGTGTGTGTGTGTGTGTTGTTGTTGTTGTTGTTGTTGGGTTTAACGCCATTTTTCAGCACGATAGACTATGCATGGCGGCCAGTATTAATGGTGGAGGAAGAACCCGGGAAAACCCCAGGAAGAACCACCAACCCACGAGAAGCTACTGGCAAGCTTTCTCACGTACCCACATTGGCCGAATCCTAGACTCGAACCCACGCAGACAGTGGTGAGATGGCAGTGATCCGTAACGGAGAACACTTTAGACCACTCGGCCACTCGGGGCCTCGCGTGTGTGTGTGTGTGTGTGTGTGTGTGTGTGTACTGGATGGTCATATCGATATAGCTAAACATACATGGAAAATATCTTGTCTTTAAAATTGTGTTTTGCGCAAAGTTAGCAAATATGCAGAATACATTAACAACCAGACTAGTTTATTTTATTTCCATTTGTAGATCTACATGTAATAGTTATCTTTTTCAGAAAGTTCAATTGTTTTCCATTAACCCTTGTCATGTCATCTGTAATATCCTTAATTATTTCAGCATTACTTTTATTTTGTTTGTAGTTTCTCATTACAGATTTTCAGGTGAATTAAGATGTTATGGACTTGTGACGTTTATTATACTTCTTATTATCTCCTCTTGCAATTCGTTCAAAGTCATATACAGCACACATGTTTGTACTTTTTGCTCAACTCCTTAATTCTAATTGCATCTTTCGAACACTCCAAGCATCATACCTGGAATCCAGGTGTGTTGGATGTGCTGTAATCTAATATTTTAAATTAACTTTGTATTTGTTTTATTTTATTTTTTTAAAAAAAAAAAGTGATTTGCAGAGCTAAACCTAAAGGCTTAAAATAAACAAAAATTTTATTTGGTTGTTCTGAATATTTACCTGATCATCAGTCACAAAATAGATATACATCTTGTTTGAAGCTGCGGCTTCTTTAATGTTTGTCTGATCGTGTATTACTTGTTGAATAATAGCTACTTTTGGACCCGATCAATGTAGGTGATCTTGAGATGCGTTCTCCACAATAGATGTTAATCTCAAAACCATGCCAAAAAATTATACAATTATTGATGATATGTCAGTATCTGGAAATCAAGTATTTCCATATACAAAATACCGAGCAGTTTCTGTATAAGTGTTTTGTGCTTTAACAGTTCAGGATCTAACTATTCTCAAATTTTATTATTCTGTTTTGTTTTATCTTGCAAACCCTAGTAGCGACAAATTTATTAACGTTATAAACATGTTGTAATCATTAAAATTAAAAACATCGTTTTTATCGAAGAAATGGTTGTGCTCTTAATAAGGATTCCTCCCTAATTGTTTACAATTTACTTTTCTGCATCTCCTTTAACCTTCACATCAAAATCGGTAAAAAAAATCAGCCATCTACAGTCATCATAGAAATATCCTAGTTATTACTATTTGAAGCATTTATTCCAGCCGAATGCCGCTTATTGTGGATGTATTAGAATGCTATGCTGGAATAAGTTATTAATCACTTTGTTGTGCTTTAATAATAATAATAATAATAATGAGGACTTAGTACAACGCACAATCTCTAGAAGCTCTAAACGATTTACAACATCAGTCAACATATAATGATATATATGGAGGCAAGAATTACAAAAACAGACACCGTGAAATTACAAACAAAAATCATGCGGAAAATAATTAAAGTATGAATAATTGTTAAGTCTTAAGTCTGTTTTTGTAGTAGAAATAGATGAATTTTAAGAGCTTTTTTGAATGAGATAAAGTGTCACTGTATCTAAGTTCATCAGGAAATTAGTTCTAGGCTAGCTGGGAAATGTTACGCAACAGAACGTTGTTTGCATGACTTCATTTTGATATGGGAAGAAAAGGGAATACGAGTGTTGAAAGAGGATCGTGCGTATGTAGAATGGGAAAGCAGATAGGTATTTTAGATTGTATGCAGTCTACTAAATGTACAACAGAGAAAAAAAATTTGTGTTTGATTCTGGAGCAAACGCGTAGCCAGTGGAGTGTGAAGAGGGTGGGAACAGTCACCGGGTCCTGGTTCTCTAAGGATGATCAAAACAGCTGTGCTTTAAATTTTTTTTCCATGTCTGGAGTATATGCAGTTGGAAGAAAATTACGATAATCTGGTCAAGAAAGTACTGAGGAACACACGGGTGTTTTAGTGGTATCAGCTGATGCGTTTCAGCTCCATAGCAGTCTTGCATATGTTTATGAATATTGGTGTAATGAGTTGTACTGTTGCAAGTGACATCTAGGTTTCGTACTGATTATGTTAATGTAATGGTGTTCCTGATACTTATTTTTAGAGTTAAAGGATGGTAATGTGAAAGTCGTTGTGTGGTGACCAGATTAGTTTCAGTTTTGTCATCAATCATTTGCAGCTTGTTACATGTCGTCGATGTCTTCACATCGGAAATGTAGATATATTTGTTTATGCCTTGGATTGTAGCATCAACTTCAGTTGGGTGGATAGGTTTGTATATTTGGTATCGTCAGCGTACATTTGGTTACATACCAATGTAACGAGTTATATATTTCTATATGTTGCCATCCTGTTATGTATATTTGATTTAATTTATATTTTATTTAATTTAATTGTCTGTTTGTAAGTTTAAAATTTGTTTCATTTTTTTTTCTTCATATTTCATAACATGTCAAAGTAATGTAATTTTGGTTACTGGCACTTTGACATTTTCCAGAAATTAGTTTGAACTGACTGTTTTGTCGTAAACACAGAACTTTGTATCTTTATGCTGATCTAGTTCCTAACCTTGATTCAAAATTAATAACAGTTCGAGTAAACAACTTCTTTTTTTTAAATTCATTCTTAATGTGTGATTGCTAAGAGTGAAATCGAGGCTGACGGGGACTACGTGACTTTGACGTAAATAGCTTCTACGATGTTCTCGAAATTCTGATTGTACAGTAGGGTTGACACTCATCCGGGAATCTGTTTTTTTGTCTCAAGTTCGTAAAAAACTTTGTCTATAGAGAATGTAGTCAGTTTGGGCTTTTTACCTTCGACACTGAAAGGTGTTTTGTTGTGACCAGTTGAGTTTAAATTTATTTTATGGATTTATTAATTATTTTTCCTGGAATATTTTAGTGCTCATACAAAATTCTTGGACAAAGACATTTATTGAAATTTTATTCGGAATTCAAACACTGTATTATATTCTGTTGTTCAACAAAGTAATGTAGACACATCCGCACTATACTAGCTACAGTATACACCATTGCCTTCTATCTTTGATTTTCGTCGGTACTCGAACTCGAATTCAATAGAACATTTGTATTGCTAGGACTTCTAAGTTTTAATTCTTGGATTATTCTTGGATTATTTTTGGATTTGATTCTTAAAACCGTAAGTTCTTTTTCCATTTTTACCTTGTTTTTTCAGGGAAATAAATTATTTGTTAAATTTTACAAAGCTTGTTGTCTTCACTCTTTTCTTGTTGCGTTTATTAAGAAACAAAAAATGTAACAATTATTGTATCTTACTTATGAGTTGTAATTTGTAAGGTTTTTATAACCCTCGCAAAAACAAGTGCCAATTTAGTTGTAAGAAACACATGTGTATGCGTTATCTGCTTTCAGAAGACCGATACAAATCATTAGGTTCACTTTTCTTTCGCAATTTGGCTTTAAATCATACTTCTATTTTTTACTTCCTTTTCGCATACTTTATCACATTGTTTCTATTATGCTCGGTACGCATCATATTCAATTCTTCATGTCCTGTTTCATTTATTGTTTATTGCTTTATTCAACATATCATCAATACTGTTCAATTAGTTTATAGCAAAGTTTACCATCTGGTCATACTTGTAACTATTACTATATTCCAGTTCTTCTTTGAAATCTTTTAAAGTAAATCCACTTAAGACTAATGGATTATAAATCATGTAGCTATTTGTGCAGCTCATAGACTTGAAGCTGCAATACAAGTTCGACCCGAAGCTAATGACATGCTAATCTCTACCCAGCTAAACATGGGTATCCTTGTTTGTACGATTTACTGACACCACCGCATTGTTTTATCTCATTAACCAAATCATTATCAATTTCGTTAGTTTTCATCACTATAAAATTAATACCGTTGTCTGTGGATGGTAATAGTGGATACAGTGGTTGTGATACATAAAAACCGCGTCACATGGTATTTGGTTTATTTTTTCGATGTAAAAAATAGACAACCTTGATCATTGGTCCACTTTAGGTTAAGAGTCAGCGCTTGCAAAACCACTTTTGGTGTCTGTTTTTTTTTAATGAACTCTCTAGTCTTCTTCAGTCTTTTTTTCGTACTGAAATATCGTTAGTCCACTAGTGCTCTTTTTTCAAAGTGTAATGTAACTTAATGTAAGAGTTGACTTTAATGCTGTACAGTAAATAGTTTTAATAATGCTGTTATTTTTTAATGTCATTTATTATCGTAGAAATTCGCACATTTAAAACAAATCAATGATTAAAGCCAACTGATACTGACAGAAAACCAATGCAAATTTAGGACGAACAGAGCTGGAAAGAAGAAATCTCGTATGATGCGATAGAGTTATGAAATGATTTAAATCAGAAAAATTTTGATTTTTAAAAACGAAATCGGCAGTAAAGTAAAATGTAACTAAACGTCTGCAAATCCTGAAAGTAAAAGACCTCGTTTGTTCGACATTTAACATAAGAAGAAATAACTATAAAGATATTACAATCATGGTGTCTAAAGTTAAATGACACCATTTAACCATTGATGAAACGTCTAAGCGAATGTTTAATGATTAAAAGGTGTAACAATTGCTACTTTTTTGGCAGCTATTGGTATGGTAGCACGAGATCGTCTTATAATTCTGGATTTGATGGATGGCCATAACGAAGCCTGCATGATGTTGCCTCTGAGTTCTGTTTTGATTTTGTCGTGATATTGACGCCGTATTCAGAAGCGTCAAGCACACTTTGGCATCAGAGAGTACCAGACGGAGACCACGAGGAAGGCGGTCAGATATTTGACAACTTGGATCTGAAACGTACTGGAGTCAGAGTAACAGCAGACAGTATCCGTAGCGGGAAATCGAGTTAATGCGGCTTAACGTTAGAGAGGCCTGGCAAATACATCAAGACAAGGACAATAGAAGACAAATTTCGTTGGAGGAATTTGCTAATTTGTAACCAATATTTCACTTTGACGTTTCAAAATATACGGAACGAGCAAAAGATTACAGGGCAGATTTCGAACTGAATTGAGCCATATCACCAGCTGTGGCCTCAGATTATCATGCATATGCTGTAACTACCGCAGATAGGATTCTAACAATTGGTACCCTCAGCGTCAAGATGACAGTGATCGTGTAGCATAAACGGATGTGTTACATTTATCCAATGATAATGAGCTGCATTACACTGAGCATTAATTTGACGCTGCAAACATAAATCAATTCAGATTGCACGAAACAAAAAGATAAATCAGACATATCAATCAAATTAGGGAACAGTATAAAAAAAAACCAAAAAAAAAAAAAACAAAGACAGCACGTTCTGATGCTAACAAAATAAAACCAGCTCGTGAAATACAATATAGCAAGGACCACTGCAACAAGCTAACAGTAAAATTGTCTGTGCTTTTCTAATTGTACAATGAGCAGTGCTTTGCCAGCGATCTTGTCCTTGTTTGCTTCCTGGTGCCCAACAATTCTGTCTGCACGTGGATCACTAGGATCTGCGGCGGTCTCTGGTGCGATATCAGGCTCCACGGAAAAAGCAATGACCGACAGAGGATTTACACGCCAAAGAGAGGAAAATAATTTTGCTTAGAGTAATTTCTAAACGTTCTATGTAGAAATATCATATCGAGAAGATACTCTCTCTCTCTCTCTCTCTCTCTCTCGCAACGAAATAAACATGCGCTGGGTGCTTCTCAGGCGCCATGAGAGATGCGTCGTCAACATCTACAACTATTTTGATGGTTCTGAAACAAATTGGGTCGCGATTCTAAACAAGCCAGACGAAAATATATCAGGCGACAAACAAACTTGTATTTATTATTCATCACAAATTCAGCATGTGGATTGTTCACTTAGCGGACACTATTGTATGTATTTATGTTATCAGATCACGGTGCCAAGGAAAATCTGCTTTGGACATATTACTCGAATTCAAATTGCTAACAACTTTGACTAATGTCAAGTTAGTCTTAAGTAAAATTAACTAGCAATAAGGTAATTGATGAAGGTCATGTGACTATATTAGGCTAGTGCGTTTTGTGTGAAATACGAGTATGATAACAACCGTGAGGAAACTATCTCAAACTAAAGACACTCGTTCAATGGTGAAATCAATGTCTGCTGAATGCGCTCAAAGAAAATATTTGTTTGTCAAATTGGTTGTTGGTAGCTGCTGTCGTGGGCAGCCTATCGTCAGATTGGACACTTTGTTTATTCTGCATGTCGTCGTCTTAGATAATTGATGTCAGAAATTTTTGGGGTTGTGTTACACTGATATATAATGCACATCTGGTCCTGTATATATGTGTTCAAAAAAACAAGATAGTTGGTCATTGTACGGGTGCAAGCGATGCAAAATATGTGGCAGAGCATTTGTTATTCATTCTCTTATCGGAAAACTTAAGGCAAAAGGCGGTAGGTACCGGTCCATATGGACATGCAGCTTGATGCAAATGATCAGTCTCTTCCTGGCCAAAAAAAAACAACAAACGAACAAGTAGATGCCACATATTTGCGGCATGACATTTGTTATAGAGACGGAACAAACGAAAGTGAGACTCCCCCCCAAAAAAAGAAGAAAAAACAAAGAAGAAAAAACAACCCAAAACAATGTGATAACATTATATTTGATGAGCTAGCGGCGATTAGGCCGACTGGACAACGAATTGACAAAGTTTTTTTCAGAGTCGCTATAGGACTCGTATATATACTTGGCGTATAAACAGTCCAACATAGAAAACCTAAGGTTGGCAGATCAAAGGTCAACAAATCAAGTGCCAGCAAATCAAAAGAAAGGATGTCGCACATTAGACTACGCACATGCAGAAGTACTACATAACATAAACGAACAAGATGCCCTTTTTGCTGGGCGACCAGTAATCACTAATGGAGTTTATGATACGCTATTTGGGATGCAGATATAATCAACCTGAAATAATATTCCAGAGAGGACAATGACGTCATAAACTTGCTAAATATTAATGATGTCTTCAGTAAGCATGCATGGAGCTTGCCTCTAAACACTAAAACAGGCGCTGTTATCAGAGACAACACAGTTATGGGTAGATCACGGCGGCCAATTTTATAACAAGATGGTTTGAAACGTGGCTTGAGGAAACCAGAACTGATAAGTATTATACGTATAATGAAGATAATACAGTTGTCAAAGAAGGATTTAATAGGAAACAGGACAATGCTGTGTGGGAGCATTTAAAAAATAAAACAAGCAATGTTTGAGGACACTGCATTCACTAGTGGACAAATACAGCAATATGAAACACAGAAGTATTAGGATGACTGAAGCTGAAACTAATGATAAAGAAAATCAATACGGCGTATCAGACAAGTTATTCTTCAAGGGAAGTGTAACGTAGTCGACTGAGTTAGACTTAGCAGAATTAAGAAAACATTCGAGAATGGACATACGGATAACTGGACCAAAGAAATTTTTCTTGTAACAGAAATAATACAGACACTTCCTGTGACGTACAATATAGCAGACCTTAGTGGTGAACCTATCCGTGGATCCTTGTATGAGTAAGAATTATCCACAATATCTCTCTGAAATACAGACATGTAAACACAGTTATATTTATTTGACATCTGTTTTATCTGCAGGTAGGTAATGATAAATAATTATTCGTTTTCTTTTAATATATTTTGCTGGGTACATACTTACATGCCGCCTCCCTTGTCTTGCATGACAAGTTGAAGAAATATTTCTCGGAAAACGTACTCGAACTATATAAATTTCTGTACTTCTGGCAATTTTAGCGTGATGAATCTTTCAATTTGGCTAAATAGCGCCAAGTTATCATGTGATAAATTTAGCACGTACCAACTTATTTCGGATATGATACTTTCTGGTGTATCTTCTCGACGTGGTATTGTAATGCACGTAAACGTTCTCAACATAATTGATTGTCGTAGTCACGAGCAATCTCAGCTTCGTTTTTATCTGAGACGTGCCTTTTATCCAACGAAGTAATATATTTACTTATTGCAGCCAGAATTACTATTCAAAGCCATAGTAAAATTATACAGAGATCATTATATGAAATTTAACCTAGATTTTACTGTGGTGTAACCAAAAAGGAAATCTTGAAGTACTGCTTTTGCAATATTCATGGATCGAGCTAATGAGATTTCCCTCACATATTTTGCTCTCATAAAGTCTGCGATGTTCGAACGGCGATCACGCGGCCATGTCTACATCTGCTACGACAACAATTTGCTGATGCGGTACAGCACTGACTTTATCAAGAAAAATATTTTGCTCGCAGCTCTAGGAATTATCAATTAGAAAAACGGTCTGATTATTATATATAAAGAACACAATCAATAGCTTCATTTAGAGAGGACAGGTCTTTGCTGTCTGTGACAGTATCTTTGTAATGATTATATATCTCGTAACCAGCTTTCTCTTTCGACAGAAAACTTGGACTACCAAATATTTTAACACTCCCATCGAAGTCAGAATAATTCTCTATTGTCTACCATTCTTAATAACTATTTTGAAACATAATTTTATGAACCTATTTCAAATGGCTCAAGATTTCCCGAAATTCGTATCTGGCTTGTCTCAACCCTGTCGTTTCTCCACTTAACCCTATATGGACATATCTATCGGACCTTTATCCTTGAGGGGCCTAACTAAAATCCCATTTCTGCAGTCAGCAGTTTATTGCAAGCCTATCCCATACGTCAATATTAATGGTTACGTGTTACGCTGACAAAATGGGCTACGAAGATATCTACAAAAGTTTTCAACGTTATTATATGTACAATTATATTACAAATAACATTTTGTAATGCCCTATGCTAACTTGAAAGTATAGCGTGCCTTATTAGCTTTTGAGTAAGATCTTTTATCTTGCCAATGCAACAGTAATAAATCCCATCGCTATGAGTTCCAAAGGTTATTCCTGCGTTATTCGTCAAGGGATATTTTCTGCTCTTGCGCTTCTGAATTTTTCACCTTCGCAGGACGTTATCATGCCATCTTGGGGCCTCGAGTGGCCGAGTGGTCTAAAGCGCTCTCCGTTACGGATCACTGCCATCTCACCTCTGTCTGCGTGGGTTCGAGCCTAGGATTCGGCCAATGTGGGTATGTGAGAAAGCTTGCCAGTAGCTTCTCGTGGGTCGGTGGTTCTTCCCGGTTTTTTTCCGGGTTCTTCATCCACCATTAATACTGGCCGCCATACATAGCCTATCATGTGCTGAAAAATGGCGTTAAACCCCACAGCAACAACAACAACATGCCATCTTGTGTTTACCCGTACCTCTGCGTTTGTTATTTCTCCTTGTCACCATAGAAATGATCGACACCAAGAATTTCTGGAATGATTATAGAATAGCAGAGTTGGCCAAACTGATTTGCAAGAACATGTTTAAGTCGAACAAATCTTATCTCACCCAGTTCGTTTGGCTTGTAATTCTTGTATACTGGACGTGTTCTCCAATCGTCCATTGTATAATAAATATTGTCTCTAAAGAGATATTCTAAATCTGATCTGATAAAACACAAATAAAATCATATTAAATAAACAGAGGATAGCGAGGTAATACAAAACAAAAGACAACACTCTGCTCCTTCAAAACAAAAATGTCAGCAGCCGCGAACTGGCGAATAAGACTTCTTCCGCATCCTGCCGCAACCAAATAAAAGAGAGTGTCGGCTACTGCCTAAAGAAATCTCCGGTTGGTAGACTGAGCTAAAAATGTCATGTTCTCCAGAATCAATATTTTTTGCGCTTACTGGGCGTGTGGTTGTTTCATGCTTTCCAAATACGCAATGCATGTTTTTCGTTTATGTTGATATAGCTTTTAAGTTGTCGATGTGATTATCCAACCTGCTATGATATGTTCAATAATAATGTCTCTTAGAATGATACCATGCCAACGCTAAACAATACATCAATGCCGTATGGCATCTTCCTATGCTGGTCATTGCTATCAGAATGCATTTGGAATGTTAGTTAGGAGATTGTGATGCAAGCTGTTCCTGAGATCCCATTCTCGTTAGTTTCATATAGGTTGTAGACCGGATGCTCTCTCCATGCCTTGATACATAAATAGATTATTGTTTCCAGTTACAAGTCACTTGCGTTTTGAGTCAGATGAATGTAGAAGCGTCATCATCATCCATGGGCTAAGCCAACACTTTTGTGTAAAATCATTATATAGCCATCATCTGCTTTCGTGTTTGTTTAAAATCATTATAAAATCACCACCATCTGCTATCATTTTTATGTAAATTTGAATATAGGCAACCCAAAGGAGAATATTACTGATCCCAACTCATGCATTTTTCCAAGGTCTCTCCGAGCTCTTTCCGATAAAAAAATTTTGCTGACAAAATTCGTTTCCTCTGATGTGAACTGGCGGCTGTGTTATTGCTTTCTAATGGAAGAGATAACGTCTGTTCTTTAAGATTATATCGGAAAAAGCTAGAAAAGAATATGGGAAAACGTGCGGGAGAGCCCATACTCCCCGTGTACTATACTACTGACGATTCATTCATATTACAAACTATTTGATTCAGTTAGCTAAAACTGAAGCAGCGGCATTGTCTTGTATCATTGATAGTGTAAGAAGCTGACATTTTTCAATAGCCGGAGAAGTTATATAATGGTTTATGCTGCCTTTTGTTACTTCTTCCATTAATTATCTTGTTCTTTGCAATTGTTCTATAAGGTTCATATTTAATAATAAAAGGAATATAAAGAAAATGGTTCATAGAAGAGAACAAAAATTAATAAGTGAAGTAGCTAGTTAAAAACTTATCAACTATTCTGTTAGTGTATTAACTATTCATTTTATGTGTTAAACAAAATAAATAACATCTTTTCCTCCTACCACAGACGTATTAATAAATGCTTACTTTTTGGTTTCCTGTTCTATATCTTTTAAATCACGAGGTACCACCTTATTCACCTAAAATACTTTTTTTTCAAAGATACCTTTTACACTGTCTCAAAAAAATACTACTTAAAATACTTATTACATTAAACCTGATACTTTGATTTAAAAATAGATACTCCTTTATCCATTATTTAGTTGCTGTCTTGTAGAAAGAAAGAAATCAACCCTACTTTTTCTTGGGCAGTAAACATTTTACTAATTCTTCATTGGACATTTTTCCGATCCATAATTACATTTAAGTGTGTAAGCACTTAACACATCAGATGGTGAAAGTTCTCCAAATGTTTGATGTAGAGTCGTTTTTTCATCTGGACCATTATCAGTAAGACATTTATTCTTTCCATTTATATGTATTTCAATAATAATGAGGTGGAATATTAAAGGACAACTGCAAATCGTGTTAATTGATATAGAGCTATGGATCTATATTGCTGTTTGTTGGATTAATAATACTGGTACTGAGCATTCAGACAACGGTTTTCTTATCTGAAAATATATATGTGAAACTTATATATTTATTTTACTAACTCTGGCATAATTGTATGTAATACATGTCAGTAAGATATTCCTTGTGTTACCATACTGCTCAATTTAATTGATTTTGCCAAAATTTCATATCTGAATATGTTGAATGAATCATCAAAATCAAGTTTTCATGTGCAGTTTTGTTTTATTAAATATATGTAATCTGTTTCAAATATTTTTAGCTCTTTAAATTCGTTTCCAATATTGACTTCTTTAAGGTTAATTGACAAATTGAATGTGTTAAATTGAGTTGATGGACAAGGATAAAGTGCTTATATTATTTATTTTGTTAAAACTGAAGTTCATTATTAATTTACCTAAAGTTTGTATCATAACTATATGCAGTTATTAAGCATGTTATTGGTTATATCACATCTATATGAAATATAAAATGCAACGGTTAACATTCTAATAGTAAAATCTACTTTTGCGGGTTTATCATTGCGCAGTTTTCATTTAAAATTACTGAGTTTGTGTGGTCAATATTTATGGAGGATATATGAACATCTGTCCGGCATGAGAAGAGAAGATTCTCCTGAATTGCTTAAGAAAAAGTTAAAATTTATTATGAAAGTTTTGGTGGATTTTTAAAAAAATATAAATATAATTACAGTGTTGTGGCTTATTGTGTTTTTGGTAGCTTAGTGTTGTTCTTTTTGAGGTTTACTTGCGATTTTGAGGAATGGTTGTCTAGAAGTTATTTGTATTTGTGTGAATTCGTGGTCTATTTTACCTTTAATTTTGAGGGTTGGCGGACTTGGGCCGTTTTTAAAAATAAAAAAAATCCTGGACAGAATTGTTGGTCGCCATTTTAAAATGATTGTATGGTGTGGCAAATAGAGTATAGGTGTTTGAAAACAATAACATTGATAAGCTGTTAGAAGTCAAGCTATTTATAAACAATTTAGAGCATAGGAGCGTGACTGGCTTAGGTTGTTGTTTTTTGAAACTATAAAAGAAAAGGATAGACGAGTGTTTGCTTTCTATTTTTTCTCTCAGTTTGAACAAATGCAATTTACAATGTACGGTCGAGGCTTTTTCATTCTCGCGTGGAGGTGGGTGGGGTTTTCTTTAAATGAAAAAGGATGCGAGGGCGGGAAGGTGGGATAACTTGTTTTACTCACTACTGACTTCTTATGTAAGAAACAGCTCTTTAAGTAGTTGTTTTTCAGTATAATTTTACGATATATCATTGTGAAGTAGAATACTACCTGATATAAAGCTAAATATTTAGTTGAAAAATGAATGTGTTGACTAGTCTCGTACTTGATCTGTATTCACCACCACTATATGATAATTCAAACTACATAGACTCAAATATCTCTAAATATATTATTTTGTTAAACTCGTTCTGGTTCAAAGATAAAACTAAGGTCGATCGTCCATAGAATAGTATGTCATAAACAGATAGACAAAGAGACAGACGGAGAGAGAGAGAGAGAGAGAGAGAGAGAGAGCGAACATACTACAGTTAACAACCTACATATATATGGTACGAAGCTGAATTCCATCTCCTTAATAATACTGTATTCAGTCAACATGAAAGTGTGATATCCTCCTGTCCTTGTTAACAGTGCTCCTTCCATGATGTCCGTAGTCATTTACAGTGCTTCAAAATAATAATAATAATAATAATAATAATAATAATAATGAGGACTTTGTATAGCGCCTAACCTTTAGAAGCTCTAAGAGCTTTACAACATTAGACAACACCTATAACATAAAAAACATATATAATGATATGATTACCACCAAAAAAAAAACACCATGAGATTAGAAAACATAAAAAAACATGCTGAAAATATTTAAGGTAGGAAACATTATTAGGTCTTTAAGTTTGTTCTTGCAGTCGAAATATGTGAATTTTAAGAACACTCTTGAATGGGATCACTGTGTCTTTGTGTCTTCGTTAGTGGGCAGTTCATTCCACGTTGCTGGGCCCTGGTATGCAAAAGAACGTTGTTCATATGACTTCGTTTTCATAGTGAGAATAACGAGTATACGATTGTCAGAAGAGGAGCGTAAGTATCTTGCTGGTGTGTACACATGGGTGAGGTCGGATAGGTATGTTGGACTGGAGTCCGTCAGTGAGACGTAGCACAGAAAACAAATTTTGTGCTTGATTCTGTATCGAATGGTTAGCCAGTAAAGGGTACAGAGCAGCTGGGGGGTGGTGTGGTGGTGATGTTCTCTGATCGTGGTACTCTAAGGATGATCCAAGCAGCTGTGTTTTGAACTTTTTGAAGTTTCTGGAGTAGATATTGAGATGAACCAGACAGAATTGAGTTATAATAGCCCAGTCTTACAGGTACTAATGAACACACAAGTGTTTTAGTGGCATCAACTGAAAGATATTTGCGAATGGAACTGATGCTTCTCAGCTCAAGATATGCAGCCTTGCATATGTTCATGACATGTTGGTGCAATATGAGAGTACTGTCCAGAATAACACCTAGGTTTCGTACTGACTGTGTGAATTTAATGTTGGTGTTGCTGATATTTATTGTTTGAGGTAAAGGATGTGAATGAGAAGTCTTTGTGTTGTGTTCAGGATGGCCTCAGTTTTATCATCATTCATCTGCAGCTTGTTACATGTCATCCATGATTTCACATCAGAAATGCACCTCTCTACACCTTGGATGGTAGCATCAACTTCAGTTGGGTGGCTAGATTTGTGTATTTGGGTGTCGTCAGCGTACAATTGGTGAGACACTGGATGGTGATCTATGACACTAGAACAGGTCCAAGAACAGACCCCCGTGGGAACACCACAACATAGATCAACTGGGCTGGAGTGTATTCCATTTGCAGGCACAAGTTGTGTCCTGTTGACCAAGTAGGATTTGAACCACAGTAAGGCTGTACATGAATGCCAAATACATGCTGGAGGCGGCGAAATAATATATCATGGTCTATTGTGTCAAATGCTGCAGACAAATCAAGGAGGGCGAGGACTGTAATCTTTGCGCTATTCAAAGCAGAGAGAATGTCATTAACTACTTTTAGAAGAGTTGTTCCAGTACCGAGGCAAGGGCGATATGCAGATTGTACATTGCTAAAAAAGATTGTTTGAATTTAGATGAATTCAGTACTTCCTTACTCTGTTTCATATGAACTGAATTTTCAGATAGATAGATGTGCAAAATTATCAACCGACACCGTCCTACTTTCCGTCTTATTTGTCACAAAGCGATCCTGGCGTTTTTTTTTTTTTTACCCAATATTTCATATGCACTGTTCTTACAAATAGACATATATAAATATATATAAATGATGGAACAATAGATAGACATAGTACTTCTCTTTGTTCACAAAACCTGTATAAATATTTAAGGAGACTGCAAAGGACTGAGTAGCGGAGTGTAAGGAGTGTGGTTAGGGGCGGAAGTAGGGCTAGAGTGGGGTGGGAAGTTTTATTTTATTTTAGCGCAGTTGGGCATGGAAAGGAAGGGGACTCAACTATTACAACCAATGAGTAAGAATATGTGCCTAGTCTAAGGATAGGTTATTTCCCTTGTGCATCTCTTTTTTTTTTTTTTTTGTCTTTATTTTTTTTAAATTTAATTTTTTAAAATAATCCCGCCAATGTTGTTTGTTACTCCTAAAGATACATTTAGAGAGCATTTTTATTTTGCGCTAAGATTATAAGAGGCATCTTTGGATATAAGCTAAATGACGTTGCATTAAGCCAAAGTATTTGACCAATTTAAGTGTACAAGGATATAAACAACTAGTCTTCTGTTAGCAACTTTGCAAGCTGTCTGCAGTTTATTTTGCAAAGCAAATAATTTTACCATTGCTATCAGATTGCAATATTAAGTTAAACAAACTTTGCTTATTCCAGAAATATATAAATTATGGGACAAATTTAATCTAATCAGAAACGTTATAGTCACGTACATTCTTCAAGGTAGATTCCCAGTTAATAAATATGAAAAGATAAGTATTTTAAAATCCCAAGTCAAGTTCTTATATGTAAATGCTTTGAAATGTAGACTTGATGAAGAAAGTTCTCTTAAGCAATTTCAGAAGTTATTACTTAATGGCAGTTTGATTCCAGCTCTGTTTTAAGAGATATGGAGAAAAAAAATAATGAGTGTATTAACAAAAATGTCCAGGATCTTTCGAGTCACGTCGGCTCGTTACCAGTATTGTGACAAAACCTTTCTCATCTGTGTAAGAAGCTGGTTGAATTCGCTGTGAAACAGTCTGAACTTCAATCGCTGATAATCTTCTGCCCTTGTGATGTTTTTTTGCACAAGACAATGACATGTTTTGGTGTCATGTTAATAATATTGATAAATGTGGGGTGCATGTTTACATGCACTTAGATTCATCATCCTGAATATTCGAAAGTTTGATGACATGTTATTTGTTAATTCTTTTAAGCGATGAACAACTGATGTATTTCCGTCTTATATCTATTAAATGTTGCTTCGATAAAGAGAAAATACACAACACACTTTTGTCTGTATTGATGTTGATAATGAATTTATTTTAAGTTAAAGATTTGCCCAGTAACCCTATAATTTAGTTTATTAAAGTTATATCCTGTCTGGTTCATCACTTATCGTATTTTCATCATCGCAATGGATAACTATCGCAATACTTTTATATGAACAATGCAGTGACCGAATATGATAAAAAGATCTGTAATTAAGCATAATGTGTAAACTTATAAAGCTAGTGAGATTTGATGTTGCTTCCGTGTGTGTTACAAACTGTTTCAGGTTTAGCAATGCTAGTCGTTAAGTAATTTCTGAAATTATATTTCCATTTCACTGTAGCAGAAATTATTCAAAGTTACTTTGCAACCGTGTCATTTGTGTTCACTTAAATCAATGGTTCCCAATCCACGGGTGGCGACCCAAACCCATCATCGCTAGCCAAGGTTCCGATATATTAACCTATCTACACCTTGGCTGACCGATCGGATATTTTGGTGCTTTGTCCTAGCGACATCTATTGGATTTCATGACTTACCTCCCTTATTAAGTAATAACAACCAACCAATAGCGTGTAACAACAATCCATTGTACATACGCCGAAAATTGTAGAGGCAATTGATGACAAAAGGATACGTTGTTAGTTTAAATTGGAAAGTATGATTACGCACCAGAGAGAAACCATTATATGTGTATTTGAGGGAAAAGATGCATTTGTGCACACACGGACCGGCAGATGAAAATTGTTTATTTATGTGTACTTCCGTTGTCTCGATCATATAGGAACAATGTTCAAATTTGAACAACTTCATTTTCATTGGTTACGGTGGCCTGACGCCGTATCGAACAAAATTCACAGACCCGAAACACAGAAATATTTGATCGATCCGCCCAGTTGAAGATAGGTTAGCATGTTGAAACCATGGCTAGCTTAGATTTACATGTCGAAACCTTGGCTAGCGAAGATTAGGATGTCGGAACCTTGGCTGGCGAAGATGACCCAAATCAGGAGGAAAGGCCATCGGAGTAGTATATATAAAGGAGGTTATGAGCACATTTCCATCAGTTTCCATCCAAGGAACCCTTATTTTACCCTAAAAAGCCTTAAAAACCAGGTTTTTATGGCCTCCCTGACACCTGGTATTTTTTGTTATGTTTTACGGTCATAGCATTGAAAACGCTTACAAAAACAACAATTTTGTTATTAACCGCAGAAAGCAAAATGGCCGGTTACTAATTTCTTTATCAGTATCATAAGCAACATTGCCAGAGCTGTCCAAAATCAATTTCACGGGTTGCAACAAGACAACACCGTTACTAACATAGTAACGTGGAGGCCATTATTTCTTCAATACTTTTCAGCGATTGTTTTTTTCTCGCTGATAAATCTCGTGTTAGCGTTAATAGCAGCATTGATTTCATCAACAGCGTTTTTCTGGTCAGTTAGTATCTCCAGCGCAGCGGGTTTTCGTTCGTTTATATTGTTTAATTGTTCCACTATCGAATCAAGTTCGGATTTTACTTGCAAAAAATGACCACGTTAGTTGTAAAATTCTTCACGGACTCGCTTCACCTCCGAGTTAGCATCAATACAGCGCTGCTTTTCAACATGATAGTTATCACGTGTTCGTTTCATTGCTTCTTCAAGTCTTTTAATACCTTCGGTGAGGTCTTTTCCAGCTGTGGTACCAGCTAACCCGGCAGGAAAACGTTGGTTTTTATTAAGAGCTCTCCAGATTTTGTACAATCGTGTCAAGCCTATTCTGTATCTTTTCGCGATAACCAGCGGTGACTCACGCCCTCGCAAATTTACAATTTTCATCTCATCGGCGATCGATAAATAAGTGGCGAGCCTAGGCATATTTGAAAGGTAATTATGGTAGCAGCAGGGAGGGTGAACAGACCAATTTCCTTTTCACAAATAAACACTCCTACGAGAATTATCTTGTAGGAGACCTTTATTTTCATTTTTAAAGGCTTCTACGGGTGTCATTTTTCGTCTCAGTAGACCAGTGATGCATAGTGAACCACCTAGTGGTACCACCTCCCTGCTGCTCCTCACAGTAAAATTTAGTTGGATTAATAGATTTTATCAAGCCCGATTCGATATCTACAACGTGGATCGTGCAAATTTATAGTTATAAATCCGTGTGGAGTTGACTGAGCGCGGCTAAATAGATTCTTAAATTCATTTATATCCATGTCACCGGCGCACCAAGTTTGATGAATATTACGTAACGTGTGCGTATCTACGCCGTTAAAAACAGCCAGAATATTACAATTGTCTCTTATTACTTTAGGAATTTGTGTATACCGCTGAGTAACAAAAATAACATCGGTACTTTTATGCCGGCCTCGAGAAAATATTCTGGCCGGATTTGCTTGTTTATCTAGCATTACATCATCGTACACAACCAAATTATTCTTCTCTCCGTCAAGATCATCTACGGACGGTGCTTCTTCTATATCTGTTATAAATTTTATTATATCTTCGCTGATATCCGACGTATTATCGCTAAAATCTTTCAGTACCTGATAACAACGCTGATCGTCAACAGATGGGGCAACCAAATATAATTTATCCCACTTTAGCCACCTCATTATCAGATTCAACAATAACTGTGTTTTACCTGACCCAGATGGCCCGATTATTATCATTCTGATCGAATTCGGTAACACCGCGTGATGTTTTATTTGCTCGCGTTTCTTCGTGGCTGAAAAATCAATTACATCCATGTTATTAGTATATTATGGATTTATATTGTGTAAAATGTCGCGCGCGTACACGAACCGAGAATATAACCGAGGTTAAAACGCGTAATAACAGGAACGCGCTCTCTGGAATATGCGCTGAGTGTGGTACAAAGAAATTTAAATTCACAAAAAAAAAACACGGAGGTGACATTGCCTCATCCCTCGGAAAGTTTCCCGGATTACCCTGGGCAAAGTATCCCGGAGAGAAACACGTCCCAGGATATAATTACTGCGGGCCAGGAACCCGATTAGATATTCGACTCGATGAAAATGACCAACCGAAACCCAACGAAGAGCCAGTAAATGCTATCGATGGTGCGTGTTATATTCATGATCTCGCATATCGCAGTAAAGACCTAGAACAAAGGCATCTTGCTGATGTGAAATTAATTCATGCGATAAACGCCATTCCCAATAAAAAACTCAAAGAAAGATTTGCAGCGTGGGTAATCAAAGGTGGTATGAAGACTAAATTAATGCTCGGTGCGAATTATAAATAATGGAAGAAATATACTATTCACCGCAGGGATATTGGCGAGGGAAATCTGCCATTACTAAACTCACTAAAGCTGCTAAAGTAAAAATACCTGTCGCAAAATCCTGGTTATCAAAACAAGCAATTTGGCAAATATATCTTCCTCCACCTAAAAAAATTCCATATGCGCATTTCGAAGTTAGCATCCCAAACGAAGTTCATCAGGCCGATATTATGTTTCTTCCTCACGATACCGTCGACGGGAAAACATACAAATATGTATTAACGATCGTTGATATCGCTAGTAGATACAAAGAAGCAGAGCCATTAATAACTAAAACAGCCAAAGAAATCGCTGATGCATTCAGTAACATCTACGCGAGATCTCCACTAACATGGCCGAAATTACTTCAGATTGATCCTGGAAGAGAATTTCTTGGTGCGGTTTCGTCACTTATGAAATCCAATAACGTTAATATCAGGCGCGGCCACACTGGAATTCATCGTGATCAAGCAATAGTCGAACGATTCAACAAAACGCTCGCTGAAAGATTATTCGGATATCAGTACGCGAGGGAATTTATAACTGATGAGCGATCTCATGATTGGGTATTGAGATTACCGAGCGTAATTAGCGCAATAAATAATGAAATAACACGACCAATAGCGATGAAACCAATCATTGCTATTACAAAAACAACTATGCCAACAAGGCGAGATTTCCCTGCACAGCCCGTATTAGGTAGCCTTATAGTTAGATATTTATATAAACAAGGCGAAGCTGAAGGTGGCCGAAAAAGAGCGACGGATCCAAATTGGAGCGTCACATCACATAAAATATCGTCTGTGTTAAGATCAACCGGAAGGCCGGCCATATACATGCTAGATCGATTTGCACCTCAACGCGGATTCACCCGAGAAGAATTACAAATAATACCCGCCGATACTCAATATCCACCCGTATCACTTAAATAACACGTCTATTACACTCCAGACACGATAATTTAATGTTTTCTTTTGTATGACCGAGATTATTATCTTTTCTATCTACGGTAAATTGTCTAGGGTCATTTTTCTGATATTTCCACAACATTATGCAATTACAAATTGCACAATGTTTTTTTTGTTGTTCCTTCAACATTATTACAGTATCTACGTCAAGATCAAATTCATATTTGTTTTTTTTTGTCATACTGTTTATAGCTTGATAATTTTCTTCTGATCGCTCCAGTGCATATTTCATCGCTATTTATTGCAGTATCTAGAATGATTCGTCCTAACTGAGATATTTTTCTAACCCTGGATACGGCTAAATAAACCAAATTTGACCACGATAATCTATCATCGACAATCCAAACGTAACTTTCTATAGTTAGTCCTTGAGAAGAATGAATCGTCATTGCATAACCTAATTTCCACGGAGATTTTTCTTCATTTAGCATATCATTGACAAAATTAATATCAACGTAAACGATATCATTCAACACCAAATTTTTACTTTCTCCACAAACATTCACGTCAATGTTTTGTTTTCGCGTATCAGCTGGTCTATAACACAATGGTACCTGCAATGATAGAAATTTTTCACAACGCAACTTAAATAATTTTTTCTGAAGATCATCACGGATTATTTTTCTACTAGCCACAATCAAATGATCAGGGCGCCATAATTCAAAAAAATCATTCATAGAAGTCTCATCGATTATTTTTCTCATCACATCACATTGAATTTCATCTGGTTGTAATCGAATCAATTTCTTAAATTCTGTTAGTAATTTATCCGTAGATCTATAATCGTTATCAATTTCTTCATAATAATCAACGTTATTTTTCAACCACTCATGAGGAGATTCCCCCGCTATCGGATTCGGTTGGCCATGATCTCCGCACATTATTACTGCGGTATTTTTTTCTGATAGCCATTCCAGAAACAACTTTAGTATAGGTAAATTCACAGTGCAAATTTCATCGATTATTATAATTTTATTTATGTATTTATCTCCCATCCGCGCAGGAACCCATACACCACCGCTATATTTGAAATAACTGTGATACGTGCAAGATTTTACTCCGCGTTGCTTCATTTCACGCGCTAATCTATGCGTTGGTGTTAACACAATCATATCAGAATTCAAGAATAATTTTATCGCTCGCGTTGTTTTACCACTCCCTCCAGGACCATTCTGATACACAAATTTATACCTCGAAATCGGATCACTCACAGAAACTTCCCTGGATACCTCTGTAATTTCTCCACGATGATATTCTTCACGATCTTCAACGTCAGCGTCCTCACAATAACCAAGAATATCTTCGTCCTTTTTTCTCCAACTGCCCCACGGTCCATCCTCGATGAGATATTTCTCTACTAGATTTAGGTATTTTTCCTCGATATAAAACGAATCCGTTGCTACTCGCACTGCAATATCCGGGAATCTATTTATCATCGAAAGTAAATTTATACTTGCATAGGCTAACATCGATGATCTCAAATGTGTATACTGCGGAGATTCTCCATCAAGATAACTAACTACGGTACCTAACTTTGTTCCATCCACGAATATATTCTCCCTATTACAAAATATACCTCTCGATGCTGTATCTGCGATTATAAAATCTAATTCAGCATCATTTATGATTAATCTGGTGTGACGTTGTTTATGATCAACCGAACCTCCCTGAGTAAATTTACCTATTATTTTTCTTCCGATATCTTTAGCGTTATCACAGTCCGTTGGTAGCCATACTTCGGTTTGTTTTTTATACGATATAATTGCCTCACTGACCGTTAATTCCGTTAACATCGCTGAATCTAGCATGTATTGCAACAACGCTGTGTGTGTCCAACGTCGCTGTGATAAATGTCTGCCAAACCAAATATAGCAGATTTTATGTAAATTATCCGCGAATCTGAACGATGTCACACGCGCGAACCCCGTTAAATAATCTGGTAATGGTCCGTTTATTGCAACCCGCGTCATTTCGCTGCAAGGATGTCCATATTTAGCGAAATATTTAGCGCAATCGCCATACCCTAAGAAACTTCCCGGATAACACGCTGACATATCAATTGATACCATATTATTTGTAAAATCGTATTTGGTATTCCATAATCCTCCATGACCATATTCTACACAACTCATTTGTATATCTTCGAGAAATTCACTCCGCGTTGGTTTCCACGAATTTCTTTCTCTGGCAGCGTGAGCGGCAACGGATGGAACAGTAGAACAATTCGTTAATAACTCCTCCGGATTTTCTGAGTATTTATACGCTAATTCGCTCATTGACTCATGAAGACATTTATTTCTGTAAATATCACCGCGTGGCAAAACAAACTGATCGTATTTATCTTCACTCGAGAATAACCAAACTGAAATAGGGTCTGATTTACTTAATTCACTAATAAATTTAAATATGTCCTCGTCGAAGAATTTAACCGTGCGCGTCCGTGGAAATATCGTTACCGCATTCGACCACGCATGAGAATTATGATCTACAATAACCATCGATGATCCGCGAGATTTATACGGAGAATCATATAGTATTTCACCCGATAATGTTTTAACCGCGATAGGAAATTTTAATTTTCTTGATAACGCAGCTACATCTTCAACCGACGCACCATTAACTACGGTCTTCGCCCACGCATCTATCTTTGATAATCTTAATTCAGTTAAACCCGATCCGCGTTTTGAGTTTTTCATATGCTCGATTACACGCTCGGCAACGCAATTTATTACCGTCGATTTCTTCATCGGAGGTAATTTTTTTATATCTGGTTTATCATTCAACCGATATATTCCATAAACAACCGCACTAACCGGATACGCCCTAACATAATACGGTCCATCGATACCTAATAATAATCCAGGTCGACTGTGCGCGTCAAAAATAACATTTTTTTTCCCTCCGATAATAGGATCTCGTTTATCACGAATAATCCACGTTCCATCCGGTACCTGCACAATAAACTTTATTCCGAATATAAATTTCTCGTTAGGGTGATTTTTCTTGATATAATCGATTATTCTATTGGCTCGTCCGATTGTCATTGTATTATCGATGAGATTTGTTTTCCACGTTGACCATACATGAACCGCTCCATCCTCGAGAAATTCCTTCTTCGCTTGACCGGCTTCAGGGATTGTATATTCAGCTTCATCAAGGTCAAATAATTTCATGTTATATTTTAAACAAATATCTAATACAATAATGAACCACTGCAAATGGCTACCAGTCGGTGATGTAAATTATTGTAATAAATCGTGCAAGAAAGAATATTGCGGCGCTCATATGCAATCTGTTCGACGTGGAAGTTCCGGACCGTTAAGATGTATAATATGCCAGGTTGGAACGCGAGGGAAAACTCGATTATGCCTAAAATGTGGCGGTAATCGATATCGGGAATTAAAACGGCATTATGATAAAAAATTAGTCAATGACGTGATAACTCGCGAAGAAGACTATATTAATAGATTTCAACCAAATAATGATTTAAACAAATGAATATTATGTTATGAATCAGATATTCAAGGTTCATCCAGAAAGTAACAACTACGAAGCATCGCAAGATGGAATTGTTAGGCATATCAAAACAAAAAATTCTGTTGGTGCTATCAATAATGCCGGTTATCTTCTCTTCAGGGCGGGGAGGAAAAGTTATTATAATCACAGGTTTATTTTCGAATGTCATAACGGCCTTTTCAAGGATAAACTCGTGATTGATCATATTAACGGAGATAAACTCGATAATAAATTATCCAATCTTAGAGCGATAACCCAGAGTGAAAATTTAAGATTCGGTAATATGGTCGGCGGGCGCAAACCATCCAAGGCGGTTAAATCAGTAAATTTAGAAACTAACGAAGAAATAATATTCACGTCGATGAGTGCCGCTAGCAAATATTTCGCCATTAATCAGGCCTCGGTATACCGATCCGCGGAAAAAATAATCAACTCAACATTCTCGTATAAATTTGGTGATTTGATCAAGTTCTCCTACATTCCAGTAATATTTGATGATTAAAATTTTTACTTGAAGATATATTATTACAATAATGAACGACGAAAATATCACAATACTCATCGAAGCTATCGAGGATTTAAAAAATAAAAATATAAAATTACACGAAGATCTAAACACAGATAAAATTATTTCTGAGTACGATATTCTCGCTCAGAATAAAATCGATCACAGATACACACTGCCGTCAGAATATAAACTCATAAAGAATATTCAATCAGCGATGTATCAGTCGTTGGCACTCGTTGAAGAGGTATAAATCAAAGATTTTATTGCGCTATCTACGGTCATTGAAACGATCAGATTGAAGTTATCTGACGAGTATGAGTCAAGAAAAATTATTGGTACTCGCGCTAGACAACTAAAAAAATTAGTAAATGAAATATCGCCGAGTGAAGAAAGTCCTCAGTATCGGGATTGAGAATTCTTAAAATTAAAAATTCTTAGAATTAAAAAATCAAAAAAATATATATATTTGCCCGCATTTTATCTATTTTTTTGTGTTTTTTTACGGGGTAGAACTTCCTCAAGATCTCACCAAAATATTGATACTCAACGTTTCTCCGCGAATATCAAGTAAATTTCCGGATTGATTCGTTAATTTAAAATTAATTCTCGATAATAATCGATTATGACATCGCAGGTAAAATAAATTAACTGGTTCTTTCACGATCAAAGATCCTGGCGGGGTTGTTGGTGAAAATGAATATAATACAAATCCTTGCTGAGTCTGATTTGACACATCTGCGTTAACGCTGTAACTTCCGTCGATAATATCCGCGTGAAGATTAACTGCGACAACATCGGAGATATTCACAATTCCTGGTGAAATATGCCTTCCTAGCCGCGATGGATCATTGTTGTGTTTAAGTATGCTCGGCGGTGGTAATTTTTTCGTCCACGCTTCGTGTAATTTCGGAAATAACTCATCAATGGCATCAGTGAGAGATTTTCTTAATTCGGGTGCGTTATAACCAGGAAATTTATAATTCTGTAATGTTTCTTCGGTTAATCCGAGATTTATCATATATTTATAACTTTGATCAAATCTTCGCATATACTCCCGTTTTCCTTCGTTGGTTTTTGTTAATTCAATTATTTCATTTTCCCGGTCTCTTGGTATCGATTCAGGTACAGGTTCTCTATCTCCGTATAGTACATTATTAATTAAAATATGAGTCAACCGCTGATTAAAATACTCCATGTCGGATGCGAGTTGATTTAAAATTTCCACACGAGAAATAATTTTATCACACGAAGTTGATGAATTAAAAATACATTCCTGAAAATATTGCCGTAGTAATTGTAGTTGTTTTTTATGTTCCTGATTAATATAATTAAAATATACACTAAAGCCGGGTACGGTCATATCCAATCTTTCTCCGACCCATTCGAAATGAGCCGCATGTAGATATATTTGCTGCTGTTTATCAAATATAAACACTCGTACCCGTTCAAATTTTCCATCGCCATAAAATTCAAATTTGCCTTCACTATTATAAATTTCCTCAAAAGTATATTTTTTTATTTTATCTAAATTTTCTTTGTACGGTGTTATAATTTCGTGATAATTCCCCTTGTCGATGGCGTAATCGGATTTTTTAGGTTCTGATTGAGCTGGTGGAGTTAGCGGTATATTTTCAGGCCAACCTAACACGGATCTGATCGAGGATTTATAAATATCTACGATATACGGTGATTTTAACTCAACCATCGACGTTAATGTTGGTTCATGCACGGATATTTTTATTCCAGGTTCGGCATCGCCGGTCATATTTATTATCTTATAGGTGAGTTCATCGTTAATTTGTTCGATTTGATAACTACCTGTTGGTAATCCGATCGTGATCCAATCTGGAGTGCCGTCAGGTCTATTCTTATTAGCGAAAACAAGTAGATTATTCGACGATAATTGCCCAAATGACTCTGATCTGATATTAGGCCAGCTGTAATAAACACGCAACTGTGATAATGCGATCTCGTTGACAGGTATCGGTGTTGGAAAATTAATGCTAAATTCTGGCTTAGTCGAGCTCGCCGATATCATTGACATTGTTGGGGGGGTTGTATTTGTTGCAATCTGCAATAACTCCGACATTATTATCATCAACAACCTTTAACATCAATGAAAATTCATGATCGGATATAACTCCGTTATTGAGGCTCTCAGAGAGTAACGATGATAATTTTGCATACGCGGCCGTTGCGGTATTTAGTTTATTCACGTACGAGGATAATTTCACATTCGTACACGATGATAATTTTTTCGCAACGATACTAGCAACACCAGCTATTACCGTTGATGCTGAAACTGCGATGGTTACGGCGACGGGAGCCATCATTGATACCGCAGATAATATTACTCCAAAGCCAGTGATGATCGCGCTCACCGTGTACACGGATACGTCGATGGTCACTAATCTGCGTTGATATTTTTTTACCTTTGCCGAGAATGTATCTACGCACAATTTTAATGAATCCTGCCATGCTCGAGCTTGATTATATCTATAATCGCTCATTATTGAATTTGTGTCCAACTAAATGATGAAGGTAATTCAGCAATGAATTCAGCACACCACCAGTAATCGATTGGTGGTGCTGGTGGTAATTGCGGCAGTGCAGGCACAAATAATTCTAGTTCAAGTTTTTCCTCAACGCCTCTTTCTAGAGGAATATTTAAAATCCGATAAATCTATCTGTGGAATGTCTCCATTTGTATCTTTGGGATATTATTCTAAATCTTGCCTTGGATAATATATATACCTGATACAGACCAGTAATTGGCGCTCTGTGCGCGAATGTATTATTTTCTGGCGTCCATGTTCCAGTCCCCGTCGCCGTTGTGAATGTTAAATTTATAAATTGATCTTGCGTGACAGCTGGTGGAAATTTGACTAAACTCGTCTTAGTTATGATTCCTGGAATTAATACGTCAATTCCCTTAACTAACTCGGTAGATTTTTTCATTTCGGTTATTTTTGCGTTAATTTCAAGGATTAACGTGTTAATTTCGTCAGATGAATTTTTCATATCAGTTATTTTTGAGTCAATTTCGGTTATTTTTGTGTTAAAATCGCGAATTTCTCCGTCGTACAATGACATATCAACTTTATTGCGTGTTAATGCGCCAATATTAGTTATCAGATTATTCAGCGCGAGTATATCATCGTTGATTTTCTTCCTGATAGTATCAAAATCACCGATGTGAGTGTTATACAATGATTTATCAACTTTGTCTTGTACTAACGCGGGAATATTCTTGAATTCGTTCACGTGAGCGTCGTACTCATCTCGTTTGATTATATCGCCTATTTTGACATTACTGGTTCGTAATTTACCATGCTGATCTTGAAAGATAGCGACATCGTTAGCATCTACGCCTGTTATTGACAGAAGATTATTAAGGTCGTTTTTAGTTGCGTATTTGGATAAATCGATATCTGCTGTACCCGCTACTCTGAAGAGCGATCGTCCATAAATGTCAACCATATTTATTTGACGTATATTCAAGTACGGTTTTATGGTACGGATTTGTTGTGCGTGAAATCGCTTCAAGAACATTAAGTGACTCTGGTCCGCATATCGGTGGATCAGTTAGTGTTTGTGTTGGTAACGTTGAATACCAAATCGGAATTTTTAACTTTGACACGTATTTGATGAATTCATTCGGTGGCGCTAGCCCGTACGAGTCGAAATAAATAGCCTTACGAGGATTAACCACGTAAGCAACCCAATGCGTTCCTGGGCCGATACTTGAATCGAGATTTATTATTCCCGTTTCGTTGATATTTGGTTTATCTGGGAGTTGATCTCGCATAAACACGCCTCTGAAGAATTTTATTTTTCTACGAATTGCCTCGCTAGATAAATCAAAATTCGACATTGGAATTATATTCGTCTTAGGCCGCTCCCCAAGTACGTTCCTGGTAATCTCAGGCCGCTTCCTTGTTTTAGGAGAGCACTTCTCACGGTCGATAACATTTGGGATTGCATTTCCGGACTTAATCGTGCTTGTATTGATGGAAGCATTCTTGCTACCAACGACGGAGCTAATCGTGCTGCTACCGGTTTTAAACTCGTTTGTAACGCCGGGCCGTATTGTGCTCGTATTGCCGGAGCTAGGCGTGTTCGTAACTCTGGAATTAACGTCGAAGATAAATGTTCCCGTATTCCCGATTCTAGAATTGCTTTTTGTTCCGGGCTCAGATTTCCTCCTTTTTTTAATCCGTTACCGCTCATCAATTTTGAGGTTAACCCCCATGGTACGAATGGAAGAAATCCGACTCTTTTTCCACCGTATCTTCCTCCGAATATTTTTTTCAGTAACTGACTAGCCCCAAGTCCAGCTGCGCCCGTTATTGCACCTTTTATTAATAGTGGAGCGGCTGCGGCTAGTAAAGGAAGAATTCCGCCGGTTTTGATCATATCAGCGATGGCACCAGGGCTGAGTTTGATTTGGACGCCCGAATTTGCTGATTTAGCTGCATTAAAACGTCCGTGTTGCGTCTTAGTTAGTGATAATTTATTTGGTCCACCGTGAAGTTGATCATTTTTTAACGTCAATGTTGTACCGCAATTTTTCGTCATCGACGATTGAAGTCTTTTTGACTGACCAGGGGTCAGGGTAACACTAACGTGATCGTATGGCATCTATATTCTTACATTGACCTAAATTCACATTTTTTCTACAGGAGCGTCTATTACTCTCATTCTGCCGCCAATTCCTTCTAAAATTATTGTTTTATCGCTGAGCATCACCGCGTATGCTCTATAATTTGCTCCGGGGGTATTATTTATCCTAGCTTTGAAATGAATATCAACGACGGATTGCCTCATCAAATCAAGATGTTCTAGTGAAAAATAATAAATCGGGTACAATGTAAAAAAATCTACCTGCGATATTTGCAATCCTGTATCGATATTTTGATCTCTTCCCATAAAACTTAATAAACGATGATATGCGCGAGCCACAGAATAATGATCATCGGTAAAATTTACTATCAAATCTTCGGATGGTTCTTGATGTCCGTTTATTCTTAATGATACTTCAGTGGCACCCACATGATCAAATATCATATGACTTTGATTTTGATTCGGTGGAGTAGTTCTAGCAGCTTCTTGAAGAGCGATAAATATATGCCTCACCGCGGCAATACCTTGTTGTGACGCTATATCCCAGGTAAAATTACTTTGAACATTGAAAGGAATACTATCCGTGCTCGTCGATAACCACGATATTATTGATCTACCGCCTTGATTCATGAAATCAAGTAATTTATTTTCCTCGGCAATTGATGGAGTCATCACTGGCATCCACAATGAAAGTTTAGATAATGTTACCACACCAGCAGCAAGAGCATTATCCCGCCAGACTGCGTCGTTATCGTCACTTTTTTCTATAAAGAACAATTGTGTGTTTAGCTCCAAAAATTACTTTTCTAAAATCTCTGCAAAAACCAAATATATGAGATAGTGGAATTGCACATGAAAATCTTCTGTTATCACCTCTTAACGTTTTACAACGCGTAGCAAATCCAAGATTGTAATTATCTCTTGTATGAATGATCATGTTCTCAATGTTGGCGTTTGGTTGGGCGACGGGAGCAGCACGATCGAATGGTTGTCTTATTAAAAATTGCCTGTTTTCAGCATCCCCGGTATTATCCTTTGCGAACATCATACTAGGACCAGCCGATCTGGTGAAATCATCGGAATATCTAACTAAACCTAGAATTGTCGTGGCAATATCAACATTATCATGAATTATTTCAATCTCTTTTCCGTCAATCATATATGCAGCGCTCTTAAACAAAGCCATAATTCCATTATTAACAAGTCCCACCTGCACATTTATCGCGTACGGAACAAGAAGCCCCGCGACAACGGCAGTTGTCGTAATCTCTCCTTCAACTTCGATAAAAGCCTCAGATGGCAGAAAATATCTACTTGTGTCGTGAACCTGAAGTTCAATTCGTCCGCGTTGATTCGGTGTTTTTGCGTCGTACGAATAATATTGATGATCGCGAACAGAATCGTCCTTGGTTATCTGTTCATTCATGTTAAATGCCTCATTAGATATTCTCGCGAACATTCTATTATAAAGATTATCTTCTAAAACGAAGACCACTTCCCGATATATCGCTGGTATTCATTATTTCCTGGCGTATTATTTCTTTTTTAGCTTCATTATTTACTAATTCCGCTAGCTTTTGATTCGCGGCGCCATTTATTATTTTACCAACATCACTAGGCATCACATCGGTGCTAGGCAATTTGACGGGCTCAATTGCCGGAGGTGGTTTTTTTCCTTTACCTATCAATTTTAAAAATCTATTTTTGATGAAATTGAAACCTTTGGTAGCTAAATCACTAGCACCAGAAAGAACCTTTTCGCCAATAAAATTCATTGCTTTCATTCCAAGTTGTTTAGCAATAGGTCCTACTTTAGGAACAACTCGCGTAACAAAACCAGCCGCGACGTCACCAACTCCATTGCCGTAAATATATCTATATACAGGTAATCTAGAATTCATTACGCGGACCTGAGTCGGCCTACGTTGATATTTGTGAACTATCATTATTTATTTACTATAATCTAATCAATTAGTTCGTCAATGAGTTCTCGGTATTCATGAACGTTTATAATATTACCACGAAGTAATCGTTGACAAATATCTGAGGCTTCATTGATTATTTCACGAGAGTTGTTTCCAGCTCGTTTCCCTCCAACAAGTACTTCTAGTCGAGATACATCGCTGACAACACTGTCGGGACAAATTGTATTGTAACCGCTACCCTTTTTTGAATCACCCTTCGCGGGTTTTATTCTTATAGGAATTCGTGATGAAGCTGCAAATTTTTCTCCCTCTGGTTCATATAAATCCCCTGTGCGTCTCACTGACCTAGACGGATCTTCAATAGGGGGCCAACCAGGTATTGGCTGTGAATAATGTTCATCGTAATCTTGCTGCCGTGCGGCCTCCAACCACCATGGATCACCCTCCTTTGGTTCCCCCGCCATCATATCAGCATATTTTTGATCTTCTTCAAAAACAATTCTTCTTTCTTCCTGATCATTAATCCTTCGCATAAATTTTCTTATTGTGAGATTATTTGAAAAATCAAAATCATCAGGTTTGTTACTAAATAATCCTGGATTCTTCACGAAATGATAAGCGTAAAATACTGCAGCAGGCCATATCTCTCTGCGAATATTAACACCATCATTTAACAAACCTTCTTTACGATCAAAATTATAATCTGCAAGATGAAGTAAGTTAGTCGATCGTCTTCTTAAAGCTGTGAAAAATTGATAATTAAAAATACGGCGGGGGTCACGCGCAGCAAACATTAATATTTCATCATCAGTCATCCAGGGAGTGGAGGGGCGTTTTTCCATGTCCTCATCTTCTTTCATTAATTCAGGTGATTCCCTCTCTGGAATTTTACTAAAAAATTGTTTTTTTACACGCTCTGCGTCAATAAATTCATTATATCTCGTATGAAACCCCCTTTCATATATTGAATATTTCATATCATTACGATTCAACCGATTAATACCTGTTCTTGCTTTATACACCCAATCACGAAATTCGCTCATTTTGGGGGAAGAAACACCAGGTTTTAAATCTATTTTTCCAGTGTTATACAACTCAAAGACAGCAGCACCAAAATTTTCATAATAATCGTTATCATTAAGTCTATAACCACCAAGTACTTCGTTCATATAATCCTGAGTAAAATATTCATCATATTTGCGCTTGTATCCACGTGGATGCCTCTGAGGCTCATCTTCATCCTCGGGAGAATGTTGTGGCGATGGGGACCGCTGGTGATTGTTGTGGAGGTGGAGATTGTTGCGTTGGTTGCGGAAGTTGTCGTCGTGGTTGTGGTGGTTGTGGTGGTCCTCCTCCTGGTGGTTGTTGTGCTGCTCGTCGTTGTCGCATAAGAGTTCTAGCTGTTGTCACGGCAGCTCGTGCAGTAGTTGTCAATGCAGGTAAAATACCCTGTTTTAATAAATCAGGGTCGGGTTGTTCTCCATATATAATTTCCCTTGTGGTTTTAGTAACCGGTTCAAATAATTCCGCAGAATAATCACTAAAACCACGTTTTGCATCATCAACAACTTTCATTTTTTGTTTGACAGCTGCCTTTAGCGGAATATTTTTCTTTATTGCATCCGATCGTTCTCGTGCTAATCTAGTAGTAAGAGATTCACCAACATCCATTATTATTTGTATTCAAATAGTTTTAATTTATAATGATATTTTTTGGCTTGATAAAATCTATTAATCCAACTAAATTTTACTGTGAGGAGCGGCAGGGAGGTGGTACCACTAGGTGGTTCACTATGCATCACTGGTCTACTGAGACGAAAAATGACACCCGTAGAAGCCTTTAAAAATGAAAATAAAGGTCTCCTACAAGATAATTCTCGTAGGAGTGTTTATTTGTGAAAAAGAAATTGGTCTGTTCACCTTCCCTGCTGCTGTATCTTTTTGCGATAACCAGCGGTGACTCACGCCCTCGCAAATTTACAATTTTCATCTCATCGGCGATCGATAAATAAGTGGCGAGCCTAGGCATATTTGAAAGGTAATTATGGTTAAGTAATATAAAAAAGTAATCATAAAAAATAAAAATAATAAAGGAAAAAAAAATAGAAAAGTAAGCGCGCGAGTAATAACTTCCAGTTCAGCCATAGTTATATACCCGATGGTGTTGATCTATTACAAGCGAGCTCAGATGCCTGTATGTAAAACAGCACAACAATCAGCGACTAAACAGTCCATTACTGACTTTGAGACTTTAACCGACTGGATTTGCTTTTTATTTTTACTTGTTATGTTTACTTTATATTTTTATTTTTTTCGATTTTACTTTTTATAATTATTTTTCCAGTTTTACTTAACTGATATTATTAATCATCTAGTACCGGTAACTCATCAACGATTTCTCGATAAGTGGACTTGCTTAGATCACCACTTGCAAATAACTCACTACAACGGCTTGTTGCTTCTGCTGCCATGCTGTCATCGCATAACCCAGCGCGTTTTAGTTTTAAAATCTCTCCAATCCGCGCAGCCTTTTTTTTATAAGGTCAGAATCAGTATTGGCTTCCTCAATTAGTTCATCAATAAGTTCTCGGTAAATGCCAATATCCATGATACCACCGCGGAATAGCCGCTGACAAATACCTGTTGCTTCACTGATTATCTCGATGGAATTATTACCAGCTCGTTTCCCTCCTATGAGAACCTCAAGTCGCTCAACATCTCGCACTACATTTTCAGGACAGTTTGTAGCAAGCCCACTACCTGTTACTATCTGGCTATTAGCATCTGCAAAGCTGGTTATCGGTTGTTTTGTCATCTTTGGTGATGATGGTGGTATTGCAAAATCTGCAGACGGTGATTCTGCTATTGTTTTTACCTCAGATGGTTTTACTATTGGCCAAACGGTGCCGTTTTTACTTCAGTTTTAAATGCGTCAAAGGCATCCTGATACCTCGCTGTTACCCGTTTTATGCCATTGTGGGTGGTAAATACCAATCTATCCCATTGTTCTATGCTCATCGGTGGAGGATTTGGTTCCAAATAAAAGTCTCTAGTGGAATAGTTTCTGGCTATATTTATCGCGTCATCATAGTTTTTTAACCGTATTTTATTCACGATTGATTTTTCGAACCTGGCTTCACGGCTTTAGGCATAAACAGGTGGTTCATCCTCGTAAATCGATGGGATGTCCTCGGTGGCATTTGCACTTTTCTCGATAGCTTCCTCGATTGCCGTTGCTGCTCTTGCTGCTGATTCCGCTGACCGCGTTGTTTCAGCGTCTTGTTTCTCCAACGATTTAGTTGCCGGTTTAAATAACAGCTCAGATGATTCTGCAAACCCCTGTTGAGCATCTTCTCGCGCTTATAGTTTTTGGTTAACAGAACTATACACGGGAAGATATTTCTTAATTGCCTCTAGACGCTCTCGAGCTAGTCTAGTGGTGAAGGCTTCTCCAATTTTCGACATTATTTAACTAATAACAGTCTAATAACGGTGAATAACAGTCAAACAAGCAAATCGTCATAAGCAATAATAACAAATAAGGTTCAAATAGATAAATCGTTATAAGAAAAACTTACCGTTATAAGGCACTAATACGCGATCAGATTCAAATCCAGTAAGACACTAGTAAAAAAGGATTACACAAAATTATTGTTGTCTGCTAGCTAAAAACTCCTCAACTATTGGAAGATTTTCTCGCCGCACAAGATGTCTCGGGGACCTTGTACGATAATAACATATTAATGACCCATACTGATTACCACCGCAGCCACCACAAATACGATGAGGACCTTTTACGCCTTTACCACAACCAATGCTGGTATTTGAACCAGCTTGTGGATTTTTTCGCAAATAAAGATGAAGTCCACAGTATTCTTTGTAACAGTTCCTTTTGCAGTGCTCGGTTGTGTTTACTAACAGCCACTTGCAGTTGTTTAATCCGATCTGAAATGGCATTATACTCATAGTAAATATACTTTTAATTTAAATTTATTTCTGCCTTAGTGATATTTGATTTCATAATTAAACACAGAATTATAGTATAATGGCTAGCAAGACGAAACAAACACAGCATTGAAACCATCTCCGCAATGAAGTTGAAAAAGAATTAACCCAGCGAAATAGAACCCGGTTCAAACAGGTGAATGACGAAATAACAAACGCGCCACCGCTTCGGCGTACAACCATGAAAACTAAAACCACCAGAGATGATTTAGTGAAAAATCTGATTGAGGAATTCAGACAACTGTCTGGGACGACCATTAAATACCCTACAACAAATATTGTACTAGATCAGCTGAAAGCCAAGGTTGAGTCACTCAGGCGGTAAAAATTAAATCTAACAGTGGTCAGTTCAGCATTTGAGGGATTCGATAAGACCTACCAGTGGGAACCATCTGGGGATTTCCGAGTTAACCTCAAAAACATCATCAGGTCGATTTTACAGGATAATCCGAGCATTAAGCTAATCGTTGAGGTAGAAGGTGTTATTTCAGCATGCGGTCAATGAAGAAAAATACTCAGTGTCTAAACTAACACAACGACCTCGTATCGTCTTGCTAAACGATGATATCAGTGCACATGCTGATCAAATTGCCGCCGAGCATGATTTACACGTGGACGAGTACACGAACTCGGGGTGAGGTTGGGTTTTGATTGAGCTACAGCGAGTATTGCTTCATGTTTTCAAGTATGATCCGTTGCGGGTTGGTACATTTGTTGAACATCCAGCGAAGATTAAAGACACTCAGTGTTACATTAACTTTGTCAACGACGACAACAAGTGTGTAATATGGAGCGTCTTGGCGGTGCTGTTCCCGACAAGCAGAAACCCAAACCGGGTGTCAAACTATAAGCGCGTTGAGTCAAAACTAAATTGGACTGGAATAAAGTTTCCGGTGAAGGTTGAACTAATTGACATCATTGAAAAGAACAATCCTGAAATGTTACCAGGTGAAATAAATGTCTTCGAGGTTGATAACGACCTTAAAATCTCCCCCTGGCGAATATCAAAGTCCGCAAACAGCTAAACAATAAAACTGCTGATCTATCGGGGACATCTTTCATTGATAAAGAATTTCAACGGGTTGGTTGGAAAACAATTTAGTCGACAGCGAAGTAAAAAATACTTTTGCTACCGTTGTTTGTGGCGTTTTTCCAGCGAAGAGCTAATCGTCAAGCATAACAAATACTGTATCCATGACCAGCGAGTAACATTACCAGAAAAAGACCGTGGCAAGATCATAAAATTTAAAAACCACAGAAAGAAGTTTGTGATTCCTTTTACAATTACTTATGATTTTGAATCAATCCAGGAACCAATCTTGTCGCAGACAAACAATGCAGGATCAAGAACAACAGCCCACACCCACAGGCATGTTCCGGTGTCTGTTGCTTATAAGGATACTTGCACGGTTAATCCATCATTGTCAACGCCTGTCAGATTATACCGGCGTGGTGGTGAATCTGAAACAGAGCCAGCTGTTTGGTTAATCAAAAATCTCTTCGCCGTGGTTGATAAAATCTTCAATCGGCTCTCAAATCCAACTCGGATGAAAAAATTACCACCACCACAACAACTCGACTATGAAACAGCTACATGTTGCTCCTGCTGTGAAGAGCCGTTTGGTGAGTCCGACGATCAACGAAAGTTTTATGATTACTGTCATATAAGAGGCGAATACAACGGAGCAGCCCGTAATATTTGTAATCGTAAATTTCACGCGCTAAGTTTTATTCCGTGTGTGGCACACAATTTCCGCAGCTATGATGATCATTTTATCATTAGCGCGCTTGCACCTCTTGATATAATCAAATTATGCGATGGTAGAAAAATAGACGTTATTCCAACTAATTCTGAAAAATTTATGTTGTTGTCCGCTGGAACATTGCGTTTTATTGATAGTTTACAGTTTATGAGCTCTTCGTTGGATCAGCTCGCGAAAAATTGTAGTAATTTCCCATCGTTGTCAGAGTATTTTGGTACTAAGACAGATTCGACGAAACAAAAAGGCACATTCCCCTAAGAGTATCTAGATAGCTTTACGCCCCTCAACGAGACCTCTCTGCCAACACATTATACATTCACCTCGTCGTTAGTAATTGAAAATGTCTCCGATGCTGAGTTTGCACTGGAATGAATTCGGCTGTAAAACAATCGGTGATTATCTCGATCTGTATTTGATCTAGGATGTGTTATTACTCTGTCACGTTTGCGTGCCCGCGATTATGTAAGTTAGGAACAAAGGAATGAGTTAGCGCCATGAGTATGTCGACCCTGCACTGCCGTGGCGATCCGTGTTTGTACACCTCCGTTAGTTGTTAAAACTCACATGTAGACGTTGGAAGCTTTGTGCTAGAACAAAGGACCCTTGTTGCTGTTGTAAATCTCCCCGCGTTGACAGATGGCCTGAGGCTCGTCTGTTAACGTGGACCGACTGGGGTAGAATTGATATCCAATCAGAACTGAGAAACGGTGGGGCCATCAATTCGAACCAGAATTTAACAGTCATTTGGGCTTTGAACGAATTAGTCATTGTGAAGCATCGTGCTGACAAGTTGTAGCAATAACTCCGGGAGCCACTCGTGATTTGGTGGGAAAAACCTTGGCACATTCAAGGACAGAAAGCTTCGTAAAGGTCAGTGAGTTATTTGCTCAATTGTTGCAGAATGTTACGGCATTGTAATTGTAATTATGTGCAGTATGTATATTTACTTACTAGAATCGTTAGTACGTAGAATTACCTTTGTATTGTTTAATTTACATGCGTACTTGAGAAATGAGCTATGATTATGTAGATTGCTCGCTCGTCAGAATTAATATTGTAATTCGCTATTTAGTTACTTCGTGGTAAACTAGTGTATTTATTTATGTGATATTCTAGATTTTGCAATTGTTGAATTGAATTGTAACTTTAGAAATGGTTGCAGTGTGTAAAATTAAATAATATGGATATTTGAATATTTGTGTACACTTGTGGGAGTGTAATGTACAGAAATGCGTCTGATTGTTGTGATATTGTTGAGAATAATGAGATTAAGAATATATATATATATATATATATATATATATATATATATATATATATATATATATATATATATATATATATATTGATGTGACGCAATTTAGTGATTTATGTATGATAAGTAGGATACCGCTCTTATTGCAACGTTGTTTCTATAAGAACGTGTGTGGTTTCGATGTGCACGAATGCGTGACCGAAGATGTAGATAGCCTTTATCTGATGATTGATTGTTGATGTAGTATGAGGCGAGATGGCTAACACAAATGCTAACGTCCTTGTGTTTTTCGCAGGAAGCTTTTGGGGACAGAGCTGCCGGGTAGTCAAGTCCCGAGTCTCAGAGAGACAGGATAGAACAAGGCAGTAGGCCGAGAACCAGCCTAGTTGCTGGAGAAAGAGACAGAGAGAGAGAGAAAGAGGAGGAGAAAAGGAGACAAAAGGGGAAGAGGATAGGAAGAATCGGAGTATGGAGAACGCCGGAAGGAGGAAAGGAATTGGCGGAGTAAACACAGGTGAGTAGAAACCAAGTACAGGGGAAAGCCATCTCACACTATAATCACGTGATGAAATAGGTTGTTACAAGGTCGAGAGGAAGAAGATTGGTTGAGAAATTAATATCGTTTAATTTGTATTAAATTGTTATTCTTTTGAATTTCACCTTTGTGTTCTTAATAATTTAATTGTCGGTATTGCTGACTGCGGGCTCGGAGCTTTACCTCTCTCTATCACTAATTTCACTTCTACAAAATGAGCCAGGGTGGGAATTCCACAGTAATTCAAATAAATATTGGGAACATCCCACCCCAACGCATAACAGTGGGTCACATAGAACTTCACATACTCGATGATATATTTCAGAGCTTTCGCCGGACAAGTATCAGCAAGTACAAGTTAGATCCGTGTTGGTATTTCTCATCGACTGGCTTAGCCTGATATGCAATGTTAAAACTTACCAAGGTTGAATTACCGCTGATAACTGATGCTGACATGCACTTATTTATTGAAAAAGCTATCAGAGGTGGATTAAGTGTCGTAACTGGAAAATACGCACGTGCAAATAACAAGTATCTACCTGACTATGATCCAACAAAGCCCTCCACATATATAAAATATTACGATAAAAACAACTTGTGCGGGTGGCTAACGTCAGAAAGAATGCCGACTTGCTGTAATCGTTGTGTGGCTTTAGAAGACTTCCTCGCCGCAACAGAAAATTTAACCAAGGATCTTTCTGATTCAGATTTTAGTTATTATGTTGAGGTTGATACTGATTATCATGAACACCTGCATGATCTACATACTGATTATCCGTTCCTACCAGAAGAAAAAAAAAAATGATAATACCGGATAGTTTGTTATCTCGTGAACAATTAACCGCGCGCGCTGGAAAACCCTGCATGATGGAAAAATTAGTCGCTGATCTAGTTGATAAGAAAAAGTATGTCTGCCATTATAGAATCCTAAAGCAGGCTATCGATTATGGCATTCCTGTTACAAAGTTTCATAAGATCTTAGAGATGAAATAATCACGCTGGATGGCAGATTATATTAAATTTAACACGGATATGAGAACCGCGGTAAAACCGATTTTGAAAAAGATTTCTTCAAGCTGATGAATAATGCTGTATTTGGCAAAACCATGGAGAATATTCGTAACCGAGTTGACATCGAGCTCGTTAACAGATTTAAACGGCTCAATAAACTAGTTGCTTCAGAAAAGTTTGCTGGAAGAATTCCGATTACTAAAAACCTCACGATGGTTAAAATATTTAAAACCAACCTGGTTCTTAACAAGCCTATCTATGTTGGCGCGTCTGTGTTGGAAATCTCAAAGTGGATCATGTTTGATTTTCACTATCGATTTGTAAAAAAAAACGTTTGGCCGGACGCAAGATGATTGTTTACTGATACGGATTCACTCGCGTATGAGATCCCCACCGAAGATGTGTATCAAGTTGTCTACGACTACCGAAATGAATTTGATCTGCCTGATGTCCTGCCGAGCACTGGTTTTCATGACCCTAACAAAAAAGTAATCTGTAAAATGAAAGATGAATTCTGTTTCGACCCGATTATCGAATTCGTTGGACTTCGGTCAAAGATGTGTTCGGTGTTGTCGCAGAATACAAAGAAAAATATGATGAAAGCGAAAGGTGTTAAAAAGGCTGTTGTCAAGAAAACTTTTACCCATAATTTGTTCAAGCAGAAAAATATGATGAAAGCGAAAGGTGTTAAAAAGGCTATTGTCAAGAAAACTTTTACCCATAATTTGTTCAAGCATTTATTTAAGCAAGGGCTAATTAACATTGATGATAAACGATACTGTACTGATGGTGTTAACACACTAGCGCTGGGTCACTATGCAACGATGGCTTCTTGATAACAATATTAGAATATGGGTAATAGATATTTACTTTTGGAAACTCCAACATGGTATATTTGACAGGAGGAGAGCAGTTGTTTTTTTCAATAAGAAGTCTCTTTTAGCCGCTGTAAGGCTATTAATAACATTTGTAAAAATATCTGTAAACAGATCACTTGTCCAATCTATATTAATCGTGGATCAGATATTTTAAAGGCAGTCCAATATGAGCCATCAGGTGTCTGAAAACAATCATCAGGCGTTTGAAAATAATCATTACCACCTATTAAGGACAGGCATACTAACACCAATAGTTTCTACGACATATTTTTTAGCACCGTATTCAACGATACGCTTTCCCGTTAGATTTATACAAATCACACAAACTTTAGTAACAGAAAAACCGTATTTATTGAAATCGCAGTATAATTCTCAAGTTTTAAGTCTATCCTTAAAAGTTTTCAAAAATACACTCCTGATTTAGCGTAACGTAGATAGTCATTATGATTTTTCATGATAGTTATATAAATTTAAATTAATCTATTAGAAAGATTCCCATTTACCCATTAAATTGTCAGGGCTGAGAAAATTTTTTTTTAACCACTAGTCCAGGACAAGTGGTTTCAGAAAATTCACTAGTCCCACCTTTCTCTTCACTAGTCCAACCTTACTCGTCACTACTCCCACCTTATTCTTCACTGGTCTCAAAATGGTAATCACTCGCCGAGATTTGATGAGACGTATGTGCTTAATCCATAGAAAAGAACAAAGAAAAAAACAACGATATACAACATAATTATTCCTTAAAAGAATTTAATTTTTCAAAAACATTGGTTGGTATACATTTGGCTTCTTCAGGTTCATGTATATATGTTTTATCTGATGGATTTGAAAATATGTCAGTAGTGAATGGAGATACCCTAGCGACAATGGGACTTTAATGTTAAAATAGGGGGGTTGTACCCTGGCGACAATGGAAAATTTAACATTAGAGAAAAAAGTTTGTACCCTGGCGACAATGGGAATTTAACATGGGGAATAAATCGTGGGACTGTTGAGCGACAAGGGGAATTTAACATGGGGAATATATTTTGGGACTGTTGAGCGACAAGGGAAAAGGGAACAGGGTCGGGACCCTATTTTAATACGGTCCCGACCTGATGGGTGTATGAAAAGGGAACATACGAAAATTGAAATAGGGAAGGGTCTCTATTTTTTTTTTTAAAATAAAAAATAAAAAGGGGTAGGAAATGAAAGTCAAGACCTTTTCGAGACCTATGAATGGCTCTGAAAAGGGCCTTTGGTTTTATGTTAATATATCCTTAATATTATATCGTGGATAAACACCCATGTATCTATTTATAGCTATAATCAGCTGAAATTCCTATGAAATCTCACTATCTATTTATACTACAACTTGTGGGTTGTTCCTTTGGAAAATCCCACTATCTTTTTTATAACCTCAGCTTGAGTGACGTTCCTGTTTATGAACTCTAATACATATGTATAGCTACAACCTGTGGAAATCCCCAAGTCCATATTTATAGTCTCAAAATTTCCAGCGCCAGTGACGTCACTGTACTGAACACTAGGGGATAAATGGCAACAGTGCTGCAAGTGGCTGACCTGAATACGCGCTACTGTAGGTAGGTAGGTAGAGTGTATTTGATAGGGATAAAGTGAGTTTTATAGGAACAAACAGAGACCAATACAAACACACACACACACACACACACACTCACACACACACAACGTACGCGCGCAGACATATGCGCGCACACACACACACAGACACACACACACTATAAAATGGATAAAATTAGTAACTACTTACAATATCAACTTGTGTGACGATCGTGGATAAATACCTGTGTATCTATAATCAGCTGAAATTCCTATGAAATCTCACTATCTATTTATACTACAACTTGTGGGTTATTCCTTTGGAAAATCCCACTCTCTTTTTATAGCCTCAGCTTGAGTGACGTTCCTGTTTATGAACTCTAGTACATATGTATAGCTACAACCTGTGGAAGTCCCCAAGTCCATATTTATAGTCTCAAAATTTCCAGCGTCAGTGACGTCACTGTACTGAACACTAGGGGATAAATGGCAACAGTGTTGCAAGTGGCTGACGTGAATACGCGCTACTGTAGGTAGGTAGGCAGAGTGTATTTGATAGGGATAAAGTGAGTTTTATAGGAACAAACAGAGACCAATACACACACACACACACACACACAACGTACGCGCGCAGACATATGCGCGCACACACACACACACACAGACACACACACACACTATAAAATAGATAAAATTAGTAACTACTTACAATATCAACTTGTGTGACGATCGTGGATAAATACCTATGTATCTATAATCAACTGAAATTCCTATGAAATCTCACTATCTATTTATACTACAACTTGTGGGTTATTCCTTTGGAAAATCCCACTCTCTTTTTATAGCCTCAGCTTGAGTGACGTTCCTGTTTATGAACTCTAGTACATATGTATAGCTACAACCTGTGGAAATCCCCAATTCCATATTTATAGTCTCAAAATTTCCAGCGTCAGTAACGTCACTGTACTGAACACTAGGGGATAAATGGCAACAGTGTTGCAAGTGGCTGACCTGAATACGCGCTACTGTAGGTAGGTAGGTAGAATGTATTTGATAGGGATAAAGTGAGTTTTATAGGAACAAACAGAGACCAACACACACACACACACACACACACACACACAACGTACGCGCGCAGACATACGCGCGCGCGCACACACACACACACACACACACTATAAAATGGATAAAATTAGTAACTACTTACAATATCAACTTGTGTGACGATCGTGGATAAATACCTATGTATCTATAATCAGCTGAAATTCCTATCAAATCCCACCATCTATTTATAGCTCCAACTTGTGGGTTATTCCTTTGGAAAATCCCACTATCATTTTATAGCCTCAGCTTGAGTGACGTTCCTGTTTATGAACTCTAATACATATGTATAACTACAACCTGTGGAAATCCCCAAGTCCGTATTTATAGTCTCAAAATTTCCAGCGTCAGTGACGTCACTGTACTGAACACTAGGGGATAAATTTCAACAGTGTTGCAAGTGGCTGACCTGAATACGCGCTACTGTAGGTAGGTAGGTAGAGTGTATCTGATAGGGATAAAATGAGTTTTATAGGGACAAACAGAGACCAATGCACACACACACACACACACAACGTACGCGCGCAGACATACGCACACACACACACACACACACACACAGAAAAGAGGAAAAAAAACAAAACCAAACATACTATCCATACAAACGTACGCGAACGCATAAAAACCCAAATATACTATCCACACAACGTCGCTAACGCGTACAAGCCCCAAATATACTATCCACACAACGTCGCTAACGCGTACAAACCCCAAATATACTATCCACACAACGTCGTTAATGCATAAAAACCCCAAATATACTATCCACACAACGTAGCTAACGCATACAAACACCAAATATACTACCCACACTCGGGAGGAAGAAGAAAAAAACCCAACCAAATATACGATCTACACAACGTACACACACACACACACACACACACACACACAGAGGGAAGAGGAAAAAACAAACCCCAAATATACTATCAACACAGAAGGGAGATAATACAAACCCCAAATAAACTATCCACACAAACGTACGCAAACGCATACAAACCCCAAAATATACTATCCATACAAACGTACGCGAACGCATAAAAACCCCAAATATAATATCCATACAAAAGGACGCGAACGCATACAAACCCCAAATATACTATCCATACAAACGTACGCGAACGCATACAAGCCCCAAATATACTTTCCATACAAACGTACCCGAACGCATACAAATCCCAAATATACTATCCACACAACGTCGCTAATGCGGACAAACCCCAAATATACGATCTACACTCGGGAGGAAGAAGAAAAAACAACCAAATATACGATCTACACAACGTACGCGAATACACACACACACACATACACATACACATACACATACACACACACACACACAGGGAAGAGGAAAAAAACAAACCCCAAATATACTATCCACACAGAAGGGAGATAATACAAACCCCAAATATACTATCTACACATGGAAGAGGAAGAATACAAATCCCATACCTACTACCCAAACGGAGGTGAGATGTAAATAAAATAAACCCCATATCTACAATCTACGCAGAGGGAAGAAATAAATAACCCAATATACACTATCCTCAAAGAGGGAAGAGGAAAAAGCCATAATATACTAACCACACAGAGGGAAGAAGAAAACCATTATACACTATCCACACGGAGTAAAGAAATAACCCTTTATATATACTATCAACATAGAATGAAGAAAATAACCCATTATATTCCATCAACACAGTGAAGAAGAAAACGTTTTTAGAAAGCACCTAAGCCCTCACCTGCAATGACCAACTCTGCCAAGCACCTACACCCCACCCCACCCCCAACACTACAAAACCCATTTAACCCGTTATTTTATGGCATCAGTGTGTGATTTAGGAAACATCAAGACACAAAATGATGGATGAATAGACTGACTATTGTTTACCGACTTGCATGCCTAAAGAGCGTGCGTGAAGGAAAACATCCTTTCATTTCAATTCTAACTAAAACATGTTCCAGAGGGATAGAGATAGGTGAAAGAGCACAATTTCATAAAGTGTGAGTAAAAAACAAATCACGCCATCCTTATTATAGAATGTCAAGACTAAGAGACACTTACGTTTTCTTTCTGGTCTATTCTCTTTTAGAAGGTAGTATGAAATTTCACATCAGGGCCAACGCATCGGCTCACATTGTCAATTTTTCCATTTCCATGTCTTTACTGGCACAAGTTCTTCATCATCTTCAATTTCTTCTTCTTCTGAATCCCTCTTCTCTGTTTCGTTTTGTTTCTGTTTCTTCTCTTTTCTCGTAGGGCACTCTGAATCCCAGTGTCCTTTCTCCCGACAACGATATTAGGTATCTTGACTTTTGTCTCTCTTTCTTAGACGAAGCAGGTATTCTGGAGACAAATACCCATTTACCTTTGCAGATATAGCAAACTTCATTAGCACTTACACACTTTCGTATGACTCTCATCAAATCAACGACCAAAAGAGTAAGTTTTGTTGCCACTTTCGCATGTGAATTATGCTTTCGTATGACTTTTAGCAAATATTTGACCAGCAGGTCGATCTGTGCTGACTCTTCCATCTTCTTGATCGTTTGAGAGTGGAATGAATACTCTGACGCTAAGACACTCTCCCTATATACAGGGACCTGCTGCGTATGAAACCTAGTCAAATGTAATTTTGCAATAAGATGAAACGATTTCATTGAGAAAGTAAAAGGCAATGATGTACCGTATCGCCTCACACAAAACCTGAAGTGTTAGTTCAAATCCGTGTCAGCGATTTCGAAGACGACATAACTGAGCTTTAATCAATGCTCTCCATTTATGCCACAAAACCACGAGTCCTGATTCACGCCAAAAGAAATTTCGTTCGGTCCATAAAAAATAGTATCACATCTGAGAAACGCAAAAACGAACTTCCAGAAAACGGAGAACGAGTGTTAAAACCTACAACGTAAATTTATGAGTTCAAGTAGTGCGTAAAACTTAGTCAAATTAAACTTTTATAGTCAAGACGAAACGATCTCTTTTCGAACAAGAAAGCAGACACCAAGCGACAATGGCGATCCGTGTCACACAACACTTTTCAAAATGTATATTATCAGAGGTTTGTTCTAGCGATCTGCACGGTTAAATTAAATGTTGATGTATTTTGCAATAAGACGGACACAATTTCCATGGGATCGCCCATGGTACGATTGTTCGTGCATTAGTTTAATTTTTAAAAATATTTTTTTATATAAATCGCCTATAGGATAGACCCAGTAAAGCATGGCCATTCTCGTCACTGTCTGAATAGCTACTCAAGTCAATTCGAAGTGAACGCGGTAAGAAAATAAGTATAGCCAATGAAATGGCTTACAACGGGTGATGCATTGTTTTGTTCTAGGACTGTGTGGCATAATAATCCCTATGTTCTTGCGTTGTTACCATTACAGTGCAGACACTGAAATGTGAACTTACAAGCTCTCTGTGTGTGTGTGTGTTGTACCATTTCTTCTTACCACATCAAAATACTGAGCGTCACAGTATTGGTTCGCGTTTCCAAGCTGACCACTTTTTTATATCTCACTTAAACCTTTTAACATAAACACTCACACTCACATCGGTAGAGTCAGAACAGACGTGTTACAGTATTGAGGGGCATGTTATCTTTTTTTTTCTTCTTCAAACTAATAAATTTGGGGTTTGTATGAAGTAAAGAACCGAAAGTACAGTGAACCTCTAGGATGATGACCCAATCTATCTGTCTATTGATGCGTGTATTTACTTAAGAAGAAATATGACCTCTAAAACACAAAGAGATACGGCAAGCATGATTAGAATGAACACAACGATGTTTTCCTTCATGCCCGTGTAATTTAGAGTTTCAATCGTCTTTGAAGACAAACTTGGTCTCCTTTTGTAGGGCTTGAAATAATAAAAAAAAACTGAAAAATCTTAAGCACCTTGCTATAGATAATTTCATATGCAGACTAAACAACATAAATACCGTTACAACAATAGAAAGCCTTAAATCTTCTATCAAAAAGAAATGCATCAAAAAAATTAAAGATTAACGATAACTAACCAATGAAACCGAATTTAACAAAGGCAATGACATGTGAAGAAATGCCTCTGACTTTGGAAAGGTAGGCGAATGTACTCTGTCATGCACCATCAACTTGAAAAAAATTATAAACAGAGAAAAACCTGAAATCAAAATTCAGTTGTTTTTTTCTTCAAAATTGTTTCGTTTCTTTTTTCTTTTTTTGGAACAAATCTAAGCACTAATATAGAGTGGAAATGGAAAATGCACATACAAGCTTTGATATTTCTGAAAAAATGAGGGGATATTCCTAACGTTCATAACCGCCTATATATGCTTGGACTTGTCTGTGACTTATCCACAAAACAAGATGTACATATTTCTGGTCAAGCTGCAAATGTGTGCGTGGTTTTGAAAATGGTAAAAATTGGATATACAATTTTCTCGTGATACTTATAAAGTGAAGAGTCTGTGCAAGTGTCAAAAGCCAAAGTCATATAAGTTTTGTATTTTGTACGGCTTGTAAAGATTTCCACTTTAGAAAATGTGAAGTATCACAAGTTATTATCACAAACAGAAGTGGAACATAGGGGCTTGCAAGAAAGAAAATAACCTAGACAGTTGGTGTCATCAAGAGTGCTAGAGACGGTACCCGAACTTGCTTGCTTGAATTAAAGTGATTTTCGCTCTAATGGAGCATGTATCACTGGTTTAATAACGCACCGCGTGATTTTTAATTACTCCTGGGGAAGGAAAGAGAGCCTCATCCACCAGGCTTTTATGTACTCACAGACTATTTTTAAATTTAGCCACTCAGGTGTAGGACTAACTAGTCCTTAACAACCTGACTGAAAGGCTTTAAACATGAGTGGGAATTATCTCACCACACACTCATTTTTCTGTCCGAGCGTGGTAAAGGAGGAAAAAGGTGCTCAGCAAGACAGCCATGGATGTTAAGTACTCACCAAAACGCTAGCCCGTACTTATTTAAAATCAAGTCCCGTTTTTGCTAATGGACAATAAAAAGTACCAATAATGTGTTAACCACCTGTGCAATTAGTTTAAATCTAACGAGTCTGTTAAATTTCCTACTTCCTAACATATCTGTCTAATATTAGTACTTAGTGTACATAAAAATAGCCATACTGATCTTATTTAAATTATTATGTCTAAGCGACATATACCAGTTTGGTCACTGTTAGGTTTAAAAAGTTAAGTTTTGTTGCGGTGTTCCAATGGGTCAAGTTTGTTTTAAGAATAGTTTAGTCAAGGAGGGATACCAAGCCAAATATGGTTCCCTATTTAATAAAAAGCAATCTTTTGGAGCCCTAAAAAAGGCTATTTTTTTCTGTTAGAAGGTAACACGTCTCTCTTTTGCTTTCACGTTCTTTCCCGCACTCCTAGTCTCATGATTCTTGATATCAGGAAATGCGTAGCCATGATGGCGGCAATGTAAGCAGCGGCTTCTACCAGTTGACTGAAGGGGTATCCAGTGTAGGCTTGTCTGTAGAATTGGGGAAGAACTCTGACCCCTAATCCCCATTGAGAAGGTCTTGGTTTAAAGGTGTCTAGAGATTTGTAGGCAACGTATTGTATGGCTCTAATAAACTGCCCTGCTTTGTTGACGTCATACAATGCTTGATCTAGCCCCATTTCGGTGTACTTCTCAACGAGGGTCAGCGTCCCCCTCCTCCTCCTCAACCGCCTCAATTTCCTCTTCTGGTTCTGATACTAATTCTTCAGTTGAGGTAGATAGTTTCAAATCCGCTGCTATGGTGTCTGTCGCTGTTATTGTTGTTGTGGTTGTTCTTTCAGCTGAGATTGCCTGTAGTATCGGAGTGAGAAAAGAACGTAGTGCCTCCGATAATTACATTTGAGTTTGCCATACCGTTTGTCTAACATAATTGGCCCTTTGTTTTGCCACCACTCTTTCCGGGGCGGGTTGTTTGTTAGGTATAGTCGGCTGTTGACTAGATCTTATTTTTGTTCTCGAGGTGGGTGGAGTGCTAACTGGCTAGGTCTGCATTTCTTGCTCCCTCTACTGTTGGGTATATTTCTTCCCTCCACACCGAGTTCTGGGCCTAATTCTTTTAATTTCGTTGTACCCGAACTTACATTATCCATATTATCACCAACAAAAAAAAACAAAAAAAAAACGCACAGACCTAAAAGAAACACTCACTCACTTTTTACAGAACATTACTAATTTTAAAATTTTGATAAGCGACGGAAACGAAGGACTTAGAGTCACACTTTCTAACCAAGATAAAGAAATCATGTGCTGATAGACTCATTTCTGTATTTTTTCTTCTAACTGACTAACATATCATAGGCAATGGAATATTATTTCTTTTCGAGGGTATGGGGTAGCCCTGAATTTTTTTTTTTTGGGAACTTGAAGCTATGGCGATCGCTTAGGTTATAAGATGGCGGCCTCCTCTGACGACAGGCTTTCTCACAGGATAAGGTCTGCTTCTTCGGAAAGAGAAGAAGAACTCTTTGGTGACGATACAACTGTTGACAAAGCCTCTGTCAGGTTCATGCTGCTGCTGCTGTTGCTGCTGTCTCTCTCTCTCTCTCTCTGTGTTGTTTCTGAAGTCTGTACTTCTCCGTCCATTCTTCTTTCTCCTTCTTGAATTCCTCCTTGAAGAGCTCTTCCTTCAGGTCTTCAGTGACTTTCAACATTATCATATTGTCTATCTCTTCAGGTCTCGGTATCAGACTTGTCATGATCCTATGCAAATTCACATAGGCTTCGTTCAACTTGGCTAATCTTGAGCACATCTTCGTAGGAAGATGAGTCGACAATGGATGGGCAGAGTGGAGACTGCCCCGTTTTTATGGTCAAAGCGCGGACGTGAAGGAAAACGTTACTACACGGTTTTCGAGTCGAACCGTTCAAATAGTGTTATGGGAGGGATAGAGAGAAGTCAAAGAGCATAAATCAGGATACCTATAGTTAAACAAACCACACAGGCATTTTTTTTCTTCAAAACACAACATTTTTTATTCAAAATCACTTAACACTAAAAAACAACTCTAAGATTTTTTAACAATAATCCAACAATATAACATCAAACATTTTTTTCTAATCACAAACATTTTTTTCAAATAACAAACATTTTTTTCAACTAACACATTATTTTGGACAGGGTTGACAACGTTGTGAATGAAATTGTGATTCCCACTGTTGGAAGTCATTAGGCCATTGATGGACACTACGTTTCCTTGCTTGAGACAAAAGATAAGCAGAATGGTCACAAAACCACTGATCTACTTTCACGTCGTTTCTAGAAGAATGACGATCAAAATAAGTCACTAAATGTTCTAAAGAATAGCCCAGACTACGATGATGCAGAAAATGCACACAGTATTGTCCACACACCAAGGAATATGTGCCTTGTTATTTCACATTATTGAATCGTGTGGTCTGAGCATTTCTTCTCATAAAGTCAATGATATCGTCTTCCAAAGGGGCAATCCATACGAATCGAAATATTCCACACATCCTTCTTGAGGAAAGTAGACGGCTACCCGGTGGGTTCCTGGGAGATGACTGTCGTCCGTGTTGATCACATAAGCTTGATGGTTTTGAGGTGTGCGATGAGGGAGTTCATCTTTAGCACAGACGACAGGATTCCAAGAAGCAGTGTACGAACTGTGGTTCAAAAGGTAATAAAGTTCCCAGGTATCCCTGTTTTGTGTGGGTTTTTTCTTCACAGGTAATGATAAGTGATCAATTCGATCCTGACTTTTTGCTTGAAAATGTCTGACAAGTAACCGTTTCTTCGCCTTGTCTCCCAACTCTGATCCAAGAGAGCTTCGATGCGATGGATCTCTTGAGTGGTTAATGGAGGACAATAATGTTCACGCAAGCCTTTATATCACTGTTGTAACACGTCTTCTTCCGAGATGAGACTCCAAGCTTCGCCCAGATATTCGTCCAATTTTTCTTCTTGACTCAGCACCAGGCATTTATCGTGTTGAATTTGACTGGGATGATCGTTATGACATCCATAGCAATCTTTCTTGATCAATTCCTTCATTTTTTCTGTCAAGACTATAGCATAACAGAAAACTAAATGTAATTCTTGTTCTGGCCATCTAGACTTCATCATGATGACTTCTTCGTCTTTGTCTTGGGGTTCTCCTTCCTCAGGATCTTCACATTCCATGTCCAAAGAATCCCTACTATATAAACATTGATAAAAGTCTTCCATGACTTCTAATAGTCTAGAATGACTTCTCTCAAACTGTTGGTTTATATCGTATTGTCAAATTCAGCATACAGGATGACGTTCACCGTATTATCTGCGCGTAGATTTTCTGCAAACTGAAATTCCACACGCATCTGGCCGGATTTTATAGGGTGAAAATGTCCCTCTTCGCTGTCTTGACTTATAATTCATTAGAGAACCGTTTTCGAAAATGGAGTTTCACTGTAACTTTCCCTTTGCAGAATGGAATATTTTGTCCCAGATCTCCTTTTATAGCAATGTTGACAGTGTCTAAATACGACTTACCGACGGGCAAATAGTGAGGATGTACAAATTCTCGGTGTACGTGATAGGTGTTTGCACCTTCCTGGTCATTGTTTGTGGTACTATCCACTTTGAAAGGAATGACACGCAGTAACGGCACAGAGGTGTGTCCCACCACGTTGTACTCCACCACATGGGAATACACAAAGATCAAATTAAGTCCTTGGTTTAGTTCTACCGGGTTTCCAAAAGCTCTGTAAAAATCCATATTACTGTTGATCTTGGGGCTCAAATTGTTTGCGACCATTTCTGCATGTCCACCCAAAATTTCAAACAAACTACCATTGAACCTGAGGGACAATGTGTCCGTATCTTGAAATTTGATCATGAGACGATGAGCCACTTTATGGTACTCAATCTTCACACTTCTTTTGGCTCTGTTCAGTGCTTTGCCAAAGGCTAAGTTGAACCTGTCCGCAATAGTGTCCACCAAATGTTCACCACTAAAATAATAACCTGAAGGAATTTTCAAGGTGTAGATAATGAAGGCTGGATTGTTGGCTGGTCTTGTGTCCCCTAAAAACCCGATTTTATTGATTTCTTCCTCCAATTGGGCATTCAGGATTTCCACCTCGAAAGTGTTTTGCTTTTCGGTGATGTTTTTGATTTGTGTTGGGTGAATGATTTCCACTAAAGCCACTTCCCAATGGGCTTCGTGATCTAACTGGATGGTCTGAGGTAATTTGACCGTGTAACAGCACAACGTGTTCTTGGGAAACACCTCCATGGAACTGTCACTGGGTAAGGTTAAGTAAAATTGGTTGTTATTGCTCATAATTCCAGACTTTTGTGGCTCTCCGAGGTGTTACTGGAAGTCAGAGGAGTGTCTCCGCCCAAAATGGGGTCTTGTTGGAGTGGTGACTGGCACTGACACTGGACACAAGGTTCCCGTTGTTCCCGTTCGAGGAGAATTTCAGGAAGGGATTAGGAAGCAGGTAACTGATGCAACTGCTCAATACAATGGTCCACAATTGTTTGTCTCCTTGTTGCAAACTCAGATTGGCGATGGCTGCCCCGATGACACAGTACGCCACGAAGATTTGGCAAAAAAAGACGATTTGCGTTTTAGGCACACGTTCTCCGCACCACACCCACAAGGGTTGTTTCTGTAAATCTTGCAGAGAAGAACTGGGTGAAGGAGTGGTCGACGTAGTTGCGTCTGTGTGAAAGGGCATGATGGTCACTTCTTTTTATAGCCGATGACTTGCGAAGCGTCGATCCAATAATCAAAACTGGGTGGATATCCTTTCCAACGTACATTGACTTCTTTGACACGTCGTTTGCCCACTTTATGATTTCTGCGTTTGACAATGCTTTCGATGTCGTACACAGTCTTTTTTGGTGACACGACTTGATTTGAAATAAGTACGGGCTAGCGATTTGGTGAGTACTTAACATCCATGGCTGTCTTGCTGAGCACCTTTTTCCTCCTTTACCACGCTCGGACAGAAAAATGAGTGCGTGGTGAGACAATTCCCACTCATGTTTAAAGCCTTTCAGTCAGGTTGTTAAGGACTAGTTAGTCCTACACCTGAGTGGCTAAATTTAAAAATAGTCTGTGAGTACATAAAAGCCTGGTGGATGAGGCTCTCTTTCCTTCCCCAGGAGTAATTAAAAATCACGCGGTGCGTTATTAAACCAGTGATACATGCTCCATTAGAGCGAAAATCACTTTAATTCAAGTAAGCAAGCAAGCAAGTTCGGGTACCGTCTCTAGCACTCTTGATGACACCAACTGTCTAGGTTATTTTCTTTCTTGCAAGCCCCTATGTTCCACTTCTGTTTGTGATAATAACTTGTGATACTTCACATTTTCTAAAGTGGAAATCTTTACAAGCCGTACAAAATACAAAACTTATATGACTTTGGCTTTTGACACTTGCACAGACTCTTCACTTTATAAGTATCACGAGAAAATTGTATATCCAATTTTTACCATTTTCAAAAACACGCACACATTTGCAGCTTGACCAGAAATATGTACATCTTGTTTTGTGGATAAGTCACAGACAAGTCCAAGCATATATAGGCGGTTATGAACGTTAGGAATATCCCCTCATTTTTTCAGAAATATCAAAGCTTGTATGTGCATTTTCCATTTCCACTCTATATTAGTGCTTAGATTTGTTCCAAAAAAAAAAAAGGAAACGAAACAATTTTGAAGAAAAAAACAACTGAATTTTGATTTCAGGTTTCTCTCTGTTTATAATTTTTTCAAGTTGATGGTGCATGACAGAGTACATTCGCCTACCTTTCCAAAGCGAGAGGCATTTCTTCACATGTCATTGCCTTTGTTAAATTCGGTTTCATTGGTTAGTTATCGTTAATCTTTAATTTTTTTGATGCATTTCTTTTTGATAGAAGATTTAAGGCTTTCTATTGTTGTAACGGTATTTATGTTGTTTAGTCTGTTGATGAAATTATCTATAGCAAGGTGCTTAAGATTTTTCAGTTTTTTTATTATTTCAAGCCCTACAAAAGGAGACCAAGTTTGTCTTCAAAGACGATTGAAACTCTAAATTACACGGGCGTGAAGGAAAACATCGTTGTGTTCATTCTAATCATGCTTGCCGTATCTCTTTGTGTTTTAGAGGTCATATTTCTTCTTAAGTAAATACACGCATCAATAGACAGACAGATTGGGTCATCATCCTAGAGGTTCACTGTACTTTCGGTTCTTTACTTCATACAAACCCCAAATTTATTAGTTTGAAGAAGAAAAAAAAAAAGATAACATGCCCCTCAATACTGTAACACGTCTGTTCTGACTCTACCGATGTGAGTGTGAGTGTTTATGTTAAAAGGTTTAAGTGAGATATAAAAAAGTGGTCAGCTTGAAAACGCGAACCAATACTGTGACGCTCAGTATTTTGATGTGGTAAGAAGAAATGGTACAACACACACACACACAGAGGGCTTGTAAGTTCACATTTCAGTGTCTGCACTGTAATGGTAACAACGCAAGAACATAGGGATTATTATGCCACACAGTCCTAGAACAAAACAATGCATCACCCGTTGTAAGCCATTTCATTGGCTATACTTATTTTCTTACCGCGTTCACTTCGAATTGACTTGAGTAGCTATTCAGACAGTGACGAGAATGGCCATGCTTTACTGGGTCTATCCTATAGGCGATTTATATAAAAAAAAATATTTTTAAAAATTAAACTAATGCACGAACAATCGTACCATGGGCGATCCCATGGAAATTGTGTCCGTCTTATTGCAAAATACATCAACATTTAATTTAACCGTGCAGATCGCTAGAACAAACCTCTGATAATATACATTTTGAAAAGTGTTGTGTGACACGGATCGCCATTGTCGCTTGGTGTCTGCTTTCTTGTTCGAAAAGAGATCGTTTCGTCTTGACTATAAAAATTTAATTTGACTAAGTTTTACGCACTACTTGAACTCATAACTTTACGTTGTAGGTTTTAACACTCGTTCTCCGTTTTCTGGAAGTTCGTTTTTGCGTTTCTCAGATGTGATACTATTTTTTATGGACCGAACGAAATTTCTTTTGGCGTGAATCAGGACTCGTGGTTTTGTGGCATAAATGGAGAGCATTGATTAAAGCTCAGTTATGTCGTCTTCGAAATCGCTGACACGGATTTGAACTAACACTTCAGGTTTTGTGTGAGGCGATACGGTACATCATTGCCTTTTACTTTCTCAATGAAATCGTTTCATCTTATTGCAAAATTACATTTGACTAGGTTTCATACGCAGCAGGTCCCTGTATATAGGGAGAGTGTCTTAGCGTCAGAGTATTCATTCCACTCTCAAACGATCAAGAAGATGGAAGAGTCAGCACAGATCGACCTGCTGGTCAAATATTTGCTAAAAGTCATACGAAAGCATAATTCACATGCGAAAGTGGCAACAAAACTTACTCTTTTGGTCGTTGATTTGATGAGAGTCATACGAAAGTGTGTAAGTGCTAATGAAGTTTGCTATATCTGCAAAGGTAAATGGGTATTTGTCTCCAGAATACCTGCTTCGTCTAAGAAAGAGAGACAAAAGTCAAGATACCTAATATCGTTGTCGGGAGAAAGGACACTGGGATTCAGAGTGCCCTACGAGAAAAGAGAAGAAACAGAAGCAAAACGAAACAGAGAAGAGGGATTCAAAAGAAGAAGAAATTGAAGATGATGAAGAACTTGTGCCACTAAAGACATGGAAATGGAAAAATTGACAATGTGAGCCGATGCGTTGGCCCTGATGTGAAATTTCATACTACCTTCTAAAAGAGAATAGACCAGAAAGAAAACGTAAGTGTCTCTTAGTCTTGACATTCTATAATAAGGATGGCGTGATTTGTTTTTTACTCACACTTTATGAAATTGTGCTCTTTCACCTATCTCTATCCCTCTGGAATATGTTTTAGTTAGAATTGAAATGAAAGGATGTTTTCCTTCACGCACGCTCTTTAGGCATGCAAGTCGGTAAACAATAGTCAGTCTATTCATCCATCATTTTGTGTCTTGATGTTTCCTAAATCACACACTGATGCCATAAAGTAACGGGTTAAATGGGTTTTGTAATGTTGGGGGTGGGGTGGGGTGTAGGTGCTTGGCTGAGTTGGTCATTGCAGGTGAGGGCTTAGGTGCTTTCAAAAAACGTTTTCTTCTTCACTGTGTTGATGGAATATAATGGGTTATTTTCTTCATTCTATGTTGATAGTATATATAAAGGGTTATTTCTTTACTCCGTGTGGATAGTGTATAATGGTTTTCTTCTTCCCTCTGTGTGGTTAGTATATTATGGCTTTTTCCTCTTCCCTCTTTGAGGATAGTGTATATTGGGTTATTTATTTCTTCCCTCTGCGTAGATTGTAGATATGGGGTTTATTTTATTTACATCTCACCTCCGTGTGGGTAGTAGGTATGGGATTTGCATTCTTCCTCTTCCATGTGTAGATAGTATATTTGGGGTTTGTATTATCTCCCTTCTGTGTGGATAGTATATTTGGGGTTTGTTTTTTTCCTCTTCCCTGTGTGTGTGTGTGTGTATGTGTATGTGTATGTGTATGTGTGTGTGTGTGTGTATTCGCGTACGTTGTGTAGATCGTATATTTGGTTGTTTTTTCTTCTTCCTCCCGAGTGTAGATCGTATATTTGGGGTTTGTCCGCATTAGCGACGTTGTGTGGATAGTATATTTGGGAATTGTATGCGTTCGGGTACGTTTGTATGGAAAGTATATTTGGGGCTTGTATGCGTTCGCGTACTTTTGTATGGATAGTATATTTGGGGTTTGTATGCGTTCGCGTCCTTTTGTATGGATAGTATATTTGGGGTTTGTATGCGTTCGCGTACGTTTGGATGGATAGTATATTTTGGGGTTTGTATGCGTTTGCGTACGTTTGTGTGGATAGTATATTTGGGGTTTGTATGCGTTCGCGTGCGTTTGTGTGGATAGTTTATTTGGGGTTTGTATTATCTCCCTTCTGTGTTGATAGTATATTTGGGGTTTGCTTTTTCCTCTTCCCTCTGTGTGTGTGTGTGTGTGTGTGTGTGTGTGTGTGTGTGTTCGCGTACGTTGTGTAGATCGTATATTTGGTTGGTTTTTTTCTTCTTCCTCCCGAGTGTGGGTAGTATATTTGGTGTTTGTATGCGTTAGCGACGTTTTGTGGATAGTATATTTGGGGTTTTTATGCGTTAGCGACGTTGTGTGGATAGTATATTTGGGGTTTGTACGCGTTAGCTACGTTGTGTGGATAGTATATTTGGGGCTTGTACGCGTTAGCAACGTTTGTGTGGATAGTATATTTGGGGTTTTATGCGTTAGCGACGTTGTGTGGATAGTATATTTGGGGTTTGTATGCGTTCGCGTACGTTTGTATGGATAGTATGTTTGGTTTTGTTTTTTCCTCTTTCCTCTGTGTGTGTGTGTGTGTGCGTATGTCTGCGCGCGTACGTTGTGTGTGTGTGTGCGTGTATTGGTCTCTGTTTGTCCCTATAAAACTCATTTTATCCCTATCAGATACACTCTACCTACCTACCTACAGTAGCGCGTATTCAGGTCAGCCACTTGCAACACTGTTGCCGTTTATCCCCTAGTGTTCAGTACAGTGACATCACTGACGCTGGAAATTTTGAGACTATAAATATGGACTTGGGGATTTCCACAGGTTGTAGTTATACATATGTATTAGAGTTCATAAACAGGAACGTCACTCAAGCTGAGGCTATAAAAAGATAGTGGGATTTTCCGAAGGAATAACCTACAAGTTGGAGCTATAAATAGATAGTGGGATTTCATAGGAATTTCAGCTGATTATAGATACACAGGTTTTTATTCACGATCGTCACACAAGTTGATATTGTAAGTAGTTACTAATTTTATCCATTTTATAGTGTGTGTGTGTGTGTGCGCGCGCGCGCGTATGTCTGCGCGCGTACGTTGTGTGTGTGTGTTGGTCTCTGTTTGTTCCTATAAAACTCACTTTATCCCTATCAAATACACTCTACCTACCTACCTACAGTAGCGCGTATTCAGGTCAGCCACTTGCAACACTGTTGCCATTTATCCCCTAGTGTTCAGTACAGTGACGTCACTGACGCTGAAAATTTTGAGACTATAAATATGGACTTGGGGATTTCCACAGGTTGTAGCTATACATATGTATTAGAGTTCACAAACAGGAACGTCACTCAAGCTGAGGCTATAAAAAGATAGTGGGATTTTCCAAAGGAATAACCCACAAGTTGTAGTGTAAATAGATAGTGAGATTTCATAGGAATTTCAGCTGATTATAGCTATAAATAGATACATGGGTGTTTATCCACGATATAATATTAAGGATATATTAACATAAAACCAAAGGCCCTTTTCAGAGCCATTCATAGGTCTCGAAAAGATCTTGACTTTCATTGCCTACCCCTTTTTATTTTTTATTTTTAAAAAAAAAATAGAGACCCTTCCCTATTTCAAATTTCGTATGTTCCCTTTTCATAGACCCATCAGGTCGGGACCGTATTAAAATAGGGTCCCGACCCTGTTCCATTTTCCCTTGTCGCTCAACAGTCCCAAAATATATTCCCCATGTTAAATTCCCCTTGTCGCTCAACAGTCCCACGATTTATTCCCCATGTTAAATTCCCATTGTCGCCAGGGTACAAACTTTTTTCTCTAATGTTAAATTTTCCATTGTCGCCAGGGTACAACCCCCCTATTTTAACATTAAAGTCCCATTGTCGCTAGGGTATCCCCATTCACTACTTATGTCTATGTATACGTATGCCACCTGCACCAGCACTGAGCGAGCAGTTGATAGCTGTGTCTGGGTTTAAGTCCTCAAGCTCTGGTCCATTTCCAGAAATGTTCATTAGCATTTGTAAACTCTTTTGGTTTAAGGAATTCCTTAAAGACGTCTTGATTAAGTTCAGTAACTAAATCCTCGTTCACACTCAGAAATAGCTACCGCACACTCAGTATCCGTCTTACGTTTAATCCCTCCATTTTCAAACAAATTTACCTTCGCCGAATCGCCGTTATTACCTTACTTAATAATTTAGCAAACTCATTTTATCCACAGAGTAACTATCAGCTTGCTTGACAACTATTTCTAAAGTGATCATAACATCAATTTTCTCTTTTAAATACGAACTGAAACAACTCATTAATTAGCGTAATTGTTTCGCTTCAAACACAATATCGCACGTGGAAGTTAATCATCTGTATAATCAATTTTAATTAAAGAATCATTACTGTCATTTAATCAGTTCATAAAGGAAACCAACACTGATGTCGGTAAAGTACCTTTCATTAATTTAATTACACTGACTCGCTGGATTAAAATCATAGTGAGCCGCTTGTTATGATCTAGATTGAGTAAACTCATTGCAACAAAACCGCTTACAACACTGCTAATTGATCATACTGGCTTTCTTTTGTTTGACGTGTTTTGATTTGGGGGCGCTCACCAGATAAAATGTACTTTTGAGAGAGTGACGTATGTAAGATGAAGGAGTTCGCATTTAAAACATGCACAGTGGAGAGAATGTTGGCATACCTCTATGCTACATTAATGTAATGTGGATGATATTTCTTTTGGATATTGTACTTTTGGAAATTTTACATGATTTAAGCACATTGCTAACTAAAATGACTGCTTCCTTGTGTTAAAAAATCAGCCTAAAGTACACTATGCATAGCAGCTATTAAAATAGGGAAAATGAATTTTGCCAGACTAGACAATACCAGCTTCTGAAAGTGCAATGAATGAATTACCAAATATATAAAATGCATAAATAGTTATCGGCTCTTTTTTATACAATTTACCTCTGAAGTTCAGGAAGTGAAAATGACCAAGTAGAGCTAGCACTTTTTTGAAAGATGCACATCTGAAGTAAGGCCAAGCTGTATACTCTATTACCCATAGTACACCCATCAATCATACACTAAAACAAAGGGAATTAAAGGTTCTTTGCATATACCTAAGATATATAAGGTCTCTTTTTAAATAGCCAGTATAACCAGTGAGGAAAGCCGGGGAAATTCTTTTTCTTTAAAAATCTAACTATGCAAAATACGAATTTGTAGAGCGCCACCTTTGCCGATAATTTGGTCGCTTAGCCCAATATGCAGTCAAGCGGTTAAAGGATGTAAATGTATACACTAAGAAGGGTAGAATCAAGTATTCAGTACGCCCAGAAGGCATGATTGGCCAAATAAAGGCAGATATAGTGATTAAAGCACGAAAATAAGGACTAGCCCGACTTTTTTTTAAAACGCACTTGTCCGGGACTAGCGACTTGGAAAATTTTACTTGTCCGACTTCAAAAATGACTAGTCCGGGACGTCGGGCTATGGGATTTACTCAGCCCTGATTGTGCTCTTAGCAAACAAGCAAAATCGTACCAGGTGTATTATTAGTAACGGTGTAGTCTTGTTGCAGCCCGTGAAATTGATTTTGGACAGCTCTGGCAATGTTGCTTGTGATACTGATAAAGAAATTAGTAACCGGCCGTTTTTACTTTCTGCGGGTAATAATAAAATCGTTGTTTTTGTAAGCGTTTTCACATGCAATGACCGTAAAACATTAACAAAAAATGCCAGGTGTCAGGTAGGCCATAAAACCCGGGTTTTTAAGGCTTTTTAGGGTTAAAAAGAAGGGTTCCTTGGATGGAAACTGATGGACATGTGCTCATAACCTCCTTTATATATACTACTGTAGGAACTTTGTTTGAACGTACCAAAACTTATCAGTATGTTGATACGATATCTCCAGGCTCAGAAAAGAAAAAATAATAATTGTTAAGGTCGCTGTCAAAAAGGTTGGGAAGCATTTACTTAAATGTAATCCCAGTGTTATAATGTGCAGAAAAATGTTGAAAACGAACTGACTGGACGTTACATCAAGTTAATTTTCCTTAGTTCTCACGATATAGGCATTTATTTATAAATGATCATTTGTAAAAATATGTTATTTCTCACTTTTAATTAATGTTACTCTTTTGCTTTATTCTTTATACTGTCGATTGTACTCTTCGTAATACACATAAATAATAAAGATATCAATCAGTCTAATTAAATCACTTAAACAGTACAGCATGGAAGTTAGTCATACAATTCTACATTGTAAAACATCGAGGATATGTATGTTTTGGGGGTCGTCAGCTCGAAACATAATTTGCACTATGTACGAAAATTATTACAAATTCTTGAAAGCTGCTCCCCTCCTTTTTTCAGAAAAAAATTATCCCCCAACAAACGGAATATTTCTATGAAGAAATGCAAGTATTCTTTACCGTTAAATGGTAAAAGTATACCACGGAAACACGTAAACTCAGGGGGCTTCGCTTCATATGCCTTAGCCGTGGGTGGTGGGTGACCCTAAACGATAATTCTGGATCCATCACTGCATGCGTAGTACAGTTATTTTATCTCAGAAACGTAGGCACTATATTCTGTTTCAGGTTAACTGGTTTGGGGCTTTGGAAATGTGTCGCCTTTATGTTCGACCGATGAATAACATCTTCGATAAACACCGTCGATGACGAAATCGTCAGTTGGTGACTCCTCCCCTCCTACGCAAGATAGATCCAGCCATTATTTGCCAGGAAAATTCAGTCCTATCTTTTCGCAAAGAAAACCTTCATGCACAATGGAGATGAAAATAATCTGCCGATATTTGGTCTCAAAATTAATCAACTTTTTCAAAGAAACGCCCATATTCTTTCGGCAATATATATTTATTTGTTTAGCTTGTTCTTTATGACTTTCTCTCCCTCAAATAAAATAGTATATACCTTGTTATTCCAACCAATGAGAATTGATCGGCTGACATTGTTGACATAACTTGTATTTGGGTCGCTATTTAGTGCTATACAATCTAAGTTGCCAAAGGCTCTTGTTTTACGGTTTCTGGTTCTAAAGCAAGGGTTAAATACTAATCATTCATTTGTTAAATCATATCATTGTACAGCGAAAATAAGGATGATTTGGTGTGTATGGTTAGTGCTGCTGTCGTTCGCTAAAGGTATGTATCTTTAAATTACAATGTTCTGTATTTTCGTAGGTCACTCCACTGAAAGGGGTGCTATAATATAAATATTGTCACACGTTATTTTGCATCAGCGTACGTAGAGTTTGCAAGCTTGTTTATTAAACAAGAGGCGGGGTAGGAATTGGGATGCCGACTTACAGTCCCCATAACCCACTTGGGTACGATTCAAAACCCATGCGTGTTTAAAGTGTTGTTTTGGATGGGTGGGTGGGCGACTAGGATTTTTAACGTATCTTTATCGCAAGGATGTCTGCAGTGTGGCAGTTTAATGTGATGTCTATCACGGGGGCATCATGCCACATACGTATAGCATCATGTCTCACTCAGGTACTTGATCCTTACACCAGGCCGAGTCGACCGCTCCGGTGGCGTAGTGGTTAGATTGTCCGCCTCGGATACGGAAGGTCGTGGGTTCGATCCCCGGCCGAGTCATTCCAGAGACTTACAAAAATGGTACTAACAGTTCCATCACCTGGCGTTCATCATTAAGAGGCTAGTATTAGGACTGGTCGGTCTGGTGTCAGGATAATGTGACTGGGTGGGATATCATGCTAGGTGTCTGCGACGTAATGTCCAGTGCTAGGCATCACTATAAAATGTCACACTGCAGATATCGTAGCGATATGACTGAAAAATTGTTAAAGCAACGTTACAAATCCAAATCACACACACACCAGGTGACCAGTCATAACACTAACATGCAGAGCAGCTGCCACTACCTTTTCTTTAAAAATAAGTCTTTGGTATGACTTGGCTGGGTTTCAAATCTGCGACCTCTAACTGTTGTCTTGGAACAACCATTGCAGACTGCCCTCTTTGGCTCTTCTCAGCATGAAATTTACATAGAAATGTTATTGATCTGTCTTTTAAACAAAATTTGAACGTTAATCAGAAAATTTCAGCGCACATAAACGTTATGATGAATTACGTTTGGTGTCAACGTTCCACGACAAAAAATGGTATACATTGGTCATACAACATAAGATGTATCTCATGATATTTTTTTGGGGTCCTACACCAAAAGATAAACAACATGTGATAGTCTTATATTGTAGGACTAAACATTAGGCCTACCCTTGGCTCGTTTGTCGCACCTTATTGAGTTTTGCGTTTAAGTAATACAAAGTACAGTGGTGGGACATCCATATTCATGATGAATGCAACACAATTCTAGCTACAATGGCAATGACATACGCACACAAAAATCGAATAATGAGCCTGTGAAATGGACATGAGTTTTGGTTGTGTTTCAGTTGTTGCCAGTAACTTCCCATGGGGTGGTGGTTCTTCCTGGTGTTTTCCTGGTTCTTCTTCCACCAAATGCATTGGTTGCTATGTATAGCCTATCGTGCGCAGGTGTTAAACCCACAAAACCAAACCATAAAAGAAAATGCAATCTCATGTTTTGTTTGAAACACCTAACATAAGATCACTTGTTAACTTTTGCCAGCAACCTGTTGAAGCTTTCCTTGTCTGAATGATTTATGTGGTCTGATTTATGTTGTATATTATATCACATTTTTTGGAAATTTTTGATGATAAATAGATAGGGACATCATCCCATCAGATTTAAAGATAAACCAGTAAAGTCAGACCAGGTTCATTATTGCATGCCATGGATGATTATCCACTACACTCCTGTTTTCCATGGCAGCCAATTACCACAATAAAAAGCCCATGCTTTCTTACAAACCCATGCTGTCCAAGCTGAGATTTGAACACACGTCATTGGATATAAGATGTCTGTGATCTATAAACGTGAATGTTGCACTGTGCCATATACTGGTTTATCCACCTGAGACCCCTTCCATTTGATCTGTTTATTGTGGTAATTGAGTATCTGACAAGACCCTGCACGTCACAGAGTACAGTGGATACCCGAAGGAAAAATAGACAAGTGGTTTTTACATGCATGAAGTAAATAAGAATGCTGATTATCAGAATCAGAACACGTGTGAAACTAGCCTGGTACAAATGCATTAATTTCAGTACTGATGATATCAAATGATGTAGTGTATTGGTGCCAAAACTTAATCAGTTGGTGAAGGTTATGTTTGACAACTTGGCGCTTGCTGTTGATAAACATTTACTGTATTATGTGGTGACAATGTGAAAAATGTGGCAGTATTTTGTTGAGGTATTTGAAACATCCGAAATTAAATTTTGACAAAAAGATTGCAGTGAAATTTCATCAAAAAATGAGAGTTTAAAATTGCATTGAAATACTTGGCATATGAATATGAATGGCTGAAATATGAACCAGAAAATAATTTGTGCACTTTCGGAGAAATACAAAAGTGTGCAGTATTTTAACCTTCTACGAGAATCAGTTAAATGTCAGCAGGGTCAGTACAAATGTTATTTTGGTTATCTTATTGATCAGTAAAAAGAAAAACCCAGGACCCATATTTACCAATATTTTCACTTAGCCGACTGTCAGAAGTTTAGAATGTCAGTACTGAAATATTGTCCTTATTTTTCTGCAGAAGTCAATCATTCGTACAACAATTAGCATTCGTTTCAGTAACTGTCTTATTGCTATCTTTATAATACCCTGTTGAAGATATAACTTCAAAGTTTGTGCTTGTGTCAACTGCATTTAAAGCACTGTAGCTTTCCTATGGCAACATGTATGGATCACGTGGCCTTTTTTACCATGTTATTGATAGTTTTTCTCACACTTTGAATATTTTTAAATACTTGTCTGATCAGTTCCTTAATTCCACTCGGACATACTTCATCATGGGTAATATGCATGGAGAATAATGGATTATGTATTTCCATGAGGAAGAAAAAAAATGAATGGTATTGAGGAATGTGCTGAATGTAGAAACATTTTACAGACATTACCATGATGTTATTGAGTGTATATACATCAGCATCAGTTCTTGGACCTGATACTATTATGGTGGGGTGTGTGTCATTTGGATTTTTATTGTAGTTTTAACAATTTTCCAGTCATATCTTTGCATTGTGGCAGTTTATAGTGATGTCTACCACTGGGGCATCATGCCGCAGACATGTAGCATCCTGTTCCACCCAGTCACATTGTCTTAACACCAGGCTGACCAGTCCTAACACTAACCACTTAATGTTAAGTGCCAAGCGAAGCAGCCATTAGTACCAATATTATAAGTCTTTGGTATGACTTGGCCGGAGTTTGAACCCGCGACCTCCTGCATCTGAGGTGGATGCTTCAGCCATTTAGGCCATTTGAGTGGTTCTTGAGGATAGGAAGTTGTAACTGCCCGTAAGAGCAGTTTATTATCCTAATAGGAGTTAGTAGTGTCCTTCATTGACATCTTTATGGTTACATCCATCTTGAATATTTTTCTTGCTGTATGTATGAAGGTCAATTTCATCAAGAAGACTCTGAGTCTTATTTTGCTAAGTCCGGTGTCAGACTCACAATCCATGGGTCATGGGTTTGATGCCCATCCAGGTCAGCATTGGTCACCTATGACAGTAAGTCCTTGGGACAAGCCATTTCCATTGCATGATTTTGCCAGACCAAGTGTTGAAAATGCCATTTTATACCTTTAGCTGTTGATTGTAGCATCTCTCAAGGCCCTGTCATCTGTCTTAAGGAGCCACTGGGACTCCATACCTTTAACAAAGAATGATTAAATATTTTTGAGTCTTGTTTCCTCTCCTAGCATTGAACTTTGATCAGTGTCATTTAGGAATCATTGATCCTGCTGTTAATGTGGTTTACTCTCAGGTTTGTGTGTTCTTCATTTAGATGAGCATTCAGACTACTGTTTAACATGATCCAACATGCTCAACCTATTTTGGGCTGCAATACATGTACATGTACTTTCCTCTCTTTTAGCAGGTAGTGATATTTGACTGAACTTTCTACACTGTTTGATGCATGTATATAGTGGTCGGATGTTATTTGTGTTTCAGCTGCTTTGCTTGTGTGGTAGTCGTTGTATTGGCAGATATTGGTGTCCGTGTGAATTTGTCTTTGTGCTTTTAATTGTGCCTGTACACTTGCTTGTTATACATGCTTGAAGCTCATTCAACCTATTGCTGAATGTGAGTGAAAAACATGTTGATATCCTTGGGCAGCTGACCAATACTGCAGAATGAGTAGAAAAGGTATTAGCTATGACAAATACAAAATTCAGCTTTAAAAAAAATGTTTCTGTTGGTTTTAATGTCACTTTTAACATTATTGTCAATATCATGCAAAAGAAATGGGATCTAAGTGTCTTTCTCAAAATTACAGAGAAAGCAAACTTGTGCTGGCCTGGGTGGATATCAAACAGCTTCTGTGTAGAGAGAACCATGCGAGTGTTATTTATATTTGATTTAATTTATTTAATTGTCTATTTTTGTAAGTTTAAAAAAATATTATCATTAATTTCATTACATGTCAATGTAATGTAATTTTGTTTGCTAGAAATTTGATATTTTCCAGAAAATTCAGTTTGACCTGAATCTTTTTATAAACACCTAATAATAGAAACACCGTTTCTATTTTTTACTTAGTGCCCGACCTTGATTCAGAAATCGTTGAGACAAATAAACAACTTCTTATTTTTATTTTATTCTGGAGTAAAATGATTGATTTTTATCAAGGTCATGCTAGGAGTACATGATATTTTTATATGTAAACAGCCTCTATTTCACAATTCTGTGTTTTCCGAAATTGCGCAGTAGTCAGGTTTTATATTGATGTCTGTAGAGATGTTTCTCAGTTGGGCATTATTCATTACACTGGAAAGTCTGTTTTGGCAGTTTGGAGCTATATGTTAATTTTTATTCAAATTATTTGGATTCTATAAGAGTAATTCATTTTCTTGGAAATATTTGAGTGCTCATAAAGAATTCTTGGACAAAGACATTTATTTAAATTTTAGTCGGAATTCAAGCACCAGAATATTGTTTTCTTTAGTTCAGAAAGGACTGTACACATCAGCTCTATACTGATTACAGTATATGTCATCACCTTCTGTGTTGGATTTTTCGTCGGGACTCAAACTTGAATTCATTAGAACATTTCATTACTAGGACTTCTAAAATTTATTTCGTTGATTATTTTTGGATTTGATTCTCAAAACCGTACATTCTTATTTTTTTCATTTTTACTGTGTTTTTCCAAGGAAATAAATTATTTGTTAAATTTTTCAAAGCTTGTTGTTTTCACTCTTTTTTCAGCTACTGTTTATTAGAGCCTAAACATGTAACATAAGACAAGCCACTGCTTTTTCTGGATCTAACTGTGTTTGAAACTTGCCTTCAGTTCAACACCAAAGAGTCAGGTGCTAATTTCAGCCATGAATGTTCTAAACTCAAGACTGTAATACGTCTGAAATTCCATCCATAAAACATTGTCTCTTTTTTTCTGTTACGACTGGGATAAGCTCTCACAAGATATGTTTTACTAACATCTATCTTTCATCATTAACCGACCAGACAAACCCATACATACTCTGTTTTATCATCACCCATTTCTAGACAGATTCCCATTTTTCATTATCATTAGTACTGGATTCCTGTAAGCCATTGCATAGTTTCACAGTCATTGAGATCCCACCAAAGCTTTCCACGGACATGCACAGGCAGTATGTCTAGTTCTATTTTCAATTTTTTCATCAGTACATGTACATCATATGTAAAAAAAGGAAAGAATGTCATGATAATCCTATGGATGCTTTACTGAAACTAAATACTGTACATCTAATATAGACATGTCTTACAAACTGAATGCTGACACATCAAGATGTAGAAGTACAGTAAATGAAATAATTGTAAGCTGACTGGTATATGACATGCATTCTGATACAGTAAGTCAAACTAGTGGATAGGGGAAAGGTTGAATTTCTTATTATTTTGATAAAAATGGGATCAATTAAATGATTGTAAACTGTGTAGAAATGTTTGCTAAATGTTGCAGCTTTACATACTTGCTTTATTTGTTGACCTGAGTATAATATCTAGCTATGAAAACGTAATTATCATCTGACCCTTTTTAAAAATATTTTTATATTTAATTTGACTTTAAAGGCTTTACTCTAACTAGGACCATTAAATCCATATGTAAGTTGGCTGTTTGGTTTTAATAGTCCACCATTGTCTTTAGTGTGCCCTACACATTGAAGTCAGTCAACAAAACAATGCAGAAACCTGTGTTTGTTGGTGATTTGAAACATGTTTATTACTAGGTGTTTTAATCTCCATTTCTCCAAATATACACAATTTCACCTAATCCTTTTACAATCACTTGGACTCTTTTTAATAACCCGGACATTACAGGATTGATAGTTGCTTTGCAGAAACAGAGTGATCAAAGAACAAGTTCACCAGAAACTTGCTGAGAATGCAGCTATTGGAATTTTAATCAGATCAAAATTAAGACCATACCTCCTTTATTTGTGTCTGAATCATGTATCTGTTTAATAATAACAAAAGTTTGTTAAAAGACAGTATATATTTTATTGTACTGGTCTTATTAATCAAACATTAGGATTCATCATTGTTTATTTTTTATTGCTCTGACCAAATAAAATATGAAATTTAAAAAATATTTAGATAAACACATCATGCCTCTTGTTTGCTTATTTATCCAAAAAACCTTTCCAACCCAAAAATATTTATAAAAAGTGATATAAACAATGATGTTATTCATTAATTTTAAAACCAGTATTATAACAACTGGTCCCTTGATGACATCAACCTTGTAACTATGTCCAAAATCAATAACAAAAAGAGTTGACCATTCCCAGGTTGGTTAATAATGTCAAATAAAGACGTCCTCATTTTAATGTTGTCTCTCTGAGCCATATGGTTTAGCACATTGTGTTACAGTGAAGGGTCTTCTAATGAGGGACTGATGTACTTTCAGTTTTAAGCATGTTGCAGCAAACCAGACCAGCTACTTATTCCGATTTACTTGAAATCATCCCATATTTTTGTATAGAAGTCCAAATATTCAGATTTTCTTATCCCCCCCCCCCAATTTTTTTCTTTCTTTCTCCAATTTTAAAAATGGCCCCAAAATTACATTTTGATTCATACTGGCTGTACCTCCTTTAATGAGAGCAAAGTGATGCTGAAATTCTGCATGGAGTACACCACATTTCTAGCATGAAAATCAGTCATTTTTTCATTTTCATCTTTTTTATGCTGCTGGCTAGCATGTTAATTGAATTAACACTAAATATCGGCATAAAAGATCAAAATTGAAATGGTGCGGCTGTAGCATGTTTCTTACATTAAGTAAATAACAAGCGACAGTGGAGATGTCAGTTCCTTTATAAAATTTATTGTAGATATATGGTCATAAACACTGATCCTGATTTTTTTCCCTCCAAATCCTGACTTTTTTTTACTTCGTTATCCCGATTTTCATTCTACTCAAAGTGATGGGTCTGTGCAAATTATCCTGGCATGGGTTTCTTTTAACCCAAGTCACTTGCTTTTATTAGTAATACTTCTGCCTTTTTGACCTGTGTATGTCAGGTGATTATTATCAAGTCCACTTGAAACCCTTGTTGAGAACTGTGACATCAGGTTTCCAATTTTAAAATCTAATGCAAAGTTGTCTTGCTTTTTTTTACTACTTAGTTTCAGTTCATTACCTTAACAACTTTATAATTTCTTTCAGGAGAGGAATATGAGAATTGCCCGCAGGTGGTTCGGGATGGTCGACATTATTTTAAAACTTTTAACAGGACGTGTTATATGTTTGTTAATGAAGAAAAATATTGGGATGATGCTAGAGACTACTGTTGGAGCCAGGGAGGAGAGCTTGTAAAGGTCCAAAACATGGAAACCATGACGTTTTTGATAAATGTCCTTAACTCACATGAGCTAGGATGGGATTCTAATGGAGTCTGGAATGGAGCCAGTGATTTAAGGAATAGAGGATGGGAATGGACAACAGGTAATCAACATACATTAGTTGAAGAGCAGTAATAATATAATTTTTAAATAATTAACAATATTTAAAGAAACGGGTCGGATATCAATATTGGCACTTGTATAATGAATGTTGTACTCGCAAGTGTTTGGATGCCTGCTATCTATTGCACATTACAGGGTTTCTTTTTGACCCTTCAAATTGTGAATCTTGGAAATATGTGAAAATCTGCATTGTACTTCCCAATATTCAGCTCACAAGCTGAAGAGGACAAGCTAGGTTGTGTTTTGGCCCTGCAGCTGGCATGTGTCATCCATTAACAATTGGTCTTGTCAACTCATCAAAAACCACTGAACCAGTTTTTACCAAACTTAGCAAATGCATCCTGGCATGAAGCCCTTTCATTATTAGCATACCTTTAGGTCATAGTTAACTGTTTTTGGAATGGGTTTCATATTACCAATACCCAGAGAGGACCAAGAGGGCTAAGTTAGCTAGCAAGATAGATCGATCCAGAGAGACACACACACACACACACATTATAATACAGTTGTTCCTGATATTATGGCAGGATTTTATGGTACTCTGTATACATACAGTACATGTACTGATACAACAGGAATCCTAAACATGGTGATTGGGATGTATCTTGATGAATACATCACCATCATCACAGACAATGGGCACCGTGTTTCATGCTTACTATGGTTAAATTTTATGTTTACAGTTTTTTCTGTGAGATAGCTTGCCAGTAGCTTCTCGTGGGTCAGTGGTTCTTTCTGGTTTTTTTCTGGGTTCTTCCTCCACCAATAATACTGGCCGCCATGTATAGCCTATCGTGTGCTGAAAAATGGCGTTAAACCCCACAACAACAACAACAACGATTTTTTCTTAATTAATGTTAAGGTTAGAACTATTAATAAACTAGATGATACCATTCATCTATATTAGTACTGCACCCATATAATAAAAGATCTTTCTCTAGCTGTTTCATGTTTTACTGGCTTTAGTAGTTGCCATTTTTCTGTCAAGCTCATGACTACACTTTTTTCTGCATTATATATATATATATATATATATATATATATATATATATATATATATATCACCTCTAGATGCGATGAGCTCTACTCCCAGATTGTAAAAGTAGGTCATTATAGCCTATATTTTAGACTTCACTGACACGGTTAAGTTTTGTATTTGATACTAAAATCATGCAACTGGCATCACCAGTAGTACACCTGTATTGCAAAGAGGTTCATGTGACCTATATTTAATGCCTCAGGGACTTTGTTGAAATTGCGTTTACTGTAAAGTTATTGGGATACATTTCTGTTAGTACTACATCCTTACAAACAGGGAATGTCACCATGACCTACCTTTTAGAATTTGCAAGTGAAAATTGTAATTTGTCACCCTCTGTCATTCTATTCTGCAACTAAAAAAATGACATCATTTTTCTAATTACAGTTATATAACATGTTTTACACTAAAAATATTTGGCAGGTGCAATTTACTGCACATCATAATTCCTTTTTGGTTGTGTGATTTCTAGTACCTACTCTAGGTCTTTGTCTTTACATGTGATTAGCATGACTTAATCCTGTTAAATGGTCAGTCTCAGTCTTATACATGACCTGTGCAATCAACCTTGGCTAATGAAACATATGGAAAAATGAAAAATTGATACCAATATTGAAAATTTAGTCAGCAGTAAACTAAGTGTGAGCCAAACTGACTGAAATGCAGATATGACCAAGGCTAACTTAAATGATAGAAAATATCATCAGGAGAAACTGAAGTTAAACACTTATCAAGATGGTGGCTACGAAAACAAAGAACTTGTACAGGGTCAAAAACTTTAGTGCAAAAATGCAAGAAATGGTCATCATGCATTGAGCTTCCAAGTTAAACTCTGAAAGGAAATACATGTACCACGTTGATATATCATGCTAAACACAAGCAAAATGTGGAATGTTCTTCAACACTTACTGCATTGCCCTAGCTTGGTCAGTAAAGCTATTATACAGAGGAGAATCATGCTGCATGCTCAGTTACTACACAACTGCTTATTAATGTACATTGCTACTGAAGTACATGCTTGTTCAGGCCCATATTTTGCTTGATTCAGAATGGAAGGCAAAGGACATTACTGTATATACTCACTTATAAGTTGTGTGAAACATCAACTGTTATGTAAACCAGGTGAGTCTTATCAGGTCCATTTGGACCATATACATCTGGCAATACAATCATTTATATCACAGTATGCTGCAATATAATTTCAGATGGCAATATTCACATTGCTATACATGTATATATTATTCAAATACTTTTATAGAGCAAAATAACTTATGAGATATGCTTGTCCTTTATTCATCCAAGTTGTTATCTCTACACCTCCTGAACTACTTGTAGGGAACTTTATCCCAGGGTTTAGTTGGTTCAAAATGGTGATGTTTCAACGACATCCAATTTGGCCACTACAAATGCCAGCTTGAAAATCTTGTTCTGTTACTTCTGAACAAATAGATTGATATGGGATTTTTATGGTAAGACTAATTATGATGTCTAATTGGTCCCAAATGAAAATGGTGTGTTAATCTGGACATAGAACACAATTAATTTTACTTTATGTTCTCTGCATTTGTTTCTCAATACTGACCTATCCTTTGTGTGACAATCAATACAAATCATATGTTAATCTAAAATACCTTCAAAGATGACTTCACGGTGAAGTTCTTGTCAAAGGTTGACCTGCATTTTTTTTTAGAGGCTGGACTGTCAACAGAGCAGCATGTAAACAGAACACAGATTTCACTTCCGGATCATCACCAGGGCATATTACTCACTGTGCACTGTTGCCGAAATACACACGGAACACCACACCCTGAACTCATATTCTCATATTCTCAAGAATAAACAATTACCCTTAAATCCCTACCAAAAATGCATTAATATAACTCTTCTATCACCACCAAGATGAGAGAGGAAAAAATGTTCTAAAAATAGACTAGAACTACATTTGGGTACTGAACAGGAAGTACTAATTGTGACCTGATTCCATCTGACATCCAGTATGGCAGCCATCATGAAAATCTTGTCTCTACTCCTCCTGAACAGAACGTCAGATTAACATAAGTTTTCTCCACAAGACTTCTTATGATGTCTAGCTGGTCTTGAATGAAAATGGTGACAATCAGACAGTGACTTCTTAAAATATACACCAAACAGAATTAGTTGCAATGTATTGTCTGAGTAATGTCTATCTTGGACATCGAGATGTAGTTCAGAGGTGTTATGCCAAATATAAATATTGTACCTGAACTTTCATATAGTATCTTGTTTGATCTTGAATCTAAACAAAAATGGGCAAAGCATCACTATTTTGAAATGTAGGATATGACATGTACATTATACATTGAAACTTAGTTTCTCACCTTGTGCGGGATGGAAAATCAGGATGCAGGTTATACACACAGAAAGCAGTACATCCACTTTGACTTTGACCAGATTTGACAATGAATCCTGGTATGAATGCCCTCCAGTTTTTGCACAAATAATGCTGATTCACTGCTAATTGTAGCCATTATTGATACAAACAGAAAGACCTTTTAAATGTTAATATCCCGGGTCAATTCTTCCACAAAAATCGCAAATTATTTTTTGAAATCCTGTCTTTATTTCTTCATTAAATCCCTCATATATTTAGTATCTCCCACACCCCACCCTCAATTTTTTGTTTGTGTGCAATGGATGTAGGAATATCATCCCATAAATTTCAGTTCTAAAATAGACACTGAATTCCTCAAAAGGTGGTCAGCAGAATTTGATGAACTTTTAAAGAAGCTTCCTGGCATAAGGCCTTTCAAGGGTACAGAAAGCTTCCTTGCATAAGGCCTTACAAGATTACAGACATGTGTACTAACTATTGGTATAAAAAAAGGCTTGAGAATTTAGATTAGGTGGTGGGGCATGGGGTGTTAAATTTTATCAAGCAGGACTACTACAGCTTGAATTTTTATTTTACAGGAGAGAAACTCTCTTGGGGTTTCTGGGATAGAGGTCAGCCAAGCAAAACCCTTTTCATTATTTCATTGGAGAACTGTGCACTTATGAGACGGAATTATGGTTGGCGATGGCATGACTACCATTGTCATTTTCTGAAATACCACTACAATTTTATTTGTCAGTTTCGTAAGTATCAACAGTTTCTCAAATAATTATGTATTACCCTACCTATGTCTTAATTATTGTCATGTACATATCTTTTTTATTGACTTTTGAAAACAGTCTGAAAAGTTTCATTCTTACAGCTCACAAGCATCAGAGTAAAACATTAAATGTACATGTTCATTCACTTGTTACACCTGTCATTGTTGTGTTGCTTGGGAACCATGGGAATACGACTTTTTTAAATCCTTTGTAAAGCCTTTCCCAGGTTTTGAAACATTTCCAGAGCTGATATACTATGGTTATTTGACGAATAATTATAACTGATGATGGTCTTGAAGGTAGTTTCAACAATTGTTTGTGTGTAGGAGTCATTCTCTCCACTTATATCACCACTTGATAATGACTGGAATCTGCCCTAGGTAGGATAGTTGTGTATGGATCATGAGCGTTACTAATTGTATTCTCCACTGCATCATTACCTGATTCCCTTGGCATTGGATCAAGACTGTATTGTACAGGCCCAAATGACTGTTCTAAAATTTAATTGAATCCTCACCCCCACTCATTTTGTGTGAGTAAAATCTATTCTATTGAATCACATCTTAAGAGATTTTTAGGACTTGTTGTACTGCATATGCAGTTTTCTGATTCTTCATGAATCTTATTAAGGATGGAGAGAGCATGAAGAAGATTAAGGAAATAGCCATCCAAAATGACACCTGGCAACCTTGTGGTGTTTGAATGTGAAGAATTGCCTCCTACCCATATCCCAGGCCTGTACTCAAGTTTTTCATGTAAAAAAAAACTGACATGACAAAACACAACTTTTCCATGTAATCAACATGGAGATTGGCGTACAGAGAAATGTCATGGAAAGTATACATGCTGACTTGTACAAGTAATTGGAACATGGAAAGCTAGGTGGAAATAAGATGGAGACTTGCAGCATAAGAGTATCATCATGAACCATATGTACTCACTTGCATGTCACATCCAACTGCAAACTGCACAAACCCAGATCTGCCATCACATAAATGCAGATCTGGGTCTGTGCAGTTTGTTAGCAGTGATCAGTAGAACAAACAACATAGATCCTGATCATCATGTGCATAATGCTACAGAAAATCAGGATCATTGTTATTTGCAGTTGGACTTGATTTTTATAAGCGAGTATCTGTGGCACATCACATGGAAATAGTAAGGAAAAATTGGACTTTGAATGCACACTCTTGACATTGAAACTGTGGTTTTCAAAAAATCCATTCATAGAAAGTTGAGTTTAGAAAAGAAACTTTTATAATTGGTACTTTCTTGATGTTTTTTTTAAAAAAATCCATCATTGTGATACAGCTGACAAGTTGTTAATTTAATAAAAAGCATATACTTATTGTGATCAATAGTTAGACCTTATTATGTTGTTTTCATCAACAATCTTCCCTGACAGATTGGAAATAATCATCAACTGATCCACTGTTATATACTAACTTGTTGGTAGAGTCAAACTGCAAACAACAAAGGTCCTGATCTGCTTATTATGATGCTCCTGTCTGTGTTGTTTATTCTACTGATTACTCTTATCAAACTGCATAGATTCAGATCTGGCACATTATGTGATGGCAGATCTGGGTCTTTGCAGTTTGCAGATGGGCTCTACTTATAAGCAGGGGCCACGAGTGGTCTAAAGCGCTCTCCGTTAAGGATCACTGCCATCTCACCTCTGTCTACGTCTGTTCGACTCTCAAATTTGGCTGATGTGGGTATGTGAGAAAGCTTGCCAGTAGTTTCTCATGGGTTGGTGGTTCTTTCCGGTGTTTTCCTGGGTTCTTCCTCCACCATTAATACTGGCCGCCATGTATAGCCTATTGTGTGCTGAAAAATGGCTTTTAACCCTACAGCAACGACAACAACAACAACTTATAAGCAAGCATATACAGTATATGCTGATGATATTCCTATCACTGATGAACACTGCTTCAAAACTGAATTAGAAATAATATTCAGATGAGGTTAAGGAGGCTTGAAAATGTGTTATAAGAAATTTTATGATTGTAAATACAGATTAAATCAAATTTTTAATTAATAACAAAAGAGCAAAGATAAAGACATGTGACTTGAGCTTTTTCTACAATAATAAAAGACTGAAAATGGTTTCTTAGGACAAATTGTTGGTATTCTTGTTGATCATTATTTGCTCTATTCTGATTGTACAAGAGTCAATACAATTAAAATCCTATCTTTAGCTATTACAAAAAATTAAGTGTTTTATTCCAAAATAATACGATGTCACGTTTTACAAGAGTTACATTTAGCCTAATTTTGACTACTGTAATATAATATAGGGAAATATGTCTGTTGTATTATTATGAAAATATTTCAGTGTCATAATAAGCCTTTCAAATGATACTTGATTGGCAAGCAGGAAGCATAATAAAGGCAGTGGGCACTTTAAAAATCTTACATTTTCAAGAATGATTTGACCTTCAAAAGCCAAAATGTTGTATAAAGTTTCTGGCAAGGCCAATCCATTTTGCATGAGAAATACTTTTTTAATAAAGACAAACTAGCAACACCCACAACCTTAAAACCAGTGACATTCAGAGGCCAAATTCCAAAATCCAAAGAAAGAATCATTTGAAAACAGTTTCGGTGCTTTGGAACAATTTATGGAATAAGATCCCAAAAGAAATTAAAGAATTGTCTAGCTTATCAGCTTTCACCATAGATATATTGAATGGATGAAATCTAAGTCTTTAATTAATACCACAAGGCCTAGCCTCATCCTCCAGCTACTTTGTTGTATATGTCGGTATGTGCTACGCATGAGTAACTTTGACTAGTTAACACTGATAGTAATTTCATCTGTTAGTGTCTATACAATTTACACCCATTTATGTGTACAGTGTGTATATGAATGTATGTCTATACACATGCATGTGTAAGATGGGTATTGACTGATTGTGCTTTGTATATATCTGTATCTCTTGGAGGGCCTTAGGGTAAATTAGTTTTATTATGTAGCTGGTTTTACCCTCATTATTAAGTTATTAAGTTATTATTATTATTATTATTTATATTATTATTGTGGTTGTTGTTGTTGCTCCCATTTGTATACAGAATGCTTGCTACCAGTGGTGGTGGATCTGAAACCGACATCCACTTTTGGTGCTACTTATGTCAGTATTTTATAATAGTGTAGGCCAGGACCATTTTGCAGCACACTTAAGGGTCTGTGGTGTCAGAATGAAAGCTAGCTCCAGGATCAGTACTGCACAACCACATCATGACCTTGAGTTAGTTATACACACATACATGCAGGCAAGCACACACGCATGAAAGCATGCACGCATTCATGCATGCACACACACACACACACACATACATACATACATTTCACAGTGCTTTTAGCAGATGTTTGAAATCTGTGAGTCTCACTTCATACACTTGCCACAGAGTGAAGCATATTTAGTTGTGATGTATTCCCATAGTTATTCTGCTTGTTACCAGTTTTGTTTCCATAAAATTTTGGAGTTCTCCACCATCTGTGGTTGCCAAACTTATTTGTGATGGCTTTAACATGGGGTAAGAAAGAACCCTATTGAGTTTGGATAAAGGTCATAGGCTCAAGGTCACTGATTGAAAGAAGAAAAATAGCTACCACACATTAACTTGAATTCTCCAATATCAACAATTACCAAGCTCTGGATGGCTTGCACTTCACTTTGGGCAAGGAAGAACCTGTTGATTTTTAAGGTCACATAACAAGGTCACTGACTGAAGAAGGAAAAGGTTTCTTCACATTAACTTGAATTTTCCACTATATATGGTTTACAAACTCGTTACCCATTACCCTCATTTGTGTCAGAGCCCCCCATTTCTATTTGCCCCCCCCCCCATTGAACACTAAGGTTAGTTTTTTTTCCCTTTATATGACTCCCAATTCTGACATCCGGAGGATTTTTACTTGCATCCCTTGGTAAAACACTGAAACGTTTTGAATGACTTGAAGCTTTAGTAAGGAAGACATTAATTTTGGGATCAATAGGTTATAGATCACTGTAGCTGTAAGTGGAAAAGTGATCTTCACACAATAACTCAAGTTTGCAGAGAACAAACTTTGTTGATTGGTTGCATTTGGAGAAAGGAAGTATCCTGTTGATTTGGGGATCAAAAAGTCAAAGTCATGGTCAATATGACTAAAAGAACAAAAATGGTTTCTGCAGAATAGCATTAGTTCTACATGGCAGACCTGCACCAAGCAGCCTGTTACTTTGGTGGTTAAAGGTCAAAGGTAATTGTGACTGGCAGACAAGAGAAATGGCTTCTGCACAATAATTTCAGTTAACAACCATGTACTTTTACCAAAGTTGGTGGAAGACATGAATAAAAAAAGAAGGTTATTAATTTGGAATTAAAACGTCGATAGTCAATGTCACTGTGACTGAAAGAAAAAAATGGTTTATCTCAATAACTTTAGTACAAGTAAACATACTTTGACCAATGTTTGTGAACGGCTGGCACATAATACCCAGAGAGTCCTTTTGATTGTTGGGTCAATGAGTAAAGGCCATGGTCATTGTGGCTCAAAGAAAAATGGATTTTACAGAATAATTTTTGTGCTGTAGTAAGTTCCATGGCCAAATGTTTTGCATGACTTGCACTTATGGTAACAAAGAGACCTGTAGATTCTGGTTTAACGGTTAGAGGTCACAGGCATTGAGTCTGATAAGAAAATAATGACAATTTCTGCACATTAAATTTACTTCAAGACTGCATACTGTGACCAAAGGTTGAATTCTTTGAGACCCATTGGTACCAAGTACTTGGATTCAGTGGGATTCAGTGTATCTTTTGTTGACTATATACTAGACAGCTATAATTTTGTGGGTGTTAAGTCAGCAGTAAATTGGATTCAGTGGCTATAATGTTGTGGGTGCAAAGACAACATTGCTTTGAATTCAGTGTCTCTTCATTTTGAATATACCAGGCATCTAACCAACATTCCTTCTAAGCGAATGGTAGATGTGCATGCATTGTGCAAGCATTACGGTGACTTGAGTATCAATGTCGGATTGAATATTTGGTAATTTTGATCTGCTGCGCAGAGAACAATTCAGCTGCGTGGTGATGCCTGAGCAACTGCAAGGCTGTGTGCGCGCGGAGCTTAGAGGGAACGTTGTATCTAACGATAACTATGATTTTGTGGGTGCAAATACAGCAGAGTTGTGGATTTCCAGAGAACTCACAAACCACAGAAAAACAAATTTTCCCAAGATTATTAGAAACATCTGCTTAGCAAAGGTGATAATAATGTCTGTTAAACTTGATTTTATTAGTGAACATTTTGGTGTGTGTTAAACTCCATGTAAGTGATAATTTTGCAAAGAAAAGTGTTCTTGGCACCAGAATGATGGTTCGAGGCAATATGAAAGTGAGGTAGCCCAGAAGTCTACTAAATGCTCACATGAAATGATATATATATTTCAGAACACATAAACACATCTACACAAATGTTTTACAAAGAATACTAATTGTTAATGACACATATAAAGGAATAGAAGAGTCCCTGAGCTAATAGTTTCTTACTCATTTGCCTTCTTTGGGCTACTGAATTTAAGCAGGGCCTTCCAGGTTTTATTAAGTAGCCCACTTGTTGCACCCAGTTTGTGTTAGATTAATAATGGCATACCAAAAATAAACATACTTAGAAGATTCACTAGTATAAATATGGTTGTTTGAGATTTCACAATTGCCATTAGCCAGCATCACTCACTGCTTACTCATTAGACAACTGACATAATATATACAGTATGATTGTACAGCATAAATGTGCAAAATATGCTAAATGAAAGTTTGATTTGGGATTAGTCATTAGAGCATCCTCTATTTAGCTTTTGAAGCAGGTAGATACTTTTATGAGGATTTAGTACTGTAATGATGATGTGAGTCACCAAGGATACAGCGCTCCAGTTTTGCCATGATATGGTATATCCACATACAAGGCAGACCACTGTAACATTTAATACTCCACTGATCATGTTAACTTTTGCATTTAGTTTAGTTTATCTGATGCCATTTTATGTATGGTCATGAAACTCAGTGCTGATTTTCTTAGTCTTCCAGGGTACAACCAGTTTCTTACTCATTTGCCTTCTTGACAAAATGACAAAATAAGGTCATGGTTACCTACTTTCATGCTCTAGCAGTTGCATACATTTTACATTTACATTTAAAGCTCAGGTCCTTGGACACAATTGTTTCCCTCTGTCATGAAATTTGGTGTTTCTATATTAGGAACATTTATCACCTCCTTGACCTACTGTTATAGTCATGCTGTTCATCTTTCTTTGTGCCAGTGACTATGCATGGTTATTAGTTGGACTAGTCATAAACTACAAGAGCTTATGGGATGGCCTGTCATCTATCTGCATCCAGCAGTCCATCAATTTATCTTTTGTTCATCCATCCAAGTTTGTTGTTAATACTCCAGCTAAAGTACTTGGAGATTTCCCACAAAACTTAACACATTCATCCCATGGTCTTGTTGCTTCTAAATGAAACTGGTTTCATTCAGTACAGCCAACACAGTGACCATTTAAAAATATTCTTTACTACTCCTCTCATAGGGATGGTTATGTAAACATATTGTTTCTTTCTTTTTCTTCTTACGATTTATAATTGGTCTTAAATGACAATCTTGTTATTACTACTTCTCCTGAATGAAAGTAATATTGACATTGGGTTTCATCAGAATTTGATATCTGGTTGGTCCTAAATTTAACCATTAATATAGCTTCCATGGTGGCCATCTTGAAAGTCTTGATATCACTACATGTACTTTTATTGGATGGATGGTTATATCAGCATGATGTTCCCATGAAAAGAACTCTTATAATGTCTACTTAGTCCTGAATTAAATTATTGTGAAATAGCCTTTAATGTACTGGGTTATGTTTCTTGCCCAGAAAAACAGAACTCTGAGTATGCTGAGTAAATCTTTTGACAATGGATAAATGTGCTTTTTTCACTCAGGTTGCAAAATACAGAATGTTTTGAGTTAAAAAAAGGAAATCACACATATATCTACAATTTGCATTCCTACCATTTTGTCATTCAGTCATGTAATGAGGGAGATCTTTTAAATAAGCTTGTTTTGCCCTCCGCCCACAACAATAACATATAGTAATTTCCAACTGTGCTGAGGATGTTTGAAAAACCATTGTGGCCTGCCTTTAGTTTGTGGCCTTATTCTGATATTCAGTTGACCTCTTACTGCCAGGCTGTTAATATATAGTTAACTATAAACCACAAGTATGTTAAGTATGGTACCCTACTTGTAGTCTTCCTTGATAAACACACTCAGGGAGGGAGGTGGAGTTCTCTGAACCTGCTTCTGATTAATCCATTGTGGGAGTGGATACATATCCAGTCACACAGAATATCTGGTATAATGATTATAGTTTATATCAAGCACACTGATAATGACCCGCATTAAATTGATATTCTGATACCAGACCCAGATTGATTATTTTTTCTGTCTGGAATGTAAAGATTTCCTTTAGGGACAAAAGTAGAATATGTGCCCCTGTCTGAGCACTTTAAATTCTCCATTGCATGTAATTATTTGTCCAGTCTCTCTGTATATTTAGCAGAAGTCATACAAGTATAGTGAGAATACATATTGCTGGTGACACACCACTTTTCAAGAAACCTTTGTTATCTCGGGAAGGCTCAGCCAATTCTTGTCTCATTTACTGTAGCAAATGTTCCAGTGGTGACAGCATCACATTGGCCAGAGCCAAGACATCATTGTTTAATTTGTGTTGATGCTTTTTAACACATTAACCCATGGAGGTTTTTGTCATTTTTGCCTGAAAATTGACTAGGAAACACATTTTGAAAGCTATTTCTGAAGACACCAAATCCCAGGTGATCTTTCAATAACATACTGCCTAGTTGTGTTAGAAACATGGTTTTTCATTAGTAGGGCATAACCGACTTTTGATCCGGAAATCGGATTCCACCGGATAGTATGAACTTCCAATTAATCAGAGTCGGACAAGGCAGGAACGACCGATTCGGATAATAAAAATAATAAAGTTGAATTTCTATAGCACCGTGTCTAACACTGCGTGTCATTCGATAGTGCGTTAATAAAGTTAAATAAGAAGTCAGAAAATTCCAATATGGTCAACACAACGGTGTGAAATGATAATACTTGAGTTAGACCGAAAGATTTAAATTTATTAAAATATATAATACAGTCCTACCCGTTTATGTCAACATCCTCAATAATGAAGGCATAATATTGAATACATTGACACATGCTAATGAGGTATTAAAAGAAAATGATTCCGCAAGAGGCCAACTTTATAGGACCAAACAAAAGCCTGTTTTATTTTTATTTGACCGCGACATTAAAGCATGGCGGCAAGATCAACTAATTGTTGAATAAAGTACAGGATGGAACTGGCTGCTTGCCGACATAAATGATTAAGGCGGGAAAATAAAAGCCTGGCGGCAAGATCATCTAATTGTTGAACAAAGAATGGGTCGGAACTGGCAAAAAAATAAAAAATTTCATGGATTCTTTGTGGCTTTGAACTTCGTTGCATTTTGCTATAGTCCTGCCATGTCCTTCCCCTTGTGACATCGGTGTGATATGCAAAACGTGTGTAACACGGTTTAAAAAGTTAATTTGAAAAACCTTTTAATTTAGCATTTCCGATTAATTGAATCATATCCGGAATCGGAAAAATTTCATGCCCAAAATCCAGAATTGGAAATCAGTAGAAAAATGCTAATCGGTTATGCCCTATTCATTAGCTATTTGGCTTACACATGAGTTCTTTTCTTTTTTTCGCTAAACAGAGCCATTATTTTTGTATCGAGATCACTCTTTATTCCAAATGCCCATCTTATCCTACTTTTTGCAAAGGTTCATCTGTCTGTTTGCAGTTCATACCGGTTTGCCTTAGATCTGAGACCAAAAAGTATAAAATCCAGACACAAAATCAGGTTCTGATCACGGTCAAATTTTGGGTAGAAAAAAATTGGGTCCAAAAAATGAGGTTTTTCCATCTGTATTTTGTAGTGCAACTAGATATTCCAGATTATTTGGTATCATTGTAGAGCTATATCTGTCTACCTTTCTATAATACCACCCACTTTAGCGTATCATGCATGACCATGACACTACAGAGCTCGGCAGTAGGTTACTACCTCCTGCCATGTTGACTCGTCGCTAGGGGTTAATGTGTTAAAGTCATATTTAAAGCATGCATCATTGGATCATTTGCAGTCAGGAAGATTTGAGCCACTGGCTCAGTGGTACTCATGAACAGAAGGATGCATGCAGGTTTGAATCTCACACAGACCAGGCCATCGTGTGTCAGGCTGTCAGAACACTGTAACCTTTCTTGTATTTATGTGCACTTAAAGACAAACAAATAAGCAATCTGTTTCTCAGGAGTCAGTGTTTTGCATGCTTTCAGCTAGTTTTCTTTTTCCTATCTGTCCTGCTTGCAGACACAGAAAATAAAACAAATTGCAATGCTTTCAGTGCCAGTCATTGAAGGGTAATGGTTGTTCTATTCAAACAAGTGTATTAAACTTCTAATTTTATTAATGTTTTACTCATTTCAAATAAAGTTGAGAAAATTATGTTTAAATATTTTTTCTTTCAAATATTTGTCCAAAGACAAAGAGTTTTGTTGTTGTTGTTGTGGGGTTTAACGCCATTTTTCAGCACACGATAGGCTATACATGGCGGCCAGTATTAATGGTGGAGGAAGAACCCGGGAAAACAAAGAGAAGTACAGTTTCAAGATAATGTTGAACACTGACATTAGGAACACCAAAACTATTAATTCCAAGTCGGTGAGATTATGGATAACGTCAGTAATGTATGTCTATGTAGTCTGCAGTTGGACTTGTCTTATAAGCGAGTATATATTGTATGTTTAATCCTTTCATTGCAAGGAAATGTTTTAGATAATCTGTCAGAATGCTGGATGCAGGATTTAGCAGTCTGTCTCAAAGGAGCTATCAATCGTACTATTGCCTTAGTATTTTTGACATTTGGAATTTTGATTATTTCTAAATTGTGTTCCCTCAAACATTTAGTCAGTAAATTTCTGCTTAGTAAAAGCTTGTATTGATGTAAAACAAAAATAAATAGACAGAGCCCTTAGCTTGTCTCAGTTTTATCAGATAACTTTTAAGTTTACATATCTCCTTGCCTCTGCATGTTTCGTGATTCACACCCACACTCTTAGTCCTATTAATGGCAATAAGCCTCCTTGCATCAACATGTTTCCTGTTTCAGACCCACACACTTTGGAGCCCATTTAATGACAGTCAGCCTTCTTCACAGTTTTACTTATCAAGTCACTCCAGTCTATTTTTGACTTTCAAAATGAAGTTCTTAAAGCACGCCTTGATCTTTTAATTATATTTACATATGCTGCAAAACATACCTAAAGTGAGTGTCAAGTACTTGTAAGTAAGGCATTTTTTCAATTGTCTGATTGATGTTTTCTTTGTTATTCGAATTAGTGCAAGTTCACCATTTTTCAGTGTGATACCAATTTGTGTGCATTTGGTGGTTGCCCTAAATAACAAATTTAAACACCAAATGAACAATGATCCTTTTGGGAGAAGGGGCCAATTTTTATGCACAAATTTAATGCCGCAATCACCGGCCTTGTATAAAAAAAATCATAAAAAATTAAATATACAAGTGAGGTCAAAAAGGTCCATATTTTTGGATACCTATATTAAAACAAAGCATTTAAGAATATTATCCACTTAACCAGAGAAGTCAATGGCAGTTCATTGCAGAAAAAGTGTATCCACCCCAACCCCAAATTTATACCAGCAATTTTATTGCCTGAAGGTCAATTTTGACACCGTGTGATGCTCACGGTACCAACACAAGCCCTTTTCCTTGATGACATTTCTACAAAACGGTGCAGGCTGATGCAGTTGAAAATAGTTGTTATCCAAGCTGTTTTTGAGATATTCTACTTTCCCCGAACCCACGTGTTCACTGCTATGGGAGGCTAACTCTTCTTCCGAGACAACTATTGGTATTTCACTATCTACATACTGCAGAGTTACTATGGAAGGTGTACATGCCTGACATCAATGTCAAGAACAACACAAGCCCGAAACACCTAGTACACAAATATATGTATATCTTTAATTAGTAAACAATAATAGCTGAAGAAGTCACACCATAGCCTTAAATTAAGAAATTTGCCATGGGGCCAATTTACAAAACTAGCCCCTGCCACCTTTAGTGTAAACAATATGACCCCTTCCCACATCAGCAAATTTAAGAATCAACAGACATATTGTATTTCAAAAAGACAATGAAAATCATTGACCATGTACTTCAGCTGGATCATTAACTTGGGTAGCTTGAGACAACAAAAAAAACCCTCCTCAATGCAAAATTAAAGAACAAGTTCATAATTACTGAAAACAGGATGAATTCCAAACATAAGTTCTTCTAGATCCCCCACACCATCTCTATCCTTTAACTAGCTGAGTGTATTGCTGATTTCAGTTTTGCTTTAGAAATTTGGTTTTTGTAATTTCTCTTACAGTAGGTTTACCAATTAGTCACTTGATATATGCCCATATATTGTCAGTGATTTGTTGTATCCTCTCAAATTTTCATTCACCACTGTTTATTTTGTACAGCAAACTTTTTTTAAAAACTAAATTTGCCAAACATTGGCACATATGAATATTATGTTTCATATTTTTATCTTTCTTTGTGATAACAAAAAGTGTACCATACTTGCAGGCAGGATATTATTCTTGGAGAATGTTGTTTATGATCTAATTTAGCTCTGACTCATCATTCAGTTTGGCATTTAACTAGGTTGGATGATGTGCTTTGTATGTAAATGTATATTGATCATTTAGTGGCATTGCAATATTGTTTCCATTCAATCTGGGACTTAGTCATGGAGTTGGTCATCAGCTCTCAGACTGTAGGAATTCTATTTGATGATCAACACTATGGCTTTACACTTGTACTACCATACACATTTGCTTATAGGTCATCCAAATGCAAACTTCATTGACCCAGATCTACTGGTACATTATGCAATGGCAGATTTAGGTCTATGCAGACCATTAGGAGTAATCAGTAGAAAAAACTACATACAGCCTGATTTACTGACACAATATGCAATGGCAGGGCTGTTTCTTATGTTTGCAGTTGAACCAGACTTCTAAACGTATACATACAGTACATATGGAAATGTAGTACTAAAGCTGGGACATGATCAGAATTTTTCTTCTTCTTAGAGGGTTAGATTCTAAATAGAGGTTGGTGTGCTTTGCTTAAAACGGAGGACTTTCTTGATTGTATTTTTCTCTAAACTATTTAGAGCAATTGTTTGTAATCTTTGTTGTTGTAGGGTTTAAAACCATTTTTCAGAAAAGGATAGGCTATACATGGCAGCCAGTATAAATGGTAGAGGAAGAAACCAGGAAAACCCTGGAAAGAACCACTGATCCACGAGAAGCTACTGGCAAGCTTTCTCACATACCCACATTGGCTGAACCTGAGGCTTGAACCCACACAGGCAGAGGTGAGATGGCAGTGATCTGTAATGATGAGCGCTTTAGGCCACTTGGGGCCCCGTTTGCAACCTTGTTGGTCATGACCCTAAAACAAAAATTTTATGAGCATCATGACCTGTTTCCAAATTTTGATAAGTTTTGCCCACTAAAGGAAAACAAATACTTCAGACCCTCTGCAACCTGCCAGAACTTCCTCGTGTCCCTGATTTGGGTCGTGACTTGGGGGCTGAAGACCACTGCTATAGAATGTACTTGGTAAATTAAACTGGATCAGATGGATGGGTTCAACTTAAAACACCACACCACCCTTCAGAATCCTCTCTAAATCTAATCCTTTAAAGTTATCAACTCTACTGGTCATCTCTAGAATTGCTTATGGGATGGACTGTTGTCCATTGTCTTTTTGTTGTCTGTCAGTTACATCTGTTGCACAAGTTTATTATTGTTTCTCCACTTAAACTGTTTGGAGGATTGCCATGAAACTTTACACACTCACATTTATTCCATGGTCTAGTTGGTCTGAAATGAAAATGGTGCTCTTCTGACATCCAGTATGCTCACTGCAATGGCTAGCTTAAAAATTTTCTTGTCAAATCTATTTTTGATTGTATGGTCCTATTCATGTGGGGTTTTCAAAAAAATACTTGCTATGGTGTTGTTGGTCATAATGAAAATGGTGATGATCTTATGTCAAATATGTTCACCATGGCAGTCATCTTCAGAATCTTTTTATCATTGTTACTCTTCCTGAGAGTCATATCAAGAGAGAGTTTTCATCAGAAAACTTTTTATGATGTATACATGGTCGTAAGCCAAAATGGTGTTAGTCTGACAGACAGTATGGCCACTATGGCAGCCATTTTGAAATCTTGTTATTGTTCCATGTCATAAATAGAACATCTTATCAACATGGGGGTTTTCACCAGGAGACTTTTGTTGTGTCTGGTTGGGCCTGAATAAAGATTATGTCAGTCTGAAATCCAACCTGAATGTATTGTCATACTTACATGAGGTTTTCATTTTTTTAAAACCCTCTTAATGATGTTTAGTTGGTCCCTAATTAAAATTATGTTGATCTTACATCAAGTATGGGCCAACACAATGGCTGATTTGAAAATCATATTATTGGTCAGAAAAATCAGAGATAATTTCAACACTCAGCAGTTAAAGAGAAGAAATGGTCTTATCTTGAATTCCTTGAAATTCCTTTTTGTCCATAGAATTAAGTCTCATCCGGGACTTGTTTTTGTGAGCATTAGTGCTGATGGTAGGTTTTACTGGAAGTTTCCTTTACTGTTCAGATGGATTCTGATTTCTTCTATCATATTGGATACATTAAACAGACTACATTTGGCAGGATATCTTGTAAATGTACTTTATGTTGGAGGAATTTTTCAACATATAAAGCTGTGAAATCAGACTGTTTTCAACACACAAGTCTTTGAAGCTGAAATTACATATACTGTAGTACTGTATTTATTTGCTTGTAAGTCGAGTCAAATTGCAAACAACAAAGACCCTGATCTGTATAATGTGCCTGCAGATCGGGGTCTGTGTTGTTTGTTCTAATGATTACTCCTAATAAACTGTACTGAACCAGATCTGCCTGCACATTATGCAACCGTAGATCTGGGTCTGTGCAGTTCAGTTTGACTCATAAGTGAGTATATATGGCAATCATGATATAGAGTGTAATTTTCTGTGTTAAAGTTAAGTGGAAGTTCTGAGCAAGAAACCTTTTTCCACACAAATTTCCCTCCTTATCAGGTATTGGTATGGACCCATGTTCTCAGATTTTCTATTGTTTGAAAGTGTAGTGCAGATGTAATATGAAAGATTAAGTTACCGGTAATCTTCATTGGAGTACCCCATCTACTTTCATTGTGGTTGTTTGCATTTCAGAGGCATTTGATCCTTCGATTCCCTTGGCACAATGTGGGATATAATAATTTTATAAAACACTTTAGAGTTTTGCTTTTATCACTGAGAAATCCCCCTGACACACACAGATTGTTGCAGCTTTAAGAAATATATATATGTGAAAAAGTATAATTATTCTGACTGCATATCATTGGTTACTAGTCTGGAATTGTGACTAAAAGAGTTTGGGTTTGAATCCTACCATTATATCAGCCAGGATCAGCTACACTGTTGTGTCTCTCTTTTAAGGCAAAGCAACTAGCACTAAATAACCTGCTTGTATTGTTCTATGTAAAACACTAATCCAAAACAATTATTATGCTCTTCAGACTAAAAACCATATTAGCTGATACAGGCTGATCCAATGTTATAATTACAGTTTTTACCCATTTAGTTTCAAATCCAATTTTCAGATTAAAATTTTCACCCATTCAGATTTGAATCCAATTTTAAGATTTCAGTTTTCACCCATTCAGTTTTGCGTCCAATTATAAGATTACAATTTTCACCTATTCAGGTTTGAATCCAAAACCCTAACTACATATCCACCTTGACACCGTCCCATTACTTGTACTTTATGACATACAGGAGGGTTCATACCATCTGTTATTTATCCCCAGCCCCGCATCCCTATTGTAGGAATAGGTTGAGTTATTTATGTTTTTTTTATTGTTCAGAAAGTTTACATTTTGTGTCATGCAATGCACTGGTGTTCCCTTTTACAACATTAATGGGTGTGTACTATATAGTACTTGACCTAACCTATGTTTTTCTGTTTCACATTTTACAGCTGAGGTGTGGCTGAGTGCTCTGGTATTTTCTTTTTTTCACCAGCAAACATGTGCTTCTAATTACACCATGTTTCATAGTGTATACTATGACTTAGAGAACACTGATGTTGGTTGTTGGTGATGGTATAAGAATGTAAGGTTGATTAAGATGAAGAAAGGTCCATTCTCACATGATTAGCCATGATTGCTTGATGTCAATTTTTTGTCTCCCCAGCAACAACAGGGCAAGACATGGCACCACTTTCTCAGCACCAACAGCATGGTCACGGTCTAAAGCTTAGCCATATATACTCATTTATGAGTATGCTGGTATATCTAGTTCTTTGTAGTTTGTTAAGAGTAATGAATAGAACAAATAATATAGATCATAATCTGCAGGTGCATTATGATGTGGCAGGTCAGGATCTTTGTTATTTGCAGTTTTAGTATATACACTGATTATATTCAGTACTTTGTAATATGATATTATATCGGGAGAGATAATGCTTTGTGCCATCATCAGTTTTCAAAAAATAGAAAGTATTCCATAGGATTTACTGGTATTATAAGAGATATAATGTTGTCTATTTCAAGTAATTTCAGTAATTTTTCATACTTAAAATTATAATTTTTTTCTTTTCAAAGTGTTAAATTTAATGTGTCAAAGTTAATGTTTATTTTTGGGTAGCAATTGGGTAGGAACAGTAAAGGACCTCTCATGCATCTGACATAATTCCAATAAAAGCATTATGCACTAGGTTAATATATTGTCTGAATTAATTTTGCATATAGAAAGTACATATGAGTAACTAATATTATTTGTTTATGGTAAATTCAGTGACTTAGTTCAAAAATGGATAATAATTATGATACAGATATTGGTATCAAATCATCATACCTTATCGTGATTCAGATAATTAATACATGATATGACTTTGTTTTAGATAAGAAAATTTAGTGTGTTTGCCTTTGTATGAAAGAGAGACATTTGAGGCCTTTTCCATGCCATTTTATTTTGATGCAATTTTTTTGTAAATTTATAACCATATTCCTTGATTTCAAAGATCTGTATTTTATATATATAAATATAACAAAACTATATCAAACCATGGTATCTGTTTTTGTTTTCTAAAAGGTCTACTTGGCCCATAAACAGAGAATGTTCTGTGCTTGACTGAAAATTATGGGAATCATGTGACAGAAGCACATGCATGGCGAGACCATTAGAAGATGCATTTAAAACCCCTCATTCAGTGATTGATGTGCTGTTTCAGTTTAACATCAAGAACATACAATGCATGCATCCTTCTACATAACTGCCCTATCCTCCATTTCATGTGCATATCTGCCCTATTTTATCCCCCAAAACATTCCTTGCACTGAATTGAAAGGACTGGAAATGCATTCACAGTTGTGATTTGCTTCCCTATTAAACATTTTGAATGTAATAATCTGCTTTTTCTTAAGAAGTACTTAACCAATAGTTTTTAATTTTAAAATTTGTTTCTATGGACATGCTTAGGAAATGAGAGTTCAAGTAACATATGTTCTCATCTTTCTCAGATTTATTGGCTAGCAACAATAAACTAACATCTAGTTCATGATGCCAATACTGAAAGTAAAGGTGAAAGATAACATCTCATCTTTGTGCAGAAAACAGGAGCATGTTTCATATTCACATAAAATGCATCATTTCAGAAGTTTTTTCAAATGTTCCCCATTTTTGGATGGTTTCAGCTCTTAGTACAGAATTGGACATTGGAAGCCCTTTTTAGTTCATTTTAAAATTATTCTTTTAATACTTTACCATACTTGTGGAGGAGAGCATGTGTTACCCATGTTCATCATGTCATGTTACATCTGCCTATCCTGTCCCAAGTTTAGTTTCAGGACCTTTTGAAGGACTTTGAAACCAAATTTTATATGAGGCTTTTCACCAGGTATGTGCAACCTAAGGCCTGCAGGCCACATTTGGCCCGTAATATGGTTTTATTTGGTTACATTAATATCATCATATGGTGTGACTTGAAAAAACTTTATCCTCCCCAGGAAGGTCCACATGCCCATTTTAAACCAGTTTGATTTTCACCATTTTCTGACAAACAGGTTATGGCCCCTATTTGTCTTTGAAAGTTGACATTAACTTGCATTATATTGGCAGGGGATTAGTGATGTATAGACACATTTATTATTATTATTATTATTATTATTATTATTTTATTTTTTCCTTGCAGCTTTTGTGGCTCCAAATATTCAAGGGGTCAGGGAAGCCTCTTCTGCATTTCACCCAGATGAAAAAGTAGATGAAACAGGTAGATAACCCTGCACATAACATGCTGCATGCATATCACAAAGTAATTAAAAATAAATACATTTAATATGCATGCTAAATTATAACAATTACTTTCACAGAATTAATATATCAGAGGTGGCATTAATGTTAAATGTTGTATCCTTGACACAACATAAATTAATCTGGAGAGAAAGAGTGTACCATGCATTTGTGTAATGCAACCAATTGTTAAAGGGAAGCATCAGGATGGCATGTTGTGTCTAAATTTGCCATAACTTTCTTTGTTGTAATTCTCTTTAATGTTGTATGAAGTGGGATTTTTTTTCCCAGTACCAGTGGCAAAATTATATTTAATTTCTATTTGTATTTTTCATATACAAAACTTTAACTTTTACACCGCCACTGTTAAGTTTAATTCAGCCACAGATTTTGCAATAATTTAGATCTCTGATAAATGAGAGTCTGATTTTAATAAAAGCTTCCCTTGTAACACCAGAATGATGCTTTTCCAAAATTTGGAAAGGTGATTAGATTGGCTGATGAGATGAAGTGATGTAATGAATAATTGTAATGATAAGATAATGTCTTGTTTTGTGTTACACATCTTCGTTAGCCAAGATTTTGATATGTTAACCTATCTACACCTTGGCGGATTGATCAGATGTTTCAGTGCTTTATCCTAGCGATATTTATTAGACTTCTTGAGTTGCCTCCCTTAGTATGTAATGCCATCTAACCAAGAGCATGTAATAGCAGTGCATTTTACATCGGCCAAATATGATGAAGGTAATTGACTTGGAAAGGATACTTTATAAGTTTAACATCGAAATTATAACTGTACAAGAGAGGAGCCTTTACAGGTGTAGCTGAAGAAAGGGATTTATTTTCAAACACTGATCAGCAGTGGAATATTAATTATTTATGTGTCCATTCCAGTTGTGTGCTTCTCGTGTCTTGATCATGTAGGAACAGTGTTCAGATTTGAGCAACTTATTTTGATTGGATGCATTGGCTTGCCGCCACATCCATTGGAATTCACAGACCCAAAGCACTGAAATATCTGATCAATTTGCCAAGTTGTAGATAGGTTAATATATGATAACCCTGGCTAATGAAGATGGTGTTAACATGGACAGTTTTTACTGGCTGATTACATTGACATTTTTGGACATGCAAAGTGATGTTTAGTGACAATATCTGTTTAATATAACAATATAATTGTTGGCTTGAATATTCTTTTACATCCCACCATGAATGTGTCATAAATACACTTCTTCCTAATCAGCTCATGAGCAGCAGGGTTTATGAACATCAGCCAAGGGAGGGTTCATGAGTATGAGAACTGTAATCTCCTTTATTTTACAAAATATTAATTTAATAAATTTTAATATTAACAGGTTTTATATCATGGTAAATGAATTATAGTAAATTGATGACGTTTATTATAATCAAGCTGAAATGTAGTACTTGCAAATTTATGCATCAGGAAAGTTGGGAGTTGCCTCACTGTCGGTATCAAAGCACACATATCAGCCGTAAGCAAACACAAAACAAATTAAAGTTTGCAGCTTGAATACCACTCATAATCCGTCAGTGTCAAATCTGTTGATATGTTTGCACCTTAAGTTAGTGATTTTAAATGTCACTGTACACTTCCATACATTTCTTCATGGATATGATATGGCAATTAATGATTCCATATCATTTGTGCTGATAAATAGTCAGCAGATGGCAGCAGTATTGCCCCAGATAACTACAACCTGGTTGAAAGAAAAATAATTGACCCCAAAATAAAGAGAAAAGACATACATTTGAAATTCTTTTTTCACCTTATGCTACTCTTATCAGTCCAACAGTCCTGAAGTTTTGTGTTTAAGTTCTTTTTCTGGCACTGTTGGTGGAACATTTATGTTCCATAAACACATTTTTTGTTAGTTCTGCTATTTGTAGACCAGAAGTGCTTATGGGATGGCCTTTTGCCACTTAATTTGTCTATCTGTGTATTAGCACAAGTTATCACTATTTCTCCATAATTACTTGGAGGATTGCCATGAAACTATATGCACACATAGCAGCCATCTTGCAAATCTTGTTGCTACTCCTCCTGAACTGAAAGTCATATTGACATGGGGTTTTCACTAGACAGGTGAAGCTTTGCACAAAGTAGGATAAGTTGCAGATTTCAAATAAAAAGTGGCCAGGACATGAACATGGTGTGTCCAACAAGCCAACAAAAAAAAAAAACTCCAATTTTTACCCTCCTGCACATGTGCAAGCGAAATTGCCACAATGAAAAACGATGTTTCTTACACAACTAGGCATCAAGCCAAACAGAAATTACTTGGACATTATTTTAATGTAGTTAGAAGCAGTCCCCAAACTGTGTTGTTTCCTGCTAGTATTTCAGGTGAAAATGACAAAAATCTCCAGGGGTTAATGTGTTAAGGAGTAAAAGTTGGATTATGTCTACCCAGATCTAGGATGTGTACAATTAGTTTTCGTTTGGATTTAAAGCCTTCTAAAAAGGATGCTAATGGGACTGCAAAATAATTTCCTTTATTGACAGCTATTCTTTACATGCAGGTGATATATGCAGTATTTATTCCCAAAGTGAAAAATGTGGGCCCAAGGTAACTTTTGAGTAATGAAAAATGCAGGGCCCAAAATATGTTAGGCCATTTTAGGACAAAAAAATGGGTCGAAATAACCATAGTATCTAATACTTTTTTTATTCAAAAACATTAAATTGCAAATCATTATTTGCTTACCATACCATGATCTGAATTCCTCATGTTTTTGTCATATTTCCCCTCTAGAGTTTAGTTTACAGGTGTCCACTAAGGCAGTTTTCACTTTATGGAATCCTGTTTTTATTATGTTTTAGTTTTCACTGGTAATTTTTTGGGAGGGTCTTAAGTGAGATTAGTTGTACTTGTTGAATTACCCTCTCATTGGGAGTTTTCCATAGTGGTAGTATTAAAATAGTAGTAGAAGCAGTAGCAGCAGCATTAGTATTATCATGACAGAGTTTTTAGTACCTGTGCCCATTATAGTATAGGATGTACCAATCCTGGGTGTGAGTCGTGACCAACTGCATATGACATAGACCCAGACTGGCTTTCATGCAGTGTGCTGACAAAATATTTTATCATTTTGCTCGTAGATTCCCAGTGAAAACTGAACAGTCTACATTTGTGTAGCTAGTTTTATGGGGAGTGATCTTTGAATTGAACTGTACATGTCATAGAGTGCACACTTTTGTAAGCACTTGCAACTTTTGAATATTAGACAGATGTATACCATATAACCCTGGTGCAGACTGTAATGTATGAAGTAATGCCAGCATGCAGTCTGATACAAGATAAACACTTTGATAAAAAAATAGGTAGGTTTTGTTCAGCACTTGGGTACAAAAGAGTCACCCTAGCTGTAATCACAAAATTCTCAAACAAATCTTTGTAGCACTTCTCAAAACTTTAACAAAAAATTTTTTTATATAATATATTTCTGAGTTTTCTCCTTGATATATCATATGCTTCATTTTATGATGCAAATAAACATACAGTATGGTTTTTAATTTTTAAAGTTGAAAGCTGAATTTATACTTTGCCAGTTTCTTGGTTATAAGATTTAATTTATTTCAAACCAATACCAAATGTTGCCAGTATGCTTATGAGAGCTGTAAGTAAGAACGGTTTTGGAAAATGTTTTTGTGGACAGCCTCTGTAAAATTACACACAAAAATTCTTAATGATATGGTTATGTCTATTTGATTTGCATTGATTGTTATTTTTAATAATTCATTATATGCTTTGGATAATTGTAATTTTGTATTTTGTAATTGACCTTGTCCAAACTCAAGTTCACTGTCTTCCTGACTCGCGATACTGATGATGACTGCTCCGATGGCCTTGTGGTTAGAGCATCTGCCTCGGATGCGGGATATCATGGGTTCAATCCCCGGCCAAGTCATACCAAAGGCTTATAAAAATGGTACTGACAGCTTCCTCGCATGGCACTCAGCATTAAGAGGTTAGTGTTAGGACTGGCCCACCTGGTGTCAGGATGACTGGTGTCTGGGTGGAACATGATGCTACATGTCTGTGACTTGATGCCCCAGGGCTAGACATCACTTTAAACTGCCGCACTGCAGTCATTATAGTGATATGACTGAAAAATTGTTAAATCTATGTTAATAATCCAAATCTCACACACAGATGCAGACACACACACACACTGATGATGTTTTTGTTTTAGTAAACAAATTATACATAGTTAATATTTTCTCTTTGAGTATGGGTTTAATATTGGGATCATTCTCAATAGAAGTAAACATAGGGTTTGGGTCATGGTTATTGAAATTCCCCCATAAAAATACCTAGCCTACCAGATATTTGCCACATTCTATATTATAATTTTAGTAACAAATTGTTTTAAAATGGATAATTCAATTAAAATATGGTTTCTTCCAGAAAATGCTAATTGTGACCTCGGTCAGGTAGAGGGCTTTATAATCTTGTTTGTCTAGAAATTATTCATTTGTGCTGTAAGATTTTGAAGCAGAATCGGTCTTATTGTTGTGTTCATTATTTTATTTGGTTATGAATTATGTTTTAAAATTATTTTTCTTTAGAATTACAAAGTGCTCAGTAATATTCTTGGACAGAGACATTAACTTAGAATATATTGAATTCAAACAAGGACATCTTGGACTACATTGTTGTGATTCATCAAACGACTGTTGTCATATCACCACATCATAGGCCACTACAGAGACATCAACACATTCAGGGTTGGGTCTTATTTCTAAAACCACTGGAATTTAATTAAAACTTTATTTATTAGGACTGATGATAGAACTTTAGGATTATTTTGGGATTTAGTTCACTTTACTACAAGTTTTTTTTTTAAATTTTCACTTTGTATTCTTGGGAAATAAATTATTTGTTCAATTTAAAAAAAAAACTAGTTAGTTTTGGCTCTTCTGTTGCTTTATTTAAGACATTGGAGTTGTAAAAATATGATTATGGAAAAATATAGTGATTGCCTTATCAAAATGCAATGGTATAGGCCCAGAATTCACAAAGTTTTTCAGCTTGAGTGCAAATTCAGAGTATAATAGTGCTGATATCATCATCAACATAAAAGTATAATTGTCATAAACTAAACTGAAAATGGAAATGGTCACAAAGATCTGTACTTTTTTTCTTTTTGTCTTGCTTCAGCTGCAGGCATAATTGAAATATTTTGTTGTTGTACACTCATCCTCGTGAAACATGATACTAAATATCATCACAATCTACCCCCAGTCAGTATGGTGTCAAAGTTACAAGGAAGATTTAATATTACTTATGAAAACATAATCTTGACCCACCAGCTCCTTCCCAGGGGGGAAATAACCAGGATCCAAAGCATTTGGTGTCATCTTCTGAAACACCATACCAGATATGCTTCATTGGTGTGGATGAAGACCAAGTTGTAACAACTGAGTGATGAGCTTGACTATAACAACTCAACCAACTGAAACTAGAATTGTTTGTAATAGATGTATCCCTGCACTTTCCAGTTGTTACATCCACCATTAAGGTGTACATTTGTCATCATTAGTAAGTGTACATATGGTTAAAAATGGTGGGGGGAGATTTTCAAAGCTCAATATTATACATCTACAGCAACATTTTCATTTAAACAAACTGAAATTTTTTCACTTTTTAAGGTTAATGATTTCTAACTTTATCAAATACCGAGAAATTATTGTTAGCAGTGCATTTCAGGTTTGTATAAATATGACACAAGAAGCAGTTCTGTCTTCCATTCATTTGTCAGTGTTAGCTTACTACCAAGATTTAATTGTACATTTATAATAATAAGTATTATTGTCAATCATGTCTTTAAAGGACTGGAAGAAACAGATCTTTTAGAGAAGGTATCCATTATATAAAAGTAAATATGAGATCACTATATACAGGTGCCTAGATGTGATCTCTATTGTAGGTTAAGCTGTAAATGCAGCCTGATATATACTGAGATAACTCCTGAATTGTTGACCACTACCTTCTGAAATTTAGGTCTTTTTGCTTCCAAGTTGGGTGTTTTTCATTTTATGTGATACATCTCTGACTCATATTATGCCAAAAACCTAAATATCATTGGAAGTGTTGATTCTATCACATGTCGAAAAATAATTAGTTTTTAAGGGACAGTTTACTGATCAAAAAGATCTGACAGTATCTGTCTTTTTTTATTACAGGAATCATCATAGGACTAGTGATTGCAGGGACACTGGTCATGCTTGTTTTTGCAGTAGCAATGTTAATTCTTTATAGAAAAAGGTAAGTGTTAATAAATATATAGAAGGCAATGTCTTGTATGTAACACTGACATGATATTTCTTGCCACTAGCAATCAGCAAAATCACCATTAGTTATCAAGAATTTCAGGTGGCAGTTCTATTCAACAAAAATAGCATATTTAGTTGTAAAAATAATTTAGGAACTTGTATTGTTATCAACAGATTGTTACTGTGGTATTTTAATGTCTGCCAACTAAATTGCTTAAATTGGGACAGCCATTTAGCATTAATTTATAGTTCTGTAAGGTGCTGTGTTAAAGTCTTTAAAGTCATATGTCTTTGACATTGGAGGATGAATTGAACAAAAGCATTGGTAGAATATTGCCATATGTCAAAAATTTGTGCTGAAATATGCTTGGAGTTTTGTCTGACCAGCATAATCATAATGCCATTTGCTGGTGATAATCACATTCCTTAGTAGGAATCATAATGCCTTTCACATTCCATTATAAGAATCAGCATGTCATTTGCAGGTGATAAATCACATTCCCTACTAGGTATGGTACATGTATCATAGTTTTACGGATCACGCACTCAATCCGGTGGACGGGGACAAAGGGGCAGGGGAATTAAGTGCCCACTATCTAGTGGAAGTCCATTACAGATTTTATAGCAGCTGTAGTAGGTTTTATGACATCCCTCACTGATTGTATTGTATTCTCTCAGCACACTAAACAAACAGATGGAAGAAACCCTGACATCATAAACCCTGCCATGGTACCTTTTCTTGTTATATTTATCAGTGGTCTAGCTAGGGAGAACAAATGCCTATAACATAGAAAAAATGAGGTTCTAAATTTCATTTATATTATCATACCTTTCTATTAAGTAGCATACATCACAAGAAAAATTGCCTAGCTACATTTTACATTTACATATTCTTCTGCATCAAGCAGTATCTTCAGTGTACATTCTCAATAAATGATATTTCATAAAAATGTTTTGTGTGCTGGTTAATAATTTTTTATGGTTTCCTTTTCATTTGGATACTATTTCCAATACCCACTTCGAAGAAATTAATGCATGCAGTAATACTTATAAAATTTGATAAGGGATTATAAACAAACACCATACTATTTATACTGTACTATTTATATCAGACATGTACAATCAAGAACACTGGAACATTATGACATGCATGTCAAAATTCTTTTAAAGTCTGTTCTGCAAGAATAACATAGCATCATGTAGTCACTTTTTCCATGAAATCTGCATGCATCACCAGGCCCTGGCTAAAGGAGTATTTTACTCGGAAATTGGCCACGACACCTGTTACTGTTCAGGACAGTTCGCACATGTACAAGCTAATGTTCAATGTCGCATTTAGAAGTCTCAAGATGTACATTAACTATTGAGAGAAAATATCACAAAACCGCACAACTTAAAACTAAACAGATGATATTTTATTTTTAAAAAATCATTGACCTGAGAAACAGTTGATGTTAAGCTTTCATATTATCATTTAAAACGAGTCTCTAGTCTTACATGAAATATTAAATATCAGGGCTGGATCCTGGCGGGTGGGGTCAGGGGATTCCAGACACCCCCTTCAGTCTAAATAAAGAAGCATACAAATACAATGTCACCAGTCACTTGAAATTTGACAGTTGCTTTATTCATGTGTGTGTTTATTTGTGTAGTCTGCACACTTGGAGTAAATAGACAGACTTTTGCTTTGGTGCCCATTTGAGGAAAATCAGGGCCATTTTAAATTTTGGAAAACCCCTCCCCCCACCAAACACTTGACCTTATCCAGCCCTGAATAGAATTGGGTTTCTTTTCCAATGAGAGACGAGCCATTTAACTTAAATTTAGAATATAAGGTCTAATGGCCTTGATAAACTCCTCAGCTTTGCCGCATACACATATCTTTATTAGTCAACTAAGTATGTGGCTGATTATTTGAGAGTATGATAAAAATTATGCGCCCAATTCATCTAGACAGTATTGAAGTCTGCTGTCTATCACTGGCTGTTCATGCAATAAACGTAGTGATTTTTATGAAAAAGGTATCTTTCTTTGTCACTTTTTCACCACAATTTTGTTTTGAATTCTGCTTCACTTCTTAACAATGGCAGTCAGGAAGGTGTTAAGCCTCAATGTTATTTTTAGCACCAATGTTTCAAATGAAACACTGCCTTGGATGCTGGAGGTTGTGGATTTGAACCCTGGCCGAGTCATACCTAAGACTTACAAAAATGGTACTAACAGCTGCTTCGCTTGGCGCTCAGCATTAAGAAGTTAGTGTTAGGACTGGTTGGCCTGGTGTCAGGATGACTGGTGACTGGGTGGGACATGATGCTACATGTCTGCAACATGATACCCCAGTGCTAGACATCTCTGTAAACTGCAGACATCATCGTGATATGACTGAATCTTTTTTAAAAGCTACATTAAAAATCCAAATCACACACACACTCAAATGAAACAATAACTTCTGAATGCAAATGTTTTATGTTGATTGTGTAAAACAAATATTGAACTTATTGAGTGAGAAACGCAGTGTGGTTCAGTTGTGATAATTTTGTGTATTAGTATCCTTTTAGTTTCTTATTATGTATTGTAAAATCTGGTCTGGTCATAATTAACATGAACATAAATATCCACAAGGAGTGTAATAGATTGAAGGATGAATTAATGGTCATTACTACACTAATCAAAGTGAATACAGTGGCAATATTCATGACTACCTTAGAATACACATGAACTTCTTAAGGTAAACAGGAAATGATAGAGATTTACAACCTTTGAAGCCAAAACCTCTTCCATCTCTTGTTCAGAGTACATGTAGTTAATGAAGGTCTACCAGGTATATCAGTTTAATGCCATGAAAAATATGAAGCCACATTTTAATAGCAGTCAGATTTTATAGCCTTGGCAAACATGTGGCTTTGCCATTTTGGACGATCTAAAGGGCATTATGATGTGTTCAGCTTATGCCTAATGCCATACAAGTTAAACAATTGGGTTGAGGTGGCAAGAAGTCTGAAGGAGAAAAAAGAAATCCCACTTACTATTAGATAAACCAAATCATCATACAATGTTGGTGGTTATTTTTAATTGTACATAAACATAATCGTATCTACCACAGATCCCCATTTTACAACTGATTTTGCATAATAGTAGGCATTTCTGCTGAATTGCAAAATATGACGATAAGAGGGATGTATAGAGAAATTAACTGCTGCTGCAACATGGGTGAAAAAGTTCCTTTTTTTCCACATTAGCACAGAATAACTGGCCCCACCCTTTTTACCTTTGTTTATTATTGGTTTTAGTTGTACTTGTCCAAAATTTGTTATTGTGACAAGCAATGTGGTTCATTTGTTACCTGTCACTAAAGCTGTTGCATAATGTGCCAGCAGATCTGGGTCTCTGCAGTTTGTTCGGAGTAATCAGTAGAACAAACAACATTGGCCCTAATCTGCAAGCACATTGTGATACGACAGATCATTATCGTTGATGTTTTCAATTTGACTCTGCTTATAAGTGAGTATATATGGTATCATGTTTCTTTAGTAGTATCAGTAATCTTAAAATTTGTTGTTACAATTTTTGCATTTATCTCCATACCTTGGACAGACAGTAGTTTCATGTCCAACTCCTGAAAATTCATATCTTGAGGATTATTTTTCACAGAAAAGAAAAGTGGATCATATTGATTTTTGGTACATCATTGACTAGGCTTATTTTTTGGAACATGCACTATGTGAGCTCCTGAGACACAGCATTCTGTAGAATTCTTTCGATAAATGAAGGGCTTTACATTTTCTTGCCAGCAATTTGTCATCAGTATGCCAAGATACAAAATGTATTAATGTCTGGAAGATTTTTTTTATTGATGATTTATGTTTACTTGACATAATAGTGGTCAGTTTGATCTGTAGAATTGAAAATTGGATAGGCCTATTTAGAATCTGGTTCAATGAAACATCTCAACATTAAAATCCCTGATGACCACATGCTCCATTTTAAGGGGTTTTCTGTGTAACCTCCCACTATGAAGATCCCAGAGGACCATATGTTCAGTTTTAAGGGGTTTTTTGTGAGACCTCTCGCTATGAAGATCCCAGAGGACCATATGTTCATTTTTAAGGGGTTTTCTGTGAAACCTCCCACTATGAACATCCCTGGTAGAGGATTTTTTTTTTCAGTTTTAAGGGGTTTTCTGTGTAACCTCCCACTATGAAGATCCCTGGTAGAGGACCATATGTTCAGTTTTATGGGGTTTTCTGTGTAACCTCCCACTATGAAGATCCCTGGTAGAGGACCATATGTTCAGTTTTAAGGGTTTTTCTGTGTAACCTCCCACTATGAAGATCCCAGAGGACCATATGTTAAGTTTTAAGGGGTTTTCTGTGAAACCTCCCAACATCAAAATCCCTGAGCACCAAATGTGTAGTTTTCAAGGCTTTTAAGTTTTCTAGAGTTCATTATTTTATCTTAGAGTGGGATGTGGGTGGGTCTCCTATTATTTAAGTTGACATATGTTTGAAGGAAACATCCATGGCCAGTAAGATTTTAAAGGGGATATCTATAGCAGTTGGTATTTCATTGCATCTGTATATGGTTTTTTTGTTTTGAGGTTTAATTTTACATGGAATGGCCAGACAATTATGAAAACCATAGGATGGCAGCATGGTCTAATTAAGGAAAATTTACTGTTGGGATTGAAAATTTAATGAGGTTTACATAGCAAAACTATTTCTGTTTAGTGAGTTGCAATTAAAGATGGAAAAATTCAGGGGACCAGACACATATTTCAGTTTTAGGGGGATTTTGGTTTATAGAGGTTTCAGTCTTTAGAGGGTCTTTTCTGTTGTTCCTGAAAAAGTTTTTTTGTTTGCAAGGGAAAGATTTTTCATTGTGATGGGAGTCAATTTGTTTTAAAAGCCATTTTGACTCTATGTCATTTACCATTTTTCTTGAAAGTATGTTTTAAAATCAGGAATCTACATTCATTAGATTTTCCAGGAAAATTTTATCTCATTTTATTGCAGACACTTGCAGAAGGCAAGAGCAGAAGAGGTTGCTGCTAGATGTGAGAATCCATCGTATAGAATTGTGCCCCAGTCTGAATGTGAACAACAGCGACCAGTCAGCAATATATACCTGGAACCAGAAGAGGTGACCAGGTTGTATGAGGAGGTCCAAAAAACTGTGGATTACAGTGAGCTTAATTTGAACAACAATCAGTCTGAGCAGGCATACCTTACTGCTGGTGCATCTGTGGATGCAATTCCAACTTTAACATGTGAAGAGGAAATGTACATATCCTGTGATAAGGTAGAAAATGTTGACACGGCAATGGTATCTTCAGTAATGTCGGAGAACAATTATGTTGATATGAGTATGACATCTGTCAGTAGTGATGGGATGTCTAGCATCACTGGTGTAAAAGACACTAATTTGTATCTCCAGCCCAAAATTGGGAATGCTCCAAGCCTAAAGGAACATGTCTATAATAATTTAGCTGAAGTTGAGAATTTGAAAAGGGTTGATAGGTGTGACTCCGATATTAAGGACTGCTGAAAGAGTAGAGTAAGTTAGTCCCAATAAGAGTCAAGGACCTATGCTGGAGATCTTTTACTCAGCTTTACATTTTTTACTTTTGTAAGACCAATGGCATAACTCAAGCTCAGACTCAAGTTAAGGTGTTTTATGAACACTTATGGTCAGGTCACAAGTGTCAGTTTTGTTGTGATCGTTGCTATTTTCCCCTCAGACAAGGTGCTTTACATCTTAGTTGGCAATCAGAACATCCTTCTGTCTTTTCCATCAAACTCTGAAAAAAATATCACATGTAACAATTGGAATAAGCAGAACTAGATTTGTTTGAATAATGTGTATACCTGGTGGAGTGTAATGCAAAACTGCTGCAGAAAAGGCAGATTATGTTTGAACTGTCACTTGCTCAGCTTCATATGCTGCATTTTATAAAAGAGTAAAACTGGCTTTTACCAGAATTCAGGGTTTATCATCACATGTAAATTTAAGTTCATTTATGAAGTGTTCTGTCATGGATGAAATTTGTGTCATGAATATGTCATTCCATAGCCACATTAATATGGATGGAGCATCTGCCAACAAAGAGCATTGTATGTTCATTCTACATAATCCATCCATATATATATATATATATATATATATATATATATATATATATATATATATATATATATATATATATATATATATATATGCAACCTAATAGTCAATTTGTAATCATTGACCCTAGTACATTTTTTACTGAAGGTAAAATATCTATATGAAATGGAGAGTTCATAGCTCTTTTTATGGTCAAAAAATATCTGATAAAAAGCCAAAGGAAGTGTCTGAGTAATTCCTTATTATGGGAACATTAAACAATGCAAAGGATGTCTGTCCATGAGTCTGTTCTATATGCCTATGTCTACCTTAGATTCTTCTATTTAAATGGATACTAATAAAAGAGTTGGCTATGGCGAAGATTAAATGAAAAACAGCATGATTTAAAACTGTCATCTGAAAACATCAAAATTGGTGTCTCAGATGACAAAGAAGGCACCTGTCATTCTTTCAGTTAACATATTAATTGTGTTTATCAGAATAGCATGAGGATAACTAATTGAAATATGACAAAATGCAGACTGAATTAGAAATAAAAGCCATGCTTGAATATACTGCTGATAAAAGCACATTGATGAAAATATCCAATAACGGCTAGATCTAGTCAGTTTTCAAATAAATTTGAACTAGTGTTGAATTACATTAAGGTTTTCTTTCCTAAAAGGATGAGACTGTTCTAGTTCATGCAGTTAGCACAGTTGCAGATAGGCACAAGCCTTAATTTGAAAGGTGGGTGGAGTGTTAGTCTTGGATGGACTAGCATCATATACACACGGACTCATGCTCTTCAGTTACTGAGATACAAATGGTCCAATGAGCTTGTAACGGTGTTATGTAATTTAGGTAGAATCACAGGATGGATATCATATAGAAAACTGTCTTTAATGACATTCTTTGAGGCAGGTTTAATTTTTGTTGGCCAGTATATACAGTCCAGTCTTTTGTCAAGTGCATGCTTATTGAATATTGCCAAGATAGAATTCTCAGTAGATGCAAACAAATTGACCTGTACTGTATCAAGATTGTTACGTCTATCAGTAAAGTGAAGGGGTCAAACCATATCATACAAGATGAGCAGTTTATGTGAAACTGGGCGTTAGAAGTCATGAGAGAAAAGCTTAAAATATCATCATTACTGTCATTTTTTGTTTGGAATTTGTGTTGATTTTTTTATTTTATTTTTTTATTTTGGACCAGTTGTGAAATGTGAAAACAAACATTAATAATAATTCATCATATTAATCTCATATCGTCTGTATAATCTCTTTTTCATTTTCATGCAGGGAGCACGTTTGTATGTAGTACAAAATAATGCCTATACCATACCCGTTAAAAAAAAAGTACAACTGGAGAATGGAAATTAGAGTTGTCTCCCTTGCCTTAAAAAAACCGCTTAGTAGCAATGATACACATCTGTTTGTCCTAAAAGCAATATGAAAAAGGCAGATAAAATGAGAATTTAATTTTTGAAATAGCATACAAATCATACAGGTATTCAAAAGGGATAAATAAAAAATTTAGCATGGTTTATGAATTTATGCCACTCATTACAGACTGTTTTATCAGGCACACAAAACAAATATATGCAGCTACTTGATCTATCCTGTTTTATTGGTCCTGACCCTATACATTTTTATCATGTACACACGCCCAAAAAATTGGTACTGAACTTGTTCAGTTTTTCTTCTTCGAATTGGTAAAACTGTGATGTGAACTAGTATGAACTGGATAAAAAACACATCCTTTCAAAAATTTGTATTGGCCATCCTGTTTTTTTTAAAACTCTGTTACTGGCACCAGATGTTTTTTGTGGCCTCAGAATAAAGTACAGTCTGTATTTATTCAAGCTAGGGAACAGACCAGTTTTGCAGTATTTTAATGTTTCGTGAATTTTGTGAAGAAGTTAACAAAAATGTGAGAAAATAAAAGGTGAACTGAGAAGACCCTCCTTATTTTACTACTGAAACTTTCTTTATGGGGAATTTTGGACAAAAGAAGTGGTCAGAGAATAGAATCATGATCTGGAAATGCTGCATTCATATTACTTGAAAGATTTGAACTTAATGTGCCTTTTATTGTTCAATTATCAAGACTATGACAAGTTTTAAATTGTTTGTCATCATGTTGGACAAGAGGCTTAATATGTGGCTTACTTTTTGCTGTTTGTGAAGAGAAAATTGGAATAGCAGAAGGTTGCATATTGTTTTTCTGCTCCATAGATCTTGGCATCAATGTCAGTCATAGAAAGTTTGCATTAAGGTTTTGGTTGAAAACAGTTCATTTTTTATATTTTCTTGACTGAAATATAGGAAATGTTTTAACTTTCATCAGACCAAACATAGAAAGTATTGTTTTGATCATAATGAGATTTGGAGATGTTGTCACTTTGATTTAAAACATTTTATCTATTAAAAAATGATACGTATTGGTACATTAAAAAGACTTTCTTATGCAAGCTTGCCAGGCAGATTGAGAGCAAATTTTAAAACTGTTGGTATGTTCATAATAATTACAAAATTAACTGATTCAATTTTCATGTTTTTCTCAGAAATATTTCAATTCTAATGAAGTATTGCCCTTGTTTGACAGGGGCTTCAGAAGTTATCAGTAGGCTTGAATTGAAATTTTGATACTCCTCAGTCCCCTTAAATCCCAACTTCCCAAAAGGATGGCTTTGCTCAAGAGTTATACAGGAGTGAAAATTAAAGCAAAGCAGTTTTAAGTAGTTCAACATGTAAGATACTCTGTATTCCCCAAAGGATTCAATATTTTTTATGTTCCCAAAAGAAACAGTGGCCAGAGATGCATATTGCTTGCTTTCCCCTTCCCCCCCCCCCCATATTTGTATCTATACACTATATGCACACATTGGTTGTTTTTGTTATTTAGTTTTTAAAGAAAGGAAAAAAATATTTGCCAAAATAATTTAGTGAACAATTATTTTAAGATTTTGGTTGTTTTTTATTTGTATGCATCCAGATAATTTTTTTATACAACTTTATCAATTTTAGTGTCCTAAACTGTTATTTCTTCATTTTGCCTTCTGTGTTGTTGTAACAATGAAATAACTATGCCTGTGATTTTTCAGTTGTTCATACATATATAGAGTGAAACATTGATTAACCCAACACTGATTATTCAGATTGTTTGCTCATCTGGACTACTACAGTACCCCCCATCCCCACCCCCAATGTTGGTTATTACAGTGTAGATGGTAGATGTATCAATAAATGAAAGTAACTTGCCATTCACTACACCAGCATAGAACAGAGTAGCAGAAATCAGAAACAAACACAGTCAGTTATAGTCTCATGCAAAATAATGATATTATGAATAAGTAAATTATATTTCTAAAGTGAAAATAAATGTAATTAGGAGAGAGGAAGTTACAGAGAAAATTTATTCCAGTACCCATTTGTTATGTGAGTTCGACACTGACTATATGAAATTTGTCATACAGAAATCCCAAGTTAATCGAGAAGGATTAAGGACTCGTAACAGTCCAATCAAAGGTATTATGTAATTATGTAATTAACTGTCAGTCAGCTCTCAGTGGTCATTTGATGGAATAAAAGTTAATCACCTTCCAGTACAGGTGTGAACTGAATCCGTGTCAGTCACTTTATCAATGTCAGTCACCTTTTCCTAGAGCAGTGTTTTTTTCACACTTGTCCACAGTTCTACTTTTAGACCAGAATTTGATCATCTGGGTGGCCAGTTATCTGGACAAAATCTGTGTCTTTAGATATGTCTGGATACTTGAGGTTTTACCATAATTACAGAATCAGTTATTGTTGATTTTGATAAGAGATAAATTTTCTACAAATTAATGTAAATATTGTAGGATCAGTTATATTTTCTTCTTTATATACATTTTATAATTTGTTTTTATTATCATTTATGAACTAATAATTCGTAAAAGTTTAGTTTCATATGAACATGTATATATGTCTTAGTGTACTGGAATCATTTTTTATTACTTATTATTTTAATGCACCATAAATACTGTATGTATAATGGCCATATTTTGTCTGTAGCCAAACAAGTATTCAAGAACTTGTATATTTTCAGTATTATTTTGGATTCACTTTAAGACATGCCTTATCATAGAAAGTCAAAAAAAAGTCAGGTTTAGAAAGATGAGTATTATATTGTAAAAAGTGAAATAATATGTCCTTGTAGTTATTTGTTAGAGATAAAATAATACATTAAACTCAGCTGAAAACAAAATCAGATATACAGAAATATAATGTATTATAAGGGTTGTTATAAAGTCCTATTCTCTGTGTTATATTTTTGACGAAACCTTGATATAATGATATGATATTTTGGTCCCTTGGACTTCATTATATCTAGAATTTACTGTATTTATTAGATTTCACTCCCAACTTTCTGCTTCAGAATGAGAGTTCTTTGTATCATAAATAAATGCCCATATAACAGTGTACAAAATTTCTTAAACAGTTTCACAATAGTACATTTTGTAAATATTTTTTACTTTGTTACAGTAACCATCTTTTCCTAACCAGACAACTTGTCACATACTTTAAATGTATTTTGTTGGGATCTATTGTTATTTTAATTTCTCTGATATTTTATTTTGTTGCTGTAGTGTTACCTTTCTAGGACTTTCTGTTTTATGCTCAAGATCTTGCCCTATACTGAGATGAATTAAAAAGTGTTTTGGCTTATGTTTTACTGTTTTAAAGTGGTATTTGTCATGTTCTCTTTAAATTGATTCTATATAGCATTGTAAGTTTGTATTAAGATGTATTTGTCATGACTGATCTTTATGTATTCATTGTTAACAGTATATTGTTATTAAAGATTTCATTAAGATTTGTATAATGTGAAACTGTACAATACATAGTGTATAAATGTAGCATTCCACATAATCTCGTCATTTCTCAGTATACATTGCATGACTTTTACTTACTATTGACCCCAAGTTAATTCCAGCCTGCCTGCAATTCATAGAAGTTTTAAAGAGACGACCTAGATATTTACTAAAGTCATTAGAAATATAGTTCCACACAAGCAATAGCATCCAGAATTTGCAGAAATATTTCATGGGAGAAAAGTAGCGTGTGCTGAAATATGTAGGCAAATATTATAAATGTACTTGTTGTCTGACCTTCATAAGCATGGTGATCTGTAGTAGTCATCTTATGGCGACACTGTCATTATAATAAACGGTGTGAAAGGTTTTGAAATTCAGAAGCAAGGGTTATACTGACAGACATACAGATACAGCAGGGAAGCTGATTTTGTAATATTGAAGTTATATAAGTACTGAGTAAATTATCAGTCTATGTTTTGAAGCTTGTATAAATTCAAAGATGGAATAATCTTTGTACTCACAAACTTTGCTCATGTTTGTTTTGTTTTGATTTTATTTTGGGTTTTCCTTGTGTTATTTTTATATTTAAATCTGATACCTAAATTGTTCTGTTTATATAAATTTGACAGCTAAAAGGTTTAATTTATATATTAAAATTTGATAGCTAAAATCTTAGTACCAGCTCCATTTGCACCCATTTCATGATATGGGCATTAATTGACTTCGTTTATATCAAGTAACTCCATACATTCTTGAACTTAAGTATATACGTCCTATGGTACATATCTTGCCTTAGAGTACCTTTCCTCTCTGTTCAAGATCAGTATAGATGTAGGTACGTAGGGTTTTCTTTCAACATTGGTTTCATTTTAGAAGAAGTGGTCAGTGAGTATTGTAGCATGTATACATGCCATTCAGTTAGAAATCTAAATGTGAGATCCACAATTTTTTTAATTATTCGTTCTTGCATTTTACAGGGTTTTTAGTGAAATAAATTAAGACCTGAAGTATGAAAATGAGTTGTTACTTCAAGACAGTGATCTGTCTAGTCACAAACAATAAAAGCTATAAAGCATTTTCTTTCATTTCAGTTTTGCAGCACATTGATTAATATGTGTGCATCTTGCTTTAGTTCACTTAAAATGAAATAGTCATGTATTCAAGGAAAGTGAAAATCAATGTGGCATTATGGAAAAATCATATTTATAAGACCACCAGAAGGTGAAGTGTATTATGATGTCTATCTCTTTCTTCACATTGACTCTGGTTGTTTACAGTTACCAAACTTTATGGATGACATATTTGGAGCAAGGTAAAACACTAATGATTTCATGGTCATGGGTACAAGACACCAACTGAAAGAAAATAAAATTATTTGTGCACAATAGTTTCAGTTGCCAGTGGGCTGCACTTGAAGTAAGAAAGAACTGTATCAATTTTGGTTTCAAAATATGACTGAAAGTGGATTAAGCAGGATTTACACAACATTTCAGTTTTCCACCATTTACAGTTAGCAAACTTTGCATTACTTCTGCTTCACTTACCAAGGCTAAACCTTTTGGCATATACAAGAAGCTTTTTAATTATGGGGAGCAAAAAGTCGGAGGCCATGGTCACTGTGCCTGAAGAATACAAATTATTTCCACACAGTAATGTTAGTTTTGCATCACAGAGCTGAAACAACCTTTGTTAATGGCTTACACTTTGGGGAAGGAAGAAACCTCTCAGTTTTGATGTCAAATGGTCCACAGCAGTGTTCTTGAAAGAAGAAAAATGTTTTTTTTTTCCAAAAAGAAGGAATCTACACAGGGGTCCATTAAACATGTGGCCATATAATGTGCTTCAATCTGAGCAATAATACAGGTAACTACTGTCGTCTATTTAAAATCTAATGTAAAACTGTGCTTATTGTTTTTGTTGTAAACAAACTGTTTTAAAAGATTGTGGTTTTGTCTGTAAAAATAATTGTGTAAAAAGTTGGTAAAAGAAACCCAATATGTTATGTCAAATTGAACAGTAATTTAATTTTGTGGACCACAAATAACTAATCTTCTTTGTGTACATATTTTTTAGTAAGAATAGCTATCTTATGTTGCTACTTTACACATGTTGTTGTTGTACGGTTTAACACCATTTTTCAGCACACGATAGGCTATACATGGCGGCCAGTATTAATAGTGGAGGAAGAACCCGGGTAAACCCCTGGAAAGAACTACCGACCCACGAGAAGCTACTAGCAAGCTTTCTCACATACTCAGATCTGAGACTTGAACCCACGCAGACAGAGGTGAGATGGCAGTGATCCATAACGGAGAGCGCTTTAGACCACTCATTGCCCCCTTTACACATGTAAAATGATGTGTACTTTGTGTGAGTATGTATTACTACTTAAATATTGTGTAAAATATTGTGTACTTTGTGTGCATATGTATTACTGCTTTACACATGTAAAATAATGTGTACTTTTTGTGCGTATGTATTACTACTTTAATATTGTGTAAAATAATGTGTACTTTGTGTGCATATGTATTATTGTTTCAGATAAAACATTGTTTAATGACGGATAAACACCAGTATTTTAAATTTTATGAGGATTAATAAATTAATCTGAGTTAACTTTTTTGTTTATTTTCTTTCTTCACAAGAATCTATTAGATGATATATTATCAGATACTAAATTTCTATTGGTTGGTCTGGTATTATTACAAATGTTTAGTCCCTGTTTCCTTATTTCACACTGAGAATGGAACAGTTTACGTGTTTTTGCTGGGGTATGCATGCTGATGTTCTGGGAAGAATTTAATCAATCTTTGATAAATCCCTATTTTATAAATTAGATTCACACTGTATATCTATTATAGGTTGGAAACGGTTGTAGATAGAGTATGTAATAAAGTAAAAACTGCATTCACATTTTTTCTGTGTCAAGGGAAAGAACTTTGATATGGAGTGTGAAAATGTTGCAGTCTGATAGGCTCAAATATTCCAGTGCAAATGCAAACTCATTCTTTTTATTAACGTGGAACAAATCACATATGTAGTCCTGTGTTTTTTTTCTTCAAATTTCTAGCTATGATTTCACTAAATTTAACTAAATTTCTCCCTAAATAGAGATTTGTTCTTTCTCTTTGCTTATAATAATTTTAATATTGGGATTTTAGTTAGAGATAGTGACGGTAAAAAGATTCTTTTATAAAAAGTCTGTGGTTATGCAGATGTACACAAGAGATCTTTTTATTGATATAGAAGAGTTGAGGGAAATCTAAAGATTCAGACACATGTTTTGGAGAGAAAATAACGTTGAAGATGCTGTATTACGATGGTCATTTTGTACTCCTTGATGCCTGCAGAATCAAGGGAAATAATTAAGTCAAAATAAGATTGAAGATACTGTGTTATGATGGTCAGTTTGTACTCCTTCATGCCTGCAGAATCAAGGGAAATAATTAAGTCTCAGTAATAATTGAAGATGCTTTATTACGATGGTCATTCCATACTCTTGATGCATGCAATGTAAGTAATTAAAAATCTCAGTATGCTTGATGATATGACTATTTTATACTCCTTATTGCTTGCAGAATGTTTCTTAAGAAGAAGACCTTTGCTGTTGAACATTCTTGTTTAGTATGATTGAAGCATTGTACAGTGTGATTGAAGCGTTGTACAGTATGATTGAAGCATTGTACAGTATGATTGAAGCATTTTACAGTATGATTGAAGCATTTTACATCAGTTAATATGAATTGCAAGGGTAATTATAGGAATGCTTTGACTTTCTTAACTGCAGATGGGGAGTGGCATGAGCACAAGTTTTTAAAAATTTTATTTCATCTCGAGACTTTTTTCAGTATGTGAGTGTAGCAAGTTACTTTACTTCTATGAAATACATATTATGTGGAAATACTTGCTGAAGTATTTTGCAATATAGGGAGCATATATTAGTAGTGATAGGGGATACTTTAGAGTCAATGGGAAAATACATTACAGACCCCTCCCCCTTGGGAATGTTTAACATCAAGACTTTTCAGATCAAAGGGAATAGAACATGGGGAATATTGGGCCTGTATAGCGGCAAGGGAAAGTTGAGTTGTTGTATAGCGATAATAGGAATGGAACAGGTGAGGTGACATCACGGTAGTTCATAATAATAACAATGTAGCAAGGTTCTGACCTGAATACGTGGTACTCTAGTGAGAGACAAATACAGGAGAGATATAGACGTAGACATATATAACCCATAGACATATGCTGATGAACATCAGTCTATCAAACAAAAAACTATACAACCAACTAAAAAAATGTTTAGGCACCACCAGCATCTCAATTTTTGTATTACATTTTTTCTCTTCTCATTCTTTTCCTCGTCCTCTTTCTTCCTCTTCTCATTCTGTTCTTCTTTTTCTAGCTTTTTTTTCCAGGCTCATTCTTATTCGATCTCCTTCATCCTCCTTTTCCTCCTTTTCTTGTTTCATCAGCTCCCTTAGTTTTTCCTTGGAGTTTCTCAAGTTGTTGATCTCCATTTTGAGTAGATGTGGCCTATAAGAATAGTAATCCACATCCAGTTTGGCCAACATCTCTTCTATTATTCCCATATTATCCACGACTTCTGCAACGTCTTCATTCTGTCCATTATTTTAGAAGCCATCTTCTTAGATTATTCAATGTTGAATGGCGCAAATGACTAACGCTCGACTTTATGTGTCAAGCATGGACGAAAACATCCCTTACAATAACTTTACATATTTACCATCCACACAGAAGGGAAGGAAAATATCTACTATCCACACAAACGTACGCGAATGCATACAAACCCCAAATATACTATCCACACACGGGAAGGAGAAAAAAACCCAACAAAACAACAACACAATATCTGCTATCCGCACACGGGAAAAAAAAAACAAACCTAAATATACTATCCATACAACGTACGCAAACACATACAAACCCCAAAGATACTATCCACAAACGGGAAGAAGAAGAAAAAAAAAAAACCCCTAACACAATATCTACTATCTACAGACGGGAAGAAGAAGAAACAAACATACTATCCACACACAGGAAGGAGAAAAAACAGACACAATATCTACTATCCACAAAAACATACGCGCACGCATACAAACACACACTCTACTATCGACACAGAATTGAAGGGAAAAACAATATACACTATCCACACAAACGTAAGCGCACGCATACGCACTACTTTCCACACAAACTTACGCGAATGCATACAGACACAAACACACACAATCACACCAGGACAGGAGTGAGTGTTTATAATCACATTCACGCCAATTGGCAACTTGAATAGTCTCTTTTCTAGAGATTCGGTTAGCCCTGAGAAGGGCTGTTGTTTTTTTAAGCTTCAGATACACCTGCTTAATGCTGACATCTCTCAGGCCTAGGGACCACACACGCAACGTCTACTCCAGTCCTGCTCCCAAATGATGTTTGTTCTTGGGAGTGCAAAGTCGGGTTGAGTGGCCTCATCATCCCAGTCTTCGCTTTATCAGCTAATTCATTTCTTCAAATTCCTATGTGGGATGATATCCACATAAATTGTATTTTTTGTTGTTGTTGTTAAGTTTCTTTAGCAGTATGTATGTTTTCCTTAGGAAATTTTCTCTTGAGTCAGTGTTGTTTGATTTGATTGATAATATGACTCTGAACAAGTCGCTTATGATTACAGATTTGTTTATGTTATCATTTTTAATCCATTTAAGTGCTCAAACGATTGCCCAGAATTCTGTCATGAAGGTGGAGCAGTGGTCAGGAAGTTTTTCACCCATGTGAGTGCTGAATTCTGGGATTACTACAGCTGCTGCTGTCGTGGGTGGTGTAGTAATTTTAGAGCCGTCAGTGTAGATGTTGACAAAGCTGGAGTAAGTGTTCAGTATTTCCATTGTAATAGCTGATTTCATCTTTAGTTCTTGATCTACTTTGTTGCCAAGTTCCGTTGCTTTGATATTTATTATTAGTTTACACGTTATCCCGGAGGCCTGGTTGGGGTATTCAAATAGTTCTGCTTATAGTCATTGATTGGTAATTGTTTTACGAGTTCATGTATTAGTTTCCCTCCAGCGATATTTGGAACTAGCTTGCGTCTGAATGATTTATCACACTTTTGTATGGCTATTCTGGTGGGGTGCATATTTGGGTGGGTTGATATTCGTGCTGCATATTTTAGGATGAGCTCATGACGGCTTAGTTTCAGCGGTTGTTCTCCAGTGAGTATTTTCATTTCGTCTAGTGATGTTGATGGGAGGGTGCCTGTACAGATAGCCAGTGCTTTTCTTCGTATTGTGTCATGTTTTTAAGGCATTTTTGTTTAGCTGAGTTATATACCTGGCATCCATGGTCTAATTTTGATCTGATGAGAGATCTGTATATATTTGTTAAGATTTCTTGATTGGATCCCCATGTGGTTACTTTTAGGTTTTTAAGCAGGTTTAGGTCTTTAATGCAGCTATTTATCAGGTTTTGGAAATAGTGGCCACAATTTAGGTGTTCATCATAGTAGCCAGAGTGACGAGCGCTTCCATTTATATATGTTACGCACGAACGTGAAGGAAAACATCCCCATATACCAAAACTTGCAAGACCCATATCATTACCAAAACAAATATGGAACGCGCTGACCTCACGCACTTTGTATCTCCAATCACAAACTACCTACAAAAACACACTGACTATTTGACAAGACAGTGGAAGGAAGTGTTGATAGACATACTTCTATTTTTTGACATAAAACAAAGAAACGAAGGGCTTATATACACTCTTCTATATTTTTAACATAAAAGAAACAAAATGCTTATAGACAAATTTCTATTTTTTTAACGTGCAGACAAACACAAACGCACAAATATTTGGCAATTGAACTAGTATCTCTTTTCTAGAGTACTGGGGTAGCCCTCAAAAGGGCTGTTTTTGTGGATGGGGAGTTATGGCAACCTTTTATCGTCTAAAATTGCGTCCCCATCTGGCGGCAGGCTTTCCCAGAGGATAAGGTCTGTTTCTTCGGAAAGAGAAGGAGAACTCTTTCATGTCTACAAGGCAGTCGACAGATCCTCTGGTTCCTGCTGATGCTGTTCTCTCTGCTCTCTTTGCTTCTGTAGTCTGTACCTTTCCGTCCATTCTTCTTTCTCCTTTTTGATTTCCTCTCTGAAGAGCTATTCTATCGGTTCTTCGGTCAATTTTAACATTCTGACATTCTCGACCTCTTTAGGCTTTGGTATCAGGCTTTGCCTGACATGACGTAAATTCATGCAAGCTTCGTTCAGCTTGGATAGTCTTGTACACATCTTCATATGAGGATGAGTTAGCAATGGATAGTCAGACTGGAGATTGCCTGGCTTTATATGGTTCAAGCGCGGACACGATAGAAAACATCCCTACGATTTTTGTTTGGTCGTAATGCTATGATTGTTGAATTTAGGTTAGAGAGAGTCAAAGAGCATGTAAAATGATGCAAATTGAAAACAAACAACGACATACACATTTTTTCAAAACGCAACATTTTTTTGTTCAAGTAAAAAAACAACCAACAATTAACCATAATTTTTTTCTCAAACAAACAAACAAACAATTTTTCAAACAAATAAACTATTTTTGGCAAAGGTGACACCATTAAGTGAAGTGAGATTTCTACTGATGGAAGTCATTGAGCCATTGATGTACAACGTTTCCTAGCTAAAGGAAAGAGATAGCCACAATGGTCACAAAACCATCAATCTGCTTTGTCATCATTCCTAGAAGAGTAACGATCAAAATATGTCACTAAATGTTCTAAGATTATCCAAGACTGCGTTGATGAAGAAAATACACACAATATTGTCCACACACAATGGAATCTGTGCATTGTAATTTCACATTAATTTATCGTGTCTTCTGGGCATTTCTTCTCATAAAGTCGCTGATGTCTTCCAAGGTGGTAATCCATATGAATCAAAATACTCTACACAACCACTTCAGGGAAGTATACGACTACCCAGTGGGTTCCTGGGAGATGACTGTCGTCCGTGTTGATGACAAAAGATTGATGGTCTTGAGGTTTGCGATGAGGCAGATCATCTTTAGCACACACCACTGGATTCCAAGAAGCAGTGTACGAAATGTTATTCAAAAGGTAAAAAGTGCCCAGGTATCCATTTGTTGTGTTTCTTTTTTCTTCTTGTTTTGTTTCACAGGTAATGATAAGTCATCAATTCAATCCTGACATTTTGCTTGAAAATCTCGTTTCTTCGTTTCGTCTCCACACTTTGAGCCAAGACAGCTTCGATGTGATCGATCTCTTGAGCCGTCAGTGGAGGAAAGGAACGATCACGCAAGTCTTTATACCACTGATGTACCACGGCTTCTTCCGAGATGAGACTCCAAGTGTCCTCCACATACTAGTACAATTTTTCTTCTTGACTGATCATCATACATTTATCGTGTTGAATTTGACTGGGATGATCATTTTGACATCCATAGCAATCTTTGTTGATCAATTCTGTAATGTTTTTTTCTGCCAGGTGTTTGACAAAGCAGGAGACTAAATGTTGTTCTCGTTCCTGCCATCTGGACCTCATCACCATGTCCTCTTCGTCTTTTTCTTGGGGTTCTTCTTCCACGGTATCCTCCCATTCCTCTTCACTGATTATCGACCATTCAAAGAAAGATAAGTGTCTTCCATAATTTCTAATAATCTAGAATGATTTCTCTCAAACTGTTGATTTCTATTGTATTGTCGAATTAGGCAAGCAAGATGACGTTCACCGTGTTGTTTACGGGTATTGGCTTTGTAAACCGAAGTTCAACACGTATTTTGCCGGAATTTACAGGGTGGAAATATCCCTCGTTGCTGCCTTGGTCTGGAGTGCAATCAAAGGCCCACAACATGTAAGCATCTGCATAATCCTCGCACGTAATGCCGTGACTGGTATTGGTTGGTAACTGTCCCGTGGCTTCGTACATGGACAAGTACGATCTCAAGTAATTTTTCTCCTCGTCACTAAAGTCAGGTTCGAAAGGCCTAGTACATAAGGTTTTCCTTCTCGACTGACTTCGATCTTGGACACGTAGTGCTGAAACTCAAAAGGACTTTCCTCAAATGCTTCATTGAAGGATATATTTTTGACGATACCAATGATCAAACGTTTGGGTAACTGTCCTTGGAATAGATGATCTTTGATCTTTCAAGGTACGTTGATCATTTGATTTCGGGATTCTCGGTAGAAATATGAATGTCACGTTTCTTTAATTCTATTTGGAAAGCTTGGTTCAGAAATTCGGTGCCTTTGTCGGTTTGTCATCAGAGAGGGTGCCGACCACTTTGTTTCAACATCAGTTTGAGGGCTCGCGCTAACTCACTGCTCGATTTGGAAGTATATGGAACGACACAGGCAATTTAGAAAAAACGTCGATGACACACAAAAAAAAATATTTGTAGCCACGATTGTAAGTGGCCAAATGAGGGACATCGGCTAAATCGGCTTGCCATTGATGATCGATGCCCTCCACTCGGATACGACTTCTGGAAAATTATCGTCGAATGGGTTTGTGTAAAGTGCACGTGGCTTGTTCTTGTAACCATCGATGCACTTGAGGTAAACGGATACTTTTCAGACGAGTTTTGGCAGAACGATACAATTTCTGAACTCTTCGGTATCACTCAGGATCGTAATAAATGCTGGCTAACATCTTCTCCATTTTTTGTTAATAAGACATCCACTCTTCACTGATGCTACTCTTTTTTGTACGTGTGGTATTTTCTTGGATTGTAATACTTTGCGTCTCCGGGGAGCAATAGATGTCAAGGAGGAGGTGGATGTCTGAACAGGGGTAATCGGTTCTAGTTCAACTTCTATCTTCGCCTTCCTTTTCTCCTCTGTGGAAGAAGGGGTGACCGTTATCTTTTTAATCCATCCAATTCTGGATGTAGGTGGTGTTGTTAACTTGAGTACTTTCTCTGGTGGTGTTGTTAACTTGCGTACTTTTTCTGGTAAAGTTTGAAACTCTTCTTCTTTTTTTCTGTCTTTGTTACTGGGGTAGTGGTGGTGGTAGACTTTTCCTCAGGGTCGGCTGAGCTGTGAAAGAGTTGCAGTCGTTGCAACAGTTGACAGAACTTTTGTGATGTTTCTGTTTCGGACAAATCGTTGCGATCCATCACCGATTGCAAATCGTGTTGTAACTGGGACATCTCGGTCAAATGCGAATTGGGAGGCAAATGCGTGGTCCGTTGTTCTTCCAACGATGGTATTCCATCCATCGTTGTAAGGCAATAAAGCCAGTGTTCGTCCTTCCATTAGATTCCAAAGGTCATGTCTGAGTCTGAGATCTTTTGACTCCAGAAGTCGCTTTTATCGTCCTGGTCCTTTTATCTTGGACCGATGGGTAAAACACCTTCCAACAGTCGTCACAGCATGGCTACCGCTATTACTTTGAAAAGAGGTTCTAAAATATCCTCTGCGTTGCACCATCATTTTTTTCTTTTGAATGATGGGGGAATTTCTTTTGGACCATTTGGCGAAGAATGTGTCGTTTTTTGGCAAAGCATTCTTTCTGGTGTTTAGACAAAGGTATCGTTCTTTTCAAGACAGTCAGACAATATTCGCCCACGGTATAGATGACATCTTTGGGGGCTGTTTGACTGAGTTGTTTTCGCAAGGGTGAAGGAGCTTTGGACACCATGCGACTGATGCAGTACAAGGCACGAATCAATTTGACGGGAAGATGAGACTGAAGGGATGTCATGTTGACGTTGTATGAGACAGACCCAAACTGTCCGTTGTTTTTATAGATTATTTTGTTAAGTCGACGGTAACTTGGCACCAGTGGTGAAACAGATGGGTACGAAATCGCAAATAATCGAGGTTGGTAAGTTTTAAATCCACGAGTAAATAGGCGTGTGGGGTTTGAGTGGCATCGTCGTACGCATGAGTCAGCCAAGGCGTTTCTAACTCTTTGGCTAATACTTGCACTTGCGATTTATCTCTAGGGATCTTAAACAAGACCTCATAATGAGCATTGAGACTGATGACGCGATTGGCTTTACTTTGTTGAATACAATTTTCAGTGATGTAAATGACACTGGCATTACGATGATGCCCTTTGCGCGTAAACCACAGTTTCATTTCTTCTTCGTCTTCTCCTAACATGTCGTCGAAGATAACCAGATGGGTTTGACTGGGGTCAGACAAGATCCCGTCGTCTTCGCCAGGAATGCCTTCCACAAACACGATGAAATCGCCTTGAATTTCTCGCAAGAGTCTGTATACCGATTGCAACTCTTTGTAACACCACACAATCCGTTGTAGTGGGCGATCTATCAAGTGATGTTCATGTTCGATCAAACGTTTGACAAATTCGGTTTTGCCTAAACCGCTGGGTTCGGCAATTAACATGGTAAAGGGATAGCGAAGATACAAGGCCTCTCAACTGGCACGATTTAAGTGTTCGTAGATGACTTTGAAAGAAGAGGGAGAGGAAGCAAAGACAGTAGAGCAAGGGTGTCCATACTTTTTGCAAAGAGGGCCAGGGCCAGATTTGATAAAGTGAAGATGCCCGGGGGCCAATCGTTCCTTCTGATCTTTTTTTAACCACAAAAGTTACATGCAAATATACACTGTTATAGAACAATAAATAAAAAAAACAGTTGTGGAGGAGCATCATCAGGGTCCACGGAGAAGGGAGAAGATAAAAGCAACATGTCCTTTTCAATAACTGCAAAATCATGAAAGCGTTTGTTGAATTCCACAGAAAGAGATGCGATAGCTGTTGCATAACTCTTCATTTGCACACCAATGTTGTTCTGTGGGAAACTGTCAATTACCTCTTTCAAAGCTGGGAAGTGCGCGGTGCAGGGTTCTGTTTGGGACAAGCGTCTTTGGAAAAGTTGCAGCTTCGTTCCAAAAGCCTTGACGTGAGTGTATAGCTGGTTCACCACTGCATCTCGTCCTTGAAGATTAACATTCAGCCCATTAAGATGCTTCGTTATGTCAACCAAAAGAGACAAATCTGCCAGCCATACAGGATCGGACAATTCTTCCATTTGTTGCCCCTTTTCACACAAAAAATATCTTATTATTGAGCGGAGAAGGGTTCGCGTGCTAGCGGGCCATAAATAATACATTATATGACCGAAGCTGCGGGCCGTATGAAATCTTACCGCGGGCCGTGATTGGCTCGCGGGCCGGACTTTGGACACCCCTGCAGTAGAGGTAGACATAGTGCATGGAATTTCACTTTTAACACGAAGACAAACAAGGCATGAGTTTTATAATTTTTTCAGGACACGTTTATTTCAACACATTTTTAAAATGGAACAACACGAAAGACAAAAATACACAAAATCCAAGTGTATAAATGCTCTTGCAGTCTCTTAGTATCCTCCCATAATCAGTCTTTGTTTACTTTGGTAAAGAGCGTAGTTTATAAATCGAAAAATGAGTGCGCGATTCACTTGTATTTTGATTAACTCTTGGTAAATGCGTTCTTTCAACTCTACAGGAAAACCATAAATGTTATCTTGTAAATATCCATCCAGAGGTTACTGAGGTCGTCAGACTAAAGGTAACTAATGATAATGCGGAGACCATCGAGCATGTTCTAGGAAAGCCGAATCTTTCTGCTCCCATTCGTGACACCGCAACTGAAGCACTTGACTTTATCCTCTTCGTCTAAGTAGATAAATCCGGCTCTGGCTAATTCATCGGGGATATGTCTTCATATATATTTAGGCCATTTTCCTTGGAAGGTTTGGAATTGACTTTCAAAGTTGCAGTATTCATGCAAACACACAGGTATCGAATATTCATCTTTCACAGGTTCATTTCGAAGAGGATAAGGTGAAATTCGCACGAGTTTACTTAGGGTTGGATGACATACGTAGGGTAGTAGGTGCATGGTTTCAGGTGGAGAATGACACCGACAATAAAAACCAGTAAAGTGATAAGGTGTTCTGTAACGGGTGGCATCGCTTTCACATCCGTCAGGTTTGACACGCATATCATCACTTTCCATCGTAGGTATGGTAGTCGTAGTAGTCATAGCAAAGTTTCCATGATGTGGCACTGAATCCCTAACGTCAAAGAGTACGGCATCCCTGCAATCGCAAGGCACAGCATTGCACACCATCTGAGAATTCCCGACCTTGAATGATGTCTGTTTAAAAGTATTCATCTTTCTCAATTGACGGTGGTAGTTACAATGAGGTACTGGTCTTGGACGTTTTCCCCTTTATATGCTAGCCAATATCGGCGTGTCCGTACGGCAAAAAAATGAAGTCGATTGGGAAGCCGTACACGTTTCTGCTACACGAACTGATACACTTTTTCCAAAGGTCGACTGACGATTTGGTGTATGGGTTAACGTACAATCTTGTACGGTTCGTAGGTGGTTACTTTAAAGTTTTAATCCTGTCCAGACTGCAAAGCTTCTTTCAGTAAGCCAAAATTCACCACTCGACTTGTGCGATAACTGAGAGTAAATCCTTTGACTTTACATTTGGTGTGAACTTCTCCTTGTGGGTCTCTGTGTTCGTAGCCGTAATTGTTAGGACCGCCACTAGCCAAACGTAGAATCTTGTCGTCGGGATGCTCGTCCTTCCAGGCTCCTCAACGATCTTCTTCAATTTTAGGGCAACAGTGACCGAGGCGATCGATGTAGATGTAACTGTCTGTGTCAAAATACAGCACACGATCTCCTAACAGTTCTAAAGTTTGTACAATTTTAAGCGAGCATGGGCTGTCACGTAAGCCACAATGATGTCATTTCCAAATTCGTGAGCTTCTACAAAGTCCAGTTCTTCTTCGTAATTGACTAAGATCAAATCCCCACGAAGGACGTCCATATGTTTCATATATTTGGTTTTGTCGTGAATCATCTGGAACTAGCGGGATGGATCGGACGAATACTCCGTCATGGATAAACACGGTCGTTGTGCCATTTTTCCCCACAAGCAATTGAACATCACTTTGGCAAACGATCGCCTTCCTTCGTTTTTCTCCACGTGGTCTAAAGGGATGCCTTCCTGCTCCCATTATTTCTCTTTGAATATCTTTTGGTCTTTGGGTGTGTGGCACCAGGAAGTATAGCCGCTGGCTTCTTGTTTCAGTTTCCAAAACTCATCCATGTAGTCTGCGAAAATGCCTTTCTGAGTCTCGTCACCCTTGTGTACTGTTCTGTCTTGGGAAAGTGGCAAATTTCGTACGCTTCTAACAATTATTATCCCAGATCAAGAGCCTTAAACAATTCCACGCTGACCTCTGTTCCCGTGAAGGCGCTTTCTTCCTTGGTGTGCTGACAAAGCTGGTCTTGGTTGCACGTGTCGGCACAGGTACGAAACAAGAGAACTGGTGAGGTAAGACGGGATGGTACAAGTCCGTGGGAGGTAGGATTTTACATTTAATCAATCCTTCGTATTGTCGAATGTTGTCCAGGTTGATGTGTTCCGCCAGCTAATGCGGGTGACCTACGGGAAAATTAAAATATTTGCACAAGTTCGGATACAGCGACCACACGTCCAAGTATTTGATTTCTTCTCATTTCTCCTCGTCGGCGTGGTACAGCAAACAGGTGTCATTCATCCGTCCGCCGTACAAACTATTCGGAGGGTTCAGATGGTCCACCAGCTTGTAACTTTCCACGATACGTTTATACTCGGGATTTGTTTTCGATCGTACTCGTGTTACCACATTTCCAGCACTTGGTATCCTTGTTGTTCTAACTTCAAGCGTCGCTGACAAGTGGCATCGTACAAGTCTTCCATGGTACATTGTAAAAACTGATTTTTTTGTGTCACGTTCAGGGTAGCAGAGGAGATATCCCTGAAATAAGCATCCGTTAAACTCTTACACGATCATGGGATTTTCTAAGTCCCAACCATCCACCGAATACATTCCGATGGTCTTTTTGCCTCCTCCGTTGCAGGCATGTTGGATCCATTTGTCTTAATTGTCGCACAATAAATGTAGCCAGCGCGTAGGGCTTTGACCGATTATCGACCTTTGACAAAGTTCGTCGTTTTGGGCTTATGTCAGCCAGGGTATTTTCAGGCATGAGTCGTTGGCGGTATACTAAGGAACATGCTTTGGCGATGAAGCAGGCTTCTTTCAAAAGATCGATCCTGCCATGTCCCATTAATAACTCTCGAAATTTTCCATAACAACGCCGTAAAATGTCCACATCGGAACGACAATACTTGAACATTTCTTCCTGAAAGTCAAAGAAATCCGAGGCGTGAGTCTGGTACCAAGCATAGAAAGCTTCTTGTTGTTCGGTACGCATTTGGTCGGGGTCGTAGTATTGAGCCTCAGACAAATGAGGTAGAATGGCACGTTGAATGGCTTTGGTATTGAAAAAGTGCGGAAATAACCTCTGGTCATTTCTGTCATTCCAAACGTTTTAGGCATTCGGCTCAAATGCATGGCCAAGTAACTCATCGAATCTTTAAACTGTACTTGTCCCACTTGCATGGAAATGATTTTGGTTCCATTTGAAGTCACTTTAGGACGTTCGGTACTTTGTTCTGTATATTATCTCAAAAGAAACTGTCCATCGTATAACGAGAAATAGTGAGCCATGTCATGGCGATGACAATCTCCGAAATGTTCGATGTCCTCCTTGCTCCACGTCTCGTCGGTAGGGTCCAAGATCCATTGGACGAAATCGGCTATCGTGTTTGGTCCCCGAGAGGTTTTTTCACGTATTCCGGGAATCTTGCTACAGTGAGGGCAATGACCGAAGATAAGCTTTTGGATGCACTTCTCGCACGCTTGGTGAGCCACGCAGAAATTAGGAATGTGAATGCTAGTCTCTTGCATGCATTCGAAATCGAAAAAGATGAAATTCTCTTTCCTCTTGTCATCGTCTTCCCCTTGATATTTGGAATTGTATTTTTGACTGTAGCATTCATGTTCCAAGTCCACGATTTGGCGCCAAATGTGACATCATTTTTTTTACCTCGACAAACTCGTAACTTTTCAATTTTGGTACTTATGCCTTGTCCACAAGTAGGGCACAATCTCAGGAGTTGTCAAGCACTTTTCTGCTATGAAACATGGGTCTTCAGATGTTGTTAGTAACAGGATATGTCTGACAAAAGTGCGCCGACAAGCTGGGCAATGCATCTGTTCTTGTCATTCGTCAAGACAGGGTTGAGAGGCCAAAACATCCTGAGCATTTCGATCCACAATACTTGTGGTGTTGTTCTCGATTGTTATAGTCATAGTCACATTTGTCATAATAATAACTATGTTCCAGGAATGCAGTGATACTGGTGATGACATCAAAATCTTCATCGTAATTATAGACGTGAATGTATTTTACGTCTTTGAAATTGTTGCCTAGAAACAACAGAGGTCCGCGCATTTCTTGAGGGTGCACTTTCAAGGTGTAGCGTGAAGCCAGGAGATCTAGCAATTTTTGCATTTCAGGAGTGCCACAGGGTGTGTCTCTGGATATCCCCGCTTGCTATAACAGGATTTCTGCTTCTCTTCGTTGTTTGGCTCGGTCCGATTGTTGAATAGTTTTCCAGGCTCTTTTCCATTCTACTGTGTCGTCCTTGTCGCCAACGTTCGTCCTACGACGATGGCATGATGAATAGAAAGTCTCATGCGATTGTCTTCGTTGGCTTAACATTGCCGTTTCAGTGTGGTTAACAAGGAATCTCACACCTCGGTGATGAACTCTTCTGCATTCTAAAACGGTACGTCGGACTTCAAATCTTTAAACTTCACCATGGTTCTAAATTTTTTTAAAGGAGCGCTTTTCGGTCTCTCGAATGTTGTAGTACATTTCGGGTGATACTGGTGAACTTTGGTTGGGTGTAGACTCTCTGGGTCTGGATTCAGGCTTATTCATGTCATGTTCAAATTCGCTGCCATGAATTTGTGCCAAGACTTCAGCTACTGTGCGAGACGGTAAATCAAGTTTCTGCTTCTTACTTTCTTCTCCTTTCTCCACGAAATGATGGGATCGTTTCATCTTGACTGCAAAAAGTCAAATGACTTCATGGGTCCCCTGTATCAATGTCAGACTAGTGTCTTCCCTATATAAATGGCCAGTGTCTTCCCTCCCAGTATTCATTTCAATCCGATTAGAACGATGGAAGAGCCCACACAGATCGAACTTCTGATAAGAGCTTTGCGAGATGTCACACGAAAGTTTTCTTCAGACATGCTGACGGACTACTCCCCATCCTTTCAATATCAACGTCAAGATACTTGCTATTCTGTAAGAAGAAAGGACACTGGTCTTCAGAATGCCTTAACAAAACACCAGGAGCAAGAGGAAGAGAAGGGTTCAGAACAGAAAGAAGATGTTCACTCCCTAAAGGAAGAATCCCGTCACGTCAGGAAGGAGAAAAAAGAAAAGAAGACGAGGAGAGAGTTTAGGAAAAAGAGGAGGAAATAACTTGTGAAAGTAAAGAAATTAAAAAACAGAGAGTAAACAAACACACAGAAGAAGTCTATGAACTTTTTTAAAGTGATGTGTTGTGAACTGGATTGTAAAATATGTACCAGATTAGACCAGACAGAAAAACGTGTCTCTTGGTTTTGAATTTTTAGAATAAGGAACTACATTCACGCACTCAAACACGTACATCATGGGCAAAAAGGGGATTTTGAGTTTTAACTGATGTTGGCAAAACGAATACTATCTCTTTTCGAGAGAAGTGGGTGGCCCTTAAAAGGACTGTTGGAATTTTTTTATTTTAAAAACAACAGCTCAGGAACGGGAAGTAATCAGCTTTAACTGCCTTAAGCCTTTGCCACGGATATGACCTACTTCTGGACTTGCTCCTGTCTATGATGATTTGGTAGAATCACATGGGCTGGTATCTCACGTGTAGTAAGAGGGTTGGGTTGTTTGGCTCGGGACGGTCTTTCTCTTATGGGTTGTATTCAAGAAGTCTGATGCATTTGTTCAAAATGTCTTTGACTACATTGACCATTTGACTTGTACCGTCCTCCTTCTCTCCTAGAATTTTTTTGCTGCTTCTTCTTCCTATCGTTTCGTTCTTCTTGTCTCTTCTTCTCGTTGTTGATGTTGTTGTTGAAGGAGAAAAGCTTGTTCTGCTTCTTTCTGCTGCTATAAAACTTTTTCCAATTCTTTTTTATTGTGTGTCTCTGTTTAAAATGCTCGACCTGTGGTAAAAAAGGAGAACGTGGCGAAGGTGCTGATACCAGAACAAATTCTTGCGAAGAAGAGAGATAATCCACTAAATCCCAATTAAAATCGGTCTCTTCGGGAAGTAGGACTGTGTTGACTTTGGTAGCCGCTGCTATGCCATTGCTTCTCGGCTCCACGGCAGGTGCACTCCAATTCATTGTCTTCTTAGTTCCATCATGTTTGAAAACTTTGTCGCATTGATTCACCGCGCACAGACGCTAGCACATTGATTTGGATTGGTGAAAAAACTCAATTCGTTTCGATACGCTCTTCCACTATAATAACCGCGGTTCATTTGATTCACTTCTCCTATTCTCGTCACAAGATGTGGACTAACGTTGAATCATCTACCCTCCTATCGTCGTTGCTGTTCCGTACGGACTTGCCCATGTATGTCAGATCATCATGGACAATCATTCGGATCACCGATACGAGCGTTGGGAAAAGAAGAATCTATGTGGAGAGACATGGCTGTCTGAAGAGAGTCCTTATCTACAATCCAGAAATCAGAAGAAGTTTGAGAAAGAGAAGAAGACATATGCGATGCCCTCTATGTTAACGGAATGATGTTAGCATACAAAAACCAAAAGGCCCTTTTTAGGGCCACTCACGTGCCTCTAAACGATTTGCTTTCTTGCCTAAAATATTTTGTAGTCGATTTTATAGATATGGTATGACAGATTGATGTTCATCAATCTATGTCTATGTGTTGTATATGTTATATATATATGTCTATATCTCTTCTGTATTGGTCTCTTGCTAGAGTACCGCGTATTGAGGTCAAACCCTTGCTACATTGTTACCAATGTTCAGTACCGTCACGTCACCTCACCTGTTCCATTCCTATTATCATTATACAACAACCCAACTTTCCCTTGTCGCTATACAGGCCCAATGTCCCCCATGTTTGATTCCCCTTGACGCTAAACGTTCCCAGGGTGATCTGAAAAGTCCTGACGCTAAATTTTCCCAAGGAGGGTCTTTAATGTATTTTCCATTGACACTAAAGCATCCCCTATCACTACTTAGATTTTATTGTTTTCTTAGTATCAACAAAATGTATGATTCCTATTGCTACCAAAAAAATGAGAGAGATACAAAAACAAAACAAAAACAACCCACAGCTTAAACTTAAAGATGTAATTAGTGAAGGCACTGTTCTGGTACGTTTAACTTTCTTAATATTTTCCAAGGGTGTGGAGTGATCACGACCAGCTTTTAATCAGTCAGTGCACACGAGTCTCACTTATGCAAATAGTTAAGCGTAGTGGTTCAGTCATGTTCCGCAGGTTTTTGCTATACTTTGGAGGCATAAAATGTCCAGTGACACTAGCAGAATCAGTGACAGTAACTTGGATGATTGGTCCTTTTGTAACGAGAAAAATAATCCGTATTCAGTTCTCTTTAAAGTCCGACGACGTCGAGTGATTTTAGGTCTGTTCTCATTTTCTTCGATCCAGACTTTCTTTTTTTGCTGAGCGGAGTTTAAAAAAATTAAAATCTATGTTTCACCTCTAGTGACGATCTCATTAGAACTTTCCTAGTCACTCTTGAGTTTTGTGCCATTAGCTGTTTAGCGACTTCAACACGATTCTTGTGTGTGTGTGTGTGTGTGTGTGTGTGTGTTTTTCATAGCAACTGTTAAGAAGGCGGAACTTATCTCGCAAAACCTTTCTGAGTTTTAAATAATTCATCAGTATATTGAAAACAGATGACATAAATGCTTCTGACAATACAAAAATCTTCCACTCTATATTGAACATCATAAATTGTCCCTTCACAGCAGCCACTTTAAACCTCCCATCAGAAGACAATGATGATCAAAACTTGGGTAATATTTCATGGATTCTCGGAATTGTTTAGAACGATGAAACCACCTCCAGTTGTACGATATGACAGAGTTATATCTGTAAATCTGATTCAAGTAGGTCTTATAATCAGCCAGAGAGAGAGAGAGAGAGCTATATGAATGTATGCCCTTTGCTCAGTGGCCATTTATATCAACTGATTAGGAGCTTGCGCATCAGGGAGAACCATAAAACAAGGTCTAGATACCGGACCAGCGTCATCACTAAGTTAGCTTTAAATTGCATCTGGAAGTGTCAAAGTTTGTAATTTAGTTTTTATCTTTGTGTAAGACAGCATAAGCACATGTCATAGAAAGGAAAGGAAAACATCGAGATACTGAAAGATGAAGAGTTTCTATATTGTGACGTAAAAAGAATGGAGCGTCAAAGCAAGAATGGTTTTTGTTTTTTGGTATGTGAATTTGTGCTAGCCACAAAGCAAAGGCAAAAATAAGGTACATAATAGGTAAATACCAAAATGGTACGCATCAAACACGCAATAAAGAGAATACAGTCTACACAATATCCTAGCAAAATGACAAAATAATAATGAAAATAAAATAAGAAAAAATGGAAATCGATTTTAAACAATATTAAATTGCTTCCATATGCATAATTAATAAGTTGAAACAGATATGACGTAAAAGACCACAACCTAGTTAATAAATTGTAAGATTTTGACAACAGAATAAAGGGGAATGTTATGTGGGAAGAGATTTTTCGTCATATGGTCAAATCAAATCCATTGCGAAGATGTGATGATGTTACAACTTTTCAGAACTTAATTTGACGTTTATTAGTACAGTTTAGCTAAACCGCACAAATAAATGGTACAGCCATTATTGGACATTACGGACGAAGTCCATCGAGTTCAAGAATGCGTCATAGAAAAAAGATTTAGAAAATGGAAGAAAAAATGCAAGCTTTGAATGTAAATAATGGACATTAGGTACAAGCATACACACATTTGTTACTTTTAGACCCCAAGGAAATGGATTCCAGTCAAAACTAACAGGACGTAGTCCTAAAGTAATAGGCAATAGTCTTAAAGTAATAAGCACTAGTACTAAATTAGTGGATTCTGGTTATAAAGTAATAGGCGTTACTTGTAATGTAACATTACATTCTTCGTTCTTTTGGTGGGGTGGTGGTAGTTTTACAGTAAGTTACATTTGCCATGCAATTGAGTTTAATGCTCCAAAGAATTCAGACATATCAAACATACACTTAATCGATAAAAGGCCAGAAGAACATACAGTTTTGCACAAAAATGTTTGGGAGCCTATATTAGCTGTTGTGTTAAACATTTACTAGTGTAGTTACGACTCTGGAGCAGATACGGATGAATACTGAAGACCATCATAAGTGACGAAGTTAATTCATTGATAACAGTAGACGAGGTTAATTCATTGGTAACAGTTGATGAGGTTAATTCATTGGCAACAGCTGATGGGGTTAATTCATTGGCAACAGCTGATGAGGTTAATTCATTGGCAACAGCTGATGAGGTTAATTCATTGGCAACAGTTGATGAGGTTAATTCATTGGCAACAGTTCATGAAAAAACATGATTAACTTACTCCTTTTATGCCACATAGTAATGCCAGAGAAGAAGGACTGACAGAATTAAACAAAAGCATTATATCTTATGTAATATGTATTTTGAAGATTGCGTGAACAAACATAAAAGCAATATTTTATATAGTCACACCTCTTGTGGTGGCTGTAGTAGCTATTGTAATACTGTTTTCATTAAACAGTTGTTTCAACCCTTCATTTGTCAGACATTTTTCTCTTTAAAAAAATTCTTAAATGCCTCTCTGTGTTAGATTTCCAACTAACTGCGCTCTTTTTATTTCAACATTTTCCGACTTTCCTTTCTTTTGATCTCAAAGTTTGATTGTGTATTTTTTTAATTACAAAGCTCTACAATACATGTCATTACATTTCAAGATGAGATCTTAATAGATAGTTTTTATTTGACAATTTCTACAGTATTGACATAGCCCATCAATTCTCTTTCCTCTTGTGTACTAACTAATATTTTAGATGCAGGTGAAAGTTCTCTGCTTTTATTTTTTATGGTAATGATTGGTTATTTTTCAGCATTTAATAGTTGATCAAACGGTTCATCTGTGCCTATTTAGGGCCGGTCGATATCCTCGGGGACTTGAATTTGTTACCTTTGTACATTAAAAGGTTCTAACAAATAGTTTGCTTCTGGTGTACTTTACATTATCAATTAAATATATTATGAAATTTATCTGTTATTGCAGGAGTAAGAATCAAACAGGCTGCGGTAGGAACCACATCTTTTGAATAACCGGTGTTAATAAATTGTTTCTCTTCGAGTTTCTCATAAACCAATCACTCTGAAACGAAATGTCTGGATGCTATTTTTGATATTTTATATCTACATATGCTTAGTACAGCTTTTATTGTGATTTCAGTCAATATATTCCATGTTTGTATTTTGTGATATTTGTACCCCTTTATCACAAACTATAACGTATTGTCTTCAATTCTGATGTTGTTGATTCCTTTAAAAAATTATAAATAATTTCACTTTCCTATCTATGGATAATTTCTTCTTGAAGACATTGTTGAGGGGTTGTAAAATCTTCTGCTGCCCATAAACGTTTGATTCAATACTTTATTTGCTGGATGTATTCATAATCATCTATAATGTATTCATCAAACATTTCAAAATCTTCAAAGTATCACCACGTTCTGCCAGTTTTACTTTTTTTTTAAAGATTAAAGAGTTTATCGTTAGGTAAATGAGTGAACGTCAGCTGGAGAAAGAATTAAAATGACAACATATCAGGTTAGTTATATTCACAATTGAAAACAAATACAAGCAAGAATTGAGCATAGTATTACAAAAGGACATACAAAGAGATAACTGGATAACATTTGACTAAAAAATGGACAAAATAGACAGGCAAAATCAAATCAAGAAGACACATGAAATAGTTGTAAATATTAGAGTTGCAAAGTTATCAAAGTGATTACTAGATGTTGAATTACATATTGACAACATTATTGTATGAGTAGGAAGATGAGGATCTGACTTCAAACTGTGTCAGATACTTCACTGTTTGTTTTTTATTGAAGTTGGGATTACCCCCGGTCTGCACTGAGTGCAAGTTTAAAATCTATCAAATATATTAATTCTATTTGTGTTTTTGAAGTTAGGATAATTCTTCTCTGCGCTGAGCGTTTGTTTAATCTGTCATATATATAAACTGTTTTGTGTTATTGAATATGGGATTACCTTGCATGTACTGAGTGCTAGTTTAAATCTGTAAAATATAACAATTGTTTTGTGTTATTGAAGTTGGAATTATCGGTCTGCACTGAGTACTAGTTTAAAAGCTGTTAAACATATCAATTTTGTTTTTGCTACACTACGGGAACGTCAATTTATTACGATTCTGTGGTCTTAGGATAATTAATAGATAATAATAAGAAGCAACAAACTTTGTAAAATTCAACAAATAATTTATTTACCTTTAATAGAAAGTGAAACTGTATAAAACAAATCCTACGTCATTGTGACTTAAGTCCCAGATAATCATAGAATTTCTAACACAAGTCCTTATGGATAACGTTCCGAATAATATGTAATGGTATACCAATTAATTTTCAACGCTGAATGTGTTGACGTGCCTGTAGTGTCCTGTAGTATCTAATACAAAAATGTACAAATGGCCTGAATTGTAATAATGTGATAATAATGTGTAATAACAGTCGTTTGTTGAATCACTCTAATATTATCGAAAGTTTCGTTGTCTGAATTCACTATAATTCAAGAATAATGTCTCTGTCCAAGAATATATTTAAGCACTTTGTATTTCCAGTGAATAAATACATTCCAGCCAAATCAAATTCTGAACACAACATTGATTCTTCTTCAAGATCTTACGCCACTAATGAATAATTTCTATATAAAAAAGATTTAATTTAAAAAAATTAGGACACAAAAGAAAAGCATGGCTATAGGATAAAAGATCATTTCCAGAACAATCCATGCTATAATTGGACATGGTCTGTTACTAAAATTGTAATAAATGTTATGTTACGTGTTTAGGCTCGAATAAACAGTAACAAAAGAAAGGGTGAAAAGAACAAGCTTTGAAAAATTTAACAAATAATTTATGTCCATGGAAAAATACTGTAAAAATGAAAGAAAAAAAGAATTTAAGGTTTTAAAAATCAAATCCAAAAATAATCCAAGAATAATCCACGAATTAAATTTTAGAAGTCCTAATAATAAAATGTTCTAATTAATTCAAGTTCGAGTCCCGGCGAAGAATCCAAGATGGAAGGCGATGACGTATACTGAATCCTTTGTGCTGTGGTAATGTCTACAGTTCTGTGTTATTCACAAACAATATGCCGGTGTTTGAATTAATGAAATGCCTTTGACCTAGAATTCTGTATGAGCACTCATCTATTTTCAGGAGAAAGAATTAATCAGTTTGAATCCAAACAATTCGAATAAAAATTAATATAACTCCATACTGACACAACAAAAGAAACACCTTTACGTCCCAGTATTTAGAAGCCAGACTGAGAAATATCTCTATAAACAATTATTATACAGTAACTCGAAACCCAAAACAAATCCCTTGAGGGTCAACTTTCCAGAACCTTAAGAGAAGTATTTATGTATATAAAAAAACCCACGTAAACCCAGTATGATCTTGACAAGAACCAATCGTTTTACTCTAAGAAATAAGATAAAAATAAAAAGTTGTGTACTTCTCTCACCGATTTCTGAATTAAGGTCGGGAACTAGATCAGCTTTAGATGTTTACAAATGAACAGTCAAGGTCATACTATTTTCTGAAAACATATCGAATTCTTGGAAAACAAAACTACATTATTTTGACATGCAATGAAATTAAAAATAAAAAGATTTTAAAACTTACAAACAATTAAATTAAATCAAATATAAATTTGATCAATTATACATAACATAAAGAATATGATAAACATAATGTCCTTTACTCAGACCAAAGTAACGATCCTTATAATTAACTTACACTAACGGAGAAATATAAACTATGTATTAGTTGTATGCAGAATTAAGAAAGATCCATTATTCTGGCAAGGTTGACAATTAATTTGATTTTGGGCAAGGTCAGCTACAAAATACAGTTTTTCATAACCCATAGCATATAATGAATTTAAAAAAATAGTAACAAACAATGCAAATTACATACATACATACATACATACATACATACATACATACATACATACATACATACATACATACATACACGGAATCAGAACATACGGAAAATGCTTAGTATATTAAACAAATAAATAAGAAATGGTCGCTTTTTTGTTGTCACGCTTGTGCCGTTAGACACATTTTGTAATAATACTTGTTATTACAAGAGTAGTACTCATCATGTAATAATACTTGTCTTGATGAGCACAACACCCTCATCCCAAAAGGCGGTCAATATGAGCCATATTTTATGCTGGCTGACCATGGTTAAATTTTGTTTAAAGTTAATTACTCAAGCTCTGTTCAAACTAGATAGATATATTAAATGTATATTTGCATCTCAATGAGCACCACACCCATACATCAAAAGAAAGTTTCTGTGACATTCATTTCCCATTTTTATAATTAAATTTCTGCGTTTAGTTCATACCCAAATATTTTTACGTGCATGATGAGCATTACACTCTCGTCTCACAAGTAGGTCAGTGTAACCCAGCTTTCAAGCTTTAAATATTTACATTTTACATTTTAATTGTTCATACTAGAATCATTAAACAAAGAAAAATACCACTGTGACGTTCATTTCACATTTTACTGGTTTAGGTTAAGTTTTTGTATTTAGCCCACGACCAGGTAGATTTCGTCTATACAATGTACATAGTATCGTTTGTAGAATAATGAAACATTGTAAGGGGATGTATCTTGCTGAGAACTACCACCTCACAGCATAAGTAGGTCATTATAGCCCGTATATTACATTTCACTGACTTGGGTTAAATTTTCTGTTTGATGTCAATTTATTAGGCACTGTTCATGATAAAATTGTGAAATTGTTCATGCAATGCATTTCCGTTGTTACCTCATCCTCACAACCAATGAAGCTCTTCGTGATCATATTCGAGTATTTTTTTTGATTCGGTTGAGTTAGTAGAAGCCAAAGGACCCGTTCTGAGCTACTAGTAACTGTGAAACCAAATCGATTGATGAGTATTAGTATTTTGGGATTTTTTTAATTTAAATTTAATCCGATATAGGATTTTCTGGGCATTCTATAGCGTTGCATGTAAACAAAAATACCATCGAGTTCCTATGCCATAGTAGTAGTGAAGTGGGACGATTTGGCGTCAATGGGAATTAGCATTACAGACCCTCCCCCCGGAACTGTTTAGCGTCAATGGAAATTTAACATGGAGAAAAATCGTGGGACTGTTTAGCGTCAAGGGAAATTAACATGGGAAATAAATTTTGGGACTGTTGAGCGTCAACGGGAATTGAACATGGGACTGTATAGCGTCAAGGGAATTTAAACAGGGTGGGACTGTATAGCGTCAAGGGAATTTAAACAGGGTGGGACTATATAGCGTCAAGGGAAATTGAACATGGGAAAAATTGCTGGGTCACCCTAGGGACAAAGGGAATTGAACATGGGAATAGAGTGTGGGTCTGTCTAGGGACTAGGGGAATTTAACATATGGAAATTGAACATGGTGGGTCTGTATAGCGTCAAGGGGAATTGAACATGGTGGGATTGTCTAGGGACAATGATGGTAGAGGGTCAAACACAACAGAGACAGAGACATACATACACTAGTACAAGCGTGAGATTTATATATAAAGCATTACCAAGACCTGAAATCTTGCTGGGGTGTTCAAAAATTTGCATAATTGTAATGATGCTATAAATAGCTATAAACAAGGAAATGCTCAACGACAAAATGGATGTGACTAAAAGTAACGCTAAAATGACGAAATTGTCCCAGAATTTAAAGGAAAATAAACATATCCCCGAAAATTAAGTTACAATGGTTTAGACTAAAATGGATAAAATTAGCAACTACTTACAATATCAACTTGTGTGACGATCGTGGATAAACACCCATGTATCTATTTATAGCTATAATCAGCTAAAATTCATATGAAATCCAACTATCTATTTATACTACAACTTGTGGGTTATTCCTTTGGAAAACCCCACTATCTTTTTATAGCCTCAGCTTGAGTGACGTTCCTGTTTATGAACTCTAGTACATATGTATAGCTACAACCTGTGGAAAACCCCAAGTCCATATTTATAGTATCAAAATTTCCAGCGTCAGTGACGTCACTGTACTGGAAACTAGGGGATAAATGGCAACAGTGTTCCAAGTGGCTGACCTGAATACGCGCTACTGTAGGTAGGTAGGTAGAATGTATTTGATAAGGATAAAGGGAGTTTTATAGGGACAAACAGAGACCAATACACACACACACAGAAACACACACACAAACAGACACGCACACCACAGAGGGAAGAACGAAAAACAAACCCAAAATATACTATTTACACAGGGAAGAGGAAAAACCCAACAAATATACTATCCAGACGTTCTTACACTAACACACACACACACACACACACACACACACAACAGATCGAAAAATAAAACCAAAATTAAAATATAGTATCCATACAAACGTACGCTAACGCATACAAACCCCAAATATACTATCCACACAACGTCGCTAACGCATACAAACCCCAAATATACTATCCACACAAACGTACGCGAACGCATACAAACCCCAAATATACTAAACACACAACGTCGCTAACGCATACAAACCCCAAATATTCTATCCACACAACGTCGCTAACACATACAAACCCCAAATATACTATCCACACAAACGTACGCGAACGCATACAAACCCCAAATATACTATCGACACAACGTCGCTAACGCGTACAAACCCCAAATATACTATCCACACAAACGTACGCGAACGCATACAAACCCCAAATATACCATCCACACAACGTCTCTAACGCATACAAACCCCAAATATACTATCCACACAACGTCGCTAACACATACAAACCCCAAATATAATATCCACACAAACGTACGCGAACGCATACAAACCCCAAATATACTATCCACACAACGTCGCTAACGCATACAAACTCAAAATATACTATCCACACGGAAGGGAGGGAAAACAAAACCAAATATACTATCCATACAAACGTACCCGAACGCATACAATTCCCAAATATACTATCCACACAACGTCGCTAACGCGGACAAACCCCAAATATACCATCTACACTCGGGAGGAAGAAGAAAAAAACAACCAAATATACGATTTACATAACGTACGCGAATACACACACACAGACACACACACACACACACACACACACACACACACAGGGAAGAGGCAAAAAACAAACCCCAAATATAATATCCACACAGAAGGGAGATAATACTAACCCCAAATATACTATCTACACATGGAAGAGGAAGAATACAAATCCCATACCTACTATCCACACGGAGGTGAGATGTAAAAAAAGTAAACCCCATATCTACAATCTACGCAGAGGGAAGAAGAAATAAATAACCCAATATACGCTATCCTCAAAGAGGGAAGAGGAAAAAAGCCATAATATACTAACCACACAGAGGGAAGAAGAAAAACATTATACACTATTCACACGGAGTGAAGAAATAACCCTTTATATATACTATCAACATAGAATGAAGAAAATAACCCATTATATTCCATTAACACAGAGTGAAGAAGAAAAAGTTTTTTGAAAGCACCTAAACCCTCACCTGCAATGACCAACTCTGCCAAGCACCTACACCCCACCCCACCCCAACACTACAAAACCCATTTAACCCGTTATTTTATGGTATCAGTGTGTGATTTAGGAAACATCAAGACACAAAATGATGGATGAATAGACTGACTATTGTTTACCGACTTGCATGCCTAAAGAGCGTGCGTGAAGGAAAACATCCTTTCATTTCAATTCTAACAAGAACAAACCTCTGATAATATACATTTTGAAAAGTGTTGTGTGACACGGATCGCCATTGTCGCTTGGTGTCTGCTTTCTTGTTCGAAAAGAGATCGTTTCGTCTTGACTATAAAAATTTAATTTGACTAAGTTTTACGCACTACTTGAACTCATACATTTACGTTGTATGTGTAAGTCGTCGTTCTCAGTTTTCTGGAAGTTCGTTTTTGCGTTTCTCAGATGTGATACTATATTTTACGGACTGAACGAAATTTCTTTTGGCGTGAAGCTGGACTCGTGGTTTTGTGGCGTATGTGGAGAACATTGATGAAAGCTCAGTTGTGTCGTCTTCGAAATCGCTGACACGGATTTGAGCTAACACTTCAGCTCTTGTGTGAGGCGACACGGCACGTCATTGCCTTTTACTTTCTCAATGAAATCGTTTCATCTTATTGCAAAATTACATTTGACTAGGCTTCATACGCAGCAGGTCCCTGTACATAGGGAGAGTATCTTAGCGTCAGAGTATTCATTCCACTCTCAAACGATCAAGAAGATGGAAGAGTCAGCACAGATCGACCTGCTGGTCAAATATTTGCTAAAAGTCATACGAAAGCATAATTCACAGGCGAAAGTGGCAACAAAACATACTCTTTTGGTCGTTGATTTGATGAGAGTCATACGAAAGTGTGTAAGTGCTGATGAAGTTTGCTATATCTGCAAAGGTAAATGGGTATTTGTCTCCAGAATACCTGCTTCGTCTAAGAAAGAGAGACAAAAGTCAATATGCCTAATATCGCTGTCGGGAGAAAGGACACTGGGATTCAGAGTGCCCTACGAGTAAAGAGAAGAAACAGAAACAAAACGAAACAGAGAAGAGGGATTCAGAAGAAGAAGAAATTGAAGATGATGAAGAACTTGTGCCAGTAAAGACATGGAAATGGAAAAATTGACAATGTGAGCCGATGCGTTGGCCCTGATGTGAAATTTCACACTACCTTCTAAAAGAGAATAGACCAGAAAGAAAACGTAAGTGTCTCTTAGTCTTGACATTCTATAATAAGGATGACGTGTTTTGTTTTTTACTCGCACTTTATGAAATTGTGCTCTTTCACCTATCTCTATCCCTCTGGAATATGTTTTAGTTAGAATTGAAATGAAAGGATGTTTTCCTTCACGCACGCTCTTTAGGCATGCAAGTCGGTAAACAATAGTCAGTCTATTCATCCATCATTTTGTGTCTTGATGTTTCCTAAATCACACACTGATACCATAAAATAACGGGTTAAATGGGTTTTGTAGTGTTGGGGGTGGGGTGGGGTGTAGGTGCTTGGCAGAGTTGGTCATTGCAGGTGAGGGTTTAGGTGCTTTCAAAAAACGTTTTCTTCTTCACTCTGTGTTGATGGAATATAATGGGTTATTTTCTTCATTCTATGTTGATAGTATATATAAAGGGTTATTTCTTCACTCCGTGTGGATAGTGTATAATGTTTTTCTTCTTCCCTCTGTGTGGTTAGTATATTATGGCTTTTTTCCTCTTCCCTCTTTGAGGATAGCGTATATTGGGTTATTTATTTCTTCTTCCCTCTGCGTAGATTGTACACATGGGGTTTATTTTTTTTACATCTCACCTCCGTGTGGATAGTAGGTATGGGATTTGTATTCTTCCTCTTCCATGTGTAGATAGTATATTTGGGGTTAGTATTATCTCCCTTCTGTGTGGATAGTATATTTGGGGTTTGTTTTTTGCCTCTTCCCTGTGTGTGTGTGTGTGTGTGTGTGTGTGTGTGTGTGTCTGTGTGTGTGTATTCGCGTACGTTATGTAAATCGTATATTTGGTTGTTTTTTTCTTCTTCCTCCCGAGTGTAGATGGTATATTTGGGGTTTGTCCGCGTTAGCGACGTTGTGTGGATAGTATATTTGGGAATTGTATGCGTTCGGGTACGTTTGTATGGATAGTATATTTGGTTTTGTTTTCCCTCCCTTCCGTGTGGATAGTATATTTTGAGTTTGTATGCGTTAGCGACGTTGTGTGGATAGTATATTTGGGGTTTGTATGCGTTCGCGTACGTTTGTGTGGATATTATATTTGGGGTTTGTATGTGTTAGCGACGTTGTGTGGATAGAATATTTGGGGTTTGTATGCGTTAGAGACGTTGTGTGGATATTATATTTGGGGTTTGTATGCGTTCGCACACGTTTGTGTGGATAGTATATTTGGGGTTTGTACGCGTTAGCGACGTTGTGTGGATAGTATATTTGGGGTTTGTATGCGTTAGCGACGTTGTGTGGATAATATATTTGGGGTTTGTATGCGTTCGCGTACGTTTGTGTGGATAGTATATTTGGGGTTTGTATGCGTTCGCGTACGTTTGTGTGGATAGTATATTTGGGGTTTGTATGCGTTAGCGACGTTGTGTGGATAGTTTATTTGGGGTTTGTACGCGTTAGCGACGTTGTGTGGATAGTATATTTGGGGTTTGTATGCGTTAGCGACGTTGTGTGGATAGTATATTTGGGGTTTGTACGCGTTAGCGACGTTGTGTGGATAGTATATTTGGGGTTTGTATGCGTTCGCGTACGTTTGTGTGGATAGTATATTTGGGGTTTGTACGCGTTAGAGACGTTGTGTGGATAGTATATTTGGGGTTTGTATGCGTTCGCGTACGTTTGTGTGGATAGTATATTTGGGGTTTGTATGCGTTCGCGTACGTTTGTGTGGATAGTATATTTGGGGTTTGTATGCGTTAGCTACGTTGTGTGGATAGTATATTTGGGGTTTGTACGTGTTAGCGACGTTGTGTGGATAGTATATTTGGGGTTTGTATGCGTTCGCGTACGTTTGTGTGGTTAGTATATTTGGGGTTTGTATGCGTTTGAGACGTGTGGATAGTATATTTGGGGTTTGTATGCGTTCGCATACGTTTGTGCGGATAGTATATTTGGGGTTTGTATGCGTTCGCGTACGTTTGTGTGGATAGTATATTTGGGGTTTGTATGCGTTAGAGACGTTTTGTGGATAGTATATTTGGGGTGTGTATGCGTTCGCGTACGTTTGTGTGGATAGTATATTTGTGGTTTGTATGCGTTAGCGACGTTGTGTGGATAGTATATTTGGGGTTTGTATGCGTTAGAGACGTTGTGTGGATATTATATTTGGGGTTTGTATGCGTTCGCACACGTTTGTGTGGATAGTATATTTGGGGTTTGTACGCGTTAGCGACGTTGTGTGGATAGTATATTTGGGGTTTGTATGCGTTAGCGACGTTGTGTGGATAATATATTTGGGGTTTGTATGCGTTCGCGTACGTTTGTGTGGATAGTATATTTGGGGTTTGTACGCGTTAGAGACGTTGTGTGGATAGTATATTTGGGGTTTGTATGCGTTCGCGTACGTTTGTGTGGATAGTATATTTGGGGTTTGTATGCGTTCGCGTACGTTTGTGTGGATAGTATATTTGGGGTTTGTATGCGTTAGCGACGTTGTGTGGATAGTTTATTTGGGGTTTGTACGCGTTAGCGACGTTGTGTGGATAGTATATTTGGGGTTTGTATGCGTTAGCGACGTTGTGTGGATAGTATATTTGGGGTTTGTACGCGTTAGCGACGTTGTGTGGATAGTATATTTGGGGTTTGTATGCGTTCGCGTACGTTTGTGTGGATAGTATATTTGGGGTTTGTACGCGTTAGAGACGTTGTGTGGATAGTATATTTGGGGTTTGTATGCGTTCGCGTACGTTTGTGTGGATAGTATATTTGGGGTTTGTATGCGTTCGCGTACGTTTGTGTGGATAGTATATTTGGGGTTTGTATGCGTTAGCTACGTTGTGTGGATAGTATATTTGGGGTTTGTACGTGTTAGCGACGTTGTGTGGATAGTATATTTGGGGTTTGTATGCGTTCGCGTACGTTTGTGTGGTTAGTATATTTGGGGTTTGTATGCGTTTGAGACGTGTGGATAGTATATTTGGGGTTTGTATGCGTTCGCATACGTTTGTGCGGATAGTATATTTGGGGTTTGTATGCGTTCGCGTACGTTTGTGTGGATAGTATATTTGGGGTTTGTATGCGTTAGAGACGTTTTGTGGATAGTATATTTGGGGTGTGTATGCGTTCGCGTACGTTTGTGTGGATAGTATATTTGTGGTTTGTATGCGTTAGCGACGTTGTGTGGATAGTATATTTGGGGTTTGTATGCGTTAGCGTACGTTTGTATGGATACTATATTTTAATTTTGGTTTTATTCTTCGATCTGTTGTGTGTGTGTGTGTATGTGTTAGTGTAAGAACGTCTGGATAGTATATTTGTTGGGTTTTTCCTCTTCCCTGTGTAAATAGTATATTTTGGGTTTGTTTTTTGTTCTTCCCTCTGTGGTGTGCGTGTCTGTTTGTGTGTGTGTTTCTGTGTGTGTGTGTGTATTGGTCTCTGTTTGTCCCTATAAAACTCCCTTTATCCCTATCAAATACATTCTACCTACCTACCTACAGTAGCGCATATTCAGGTCAGCCACTTGCAACACTGTTGCCATTTATCCCCTAGTTTCCAGTACAGTGACGTCACTGACGCTGGAAATTTTGATACTATAAATATGGACTTGGGGTTTTCCACAGGTTGTAGCTATACATATGTACTAGAGTTCATAAACAGGAACGTCACTCAAGCTGAGGCTATAAAAAGATAGTGGGGTTTTCCAAAGGAATAACCCACAAGTTGTAGTATAAATAGATAGTGGGATTTCATATGAATTTTAGCTGATTATAGCTATAAATAGATACATGGGTGTTTATCCACGATCGTCACACAAGTTGATATTGTAAGTAGTTGCTAATTTTATCCATTTTAGTCTAAACCATTGTAACTTAATTTTCGGGGATATGTTTATTTTCCTTTAAATTCTGGGACAATTTCGTCATTTTAGCGTTACTTTTAGTCACATCCATTTTGTCGTTGAGCATTTCCTTGATTATAGCTATTTATAGCATCATTACAATTATGCAAATTTTTGAACACCCCAGCAAGATTTCAGGTCTTGGTAATGCTTTATATATAAGTCTCACGCTTGTACTAGTGTATGTATGTCTCTGTCTCTGTTGTGTTTGACCCTCTACCATCATTGTCCCTAGACAATCCCACCATGTTCAATTTCCCTTGACGCTATACAGACCCACCATGTTCAATTTCCATATGTTAAATTCCCCTAGTCCCTAGACAGACCCACACTCTATTCCCATGTTCAATTCCCCTTGTCCCTAGAGTGACCCAGCAATTTTTCCCATGTTCAATTTCCCTTGACGCTATATAGTCCCACCCTGTTTAAATTCCCTTGACGCTATACAGTCCCACCCTGTTTAAATTCCCTTGACGCTGTACAGTCCCATATTCCCATGTTCAATTCCCCTTGACGCTCAACAGTCCCAAAATTTATTTCCCATGTTAATTTCCCTTGACGCTAAACAGTCCCACGATTTTTCTCCATGTTACATTTTCATTGACGCTAAATAGTCCCGGGGGGGGGGGTCTGTAATGCTAATTCCCATTGACGCCAAATCGTCCCACTTCACTACTCATAGTAACATATTTCAATCGCTCTTTCTACATCATCTGTGATGAGATCGTTTTCATAAAGATAGTTTTCAGAGACTTGTTGTCCTTGACCGCAGAGTTGTACAGCAATACATATATTTCAAAATGTCTACCACGAACATTGAGCAGCTTACTTTTACGACGTCAAGATTCCCAACGTCATCAATTATGAAAACAGCATATGTACCTCTTTGTACGTTTCAAGCAGTGACTCTACCCAATTATCTAATTTATTTTTTGGATCTATTGCGATAACATTTTCATCTTTGAATAGCCACTTTGTATCGTACGTCTTGATCCACAGTAACTAGTAGCTCAGAACTTGCCCTTTGGCTGCTAACGATGTATACCAAAATGTTTCCCACAATTCGTCACTCCAAATATTACAATCTTATAGGATTCTTTCGAATATGGTTATACATGGTTAAAAAAGTATTGATTTAGACTGATTGGTTTTAATCTTAACCTGACCATCTGACACAAAACATTGATGCAATTCGTTTCGAAAATGCAATATTTAATCATTGTCCGTTTGAGATCCTCTATTTATTTCTACTAGCAGGATAGATAAGAAATAAGACTGAGGGAAACTGCAGCAGAATATCCATTCCAGACATACAGCATGCTATGGTGGAGAGTATTTTTTATAAAAAAATTATGCTGTAATCTTAAAGCTATTTTAAAATAAGGTACGATGTATATTTCATATGTTTCCATTTTGCATTTGCCATTTATGCCGTACTCAATTAAATATGCTGGAAATTTTATAAAATACAATACACTGGCTGTAGTCTTTACGTAAAGAGTTTCAGGCGAAGTGATACATGTCTTGATTGTTGGCAGAATGAGTGGTTTTCCCGCCCTTCTCCAAAAGGTATTAGAATAGACAAAAACAGTTTTCTAAAGTAGCTAGAAAAAAGTCAAAATGACGTCTTGATAAAATATCTACCAAGCGGGATATAAGTAAACAACGACGTTTCATAAAGAAATGCCTTCTGTGAATAGGTTGATGAAAATATATTCCCAAATACAGTCTCTCACCTGTAAACTTCTTTTTGCCAGGAGGAAAAATTCCAATCGCTTATATTTTTCGTCACGTCTATTTTTCACGTGATAGTTGATGTTGCTTTTCCTATATATTCTAGCTCCTGAAGTGGTTTAACATTTTATTACAAAAGGAGTATTACTTTTATAAAATACAAGAAATAGACACAACGGAGAGCAATCACGTAAGTAAGTACTGAGTTCAATAAAATCCCTTTCTCGAGTTGAGTCCTTTATTCAGGGACATCTTTATGATCCATGCCTTGAAGAAAAAAAAGTAATATTTTTATTTTTGTAGATTTTCATGTGCCTGGTGAGATGCAGTTTTGCGTTATTCGTCGTCAATGTGTGAACGAGTTACATCTCGGTCATACTGGGAGAAAAGTAATCATACATTTATGGACATATAACGCTATCAAAAATGTGCCAAAAAAATATTGGTCTGGGACAGAAATCATATTATGACCCCCAAGGGAAATGTGCAATATTGCGTTATTTTATCATTGAGTACGCTTCAAACATGCATGACTTGACACAGTACAATAAACATGTCTGTAAGTGCTATCATTCCGCATATTGCCCCATTACAGACAGTATTAATCAAATTTTGCTTGTCATTGCCAGAAAAGGCTAATCAATTACACAAGGCACAGACCATATGACAAAAATATTATATGGCGTACTTTGTATTTGTTGCTTAAAGGAAACTTGCTGGGCTTGGTGGTTCAGCCACTAGTTTTGCGTTTATATGGTCCTGCTTTCGACTCCCGATGAGATAGCAAGGATTAGTGGACATCCATTATCATCTGTCTTAAACGATTTATCTTCCTAGGCCCAATATGTAAGCTGAATAAAGGAAAAACAGAAACTCTCTCATTCACACATTCTCTCTCTCTCTCTCTCTCTCTCTCTCTCTCCGGTAGCTCGAAATTCCATGTTGTGCTTTTTCTTTGTGAAACAAGATATTGTGACTGCGACTTCTTTACGCATAATGCATTCGCAATGTTGCATTGCATTTATAATGAAGAGTGTTACATAATGAGATTATCGATTTGCGTTAATTTCCACGAGCATAGTTTGATCTCGTGTGGTTGGTTCTTTACGGCACAGTTAGCAGGTTATTTAGTACCGAGACATTTACAGTAAAGTGATTTGTCCAAGGCAAGTCATGGTACTCTAGATAGATTGATCCGATGGTAGAATACAAACTCCCACCCTTTCGTTCGCATACTAACCACTCCACCACCGCAGTTACTTCGATCAATATTATTACTTAAATATCTATACCAATTAATTCAGTACATATCCACCCTGCACTTCTTTTAGATGTCTATATACTATGCCCATTTTTGTGCGCAACGGAAATCTCGAGATTTCATAGAATTCTGTTATTGTCTCCCCTGGTATATTGGTGACACATATCAGTCCCCATATTCCTGAATATGTCTGAGCACAAAACTTTCTCCTCGATACTCATAAAATGTGACATTAATGTAGACCTATCAACATTATGGCAACAAGGAAATTTAAATATATTCTATCTCACTGGAAGCGAAATTAGTTTAATTGGAGAATCTTTTCTCCATTGTGCTCTTGAATACCGGGACAGTGGATGGATTAAACTCGAATGTTTCATACTTTCCTTTACTGAATGGCAATCAGTGGATACCAAGGCTGTAAATATTTATTAATATTCATATGAAATCTGGGCATAAATTAAAGGATCTATTGCTGTCCTGATGAAAAGGATCTGCATAATACACCAGTTTTATAAGTTTAGAGTATAAAAATGGCTGCTACTGGACCAATCATCCAGTTTAAACTGCATTAAACCAGACAGTCATTATAATTTAATAATTAAAAAAACTCAGGTCCGGGAATCATATAATGCATAATTGTTATATTTAATTAAAATAATATACAATACTATTCTGAAATTTGTATACCACATGAATCGTAGCAAAAAACTATATATTGTATTAAATTCCAGTTTTCAGAGACATGCAAGTAACATTTCATGAGTATAACACGCAAGCAACAATGTCGCTATTAAGCTGTGTACGGGTTCGGATGGAGTAAATGTGTGGTTAAAGCTAGTTGTATTACAAAATGACACACAAGACAATACAAATGTTAATTCTTTTATCTCAAGCATTGCAAAAGATATATTACAATATTTAAGACAATATGCTGATTTACATATAACATTTAATGAAAAACATATTTTAATGAAATACGTCATAAACCCTGATCAAATACTACGGTATACTGAGGGAATACATTATGCATTTTTGATGCAGGTAAATACAAAAATTTGTATTCGGCCAAACTGAGAGTTTAACCTGAAAATTTGGTAAATTTTACGATGTCAGTCTGCAAAGAATCAACATCAAACTGATATCATTCACACTTTTGAAGTCATGTAGGCTTATTAATAATAATTAAGGATTTTATATATATATATATATATATATATATATATATATATATATATATATATATATATATATATATATATATATATATATATATATATATATATATCAGAACATTCATTTTACATTTGTAACATTTGCTATTTAAAATTAAACTGAACAAATAAATGGTACAGCAAATTACAAACTGTTAAAATACAACAACGAAAAGGATTGAATACAAAATACCAGTGATTTAAAGATTTCGTAAAATAGAAAAGATTTAAATGATATTTGTGAATGTTGGATGACAGTAAAAAGATTCAATGTATTTGCAAAAGAAAGTTAATGTCATATAAGAAATAGCACTAAACTTAAAATTTAAAAACAAAGAATAATAAGTACAGTACCCAATTTTTTTCCCTCTAAGTATATTTATTGCACCAATTGATCAGGGTATGGAGTAAACACTTGAGTCAATTTCTTTAACACAAACCATTCGTCATTTACACATATACTCTAAATGAATCACAATAAAAACATGCACAGTACAGTGTCAGATGAGATTTGAGCAAAATTAACGAAAGTGGGCAGTTTGGATGTCAAGAACATTTAGGGGGCCCCGAGTGGCCGAGTGGTCTAAAGCGCTCACCGTTACGGATCACTGCTATCTCACCGCTGTCCGGCTAGCGTGGGTACGTGAGAAAGCCTGCCAGTAGCTTCTCGTGGGTCGGTGGTTCTTTCCGGGGTTTTCCAGGGTTTTCCTCCACCAATTATACTGGCCGCCATGTATAGCATATCTTGTGCTGAAAAATGGCGTTAAACCCTACAACAACAACAACAACAACATTTAACAATTCCAGAAAAATGACCTAATCAAATAATTAAACAAATTTCATATTTATTTCCAGATTAAGAAATTACTTAATTATTAAGACATTACTTAATGGGCGCTGTAAACCTTTACTAGACGAAGATGCACTAAAATCTAATATATACGTTTTGCTAGTAATATAAGTTTTAAAAAAAATTGTACACTGAAATAATCAAGACCTTGGGGGATAATACCGTTGAAATATATTAAGACTTTGAGAACTAATGCAGTCAATATATTTACTACAATTGAACAAAGCAGAGTGTGATACTTAAAGAAGTAACACAGAACTATATCTATTAAAGTATGTTGACGAGAAATGCACCGGAATTAATCACACAGGAATCTACAGTTATATCAGTCTTGCGCGTGGTAAGATAAATAAGGGATGATTTACATAACGATAGAGAATATATTTATCTAAAGTAAAAAAATGAGATAGATGCCATTGAAAGCGACATGGAAAAAAAATACATTTGAAAATCGCAGGAAGAGGATGGCGTTCTCCATTATCATCTATACAAATTTATTAAAAGACTTTAATAATAAAATCCAACAAAATGACCGTAAAATTAAAAAGGTAATAAATGATGTCTGTAAAAATCTTGAAGACTTCAACAACACACAACATGATAACACCAGATACTATTACAGTGTCAGAGATGCAGAATAAAGAATAATTTAACCAAGGTACCTAAAAAGACAGATGACGTCAAAAATGAAATATATACTTCTTAAAGCATAATATGTCTTATAATTACCATTTTCAAGGAGGAAATAAAAATAATAGAGAACCGAACACTTATAGGGCGATAACACTTTTCCCAGTTGTTGGTAAAATTTTTAAATCTTTTTCTATTAAGTTGGTTACAAACTGATTTAAAACATAATTTGTTCTTAGTTGGGGGCTTTCAGAAGGGTCTAGGTTGCAGTATGACTTCATTTATGGTAACGAGCTAATTAGTTATGTCAATGAAAATCAAAACAAATTGTACGCAGCTTTAGTTCATACCGACAAAACTTTTGACACGTTATGGCATGTGGGATTATTCTATAAATTATTACAGATCGGTATCACTCACAGTTTATGGATTGCGATTGTCAATCTATATAAAATATGTACAGCATAGTTTTCAATTCAAGAAGAATTTCTTACCGATTTCCCGTCTTAAAAGTCACACGCAAGGCGGATTATTATCCCCTTGGCTTTATAGTGTCTTTATCAATCAACTGCTTGATATTTTAACAACTTGCAACTTTGGCTTTGTAATCCTCGACAATCCGTGTCCTTGTCCGCTGTTTTAGTTGATGTGCTTCTTCTGAGTCTTTCAAAACTAGGCTTGGATCATTATCTAAAGATAACTTTTTCAGTACTCTATAAAGTGGAGATTCAGATACAATTCCAATAAAAGTAATATTATTGTTTTTAATGTAAGCTCATCTGACTACAAAAGAGACATAGGCGTTGGTTCCTCTGATATGATGCTCTACTAGAAACAAAACCATGTCGAGATTTAGGTATAAAGGCATTTATGTACATAAATATTGATAGTAGGATATAAGAGGCTAAAGATAATATAGAGAGACGCTTGTTCAGCTTTATAGATATTGGTGTTAATGAGTATGGCTTTAACCCACTCACAAAGAACATTCTGTATGAAACATTGTATGGTTCTGAAACCTGGTGCAACCCTAGCCCACAGCAAATACTTACATTAGAGAGAGGTCATCGTTTTTGCATTAAGCTGATATTGCACTGAGTTTACTGGGTGTTTTACCAACTGAAGCATATGCTTTGCTATGGAAAAAGTACACAATAAAACGTTTGACAGACACCATTATGATATACAATGTGTTCTATATCCCTAATACTCATTTAAAATGTATGCTTAGTAACATGATATCAGCTTCTGTACTCTTATCTTCTAGCTCATTTTACATTCCCGTGGTGTACAATAAGGAATCATCTATTCATATTTTCCTATACGCCAGGAATGTTCTAGCTTGCTTCTCTGCTGGATGCGCAGCGTTCGCATAATCTTGTGAACATATATATTCTCTGTTTAATACATCATAGTTTCTTCTCTCAAACAGCCACTAAGATTTCCATTCTTCATCCTCGAATTTGTATCACTGATTACACTCTTCGAAATATCAATCTTACAAAACACAGGTGAGTTAATCTGTCCTAATCTACATCCCCTAGTTCACAAGTGGTAAAAATGAAAGCAGAAATGTTAAAGACTTTAAAACAGAACAAAATAAACAAACGCTCAGTGAGATTTGAGTATCGTTTTGACTTTGCTTTGGGCAAAGACTGTTCCTAAAGTGAATGACTATTGAGTGAGCAAGTGACCGTACATGTTTTCATTGTCAGGAGGGAAATGTTTATCATCATGCATTATAGTCAGTGATATTCTTTATTGTGATGCTGTACATATCTTGATGATACCATCCAGGTAAATTAATTTCGTCGTAATTCTCCTTGCGATTACAGAGGCAATATTTGCTTATTTTTTATGTCAAATTTGCTTGAACGCATTTTATTTTATTACATTACAAACATTCTTTAAAACATTGAACGTCTTAAAGGATAAAGTTTTGTTCATAAAAACTCTCTGGAGTCATTGAACTTTATGTCATCATTTACGTCTTTCTAAATATCTTTTCTGCCTCTTAAGTAGACAACAATGCATCAGTACCTGTCATTAACAGTCTCAATGTACCACTGTTTTTATTTTTCATCTTGTCATAAAATTCATACATCAACCATTTGAATAAAACTCACGCCGTAAATCTTCCAAACAGGTTTGGTTAATTTGATTTTATTGGTTTTCAGTCTGATTACTGATCTTTCTGACACAATATGAAACGTTTAATTGATGCAGATATATTTTTAAAAAACACACAACTGAACCTTTTTAGGCATTATATCTAGTTATTTACATTGTAATATAGTCTTTTGTGTTTTGATAATTTTTCTGCTGTATAAAACAAATTTTTTTTACAAACATGTTTTCATGTCTCTTTATTAGTAAAGACAACAAATTTGGGAAGTATCTTTTTCCAGCATTATGGTACTTCAAGTCTTTATCCTCGTTAGGATCAGCTCATTTAAATATAATTTGCATGTCACAATTTCTTTGGCTCTCTTTTTCCACTTATCTAACAGGATTGTTGCAATTTCTCGCCACATATATAATTTTCAACTGTTTACCAATATCATCAATCTTTGTCGAATATTATTTAGACAAACGACTATATCTATCTAAATTGTATTTTGAATTACATGATCAGTTTTGTCCATATTTGTCACTAGCTTTTATACATATTTTATCCTTAGAGGAAATGATTGTACCAAGATAATTGTACGGAAAACTTAACGAAAACAAAGACGGTGACGTACTAAACTACAACGCAATACATTTATTGAACTGGTTTTTCTGATTTTGATACATGTTGTGTATAGGGAAAGTAACCTACTTCAACTTCCGATAACTATGCTACCAGCAATAAAAGTTAGTATTAAAAGCATTCCCCACATACTAAGATATATTACCTTGACCATTATTTATGCTGTATAAGAGAAACAGAATTAAAGTTGTAGTTCTAAATATCAATGTGAAGGTACCACCAACGTATACTTGGGCTAGGGATTTGTGGGTATTTTGTTTATCAGAACAAATAAGTTGTTCAGACACGTTCTCGCAAAGGTATACGTGGTTTAAAATCGTAAAAATGACTGTCTGGTTTAATCTCGCTAACTGGTCGAGGAGCGACACTTTCTATACTACTGAATTGCTAACAGTCAAACAGACAGCCTGAATTAGCAATATTGGTGTAATATTATTATAAGCATTAGTCATGAATCCCCCCAGACATGTTGTCCATTTTGCATGATTATAACTCATTCATGTTACCGCAATGGGATTGATTTGGCCCATTCATATTTTGCGTAAATTAGGGCTGAAAATATTTGTTCGAATATGATCATTCACTAGGTTGTTTTAAATCAAACAAAATGATAATTAATTAGTTACTATTTTCCGTGATAGGAAAACATGATCCCATGGAAAGGACTTTAGTAGATATTACTAAATGATTAAATATCCTGCAATATTGACTTAAGCCCACTCCATCAACGTCAAATCAATCATCGTAGACAAAATATGCTTTGGCGATCCTCTATCGGCAAGACTTACCCTTGTCAACCACGCTTCCATCCATAAACAGATAATTACGTTAATAGGCAGAAAAATTCCATTCTATGTAACATATTTGGTGCGTTTGATTCCACTGACTTTCAGGTTTTATTACTATTCACAACATGTAATACAATTTCAAGGTGCTAGATCTTAAAGCAACTGATAAAATCCTCTCAGTTACTCTATATATAGTTCTCTACTTGACCTCAGGTCACAATTAGCATTTTCCATACATATATAAATTACCTAATGGAAAATAACCTGCTAGAATGATCCTGATATTTACAAAACAATAACCTGGATTATGTATAATTCACTTAGAAAATTCCGAAACCTAGACCCAAATAAACATATTTACTTCTTCTATTAATAATAACACTGATTTTAAACCCATACTTATAGAGAAAAAATTAGCTATGTATTAGTTGTTGACAATGAATAAAATAAAATAAATCAACTTGGGTCAATCAGAAACAAACTCAATTTTGGAAAAGTTCAAGCCGAACATACAATGTTACATTACAATAGCATGTAATGAAAAAAATCAAATTAAACTAACCAACAAACAATGCAGATTGAATATACATAACAACCTGACACACACTTTGCACACTCTGGCCCAATTTAGTCATTATTTTCAACAAATATCTATTCCTTGAGACAAAACGAGATAGTGTTTTACAATACATAAATACACAGTGTATGCTAAATAAGCAGACATTTTGATGGTCATTGAGAGAGAGAGAGAGAGAGAGAGAGAGAGAGAGAGAGAGAGAGGATAAGTCTAGTATATATATTATTTAAAATAAAAAATTACTTCTCTACCGTAGCTTAAGAACTTACCATGAATGTAAATATATGACAATTGTTGAGAATATATATATATATATATATATATATATATATATATATATATATATATATATATATATATATATATATATATATATATATATATATATATATATATATATATATATATATATATATATATATATATATATATATATATATATATATATATATATGTGTGTGTGTGTGTGTGTGTGTGTGTGTGTGTGTGTGTGGTATAGAATGTAAAAATACATTACGTAATTGCCAAAGGTTAAACCAAACTTTTAAAATAGAAGAACTTTCTATTGATATAATACCCAGTAATAAGTTTGAATAGTGCCAGATTGCAAACATGTTTTCATATACAAATACCGAGCATTTGAGCTAATCAGAGTTTTTGGCAAATATATCACCCTACAACCAACTGTAGCACCTTTTAACACATTTGTTCGCAGGAAGCAGTGCTTTTTCATACCTTTCAAAGTATACGTTCATATTTGCGTATTTGACTGTTTACTTAGTATTTTTATATCCTTTAATTAGCTGACATTAATATTTATTTTTGTCAAATTAACATTGCTATTGATTTTCTTTAACAGCGTTCGTTATATTGATTCGACAATAACGGATGTTGATTCTTTATGATACACTATTGGAAAGGCAAATTTATTGTGATTAGGAACCCTTTTTATCCTGTATATGGGGCCTTAGTGCAAAGGGTCCACATTTTCTCCACACATAAACACACACACACAACAACAACAACGAACTTTAAGTTCTTGGAAAAGTTCTTGATAGTTATTCTAGAATTTGGTCATGTTATTCGAAAAAGACCAATATCGAGGTGATATCAAAATCGAAACAATCGGCGAGAAATGACAGAATTACAAGCAATAAATGAAAAACAAATTTACAACTTGTAAATTTGCTCAAAAGCAAATTTTGCGTGACAATTACCGTTACTATAAACACAACCTACCAGTTGTAAGCTGTAATACAACGTACATAATAATAATAATAATAATAATAATAATAAATTATTATTATTATTATTATTATTATTATTATTATTATTAGAACTATCATGATATACATTGTCGTAACACAATTTTATTTTATTATTATTATTATTATTATTATTATTATTATCATTATTATTATTATTATTATTATTATTATTATTGATGTTGTTGTTATTTCGTAATACAAATAAATAAAGAAAACTATAAGCTTGACATTTATGCGATTATGTTAATCATTTTAATATTGAGAATCACTTCCAAATGGATATGATAAAATATTTGAATGATAAAGAGTATGAATTACAACACGTTAAGTGGTGTACTATGTATAATTACCATATCAGTTTTGCATAATATATACCGTGTTCTACACATCATTATAAATCTCAGATAAAATCAACAGTGTATATCTGGATTGTTGAGTGATCAAATTATTTTCAAAATTCCATATTTCACATGCTTCACATAAACGTAACATATTGTTACGTTTATAGCGGAGTCTGATGTACTATAGGGGGGTAATAAAATATGTTTACATTAGACATGAGCTAATACTCGAACATTTTAACAAATCTCGAGAGAAACCTGTAACGTAATATAATAATTTTGAAGTGAAAACCGATTCACGTTGGTGAAAGCTTCTCCGGCTTCAAAGTAACTAAAATGTGGAATACAGTCTGAATACACGAAATCCCAAAACACTGAGCGTCACACAACTGTATTAAGTATAATGTCGGTATTTTTGAGGATTGGAACGTGGTGAATGCTAAAACACAAATGCGTTTCTCTTGCAAAATTACATGTCTGATAGTAGCATTATTTGTTGATTGGGCTTCTACTCTCCAGGCGTCGTCAGATAAGATTAATGCTTGTAAATAAGAGCATCGACTGAAGGATACACCAGTATACCATTGGACGTTGACCACACACACACACACACACATACATACATACATGCATACATACATTACAAAATGGCGACATTGACTTGCCGCTTTATATCAATATATATATATATATATATATATATATATATATATATATATATATATATATATATATATATATATATATATATATATAATATTTAGAAGATGAAATAACGTGACACAATACTTGAGTTTCTTGCAAAGTTTGGAAACATACTAACTGATTAATTTCATATGAGAACTAAATGCCACTGCGATATACCATCTCAAATATTCTCCGAAAGTCCATAGAACACTACATAAAGCTTATGTTTTAATTACAAAATCTTATTATAAATATAAGAAGTAATAGATATATAATCAAGATTGAATTCAAACTGAAAATTAAGTATACATTATTCTCAGAACAATTTTTCAGCCTCTTATTTAACACGATAGAAAATAATTCTGCAAACATTCTGACTGAAGTATTACTACATGTTTCGACATCATTGTGTTCGGCCTTGTAAATATAAACTGTTATGCATTGTATTCATTCATCAGGGTTCTTCATTTTTGGGGGAATAAAGACTGTTATGCCTTTAGCCCACTCATCAGGGTGTCCACATTTTCTTGGGAGCACAGACCGTTATGCCTTTAGCCCACTCGTCAGAATGTACACATTTTCATGGGAATACAGACTGTTATGCCTTTAGCTCACTCATCAGAATGTACACATTTTCATGGGAATACAGACCGTTATGCCTTTAGCCCACTCATCAGAATGTACACATTTTCTTGGGAACACAGACCGTTATGCCTTTATCCCACTCATCAGGATGTACACATTTTCATGGGAATACAGACTGTTATGCCTTTAGTCCACTAATCTAACTGTAGAAGTTTTCTTTGGAATAAAAACAGTTTTGCCTTTAGCACACTCATTATGATGTACACATTGTCTTGGGAATAAAGACTGTTATGCCTTTAGACCACTCGTCAGGGTGTAGATACTTTCTATTTAAAATATAAATAGTTATGCCTTTACCACACTAATCAGGATGTAGACATTATCTTTGGAATATAAACAGTTATGCCTTTAGCCCACTCATGAGGATGAAGTCATTTTCTTGGGAATAGAGACGGTTATGCCTTTAGCCCATTAATCAATATCCAGACACAAGCTGGGAATACAAGCTGTTATGCCTTTAGGGGATGCTCACCAGTTATTATGTACTTTTGAGAGAGTGGCGTATATAAGGTGAAGTTGTTTGCATTTAAAACATGCACAGTGGAGAGAATGTTGGCATACCTCTATGCTACTTTATTGTAATGTGGATGATATTTCTTTGGATATTGTACTTTTGGAAATTGTGTATGATTTAAACACACTGCTAACTAAAATGACTGCTCCCTTGTGTTAAAAAATCGGCCTGATTTAGGCTAAAGTACACTATCCATAGCAGCTATTAAAATAGGGAAAATTAATTTTGCCAGACTAGACAATACCAGCTTCTGAAAGCGCAATGAATGAATTGCCAAATACATGAAATGTAAAAAAAAAATATCGGCTCTTTTGTATACAATTTACCTCTGAAGTTCAGTGAGTGAAAATGACCAAGTGGAGCTAGCACTTTTTTGAAAGGTGCACATCTGGAGTAAGGCCAAGCTGTATAATCTATAACCCATATTACACCCATCAATCATACACCAAAATAAAGGGAATTAAAGGTTCTTTGAATTATACCTAAGATATTTAAGGTCTTTTTTTAAATAGCCAGTATAACCAGTGAGGAAAGCTGGGGAAATTATTTTTCTTTAAAATCCTAACCCATGCAAAATACGAGACTGTAGAGCGCCACCTTAGCCCACTCATCATGATGTAGACGTGTTCTTTGGAATAGAGACTGTTATGCTTTTAGTTCACTCATCAGGATGTAGACATTATCTTCGTAATATCAACAGTTATGCACTTAGCACACTCATCAGGATGTACACATGTTCTTGGGAATAGAGACTGTTTTACCTTTAACCCTCTCATCAGGATGTACACATGTTCTTGGGAATAGAGACTGTTGTACCTTTAACCCTCTCATCAGGATGTGAATATTTTTCTTTGGAATATAAACAGTTACGATTTCAGCCCACTCATTAGGATGTAGAAAAAATTTGGAATAGAAACTGTAATGCCTTTAGCTCATTGATCAGGGAGTAACCATTTGCATGGGAATCGAAACAGTTACGATTATAGCCCACACACCAGAAATTATTCAATTTACATACATACGACTAAAACTTCCTGTCAAAACTGAAGACAGAAATTCTTTATATACCTAATATATATTCCACTTATTACTCTATCAAGCCAAGCATTTCTATTATTGTAAAAAGTATAAATTGCATCTATAATTTCAAATTCAATGAAGTTATCGTTTAAATTGTCGAATGTTTTACTAAGAGTTGATTATGTCTTAGGATTTCTTTTCAACTGAATAAGTGTTTTAAGGATTGTCATTATTTTAAACATAAACAAAAATGAAAAAAAAAAACAGCAAAAAACAAAGAAAAGAAAATCATTAACTTGCAAGCATAGTATAATTTCTTTTATTTCTTGGTTTTCTGAAGCAATATTAATATATTTCTTTCCAAATGATTTAACTGATTTCCGTAGCTAAGTTTTGCATTTCATTTACTTTTTCTATATTAAAGGCTTTCAACCATAAGACTATGAATTACTTGACCGAATTAGCCACTTTTGGCCACGTGTATTAATCTATTTATTTAAAGTTATCGTATTTTTTACCCAATGCAATCATCACTTTTGTTCTGGCATGTCAATGGCATACATGATTATCAGTATCAATAAATCACTCTTGTCCTGGCATGCTTATGGCTTATGTGCTTTTCAATATCAGTAGATCACTCTTGTTCTGGTATTCCAATGGCATACATGATTATCAATGTCAATAGATCACTCTTGTTCTGGCATGCCAATGGCATACATGATTATCAATGTCAATAGATCACTCTTGTTCTGGCATGCCAATGACATACATGCTTATCAATATATATGTTTTCTTATACAGTCTGATATTCTGTAAAGTCACCATAGACATACACATCCCCTTTAATCATATTGCCCAAGGTCAATTTCCAAAAGGTCACAAAATCGAGGTCGGCATGCTATTAACATTTCGAATCTACAGAGAATATATACACCATAGCAAGAAAACATGGAAACCAAATATAAATACTGCTCTTTATATTTCCCCCAAATAATATCACGATGACATTTATAGAATAAAGTAATCCACCATTATATTTTGTATTTGATTTGGAGACTCTTTCTTTAGTTAACCGAAATATCCTCATATCCTTCCATAAAAATATTCATCCTGTATTCTCTGATAAGCTTTAACAACTGAAATAATATCATAATCTACAGCTAGTAATATTAGAAAGCCATCATCATCATGATCATCATCATCTTTTTTAAGCAATATGCTAATCGTTGGCTAGTGATATTAAAGGCCATCATCAGCATCATAATCATCATCATCATCATCATCGTCGTCGTCGTCATTAAGCAATATACCAATCTCTAGCTAGTAATATTAAAAGTCATCATCATTTAAATGCCTAGAAAATCCTTCAACACGAATTTTTAGGGCTAATGTTTGCTAATATGATGAGTCCTATCCATTACAGATTTATGTAAAACTGCTTTTCTGATGGTTCTCGTTAGTTTGTTGTACGCTGGGACTACAGCCGGATATATCTGAGAAATTGTTTCTCTTTAGTTTGTTGTACATTGGAATTTAAGCCAGATACATGTGGAAGATTGTGATTCTCATTAGTTTAGTTCGCTGTACGCTGCGGGTAAAGGCAGGTATATCTGGGAGATTGATTCTCTTTCGTTCGTTGCACACTGGGATTACAACCATATATATGGGAAATTGGTTCTCATTAGTTGTACGTTGTGAGTAAGCTATATATATCTAGAAAATTTGTTCTTTTTAGTTGCACGCTAGGAGTAAGCCATATATATATATATATATATATATATATATATATATATATATATATATATATATATATATATATATATATATATATCTGGGAAATTGGTTCATATATATATATATCTGGGAAATTGGTTCTCGTTAGGTGTACGCAGGGAGTAAGGCATATACATCTGGGAAATTGGTTCTCGTTAGTTGTACGCTGGGAGTAAGCCATATATATCTGGGAAACTGGTTCTCGTTAGTTATACGCTGGGAGTATGCCATATACATCTGGGAAATGTGTTCTCGTTAGTTGTACGCTGGGAGTAAGCCATATACATTTGGGAAATTTGTTCTCGTTAGTTGTACGCTGCGATTAAGTCATATACATCTTGGAAATTGGTCAGTGGTGCTCAGATTCATATCCTCTTTTCGGAAAACATTATTCCTTCTGTTCGTTAAAAACAAATTTGGCAATGATGGGATGGGATTTAGGGGCCTTGGCATTTTTTAAACTTAAACTGACCTGATTGGTCCACACTTCCTAATCACGATCAATCTGAGTGTCAGTGGCAGATTCGGTTGTTCCAATTTTCGCATTATAACAGCACTTCAGCAGTATACCCAAGATCGGCTGGACAATATGAAGATTTTACTTGCGTTTGAAGGAAACGGGAATGTAAAATGCATACACTAAATAAAATTACTTTTTAACAGCTTATTATGTAGAAAAACAAGATTTGAAAATCCTATTAATTTTAATTCACATGAGCATTATATGAAAAAATTCCGAACTGTTAAATCTAATTCTTATTTTTTCATGAAAAATCGGGGGGAGGGGGCAGTATCAGAACACAGCGCTTCTTTTGTTCATTTGTTTTTAACGAAATTCAAATTCCTTTACGTTTTATTAGCCAATAGTATTTTACGTCACAAATAATTAGTTTTTCTGAAGCTTTGACTGACCCACGTCCAGTTGACACCTCTTTATGTCCTTCCAACCTCTGCCATGTTTCATTTGCGTCACAGACAGACAATTAAACAATGTACTTGATTAAGTCAGTAAACTAATATGAAGAAAATTCTTTTTACAAATCCTAGGAACGTTTTATATTTAATATGTTTAGTTATCTACGAGTGAGGTTGTAAGCAAAGAACGTCAACTATATAATTAATTTCACGTTGAGTAAAAACCATGTACACGTAGTTAAATGTAGCAGGGAATCAGCATTTAATGTTTTAATATTTTGAACAATGGATGATCATTGTGATTCTGGGAGTGAATGTGGATTTGAATACATGGTGTCTTAGGGCCACCGCACTTGCAACCAAATTGCGATAAGATGAAAAAGAGAAACAATTAACAATTTAAAGAAAAAACAAACTACAATTAATTCAAATTCATCTCATACTTAAACTTGCAAATATAATATTTTGCAAACAATATGTAATCTGTTAAAGCACTAATTGGTTCGATTTTGTCTTTTACATGCTTTTCTGCAAATGGCTGAAGCAATCTCAGGATGGATCGGTGCTTATAAAGGAAATACATTCATGTCGATACGGTAATCGCTCTGCCTCTATTATATTTGCAACACGCTTGACAGCGGCACATTGTCAATAGTCACTGGGAACTGGCAACACGGTAGGAGGCTGTCACTCACTGGACTGAACCATCACAGGTAAAGTATACATGTTTATAATTTTCGTTTAACACCACACATTCTCTCTCCTTCTCTCTCTCTCACACACACACAAACACACACCCATTCAAAATTAGGTCTTGTTTTCAGTCATGAAACAACGATTATCAACAACTTTTCTCTTGCCACAACACCGAGCAAATTGCAACAACAGCAGCAGTAACAACAAGAACCATAACTTCTATTATTAGCCTTTACATAACGTAGCATTACAACCACAATTCATGTAATATTAACAACAATAACTACTTTTGCTACTAATTTTATCATCGTCAGTATTTGTGCTCATTCGACTAAACTCGATCATTCTGACTGCTATTACTTATAGAAGGAATTTTAATACTTCAAGTATGTAACTGTTGCATAAGTAGCCTGCTTGATACCTTTAACAAAAGCAATACTTCAGTAATATTAACTATGAGAATATCGCAACGGTATAAATCATTGAGTCTAAAACCGACACTTCGATATTGATAACTTGTTCACAAATTCTGCCCAAGTTGTAGAACTGATACGTGACACACACAGAGAAAACAGTGCGTCAAATAAATTGCTTCACGGTTGAAAGTTGTACTATTATGTGATGTAATATTTTGAATAGTGTACTTGTGGCTTTTCTGCAGAAATATTTCTTTCTTTCTTGCATTGAATATAAAATCAAACACAGAAATGTATCAGAGATTCTCCATCAGTGCATTTCCTTTCAAAAAAGAGAGAAAAAGATGTTAAAAATAGATCTCAATTTTCATTACTAGGCATGAAGAGAAATTAAACCAGCAACTGGACTTAACTTTTTTCTTCAAATTTCAATTTAATTTGTAATGTAATTTTATTTCAACCATCCGAATGTCTTTTGAACTTACGCCATGCTCTTGTATCGTCTTGCGTCTTGTGTTATCCGTCAGTCAACATTTCCTATTTTCGTCTTCCTTTAAATGAGCGAATCATCACTGGACCACATTTTAAAGAATGGATTCTGGTCAACAGGCATTTTAAATGCTGATCCGCCAACAAATTCACATCCGCAATAAAAAATGGCCGCAAAAACTGCACAATAGAATAAGTCTTTCATCAATTTCTTCTCAAAATGCAATCAAGAGAATTTGACCAAATTGTGAAAAAGCCCGTAAAAAATTATGTTCAAAATATAATGGTCTACTGGCAAATATGGCTGCCGTTAGCAAGACTATGAGGACCTAAAACTAACTATTCTAATAAATCGCTGAACAGACTTTGACCCAATCGAACAAGAATTTACTCGGCATGAAATTTTTATTTGATTTTGACAAAAACTGGTAGAGATTACACGATTCTTTTTTTCACTAATATCAATCAGGTTAGCGATCTCAAGCCAACAACCTGTGCCTCTTTTTTTATTTACATTTTTAAATCTTCAAATTGTAATCAACGTAAACTGTAACATTAATTCAGAAGTTGGCTAAACGTACATTCTGTCAGTATATGATAACATCCGCTTGCTAAAATTGGGTTTCTGAGATCCTTGGATAAAAAAAAAATCACAGTAATTGACGCTTGCATATTAAAGTATACTTTATTTAAAAATATTATTCATATGGAGTCTTTCATTTTATCTTTAATGCCTTAGAGTTGTTCGAGCGCGTGCATTTTACCTAACGGATCCCGATTCATTTCCTGATAAGGTTCGCGCGACGTCTGATAACATATAATGGACGGTAAAATGCCATTGAACATAATTGAAATGAATGAGCGAAACCATTTGGCTGAAATTGTGAATAACCTTTGAATTAGGTGCTCATCGAGACTGACATTTTGTGTCAGAAACGTAACTAACTTTTAAATCCTCGTTTTCATTCTATATATAGAAACGTGACCAGAAGCAGAAGTTGTAGATGACATTTACTTCGTAATACTATAACACAAGAAGTCTTAATCGACTACAAGATTCTGGTTTGACTGAGTTGATGTAAGACATTACACACTGAGTGATCAGGTTATCACTCATGGTACCGGCCAGAAATTAATGGACGTACAATGTAGTTTATCTTACTTCTGAGCGATGTCGCTGTCTTATTTTTATTTTTTTTTCTATTTTGAATGTATTATTCCTTCACATGAATATAAGACATTAATAATATAGCAGTGACAATAAAGAAAGGACGCTGCATGAGCGTGTTAAATACAAATTAATCATTAAGGCACTCGAAATTCGTCTGCGCGTTTTATGTCGTCGATGAGCAAAGACTGATAGATTCCTCTGTTGTGGAAGAAACATTACCAACAAAATCACTGTGGGTGAACAAATGCTTTAAGAGAAAAAAAAAAGTCAAAGATATCATCGTGTCTTTTCAAACATAGTATGACAACAATCTTTAGACGGATCAGTGTCGAAGTCAATACGAGGTCTTTGGGATAAAGGAAGCCATACATTTCGCAATAACTAGTAAACGTTAAATGGGCCACTACTTACTGTCGAAGATCTTTTTATTCTGAAGAAAATTTACTCTAGGTTACTTGATTACTTTGGGTAGAAAACTGCGATAGAGCAATTTCCAGAAGAGAAATATAGTGAAAGGTAGTCATTTTTGTTGGGTGGGTGGGTGGTGTAATGATTAGTTTTAAAATCATTACTCTGGAAAACCAGAATGGGAAATAAAAAGCATCACCGTAGAATAGTCCACATGTAAATTCTAGGACACATCTCAAAAACTACAAACAAGAGACCAAGGACTTAGCTTCTACCCTTCATGTGTACAATACTTCGAGTTAAACCCTAAACGGCACGCATTAACTGACGTGATGGATCATCATAATCGTTGTCAACTGATATAAATGTTAAAACCCGTCAATTCAGCTGTATTCAGCCAAAGCAACAGTAAATTTATTTTCTTCATTTGTTTTCAATTATCTACCGTTATCACAAAATCACTAATTTACAAGTATATTATATTTTCAGATAAATAGTTGATAGACTTGTTATTCAGTATATTAGGCAAGTTTGCGAGAAACTTTCATCACATTGTAGCGGAAATGAAGAAGCGAAAGTATGTTACTAAATATTTATTTTACTACTAAATGTTTATTTTAGTAATGCAGAATAACACAGTTTAATTAATGATGATCCAAAAATGGTTTATGATACAATTTAAAACATGATCATGCAAACAAATGGAGGATGATACACTTTTAAAAAATGATGACTAAAATTGAGGATGATAAAACTTCAACAATGATGATACAAAAATGAAGGGTGATACAGTTTTTAAAAATGATATGAAGTTGGTGTGTTCAAATGCCCAGAACTGTCATACAGTAAAGTCAGAACAATCGGTATTTGTTTTATTTTAACAAAATAATAATGAAAACAAAAAACATGAGCGTAGAGTGATAGTTATTGATCTCGTGGAATTGGGATCAAGTCATGATAAATACAAAAGTACATTTTTCACAGATACGTTATTTATTTCAAAATGTTATTTAGATAGAAATTACTGAGCCTGGAAATCAGTCGTTCAAAAGATATTACTTTAAGCTGAATAAAACGTCATAAAGCACTCGATAATATAACTTTAAGCAACACAGAGTTGGCTGTAATGCTGTCGAAGCTACATATTTTCAAACACCTGCCGCCAACAAAACGCCAAGATCAATACTTTTATCTTATGTGATGAACAAAAATTATATTCCCAACGAGATTTGAATAAGTGCCGAGTGATGATTTGATCACTGAACAATTCATTTGCTTTTTATCAAATTCAAGAAGCATAACAAAACATTTCTCAATGATTTTGTCACTAAAAAGTTGTTGGAAAAACCAAAAAGAGGTGAAATTCAAGAAATCTTATAAACAAACAATATTTGGACTAATTTATTAAATCATGTTCACGACCTGTACAAAAATTAAGTTAAGTACATTTTGAATTTTCAGCTGTTGACGATTGGTTAATCAGTATTTTCAATCCTACTTTTTTAACAATATTAATGTTTGTCGAAGTGTAGAAGTAATGAGAGAGAGAAAGATGCATTGATGAATACTCATATATTGACTCATCAGTATTTGATGTATAACTATTGATAGCTATCAGTAATATTAGTAATTAATGTCTCTGTGTCGTTCGTGTATGTCTAATATTGAATTATCTGGCATTATTCCTTAGAGAGAATCAGACTTATTTGTTGACTGTTCATTCCAAATAAGCAGCTCAGTAAATTTCACGGTCAGTGTATTTAATCCCATCAGAAATATTGGCATTTGATGAAAATTAAAAAGTAAATCAATCCACAATTATATCAATTCTCTGTCAACAAAAGTATCGTTTTTTAATGCAGCACTCCCAGCGTACAGTAATTTGCGTGTCTAAAGTACTCGCCTAAAGTTCTAATAGAGGTCGCTCTGACATAATACTCCATCTTTTACTCTTATCTCATTATCATTTATTCGCGGAAATGAGATGAAATATGCACGGAAATGAAATATAAAATTCTTTATAATTAATACCAAAAACTAATAGTAACGAACTCGATGACTTTGGTTAGGTCAGTACTTCTAACGGTTTGTAATTCGTAGACTAAATGTTAATACTATTTTTAAAAAATGCACTTCAGCACTTAGGGCCTACATCAATAAGGACGTAATGATAACAACGTACAGAGGATATGTTTGCACGCGTAATATAGATCGGTCATATTAATAGTTACTACTCGATGCGCAGTACATGTTTGACCCGTGGTGTATATATATAGTTTGACATGGATTATGAAATATTCTAGGCTCTTGAACAGTTTATGATACAATCAAAGAAACGAAAGAGCCTATGTATTTGTCGGCTTATCCTGAATGACAAGCTACGCAGTTTTCAATCGTTATATAATGCAGTCTTACAAGTGCATTATGCGGCAATACAATTAAAGTACAGCCCTATGATTGCTTACTACAACCGTATAATTGCATAGTGCAGCCATACGTTTGCATACTACATTCATGCTAGCACATGATGCAGCCATATGATTACATATTGCAGTCATATGATTACATACTGCAGCCATACGTTTGCATACTACATCCATACTGTTAAATAATGCAGCCATATGATTACATTACTGCGGTCATATGATTGCATAATACAGTCATACGATTGCATAGTATAGCCCTTTGATTGCATCTATGGCATAGTGCAGCCAAATAATTGTACGATGCAGCAATACGATTACATACTGCAGCCATACGTTTACATAATGCAGCCATAGGACTGCATACTACAGCCACCTCGTTTGTGTATGCAAGTACAGTGGTCCAAGGCCTTTTAGAAAGTTTGCAAAATTATGTTTAGTACTTAGAACCAGTAGTGTACTAACGGGGGGTGGGGTGATGGTTGCCTCGGGCGTCAAAGGTCTAGGTGCGCCCAAAAAAACCTTGGGGCCATCATCGTCGCCGAGGGTGCCATTTAACCTTAGTGCGCCACTGTTTAGAACCGGTCAGTTTCTGAAAAATATGGATATCAGGGTTTTTACGTGAACGAGGGATAGCAAAATATTGACACGTTTTTAGTCAATGTTTTATTTTTGTTTCATTTGAATTTGTAATTTGTTGCTTGAAGGGGGGGCATTTTGATCAGTCTGAATCGCCTAACAGATAGTCAAGTGGTAAACAGTTACTCTACTGGACTTTTTATTAGTAAAAAATACTCCAAAATAATCTATTGTAAATAAAATATCTCGTACCTGGTCTCAGAGAGAAAAAACCCCAATGATTTTATATACACACACATTTATATATATATATATATATATATATATATATATATATATATATATATATATATATATATATATATATATATATATATATATATATATATATATATATATATATATGTGTGTGTGTGTGTGTGTGTGTGTGTGTGCTTTTCATGTGAGACTTCATTTGAAGTGGCGAATGAAGATAATTTCAAATGAACGAACCACACATATAACAGGACCGTTACTGCAGTGTTACTCCCAACGGCGTTAAGCTGTTGTTGTTTCTTTCGGATGGAAAATGATGATAGGGAACACATTACATTTTAAAAGAATTCTTTATAACAAGAAAATGTTTGTAGAGTTCTTCTCAATAATTAAAACATATAGTCTTTGAATTTTTAGGGAGCAATACTCTAAATTATTTTGTATGATTTTTATGCTCCGTCACATCCGCGAAATTTTTTTTATTTTTATTTGTTCGCGTTTTGCTCTAGATCGACAATTTGTTGGTTATATCGTGCGGAAGAAAGTAGATTAATGTCCCTTGTCAAAATGGCTTATTCGTTGGTGGGAAGCGAACCTGCCACATTGCTGCTACGAGTTTAATGCCTTAACAACTGGGCGACTGCGGCTTCTCTCATGAAATTATCGAGCGAGTCCTCAAGGCCATAAAGACCTCTTTTGTTGGACAGCCACTGTTGTGTACCTTGCTATGAGAGTTTTTATTTTTTTATTATTATTTAAGACCTATGAATTACCTGGAAATAATGTCCATCTCTATACACAAGCAACTGACTTATAACCTGAGCTGAGATAAACAATAGCATGGCACGTTATAAAAAAAACTTTCATGAATTTGAAGTAGTAAAATCGATAAGTATAAACTAGACATTTCATGCCAAATAGTTGGAAAATGTTTTATGAATACTGAAACAGTATACGAAAAGTAACGACAATACCCAAGGTGTACGGAGATTCAGAGCTGAATGAACCAAAACTCTTTCAATCCACCGTATTTTCGCAAGGCTCCTCAGCTTTCCACCGGTAGTATTGGTCAGCGATTGGTACTTGCGTACTTTAAAGTTCGACTGACTTATATTAATCTTTTTCAATCGATGAATGATCCACTTGTTGGTCAAACATTCAAAAAGTTCAACCAGCGATTGTCTGCCGACTGCTGCCAGTGCTGTGATGGTGACGTGATTATAGTCAGGTCGAAAATGTTTGTCGTATGTCTTCTTGCAGCATCAATGAATCGTTCAAAAATAACAACATTTATAATTCAGATGTCATAACATCAAAATTTTATTCATTTTTGGGCGGTGAAATTTTCAGTGTATATTGCAGAATAATTTTACTTTCAATGAAAGCTTTTGCATTGAAAAAGGCTTCTGTTTTTACATATATTGTTATTTTAATGGCTTGTCGGAGCTCTCGCTGCCCGGGCTTTCCATCAGTACTTATGGACCCTGAATTGTTCATCATCAAACGTTACTTTCATCGTTATATTTATGGCATCATGTAACTAGGTTATGCAAATACTACTGAATCGAACATTTGAATATAAACGTGAAGATACGACTTTGCCTTCCACCAATGAAAAATTATTCTATATCCAATACATCACTGCTTAATTGGCTCAGAATAAAACCACATATGAAACTCTTGAAACAGACGCCTTCAATGCCTACTCTCTAATTCTCAAGGCTACATGATCTGTTGATAATAATTTTTCTAACAAATAAAGCTTCTATACAGTTTGACTAAATTCTCTACAAAACAGACTATTACATTATTTTAGCTATTTTGAAAATAAAGTTTCTTGAAATATTCTGAAAGATTTGTGTGTGTCTGTATGTGTTTTGTTATTGTATTGTCTATAATTTTTATGCACACGTCAATGTCATACAGACCTACGGATAAATCGCAAGGAAAATTGTACTCGCCTAATTCGTTCCAAGTACATATTTAAGTTCATACTTTTTACTTGAAACTTTGATCCATTTAGACGCGAGTGGTATAGCTACGGAAAAGAATATTCAATTACTAATTTTTCTTTAGATGACGAAATGAATCTGTTTGATGTCCTTCGTGCCGTACTGGTTCGTCTCGTACTTCTAGTGCACAGTCTGTTAGTTATCTGGCTGACCACAAGCATCACCAAACGACGAGTCTTCTGGCTATTAGCTGCAGCAGATATTGGAATCATATTGGAAGGATTTGTAACAATTTTTTACAAGAAAGCCAAGGAATGGAAATGGTAAATGCTTTAATAATAATAATAATAATAATAATAATAATAATAATGACGACGACGACGATGATGATGATGATGATGATGATGAAATATTGAGAATATGTGCAAACCTATTTAGAATAGAATTCTATTTCTGAACGTTTTCTGTACATGAAAAGAAAGAAATCTTCAGTATGCATATATAGGTGTTTAACGGCACATCATGAATATAGTGACTATTTGGTGCCAACTAAAAGTGAAATTCGAAAATGTAAAAATGAAGAAGCGCATATAAATTCTAAAAGGATAAACTCTTCCAATTCAATATAAGCATGAAGTAGGAAAAGACAGAATACAAAAGTTAAACTTTTTCGAATTCTTCAAAATGTATATTAAATAAAAGATAAAAACAATTGGTATAAAATCCTTAATACATCTGGTCAAAATTTGTCATAAAAGCCACATTCCCTCAAAAAGCCCAAGATTTCTCCGGCGGTGCACCATCAAACCTTTTTTCATCGAGTGCGCATCAAACTTTTTCTGCATCACAGAGTGGAAGTCGACACATTCGTCAAGAATGTGTTCCACTGTCAGTGACCATTGGCAGAGTATGCAATCTGGTCGAGGTTCACCTTTCAAGGGGTATGCACGAGTCAGGTGTATGTGGCCGACATGCGATCGGCAAAATACCACATCATCTCTGCTATTTATTCTTACCTAGCGAGGGGGGTGGGGGCCGAATGGTCTTAAGCACTCGCCTTTAGTGATCACTCGCATCTCACGTCTGTCGCGTGTGTTTGAGTCTTCATCCAAATAACGTGGGTATGTGAGAAAGCTTGTCAGTAGCCTTCATTGAGTCTCGGGGTCTAGCCGGGTTCTTCCTCTACCAAATATGCTTTACGCCATGTATAGCCTATCATGCGCTGAAAAACAGCGTAAAACTCACAAAAGCCAAACAAATTCTCACTGAGGGATGGCGCTCTCCAATAGTGGGTTTGACGTTTTTAAGTATGTTGGTGGAGGTTTCATTCCTCGTATTTTGCCCAGTATGAATAACACCCTTATTTTTGAAATATTTGAAGTCACTATATGGAATCATGGAATCTTTCGTTCGAAGACTGCAAAAAGTATTAGAGTGTTGTAAGAGTAATTGTTCTTTCTATTGCAAGATTTTTTTAAATCCTCCGACGAGATGGATTTCTGATTTAACGTTGTTTTAAAGGAAAACAATTAAAAAAATACAAACGGTGATATGTGTATATATGTAAAATTGAACATTTTAGATTATTTGATTCTGTTCTAGAATGCAGAAATCTATTTTTATTCACTTTTAGCCGCTATTAATCTGTATTGTTTTATATTATCCTCTGTTCAATGATTCTTCTGCACACCTCGATAAAGGTGTACTTGATTGTTGATTTCATTTTTCATCGCAGGTTTTGTCCATGCTTCTTCTTTTATATGCTGGGGACGGTTCCATCTATCTGGCTTCTGGAAATTCATAGGATGGATGAATATGTTCGAAACAAGAACTCCTACAACCACAGCATCACTCAACCAGAGAATACCACGTCAAACGGCAAAAAACAAGTCTTAGAGGCCATACAAGGGGTAATTGATATAGTAATATATTGCGTCATTAAACAAATTAACTTGTTATGAGAATTTTCATGCACAGTTGTACTACTTTCAAACAAATATCAACTAGCATATAACTAATCAAGGTTTGCTTTCAACGAAGCAATTGAATCGGAACATAAATTTTCCCGCTGTTTCTCTCCTCCGCTATTTATTTTCGACCATATTTTGGCATGACATTACTGGGCCAGATGTTTAATTCAAGTATATATTAACAAATTTGTGCATTGAATTTTACGTCTTTTCTTAGTAAATTTTAATGTTTGAGATGCCATATATCTTATTTTGCAATTTGTCCCTCTTTTCTAAATTTTCCTTTCAGTTGTATGCTAATCATATTTTCGTATCACCTGGTTTCAGCGGCAGATGCTGCAACTTATCTGGCATTGTATTATACAATAAGCAGCGAGTTTGTAATTACTTCATCGCTTGTATTTTTTTATATGTCTGCACGATGTATATTAAATATATTAAAGTATATAATAAGTAAATCTTATATATATATATATATATATATATATATATATATATATATATATATATATATATATATATATATATATATATATATATATATATACAAAATCATTCATGCGTACATTTGGGAATGGATTTTGTAAGACCTGATACATACATAAAACTGCAACGCGTTTTGTTCTGAAACGGCGGAAGAACTCATTTGATACGGAGTAGGAATATGTCGAAGTCGTCAGGCCGAGACATATTCATACGCCATATAAATGAGGTCTTTCCCCTACTCAGAACAAAACACGAATGCTGTTTTGCGTTAATTACCTACCCCCACGTTTACGTTTTCTAAATATTTTTAGCTTTACTGTATGAATGCAATTTAAAATTAATTGGGATTCATATAATTTTGATGTACTGTGTCAAGAAATATGCATACATGGATGCCATAGAAGAAACCTAAATAGTTTGAGTCTGGGTGTGCGATACGGAAATAAGGATTGAACATCTGTTTGAAACACCAGAAGAAGTGCATAAGATTAAATGGGTATGCAATAACACAGTACATATCTGTTAAAATCATAGACGTAATGGTGACATTACAGAGTATATCTAGGCTTGAGAGAAACGTATATTTTAAAGTCATAGACATAATGGTGTCATTATAGAATATATCAAGGTTTTTAATTTAAACGTGCCTTTTACAGTCATCATGCCATTATAGAGTATATCAAGGTTTAATTGAAATGTGCCTTTTACAGTCATCGTGCCATTATAGAGTATATCAAGGTTTTTATTTGAAACGTGCCTTTTACAGTCATCGTGCCATTATAGAGTATATCAAGGTTTAATTGAAATGTGCCTTTTACAGTCATCGTGCCATTATAGAATATATCAAGGTTTTTAATTGAAACGTGCCTTTTACAGTCATCGCGTCATTATAGAATATATCAAGGTTTAATTGAAATGTGCCTTTTACAGTCATCGTGCCATTATAGAATATATCAAGGTTTTTAACTGAATCGTGCCTTTTACAGTCATCGTGCCGTTATAGAGTATATCAAGGTTTAATTGAAATGTGCCTTTTACAGTCATCGTGCCATTATAGAGTATATCAAGATTTAATTGAAATGTGCCTTTTACAGTCATCGTGCCATTATTGAATATATCAAGGTTTAATTTAAACGTGCCTTTTACAGTCATCGTGCCATTATAGAGTATATCAAGGTTTTTATTTGAAACGTGCCTTTTACAGTCATCGTGCCATTATAGAGTATATCAAGGTTTAATTGAAATGTGCCTTTTACAGTCATCGTGCCATTATAGAATATATCAAGGTTTTTAATTGAAACGTGCCTTTTACAGTCATCGCGTCATTATAGAATATATCAAGGTTTAATTGAAATGTGCCTTTTACAGTCATCGTGCCATTATAGAATATATCAACGTTTAATTGAAACGCGCCTTTTGCATTCATAGTGATAATGGTTCCATTCTAGAATATATCAAGGTTTTTAATTGAAACGTGCTTTTTACAGTCATCGTGCCATTATAGAGTATATCAAGGTTTTTAACTGAATCGTGCCTTTTACAGTCATCGTGCCGTTATAGAGTATATCAAGGTTTAATTGAAATGTGCCTTTTACAGTCATCGTGCCATTATAGAGTATATCAAAATTTAATTGAAATGTGCCTTTTACAGTCATCGTGCCATTATTGAATATATCAAGGTTTAATTTAAACGTGCCTTTTACAGTCATCGTGCCATTATAGAGTATATCAAGGTTTTTATTTGAAACGTGCCTTTTACAGTCATCGTGCCATTATAGAGTATATCAAGGTTTAATTGAAATGTGCCTTTTACAGTCATCGTGCCATTATAGAATATATCAAGGTTTTTAATTGAAACGTGCCTTTTACAGTCATCGCGTCATTATAGAATATATCAAGGTTTAATTGAAATGTGCCTTTTACAGTCATCGTGCCATTATAGAATATATCAACGTTTAATTGAAACGCGCCTTTTGCATTCATAGTGATAATGGTTCCATTCTAGAATATATCAAGGTTTTTAATTGAAACGTGCTTTTTACAGTCATCGTGCCATTATAGAGTATATCAAGGTTTTTAACTGAATCGTGCCTTTTACAGTCATCGTGCCGTTATAGAGTATATCAAGGTTTAATTGAAATGTGCCTTTTACAGTCATCGTGCCATTATAGAGTATATCAAGATTTAATTGAAATGTGCCTTTTACAGTCATCGTGCCATTATTGAATATATCAAGGTTTAATTTAAACGTGCCTTTTACAGTCATCGTGCCATTATAGAGTATATCAAGGTTTTTATTTGAAACGTGCCTTTTACAGTCATCGTGCCATTATAGAGTATATCAAGGTTTAATTGAAATGTGCCTTTTACAGTCATCGTGCCATTATAGAATATATCAAGGTTTTTAATTGAAACGTGCCTTTTACAGTCATCGCGTCATTATAGAATATATCAAGGTTTAATTGAAATGTGCCTTTTACAGTCATCGTGCCATTATAGAATATATCAACGTTTAATTGAAACGCGCCTTTTGCATTCATAGTGATAATGGTTCCATTCTAGAATATATCAAGGTTTTTAATTGAAACGTGCTTTTTACAGTCATCGTGCCATTATAGAGTATATCAAGGTTTTTAACTGAATCGTGCCTTTTACAGTCATCGTGCCATTATATAGTATATCAAGGTTTTTAATTGAATCGTGCCTTTTACAGTCATCGTGCCATTATAGAGCATGTCAAGGTTTTTAATTTAAACGTGCTTTTTACAGTCATCGTGCCATTACAGAGTATATCAAGGTTTTTAATTGAATCGTGCCTTTTACAATCATCGTGCCATTATAGAATATATCAGGGTTTAAATGAAACACGCCTTTTGCAGTCATAGGGATAATGGTGCCATTCTAGAATATATCTAGGTTTGAGGGAAACGTGATTCTTCAAGTCAAAGACGCAATGGTATCATAGTAGAGTATATATAGGCTTACGTGAAACGTGTGTTTTAAAATCTAGCTTCTCATATAATCAATATTTAACACAGTAGGTATGCACGCTTATTAGCACACACGAGTAAGTGCCTGAGATGTCATTGACATGTTTTTTTAAATCAAATTTATTATATGTTGTATTCCACATGAACTATCAACTTCATTCAAGCATTAAGCAATCATAAATTGACATCAGTTCGTTTCTAGAGGTTTTTGACTAGCAGCTGTACACAGTCTGTTTTTCTTAAACAGATCTACTATATTAAATATTGTTTTAAAGAAATGGATGGAGTAGCCTTCATTCCCCGGATTTTCTAAGCGTTATTATCAAATAATGCATCTGTTACTGAGATTCAGATTTCTGACGTGATGCTTTTAAAATAAGGTCTGGGGTAAACCGATTAGTTTCACCTACGAGAAAGGTATTCCTAATTCTAAATGTATTCCTAATACATAAGGTATTCCTAATACTAAAGGTATTCCTATTCTAAAGGTATTCCTAATACTAAAGGTATTCCTAATACTAAATGTGTTCCTAATTCTGAATGTATTCCTAATTCTAAATGTATTCTTAATACTAAAGGTATTCCTAATACTAAAGACTGGATCCTGTTGCTGAGTCTTATATTAGCTCATGCATTATTTTTGTTGAAAGGATACAGTGCAACCTTTATTTAATTTCAGATAAAATTTGAAATTATGTCTTTGAATCGTAACCAGTGTTTGTTCTCAGAAAGTTGTACACAACTTAAAAAACAAACAAACAACGATTTCAGTGTTCCATGTCTTGTACTCTATTCTTATGCACGTGACTACAAACACCAATGAATTCAGGACAATATTGAAGTGAGAGTCAACATTCCTAAGTTCCAGCGTGTTTTTTTGTTTTTAAAAAAAACGATAATTTCTGTTCAGGCATTATGAGATTGCGGAGTATATGCAAGATTTCTTTACCGGCAAAACTAAAGAGCTTAACAAGGTGCAAAACTACGCATCTACGAATCTGATGATTTGACAACGGAAGTCCTCCAATAAGCATGAGGACATTTCCATTTCCCAAAACACGTTAGCACATTTTTATTTTACGAACATCTGTGAATTGTTTAAATTACAATTAAGATATATATTATATTGACCTAGCAAGTCATGAAAATAAAAAAAGTAATGGGGCCACGTGTTTTGGAACTATTTCGTTACTCTTAAAATACAGACACAGCCTTCCAGTTGGTCGGCGTAAGGAAATAGATGATTGTGATTCGCTATCACAGTTGATATTACGAGAGCTATTGACACATACACAGCAAACACTTCTGAAGAATCTGCATAAAGAATTTGACTATACTGTGCAATTATATACAGACAGAATGTGATGATTATATTGTGCGATGATATGTATGCAGAATTTTATGAATATATTGTACAATTATATGTATGCAGAATTTGATACTATATTGGGCAATTATATGCATACAGAATTTGATACTATATTGTACAATTATATGCATACAGAATTTGATGGGTATGTTGTTAATTATATGCATTCAGACGTTGTTTACTTTATTGTGCAAGTATATGCATTCAGAATTTTGGAAATAAATCAAAATAAAACATGCGGGTATACGATGGTATATATTTTGTCATTGTTTGTGAATGATCCAATAGAAGAAACAAGAATATAAAATTTTACCGTATTATATCATACACTTTGCATTCATAATACCAGAATCAGCTATAAGCGCGTCTGCAAATACGTGTCACATTTATCCTGGGATATTCTCTATACATAGCAAAACATATGTCTCGTAATATATTAAGTGAAAAATAGAAAAGAAACATTCTTGTAAATTTGTGCTTACGGCGTTATGGCATGTACACGAACTTTAAGAAAGGCTTTTTAAATATAGTTTTTAGCTCATATTGCTTCGGAATGTTATATTCATTAGATGTTTTGCTTTTACAATTTGATGTGAACCATTAAATAATAGCCCCAGGTTCTAATATTTATTTATTTATTAATCTATTTATTTATATAACTCTTATACTATTCCCTTTAATCATGTCTTCTTTGTGGTAGTTTCGTTCCTTTATTTCGTCTCCTCGGGCATTTGGAATTAATAAATGTGAAATTCATCCAAATGATTATTTCGAAAGTGAGGCGGTAAGTGATCAGGAAGTCAGGCAGGCTGTTCGTTAGTAAGCTGCTTGTCTAGTCAAACATTGTATTAAAAAAACAGGCTATACATTATCTTTCTATTACGTGTTTATTTGCATTCAACCAATCAAAAGATGTTGTTCGCTCATTCGAAGAGGTAGTTGGCTCAGTGTTTCTCACTAAAGGTCTTTGACTTTGTTGTTGAATAAGATTCGTATTTATGTTTCATGAATACAGATTTATTACAAGAACATGTTTACATTTATTCAGAGGATTTACCAAGGATAATTTGAGAAATAACGTGATAACACGATTACAGAAATGTAGGGCAAGACGAACACAAAAAGAATAAACTAAAAGTTTCCTCTAATGACAAACACTGGTCTAGTAATGTTTTAACCCGTAAGTTAAAATTACAGAGTATGACCGGCAATAACTAAAACCTATTTGTTACCATTTCAGATCACAATTCCAATCGAACTTCCCCTTGACATATGGGTAAATGTGATGGAACAGTTGTTTCTATACCTAATGATTGTAGGCAGATGGATTTTACCGAGGGGAGACACGTCACGTGACCAGCTATCCCAGCTACTGTTTGTTTTTATTGGGATTGCTTCTGATATCATGGAGCTCTTTACCTTATTCGACGAGGACCCAGTTAAGGAAAATCTTGAACTACGTTATGCGGTTTTAGTCATATGGACAGTGAGCTTGGTACAGTTTACTTTAGTTCTGACATCTACAAACAGCCCAAAGAAACAACGAGTGGCTTCTAATTTGAAAGCTAATTTAAATTCTTTAGATCAAACGTGCTGTCTGATGAAGTTCTTCCAGACAGAGATATGGAGTGTTTGTGTTTCCATTTTGTTGCAAGATGGACCTTTCCTTACCGTCAGAGTCTACACGATAGCAACACACAAGCTTCTCAATTACAGTATAGTCTTCTTCACGGCGAAAAATGCACTTCTCGTTGCAATTCTTGTGTACAGAATGACGGTAATTTGCCGCGATGGAGATGAGTCCCCAAATAAAAATGATACAGAGAAAGCTCTCTTACGTGACTCAGATTTAAGGAGCAAAGACCGAATACAAATGTCACAGTCAATGGAGTCTGTCAGAATGAATGGAAATAACAAAGGACTCTTTGTAATTCCCTCGAAGGGTCATGTAACAGGACAAGGTCGTGCACCCCAACGAGGAAATGGCCAGAAACTAAAGACGAAAGTCGACATGGAGAGGAGAAAGATTTACGATATGGCCATATAGTGCTGTTTGTATCTTACGTGCTCGTTTCTAACGAATCCAATCATCATTACTTTTCTCGAAGTTGTCCTTTAAGACCTTTTTTCGTACACCCCGATACATAAAAATTGGCAAACAGTACTTTGCCAAACTGAATCGAATTAATAGATAAAATGACATTGTTTGTTTGAAATGTGATGTACAAATTTTAATAATCGATACATTTTGAGAAATAATAAGCTACATGATTTCAGTATTTTCATCCCCCCCAAAAGCAGCTCGTATTTTAAGTTCTTTTATAAAATAAAGCTTTCAGTTGCCTATCGATATTTATCAACTGAATTCAGATAACAATTGTTTAAAATGACTTTTTATTTTAGAACCCAATGACAATTTCATCTTTACATAATATGAGATCATAACTTAATATTTTTGTTGCTCTCTGTAATTGTACATCGAATTCCAATCGGAGGTAACTCATCTAAAGAGGTCCATCTGTATTTCCCTTCAGTTTATTCCACGATAAAGATACGTATAATAGTTATTTCCAATAAAATTATATGGGAATTATACAACATAACGACCTTTATATCCTACTGCCTTTCGGTCTACACTTCGTGTAGAAATGGCAACAGTACAACATCATTATTAGCAACAGTGCCTTGATAAAATACTCTGTAGGTCCGCTTGGTCTCAATTTTCACACCATAAATTTGTCACAAGGAAACAAGCATCATCTATCAATTTATTTTTTTTGAAACCAATAAGATCATAAATTTATTATTTTGAGACCAATATCATCAAAAGTACACACTAACCGTGACCAACGACTTAACTTTTGACATCACTACGTACTCCTTACCAAAGACTGAACTGCAGTTGTATATATCCATTCATAAATTGTGGCTTCATCTATTTTCATGGATACTGCTTTTAGTGTTTTCGGGGGTGGATAGTATTTTATTTCTCAAATACTAAATTTTGTGGTTTTATCTTTGGATGTTGAAAGACGGTTGTTTTATGTCGGACAATTGGAGTTGTCGTTCTTGTATCAGCCACGTTATTCATGTAAATTAGCTTCTATCCAAAGTATTAAATGAGCTTGATTCTATTTGATTTACATTACATGTTAAGAACATTGTACGCAGAATATTCAAAAGTTTAATTTAGTATCGTCACAATCAATGGTAAAAGTTCCAATTTATCGAAAATCGAACATTCTCATTAGCTATATATTATAGTACCTATTTGTGTGCTTGTTACACTACGTACAATTTTGTAAATGGCCCTGGTCATTATTTAAGAAAGAAAGTCATTTATTATATAAGATATATTATTTCAGATAATGTTGCATTAATGACAGATAACTAAATTTAGGACAATTTGGAAAATGTTTAGAATATGTTCGTTGTAATATTTACATTTAGGACTATTTGCAACATGTTGAGTGAAATATTTACATTTAGGACTATTTGCAACATGTTGAGTGTAATATTTACATTTAGGACTATTTGCAACATGTTGAGTGTAATATTTACATTTAGGACTATTTTCAACATGTTGAGTAATATTTACATTTAGGACTATTTGCAACATGTTGAGTGTAATATTTACATTTAGGACTATTTGCAACATGTTGAGTGAAATATTTACATTTAGGACTATTTGCAACATGTTGAGTGTAATATTTACATTTAGGACTATTTGCAACATGTTGAGTGTAATATTTACATTTAGGACTATTTGAAACATGTTGAGTGTAATATTTACATTTAGAACTATTTGAAACATTTTGAGTGCAATATTTACATTTAGGACTATTTGAAATATGTTGAGTGAAATATTTACTTTTAATACTATTGGAAACATGTTGAGTGAAATATTTACATTTAGGACTATTTGAAACATGTTGAGTGAAATATTTACATTTAGGACTATTTGCAACATGTTGAGTGTAATATTTACATTTAGAATTATTTGAAACATGTTGAGTGAAATATTTACATTTAGAACTATTTGAAACATTTTGAGTGAAATATTTACATTTAGGACTATTTGAAACATTTTGAGTGAAATATTTACTTTTAATACTATTGGAAACATGTTGAGTGAAATATTTACATTTAGGACTATTTGAAACATGTTGAGTGAAATATTTACATTTAGGACTATTTGCAACATGTTGAGTGTAATATTTACATTTAGAATTATTTGCAACATGTTGAGTGAAATATTTACATTTAGAACTATTTGAAACATTTTGAGTGAAATATTTACTTTTAATACTATTGGAAACATGTTGAGTGTAATATTTACATTTAGAATTATTTGCAACATGTTGAGTGAAATATTTACATTTAGGACTATTTGAAACATTTTGAGTGAAATATTTACTTTTAATACTATTGGAAACATGTTGAGTGTAATATTTACATTTAGAATTATTTGCAACATGTTGAGTGAAATATTTACATTTAGGACTATTTGAAACATTTTGAGTGAAATATTTACTTTTAATACTATTGGAAACATGTTGAGTGTAATATTTACATTTAGAATTATTTGCAACATGTTGAGTGAAATATTTACATTTAGGACTATTTGAAACATTTTGAGTGAAATATTTACTTTTAATACTATTGGAAACATGTTGAGTGTAATATTTACATTTAGAATTATTTGCAACATGTTGAGTGAAATATTTACATTTAGGACTATTTGAAACATGTTGAGTGAAATATTTACTTTTAATACTATTGGAAACATGTTGAGTGAAATATTTACATTTAGGACTATTTGAAACATGTTGAGTGAAATATTTACATTTAGGACTATTTGCAACATGTTGAGTGTAATATTTACATTTAGGACTATTTGCAACATGTTGAGTGAAATATTTACATTTAGAACTATTTGAAACATTTTGAGTGAAATATTTACTTTTAATACTATTGGAAACATGTTGAGTGAAATATTTACATTTAGGACTATTTGAAACATGTTGAGTGAAATATTTACATTTAGGACTATTTGCAACATGTTGAGTGTAATATTTACATTTAGAATTATTTGCAACATGTTGAGTGAAATATTTACATTTAGAACTATTTGAAACATTTTGAGTGAAATATTTACTTTTAATACTATTGGAAACATGTTGAGTGTAATATTTACATTTAGAATTATTTGCAACATGTTGAGTGAAATATTTACATTTAGGACTATTTGAAACATGTTGAGTGAAATATTTACTTTTAATACTATTGGAAACATGTTGAGTGAAATATTTACATTTAGGACTATTTGAAACATGTTGAGTGAAATATTTACATTTAGGACTATTTGCAACATGTTGAGTGTAATATTTACATTTAGGACTATTTGCAACATGTTGAGTGAAATATTTACATTTAGAACTATTTGAAACATTTTGAGTGAAATATTTACATTTAGAACTATTTGCAACATGTTGAGTGAAATATTTACATTTAGAACTATTTGCAACATGTTGAGTGTAATATTTACATTTAGAATTATTTGCAACATGTTGAGTGAAATATTTACATTTAGAACTATTTGAAACATTTTGAGTGAAATATTTACATTTAGAACTATTTGCAACATGTTGAGTGAAATATTTACATTTAGAACTATTTGAAACATGTTGAGTGAAATATTTACATTTAGGACTATTTGAAACATGTTGAGTGAAATATTTACTTTTAATACTATTGGAAACATGTTGAGTGAAATATTTACATTTAGGACTATTTGAAACATGTTGAGTGAAATATTTACATTTAGAACTATTTGAAACATTTTGAGTGAAATATTTACATTTAGAACTATTTGCAACATGTTGAGTGAAATATTTACATTTAGAACTATTTGAAACATGTTGAGTGAAATATTTACATTTAGGACTATTTGAAACATGTTGAGTGAAATATTTACTTTTAATACTATTTGAAACATGTTGAGTGAAATATTTACTTTTAATACTATTGGAAACATGTTGAGTGTAATATTTACATTTAGGACTATTTGCAACATGTTGAGTGAAATATTTACATTTAGGACTATTTGCAACATGTTGAGTGAAATATTTACATTTAGGACTATTTACAACATGTTGAGTGAAATATTTACATTATGACTATTTGAAACATGTTCGGTGTATTATTTAAATTTGGGAGTATTTTAAACTTGTTCAGTGATTTTTCCTGTCATATTACTAGAATTCATTCAGCGATACTTAATGAAATATATTTCAAACATTTTTTCATCAATAAAAATAAAAATTTAACTTTGTCTAAGTTATCGCCTATCCCATTTCTCCGTATATCTCCTATGGTCGTCATTACAATGAAGAAAGTATTCAGGAAGACCAGACCACTTTGCATAAATAAAAGCAATGACTATGTTTCTTTTTTCTTTCCAAATTCAGAAATGTCGTCCATAGGGCATATTACTCAGCAGAGGCTGAATATAAAAAAATGTAACATTTAATTGCTTATATCTAGATTTTAAAACAACGCACGTGTTCCATTCCACAGAATTTGATGAATTTGACGATTTCTTGGCTGTTTCAAGCATCTAAATCTGCTGTTTCAATAATTAAGGTACATTTATTTTGAGTAGAATATTGGATACTTTGTCCAATTCGAGTCATTGAGATTCAGTACTACTCATCTCAGTGGCAACTTAAATTTGATGTCAGTGCAATAAAGACGCGAAGGTGATACGGGTTGTAGCACCGCAACCTCACCTTAACTTAAAAGTTAATAGCAATTATTTCTCAACCATTATATATATATATATATATATATATATATATATATATATATATATATATATATATATATATATATATATATATATATATATATATATATATATATATATATATATATATATCTTCTGTTGAAGAATGTTGTCCCCATCTTTCGTCTAGCCCCGTCTGGGAGTAGAGGACGGTTTCAGTAAGGAAGCTGCTTCGATTATGTATTTAAGAAGACGCAATTTAAGCCCACCAGTTCAGTTTAGTTCCAGCTGCCTATGTGGATACATATCTGCATTTTTTTTAGATGGCATCAAGAGGCTGCAAGCATCTGGCAGACGCATTTTGCCATGTATGCGGCCAATTTATCAAGACAAGAACGAAAAAGCACTCCCTGGAAGCATCTGCTAAGATGTGCGAGGCCTATAAGGCATATTTGGGCATGCTTGCCGGGGATCAAGACAAACCCTGGGCATCTCATTTCACCTGCGAGCACTGCAACAAAAAAAATTCTGCAAGGTAAGATGGACAATTGTTGCTCGGAATTTTATATTAAATTTATTAAAAAATTTAAAATTGTAAAAGTTTTAATTTTAAAATGTTTTACAATTTTCAGTGTTATTGAAAAAAATACACCACATGAGAAATGTTGCGAGAATCTCTTACACATAGTCATGGGTGAAATAAATGTATTTTTGTAGGATGGTACAGAGGGGGAAAAGAGAGCCATGAAGTCCGCTATCCCAAGAATTTGGCGGGAACCTACGGACCACTCAAGCTACTGCTACTTCTGCATGGTGGACCCTTCCAAACATACACCGGACTGGCATAAATGTACCTGCTATCACGTATCCGGACCTTCCTTCATCCATCGCCCCGGTGAGCAACAAGTCAGAGAACGATGAAGACGTTGTAGAGCCAGATTACAATTTTAGAGGTGGAGCTGAGGAGAGAACCCCATACTACCCCAACCAAAAAGACCCTTTCAACTTGATCAGAGATCTTAGTGTCACGAAGTCCAATGCTAAGCTTTTGACCTCTAGGCTCAAGCAGTGGAACTTGTTTGATGAAAGTGTGCAAGCCGTAGGTCAGAGGAAGCGTCACCAGGCTTTCTCAAGCTTCTTCGCCCGTCAAAATGGGCTCTGTTTCTGCCACATTGTGACCAGTCTGTTCGAGGCTATTGGAATCGCCTGTAACGAGAATAAGTGGCGCCTTCTCACTGACAGCTCATCCAGAAGCCTCAAAACTGTGCTGCTCCATAATGGGAACAAGTACCCGTCTCTTCCCCTGGCTCACTCGGTGTACCTCAAAGAGGATTACAACAGCATCAAGACCTTGCTGGACGCCTTGAAGTATGATGAGTACGGCTGTGAGATCATCGGAGACTTCAAAATGGTGGCATTCATGATTGGTCTCCAAGGCGGTTTTACCACGTTTCCGTGCTATATTTGCCTTTGGGACAGCAGGGACACCAAGGCGCACTACCACAGACGGGACTGGCCACAGCAGACCGAGTTCTCTTTGAGGAGGAACAACGCCAAGTGGGTGCCAATGGTGGATCCCCAGAAGGTGCTGATGCCACTACTGCACTTCAAATTGGGTCTTATTAAACAATTCGTCAGAGCTCTAGATAAGGAGTAGGCAGCCTTCAAGTACCTTCAAGACTTCTTCCCTAAGCTGTCTGAGGCAAAAGGTCAAAGCCGGTGTCTTCGTCAGACCACAGATAAAGAAGATCCTGGAGTGCAATGAATTCTCCAAGAAGCTCACTAGAAGGAGAAAGTGGCTTGGAACAGCTTTGTCGCAGTGGGTTTTGGCTTCCTGGGCAATCACAAGGCCAAAAGCTTCGTGGAGGTGGTTGAGACTCTGTTGAAGAACTATGGCAGAATGGGTTGCAGAATGTCCCTCAAAGTCCATATCCTTGATGCTCATCTTGATAAATTCAAGGAGAATGTGGGAGCTTACTCGGAGGAGCAGGGCGAATGCTTCCACCAGGATATAATGGACTTTGAAAGCCAATACAATCGACAGAATAAAAGAACATGATGGAAGATTATGTTTAGGGGCTGTCTCATGATTTTCAGTATAATCGTATATCTAAAAAAAACCTACTCACTTCTAAATCTTTTGTGGTCATTTTGTATTACTTTAGTTTAAATTTATGTTAATTTTGATTCATATGTTTTTTTCTTCTGACTTAATGTGAATGAAAAGACACAAATTCACCCTTTTTCTCATTGGAAATAGGTAAATTTCAAAATATCACTGTCCTGGTCACAAAAGCAAAGTTTATGGGGAATAATGAATAATAGCCATTTTCTATACTTTTTAGGCATAAGCAATTATGAAATAACACTTACTACCCATGAACAAAAATTATGTTGCATAGTGTTACAAGTCATTCACCAAATACAGTCAGTTACCTGCCTACCATCAGTGCTCCAGCAATATAGACATGAAGCATCCGCCAAATACTATGTCATACAAAGAAGATCATATGTTTTAGAACTTCCAGAAGTTGTTTATGCGTAATCAAAGGCTGCATAAATTGTGTGAAATAATCAGGTCAGTTCAGTGATATTGTCCTGAGAATGTGTGGGTTAGCACAATTTGCAATCATCCTTCATCAGGATGAGATTCAGTGATGCAGGTCTCTATGATCTAGCAATGGAGGTTTGGTGATGTAGAAGGTTCAATCAACCGCGTTCTGAATGGTAGAAAATACAACCCTAGGGTCAGGTTATACATCAATGAAAGTCTCCTTCGACTTTCATCCCTGGATGGAATTCCACAATGCTGATGAAAGTTGCATGAGATGCTTTGGCAAGTTTCAGTCAATAAAAAGCCAGGTCACCTGTCTATCTGTGCACTCTTGCAAACTGTGTTTTGTACAAAAATTCTGAACTGGTTCAAATGAGTATCACTACTTGTCCTGAAATTAAAAAAGGCCCTGAGCATTTTTCTGAATCTCCTAAAAATATATCATCAATAACTGCTGACCACGATTCAAGTTTCCAGAGAGGAAAACAGGCATCTTCAGCAGCATTCCATACATTTTTTAGATGGCATTGTGCCTTCGCAAATGATAAACAAAACAACGCCTGGTACCTCTCTGTATATTAGACCCAGATAACCTATCAGTGGACCATCAGTTTATCTTTCAGAATCTGTCAAATAGTGGATATTCAGCCCAAAATTGTGCAAGCAATGCATTTAGCAGGATACCCGTGAATCACATCTTGGAAAAAAACTGTTAACAGGAGCACACAAAATCTCTGGTTGTACTAAGGTTTCAGTCTCACACTAACTGCAGTATCCAAGTACAATCTGACAGTAGAGATCATGCCGGAGACAGCAGCATAGTTTGACTGACTTACAGGAGCATCGTGTCTTTCATCATGATTTAGGAATATCCTGCATTCAGTTGGATGTATCAGATGCCCAATCAGTTTTTGACCTTCTTGAAAGCAATTGGATTGATCCCTTTGGGTCCAGTGATGGCAATCTCCAGAACATAAAACTGGGCATTACTGCAGCACCACATGTAGCAAATGATCTACTAACAGCTAAGGAAGATGGTGAGACTGCTTGTACGGTGTTTGTTGACCTAATACTTAAGGCAGTATCTTTATTCAGTGACTGATTCCCAAAACTGAAGTTAAAGTCTTTTAGCAGTCTGCAAAGTAAGACATGGACCAGATCCACCAACGAAACATTGATATTCAAGGGATTACTAGCTCTCCTGCACCTTGGGTCATCTTGGAATTATGTGAAGTAAATGCCATCATAGCTATCAGCACCCTAACTGTCAGTGCCCGTCTAACGGACTACAGTGGATGGAGTAGTACAAGCTTCAGGACTGCACTATTATGATGGATGCTGATGAAGAGGATTAATGCAGGATATACTATAATCCTTTAAATGAAACATGGACTTCAAAATATAGGGATCCTCTAGAAGACATTCACAGTGAATGTATGTTAGTATAACTAATAGACAGTCATTAATAAAAAATATCTTGATTTGAAATAAGACCATCATAAGATGCAAGAATGTGTATACTGTATGTACTGACTTACATGTGGAGTCCAACTGCAAACTGCATAGACTCTGATCTGCCAGTGCATGATGTTCAAACAGATCTGGGTCTGTGTAGTTTGCAGTTGGACTGTACAGGAGTAATTAGGAGAACAAACAACATGGAACTTAATCTACAGTTGCATTATGCTATGGCAGATCAGGATCTTTGTTGTCTGCAGTTTGCCTCTACTTGTAAGCAAGTAAGACGGTATAGTGTTACTATTACTTATATCAGTTTATCAGTCAGTAACTACTTGTGTCAGTCAGTAACTACTTGTCTTCATCTATTTGTCTTGCTTACATGCAGTTTATTATTTTACACAACAAATGCTGGATTATGGTTCTAAACTTGCAAACTGTCAAAAGTGTAGTGAATTGATAAATTGCAAAATTATGTAATACATATGGTACCCATTCATATATAATGAAGTGTTGTCAATCAAATTGATCAATAACCTATGATATTGTCTGCTAGTGCTTTTGTTTGGAGGCAAATTTCTACTAAAAAGCTACAAGGTAATGGTGGCCTGCATACATATTTGGAAACTGCAGATAATAAACGTTTAGAAAAGAACTGTTTTATTTGACACCTCTTTGTGGTACCAATTAGTCAAACTCCGTCACGGCTGATGGACTATTATAATCATCTAAGAAAGAATTACTTTCATGATGTTCGTTCTTATCCGTCTGTTGAAAAATCATTTGTATTTCTCATTAGTGATACTAATATATTCATTATAAGAAATCTTTTCTTATATCAATTTCAGCTTTCTGATTCAGACCATCTTTATATATATATATATATATATATATATATATATATATATATATATATATATATATATATATATATATATATATATATATATATATATATATATACACAGTCTCACACACACACACACCTACCTCTCCCTCGATAACTCGCCCACAACGGGGTCCGCACACATAGACCGCACTATAAGCGAGGCGCGAATTACCGAGTGACCTCCAAAAACTGAGAAGGAAAAAAAAATCGCTTTGACATCGAAAAACCCGTAGGGGGGCGGTGTTATGGAACTGAGCTGTTTAATGACTTAATCCTCATTTTACAATCACGGCGATAATAATTTTTAATAATGCGCTTTTTCTAAGGAAGTTGTTCGTTATTCTGTTTAAATAAGATTTTTTTTTCTCTCAAAATATCCAGCATATGAAACATCGTTCCAGCTGGTTTGAACAACCATCACGTGTACGCGAAAAACCTGTGTATTACGTCACTGCTTTTTTTTTATGAGTCTGGTTCCCGTAGTGGTATTTAATAGTATCTTGCCAAATCGGCAGTCCACAGTTTGGGAACTAGACTAACTGTTGATACACCACCAAACAAGATTCCTATTTTTTTAAAAAACACGCGACATTTATTTCGTGACACGTTTACGTCGAAATTCAATTTTTTTGTGTGTTATATTAGTACAATGTTAATGTCGTGATTTCATTGGAAGTAATAATGAAATTTCGTATCATCCCTGATGATATCTCTAAATGCCAGTTCAAGAATTCTCTGAAACTCGCCTGCCCACAATGGTCCGTATCTGTGAAATCAAGCTCTTTATTTTACGAAGTATTCTTTTCGCCTTGCTGCCTTGGTATCTTTGATCAGTTATGAAAGAGTCAGTTAATTTAAGGTAGTTTCTATTACATACACAATAACGTTTATTACAGTGTTCGATTGATCAAAATGAAGTGAGTTCACCCGACATGCGACCGAGGCCGCTAGATTTTAAGTTAGTCCGCCTTTTGTGCCTTTTAACTTTTCTTTTATTCCACCTCCTTTTTTTATTATTCAAAAGACGAATTAACGTGATAATATAAAGGAGGCCAGCTTTTAATTCAGTGCAACAATACAACAAATACTTCCGCAAGTCAATTATCAAAACACGGTCGGCACTTAATTAGGTTCTCAGAGAAACGCTCGCGGACATCGCTGTTACGGTAGATTGACGCATTTTACGTTTAATTACAAGAGGACACATTGCACTTATTTCGATTACACTTAAAAGGAACTAAACGATTAAACTACTGCCTCCACTCGGCGTAAGTGACATTTTCATTGATCGAAATTTCCTTACATATCGTTAATTGCGGTGTACTAGGAATGTCATTTGGAAAGAAAATGTAAAAAATTGTACGAGTTATTTTTAAATTTGATATTACATAGTGTTGATTAAAATTGACAGGTCTTATCTACCGTTTTCAACGATAAAACGAGCGATACATCAGAGTTTCCGTTACCAATTTTGATCGCGATTTTCTTCAAGTTCAACAAATAGGGATACATTATTGGGGTATTTTCGGGTTTAAAAAATGGGATCCACGCCTGACACCGCGTTATAAGCGGGTTCGGGAGTTATCAGGGCACGAATTATCGAGGGAGTGGTGTATATAAATACAGAACTTGTGTACACTGTTTGTACTTAGTATTGTATTATGGGATGGATCACTCTAATCAAATTACTCCAATGAGAAATTTTTTGAATGCTTTTTAGAAAATAAAATTTTCAGCAAATGTTCTGTCATTCATGCAGTTTAAACAACTTCTGTAAAATTTACCAGTTGTATACCTTAGTTTGTGTTTGAATTTGTGTGCTTGTGTAATACCAATTCTGTGGCAGTTTTCTTTTGTAATCTCCATCACTTTGTTTTTGAAGTGCTAATCTCTTTATGAAAAAACTTTATCAGACATATCAATTAATAGTAAGAATGTTCTGTATAGGTTTTATTTTCATTCTATTCACCATGAATCGGTCTTCTAAAAAACATGAAACATCAGTCAAAAGAAACCAGCCTGAAATTTGTTTGGAACCCAGAGAAGTTTACTCAGTGGACAAAAGCATGATTGAAATAGCCATGACAATTTACAAATTTGGAATGAAAATTTTTTAGCACCACCAAAGGCAACCATATATATAATGATGTTTTTTTTTTTTTTTTTTTGTTTTTTTTAAATGCAAGTGTTTAGATTTTTGTACTCTGACTCATCTGTAGTTGCTGCATGACACAAGTGATACAAGATTATATGGGGTTTAATGTCTAAGTTTTTACCAATTCATATCAAGAGTAATGGTTATCAGTGACATGGAATAAATTACTCAAGCACGTGTAATTTTTACTTTGGTAAATCTTTGTTTGTAATTGATTTATCACCAGGTGACTCGGATTTTACCACCTTTAATCTGATGTAAATACAGGCACACTTAGAGTCATAGAAAAATATATTTTGATTTTTGACCATAAAATTAGGTTTGAATTTCAACATGTTATCATTCGTCCAACCCATTAATGTCTCAGTCATAGCAAGGCAAAATTTCATGTTTTATTTTTGTGCAAACACTTTATGCCAGCTCCCTAATTTTAGAGATTAACAGCTTTGTTTTGTTTTGTTGTTGTTGTAGGGTTTAACGCCATTTTTCAGCACACGATAGGCTATACATGGCGGCCAGTATTAATGGTGGAGGAAGAACCCTGGAAAACCACGGAAAGAACCACCGACCCTCGAGAAGCTACTGGCAAGCTTTCTCACATACCCACATTGGCCGAATCCGAGACTCGAACCTACGCAGACAGACGTGAGATGGCAGTGATCTGTAACGGAGAGTGCTGTAGACCACTCGGCCACTCGGGGCCCCGAGATTAACAGCATTATCTGCATCAAAACAAAATGGAAATGCATTGTTGTTTGTTTCTGTTATCCATCTTGTGTATTCTATTCCCGTTTTCCTGTCATTACTTGCAGAATAGATGATGTGTAATTTACATTTTCATCATAAATGTGATAATTATAAAAAAAAATTCAACAACAAAAAAGATAAAATAGAACCCAAAAAATCTCTTTTAATTATTTAATTTTATTTGTTAAGTCTGATGCACTATAATAATAACATCAATTAATGTCAACAAATGTTACATAAATTGAAGACAAGAATTAATAGAGATGGATACAAAATAGTTTTCATGGCAGAAGTGAAATAGCCAAAATTTACATAGATAACATATACATTTCACTGGACATGTACATGCCAATAAGTATGTTCCCACTCTTAATTACATGATACTGAATTTCTCAGGCTTACATGATTAATGTCTGAATTACATGTATATACTATACTAGATTAAAATTTCTAAACTCTTTGATGTTTCATAAATAAAAGTTTAGAGAAAGTTTTGGATATAGAATATTCTGTTTGAAGGAGACAAGCTAGACAACTACTTAAAGCAATGGATGCCTCACAACAGTACAACATTAAACAGTGGTTCCTGTATCTACACATCTGAGAAAAGGGACCAATTTTCATGTTATATAATCCTGGAATAGCTGACAATCACGACTGCAAGTAATTTGAATTTGGGAAGGGAAATTTTTTGTGAAATTTGATTCCCTCATTAGATCAAGGTTAAAAATATGATGTCATAAAAGGCAATTTGATAAAATACTTTCTGGACAACCCCCCAAAAATGAATAAATTAAAAATGAAAAAAAAGACAAGAAAAACAATGTAACTATACTGACTTTGCATCGAATTACTTTTTTTATATATATAAAAAATGAGTGAATTCTAATGTGACTCATTTCCTTTTAGCTTTCCCTTTCGTGATCAACATTTCAACAACAGAGGCAACAAAAAATAAGATTAAAAAATATATATAATAAAGACAAAAATTAAAAAATTAAAATCAAAGCAGAAAAAAATAAATTTTCTCCTAACTTTTCTTGGAGATGAAATAAAGAACTGAATCTTCTTTGATAAAACAGGGAATGCAACTGTCGATTCATGTTTACATTTTTTTCAGACTAAAATAAAAACAATGAAACTCAATTAAGTTTCCTCAATATAATACACATATTTCCAGGGTCAATTTAAATAAAGTACATACATTGCCATGTTGCTATCTTGACACACCCCCCCCATTAGATTAAGATAATATCCCCCCTGCCATGAAAAGTCCTCCATGTCAGCATTAGTATATGGTACCAAGAAGGCTACTGATGAATGGATCTCGACGACCTAGCCTTTGGTCAAGGTATATGGTCTTGAATGAAACTTAATGTGCAGCAACCATTTTTCTTGGACTTACAATGGTCATGATCTTTGACCTTTACACCCTAGAATCAACAGGCTTCTTGATTACATTAAGTGCAAGCTATACACAAAGTTTAGTCAAGGATATTACTCTAGAGAAAAAGTTCTTGTGAAAACCCATTTTATTTATGCCACAATGACCCTTGACCTTGTGGTCCCTAAAATACATGTCTCCATATCTTTTGTCATGGTAAGAAATCTAAGCAAAAACAGCTTTTTAAAAAAAATATGAACTTGAACTTTTACCTTTTGACCTCAAAAGCAATGGCTTCTATCTTACTAAATGTGTAAGTCATCTACAAACTCTGGTGATAGGATATCTCAGTCTATAACAAATTTTGGTGCTGAAGCCATTTCTCTTCTTTCAATCAGAGACATTGATCACTGACCTTTTGAACCCAAAATCAAGAGGCTTCTTCCATATGCCCAATCCATTCCAAATGTTTGCTCCAGGTCCATGATGTTGCCCTAACATTATAAGGCTGAAGCCATTTCTCTTCTTTCTAAGAAAATCTGGACATTTAACCTTCGGACCATGAGAGTGATAGACTTCTTCCTTATTCCAAACTGACCTATACACAAAGTTGAAACAGGTATCTGATGTAGATCTAATGTAATTGTCATATCTATTTGTCTTCTTTCAATCAATGAGATCTTTTTACCCCAACATCAATGAGCTTCTTCCTTATCCCAAATGTGAGCCAGCCACCAAGTTTTGTGCAGACTGTGTAAACAATCTAGGCTGCAGAGCACTATGGTCAAAAACTCAGACAAACAACAGCTACCTAACTATGGTGATGATACACAGGTACTGGCACTTTACCACAATCATAGGAGCCACCTGACAGGTCTATGATCACTAATGGTCAGTGCCTGACTGATAGATCTGTGGCCAATAATGGGCAGTACCCGACTGACAGGTCTGTGATCATCAATGGGCAGTACCTGATTAACAGGTTTGTGATCATTAATGGGCAGTACCTGTTTGACAGGTCTGTGATCACTAATTGCAGTACCTGATTGACAGATCTCCATGAGTCAATTACTAAGTCCTTGGATTCTAAAATGTGGGAACTTTTTTAATGGCTAGGGACTGTACATGGATAATTCGCTTCATAAAAAATACAGCTTCCATTTTGTAAATCAGTCCCATTCACTACGTGTTGAAAGCATAGCTCCGGGGTCCTTCAGTATTAACATTTCCCTTTGTTTTTCTTAAAACCAATAAAACTAACAGATTTTTGTTAGAGTATTACTGCAGTTTTATCATTTAAGTAAATCATTATTAAAATTCAATCAATTCGGTTTTGAAAACTGATAATCTAGTATCACTGGGTTACTCTTGGTGAGCAAATTAACTTGATGTTGATTTGAAATCAATGATGAAATCAGTGCTATATACACGAATATACCAAGGTCACCATTATCTAAATACAAATGTACATCCCTTGCATCAGACAACATTAAGATTGGACCAGAAGCATGTTAATAGGACAGGGATGACCTCTGTTTGAAAGATTGGTGCAAGTAGAATTGAGCAATAACTCTGGAAGAATGTAAGCATGTATGAACACACAAATGAACATTCACAATGGGTATAAACAAAAATGGGATTAACTTTTTTTTACAGTCACTTTTACATAATGAGAGGTGTTTGGTGTTTTACAGCACAGCAACACAAGTAGATTATTTAGCGCTATGGTAATTGGAGTCAAGTGCCTTGCCCAAGGACATGCCTCAGTATCTGACCTGGGCTGATCAAATTTCAGGGGAACTCATCAGAAGCTGTGTGACTTTTCCTGTTCTCACATTGTTTTGCCCGAGTTAATTCTATTTAACTGGTTGGTTTGGTGGTTTTATTGGCAGATTTTTCACATTACGTGGCTATATCATACCAAGAAAATAGTAGCTAAGTGCTTTTTCCAAGGACACAAAGTCTGCTGACCAGGAATGGCCTGGGTGGGTATTGAACCTGCAAACCATGGATTATGAGTCTGATGCCTGATTCTCGACCTACAATGCTACCTAGCCCCTCCCCCCGGGTCCTTCTTGGCATCCGTCCGTCTACGAGAGACGATGGCATAGCTCCAAAGTACGCTTTTGCTTATGCCCCCCGGGTCACAGGACATTTATTATAGTTATTCAAGCAACTAAATTTGAGACAGAAGCATGTGCATATGTTCATCCCAGGTCAAACACATTTATCAAACATCAGTGTAATTTGTCACAAAGCTGTTGGACCAGTTGTACACAAGAAATGTCTTATATAGTAAACACAATCAACACCAAAAAGGATCAATAACTGGAACAACTTGTTAGACTATGATGATAAAACCAAAAGCAAATATTCAATTGATGTCAATAATGTCTGCCAAGTTTCTGTGCAATTTATCAAACGCTTCTGAAGCTACTTGTGCACAAAAAATCTATCACATACAGTAAATACATTTGACACCTAAATGGGGAATAACCATGGAAAGAGACACCAGACAAATCTATATGCACATACTCACCTCACGTCAATATGTTTGCATAAATGATGTGGTAGATGGACATGCCCAACATTATATGTGCCTATGACATTCATGGTGTGTGCATAAAGATGAATCACTGTGAGAAATACAATCATTTGACAGCTCAGTTTGAACTCATTATTGCATATGAAGCACTAAAGGTTAAAAATACATTTTCCGATTTTTGAAAAGATTCTCTACTGTCACATCATCAGGACAATATTAGTAATATAATGGTACAATATACCAGTTAATCTAGGACAGCTCTGGGTTGCAATACAAATTTAAGATTTCTAAATTGATGATGGGTTAAATTTTGTTGGATGATGTAAAGACATCAATGATGGGTTAGAGTCACAAACAACTATAACAACAGCCCTAGTGACATGTCACTGGTCCAATTATATTTTCACCATTAAAACTACCATAAGCATCCTCAACTCCCAAATACACAACTGTTATCCACTAAATATTCAAAAGAGGGAAGAATTTAAAGTTAATAGTAAAACTATTTGTACTCAAACTTACTGTTTAATAATAAGAACTATTTGTACTCAAACTTACTGTTTGATAAGTAGAACTAGTTGTACTCAAACTTATTGTTTAATGAGTAGAACTATTTGTGCTCATACTTGCTGCTTAGTAAGAACTATTTGTGCTCAAACTTGCTGTTAAATAAGTATATTTGCACTCAAACTTACTATTCAATAAGTAGATCTATTTGTGCTCAAACTTACTGTTTAATAAGAACTATTTGTGCTCACATTTACTATTTAATAAGTAGAACTATTTGTGCACATACTTACTGTTTCATAAGTAGAACTATTTGTGCTCAAACTTATTGTTCAATAAGTATAACTATTTTTGCAATTACTTACTGTTTAATAAGTAGAACTATTTGTGCTCAAACATACTATTCAATAAGTAGAACTATTTGTGCTCAAATGTACTGTTCAATAAGTATAACTATTTGTGCTTATTCTTATTGTTCAAAAAGTAGAACTATTTGTGCTCAAACTTACTGTTTCATAAGAAGAACTATTTGTACTCAGACTTATTGTTCAAAAAGTAGAACTATTTGTGCTCAAACTTACTGTTTCATAAGAACTATTTGTACTCAAACTTATTGTTTGGTACCCACAGCACTATGGATAAAGTATCTCGGTCAACACGGCTCAATATGAATACCATTCTATGTAGGCAAACCAACAAATATACAATACTTATTAGTTATTTAACAAATTACCAGAGCTAACAATAAATGTGCATCAGAAAAAATTAAAGATAATTCACATATAGTGTTAAATAATCTTAAGTATAAACAAGTTATCAGTAAAATCAGGTACACATAAAACGATAATGTCATTCAACAAAGTTGACAATTGTTTCACAGACACACTGAATAAACAAAATAACTGCCAAACACAATTATGTGCCAACAAGTAACTATGTAACAAAACATGACACACAACAGTGCAATTGTGTATTGCAAAGCAATATCTGAATGCAGTTGAAATAATATGATTTCATACAAGTAATGAAAGTGGTCCATGTGAAATTTACTGATATGATGCTCCAATAAGGATGAAAATAAACTGCACTAACCATTTTTGTGTCAGAGTAATATGGAACAATAGTCATCCAATGAATAAAAGATAAACATAAAATGGTATACTAAGGTTGAGGTGGTAAATTACAGTCGAAAAGCAGTAATGAGGCATGGATTGAATGCTATTTTTAAGCTAAGAAATAAAATATGAATGCTAAAGCAACAAATACAGTATATATTTCAAGAGTTAGTACCCTTTCCTAAATAAACACATTTTGAGAAACCATTTGGGTAATAAATGAAATGTATGCAGGCATTCAGTCCAGCAGTAGTATAATTTCAGTGCAAGCATTTCTCATCTCATTACACAATTAACAAATTTGTGTATCATTCAGTCCAACAGTAATATAATTTCAGTACAAGAAATTTCTGACTTCATGATGCAATTAATAAACTTGTTTATCATCCATGTATACCTTCTGAAGAACAAATTGAAAAAAATCAAGCACTTAGAGAGCTAGAAATATTAGTACAGCTTGTGGGTGCTGTGTCATACAATGAGTCATGCAAGTAAACAGTAGGTAGCATTACTATAGGTTTATATCTACTGTATTATGCTATACAATACAGTCATGCTATTTGACAGCTGGTAGCACTGATACAGGTTATACCCTACTCAATTATGTAATACTATAGTCAGGCTTGGTGACAATTGTTAGCATTGATATGCTTGGTTATACCTACTGTATTATGTAATGCTATACAGTTAGGCTTGGTGATAGCTGGTAGCACTGCTACAGGTTATGTCTACTGTGTTAATACTACACAGACAGGCTTGTTGATAGCTGGTACCATTGCTACAGTTTATACCTAATGTATTAGGTAATACTATACAGTCAGGCTCAGTGACAATTGGTAGCATTGCTACAGGTTACACTTGCTGTATTATGTAATAATATACAGTCAGGCTTGTTGACAGCTGGTACCATTGCAACAGTTTATACCTACTGTATTATGTAATGCTATAGTCAGGCTTGGTGACAGCTGGTACCGCTGACGCAAGTAATACTTACTGTTTTATATAATACTATACAATGATGAATGCTAAGTGACAGCTGGTAGCGATGAAGTAGGTCATACTGTGTTATATAATGCTAAACAATAACTCATGCTAGGTGACAGCTGGTAGTCTTAATTTAGGTCACACATACTGAAATTAGGACATGCTACATAACACTGACTGACAATGTGCAATTATGATTTTACTAGTAAAAACATATTTCTCTTGAACATTTTGTGGCATCATGTTTTCTCATATTCAGCAGCCCACACACTGTGTGACAGCTATACTTACATATGGTTAAATTGAGGTTATATATCTACACCAGTTGTGGCTTACAAAAATGAACTAAAATGAATATCTTGTGTAACTAGAGTGATAATCTAGTGTAACTAGAGTGAATATCTTGTGTAACTAGAGTGATAATCTAGTGTGTTTGTGCTGTATTTTCTCAGCTTTAGTCTAGCTATTACAGCGACTATGCTTGAGTTATTGAACCAAACATAACATGGAGTCATAATTGAGATCTATCCCATAAAGCATATATCCAGCACCTTTGTAATTCATAAAGAAAATCAGATTGGAATTTATTGACAGGTTAAATCATCCTCCCATGATGGACTTCACCTCTGGACGTGTACTTGCCCAGAAATGGTGACCATAGAAACAAACAAAGAAGTTATACCTGGATGTAGCTATGGCCAGAAAAGAAAAAAAAAAAAAAGAAAAGAAAAACACTGTGCTTTTCTGTCTAAACCTGGACAAGATAGTGGAGATATTTATAACACATCAAAGTTGGACAAAAATGAAGTAGGCAAAATTGCTCCAATCATAAAGACACTGGAGTACAACTGCAGCCCCAAGCTGAATAACACTGTAGAGGGACATAGTTCAACATCAAATACAGCAAAAACATAAAACCATTAACACTTCACTAAAACTAACCACAACTAACAATATGCAAGACGAGTCATGACACACAAGTGACTTTCACAAAACATACAATTCTCATGGATTTTTTTGTTGTTGAAGTGATGGATTTCTCTACTTTTTGTAAATAAATTACAAAGTGTTTCAGGAGAAAAGCACATTGGGGAATTTTTTTATCATTAAAAGCTGAAGTACAAACATAAATTTCAATAATTTGTGAGTAATGGCACTAAATATATGAAATAAAATAAAATATACATGTGATAAAATATAAATGACAAATGTTCCAGGCACTTTTAATGTCAATACTAGCAACTATTAAAATTTATTTCAACAATGCTATCAAACTAGGAGAACTACATATACCTTGCAAATCCAGCCATCCCTGGCTAAAACCTTTTAGTTACAAAGTTTAAAGTTATCTTTCCACCTACGAAGCAGTTAGAGTGAGCTCCCTTTGATACAGGATAGGTGCCAAGTCCAGTGAATATTTCACTTCATAATGGAGCAAGATGTAATTCCCAGTGTATGTATGTGTGTCTGTGTGCACACTGTGTGTGTGTGTGTGTGTGTGTGATACTTGGATTTTTAATTTAGCTTTAAGAAACGTTCAGTCATATCGCTATGATGTCTGCAGTGTGGCAGTTCACAGTGATGTCTAGCACTGAGGCATCATGCTGCAAACATGTAGCATAATGTCCCACCCAATCACTTTATCCTGACACCAGGCTGACTAGTCCTAACACTAACCTCTTAATTATGGTGCAAATTGGATGAGATACATATGGGTGGTGCATATATTACATGGGTTTGGCAAACTGGACCATGATCATTTGTCTGTGGCCACCAATACAGATATAATATTGGAGTGTCGCTATTAATACTCCAGAAGTGCATGCTAAAATATAAATTCTAATAAAAGGTACATGTAGGAAAGACCAGTTCACTACCTTTATGAGTAAAAGAACATCTAGTAACTATGAAGCGGACAATATGGCTAAACTATGCATAGAAAACATACCTGTATGTATCCAGCTGAGGCAGAAACTACACAATAATGTAACTGAGTTTTCTGCAGTACACACAATACATGCACATAAAAATGTACTGAAATGTCACTACTAATGTCGAAAAAGTTCATGCTATAATATCTATTGTAAGACAATGTTACCTGTAGGAAAGGCGAAATGATGGCTTATACAGGTAAAATCAGTAAATAATTGAGTTATATAACCATTAAGTAGATGCTAAGACTAGATTAATTTAGAAAACTGAGCTTTATGTATCTCACCATAGCAGAAATGAAATGGCAATATCATATGAGTTTTCAATAAGACACACCAGACCTGTTTATATTTAAATACAGCTATTGCAATGTGATGGGATGCACTAAAGATCTGTACCAAGGGCACCTAAGTCTAAGAGGATGTAAAAGTGATTACACTCAAAATCCAGACACTTTTCTTGTCAAAGACAGAAAGAACAGAAAAGTTGAAAATTTATGGATGGAGTATACTTTCCTTTGAAGGCAACACCCCTTCATCTTCCTTTAAGGCAGAAAATTTCCAAAATGCTTGTATGTGAATTGTGAAGCCTCTTTGTCTGTAGATTGCATGCTCCTCAGCACAAGCAGAAGTAGTAACCTAAGTATTCATGCAATCTGGTATTAATCCCTTTAAAAGGGGAGATCACTTAAACTGCCAAATATGAGGGCAGATGGCTTTGTGAGGGCTGGATTTGCAAAGTAGTGGTAGTTCTCCAAAGGTATTATGATTGGTTAACATATATTTTACCTCATTAACCCCTGGAGGTTTTTGTCATTTTCACCTGAAATGTGAGTTGGAAACACATTTTGGGGGCCATTTCTGAATACATCGTAATACATCGACTTCCAAGAGATTTTCCATTAGCCTAATGCATAGTCGTGTCAGAAACATCATTTTCCTTTGGTGATTTTGCTCGCACATGAGCAGAAGGGTAAAAGTTGGAGATTTTTTTATAATTGTTTTTGCTTAACATTATCATCATTATCATATCAAGACCACTCTTTCTTCCAAATACCCACCGTATCCTACTTTTTGCAAGGGTTTACCTATCTGTGTGCAGTTCAGACTGGTCTGCCTTAGATCTGAGGCCAAAAAGTCTAAAATCCAGACACAAAATCAGATTCTGACCACGGGTGAATTCTGGGTGAAAAAAAAACTGGTCCAAAAAATTAGGTTTTTCCCTCTGTATTTTGTAGTTCAACTAAAACGTCCAGATTATTTGGTATCACTGTTGAGCTACATCTGTCTACCTTTCTATAATGTCACCCACTTTAGTGTATCGTATATGACCTTGATGTTACAGAGCATGGCAGTAGGCTACTACCTCCTGCCATGTAAACGTGATGCCAGGGGTTAATGAGTTAACAAGAAACATGTTCTTCTTGTCTTATTGGAGCAAAACAATCAGAAGAAAAGAAAAACAAATACCCATAACTGCAAAGCTAAATTCTGATCCTAAATTACAATACTGCATATATGTGTAGTATCCTTCTAAATTACACAAATGTTCTACTGAAATATATTCATCTTGTATTCTAAATTTTGTTTAATCTGGTTTGGTCACCGTTTCCCAAGTTACAAAACTTTGTCACTCCAAACCTGGGATACTGAGTAGTCGATATCATTGGTTGCCTCCCTTGCTTTCCAAGAGAGAGAGAGAGAGAGAGAGAGAGAGAGAGGGTATATTAACGGAGAGAACAAATGACTATATAGCATACGAGCTGGGAGTAATACTAATTATACTTGTCTTTCATTAATATGTGCAGAATTTGCTTATGATAAATCTAATTGGATATGTTGATACAGGACTAAATTGGATAAAAATCTGATTATAAATAGCCAGTAAAATGCTCACAAGCTCAGCCAATCAAATGCACAAACACCTCATCAATATTTGAATTTGCTAATAATTTCCATAAATATAAGATCTCGATCATTTAAGTCCAAATTTACTCTGGACTGAATACAGTCACTAGAATGTAACAAATTCAGTCAATCCGATGCAAAAGAACATTTCATCAATATATGTTCATTTTGCTCATAAATTTACAGTTAAGATCTTAATGATTTAATCTATACAGCAATTTTGCAATCCAATTATCTCATTTAACTGTTCCTTTAAAACCAATAATGGTACACTGATGTCAAGTTAACAATTGGGATAAAAACAAACAAGAATATTCCCTACTCTTTCAATAGTGAAAAAGTCAGATCACAGAAATACAAGTCAAAGTGCATGGCACAAAGAGTCCTTCACTATGTCCATAATACTGGATATATTATCATGGTCCCTATAACCCATTATTTATTTTAATAATAAAAGCAATTAATTATTCATATTATGTACTGGTACTAAAGACTTGCTGCAAATAAGATGTCACAAAAGTTTATTTTGTATACCATCTGTAGTTTTACTATATGGCATTGTACTGGCAGAAGAGAGATTAATGAAGCATTTTCATTAAACTAAACAAAAAAATTGTTCCAGTTGATCTTTAAGTTTCATGAAATAATTTTTTTTTTTTAACATTCATTTAGGCAGAAAATAGATGTGTGGATAGGATTAACTTTTGTATTCTAAATCTGATATCGCAAGATCACTAAATTTCTCCACTACTAAATAATCTGCTATTTGGTATGATATGTTACATTTAGTTTTCTTTTTAATCGATAAGGACAAATGATACAAGATCATACCTGTCAACTACTTGCTCACAGACTATCCAATTTGTCCATGATGACTTATCTGATAGTCATTGTATGTAATACCTGGTTGTGACCTTAAAATGTTTTGTGACAACTGGATTATGATTAGCACATGGATCACAGAATTATGCATAAAAAGAAATGTAAGAATCACATAAAAAAATGTGACCTTATTATTACTGCGATATTTTGGATACAGGGACACATGGATATGGAATAGAAATTAAGGTCACAACACACCTGCTGACAGGTTTATATTTATACATTTAAGAAGTTATTCAACATCTTAAAACTAGATATAAAACAGAGCAGAATAAATATGATATTCTTCATGTAGATTGGTTTGGGTGGAGTACCAGCTGGCTATCTTTAGATGTGCCTGTGTCTTGTGCATGTTCAGAATACTGAGGCCTTTTGCTACTTGATGGACCAGCCTCCTCAGAATCAGATTCATGGCGTCTCTTCAAACAGCGTATTGGCACGGATCCATAATCCAGAGGACACGGACCTAATAACCAACTGATATTGTTCTCCAGGAATTCACGAAGACCTGGTGGTAACTGAACTGCTGCAAGCACGTCCAAATGTTTAGGAATGACTTTTCTCAACACCTGACAGCACATGAACTGTAAAGATGTTTTAAAAGAGCGAGATCGGATCACTTTCATACCACTGCGAGCAGCTGTTGATGACACCATTGGATATAGAGTTTTCCCCTGTAAGCCTCTGAAGGCCACACCTGCACAAAAAAATATTTATTTGTTTATTCTCAATTTTCTTTTAGTAAACTATATCACAAGAAAAAAATAATTTGGCTTAAGACTAAAAAACCAACATCTTTATGGTATCAAAGACAACTAGTCTGAACATATTTTCTGCACTTAATAAAAGATCAATTAATAATTCTGATGCATACTGGCTTTTAATTCTGAAAATTATCTCATCACAAAGCAACAAGTACTTAATTTGTTTCTTAAGACGACAAACTTCTATGCCTAATAAGAGATAGGCCTAGTTTATTTTTAATGAACTCATAAACTAACTGCTCTCACATGCTATATATGTATGTGTATATAAGTATGTGAGCATGTATGTATGTGTGTGTGTGTGTGTGTGCGTGCATGTATGTATGTAGTATTTTACGGCACCTCAGACAAAAATGGCAGTACAATGGCAACAACTGGTTAAGTTTTGGAAAAATGTAACACTGAATTGCAAAACATTTTAAAGCCCTTTAAAAAAGTGTCAGTTAAGTACAACAAGATAAAATATAAAACATAAAGATATTGAAATTCTGTACAATATATACACAGAAGTCAGAAGATGGTTTACCCAGTGGTTTTCTATTTTTATAAAATGATAATGTTCCATTCCACATATCTAGGTAAACACCAATAATAGTTCCTTGACCAAACTTGGTGGCATATGATTGCTTGTTATTTTTGTGATGCTTTATTCCAGTATAGGACAACCCCCAGCTATCTCCATCACGACCAAGCATACTACAGAACTTGTGTCTATACTTATTTAAGTCAATATCTGTTGTGCCGACACCAACCATCTGCAATAGAAATTACATGAGAAATTTAAAGACCTGAATGCTAACAAACAGCTTACTACAGTACAAAAAATAATTTGTTTTAAATAGTTGTCTTCAAGTTCCCTTTGATGATACAAGTGCCAGGATATTTCTTACAGACCTTCTAAATTTGTTTTAAATACATGTAGTTGGAATTATAATCAGACTTCAAACGTCTATGATGCTTCTAGTGGCACAATATTTCAGACAGACCTTTCAAATTTGTTTCAAATACATATAGTTGTTATTGTAATTTGACTTACAGATATTTGAAATTTACAACTTTTCATCAGCTGCACATGTGACAACTTCCAGAAAATCTCATGTCTAGGAGACAAAATTACATGTATACAGTAAGATTTTTCCAATATGCTTAATGCAAATGGTTGTGAGAAGAAGAACCTGGACACTATATTCAAGTGAAAAATGAAAACAAAGTGCTCTCAAAAAAGACACTGATAGGTTTAGTGTATCACAAATTTTAAAACATCAATAATGACCATCTCTATTTTAGGAGGAAATAGAAGCATATGGTAAACTTTGAAATACAAATGTCATCATTTTTAAAACCTTCAGACATACATACACACACATACACACAGAGTATGAATCTTAATCCAACAATAGTGAGTGTCATAATACGTTAGCTGCAATCAAAGAGTAGCCCAGGACAGTATGCACTATCATAACAAAGTGCTGGCAGATCCTGGTCTGTGCAGTTTACTTGGAGTAATGAGTAGAACAAAAAAATATAGACCCAGATCTGCTGGTGCACTATGCTACTGCAGACACGGATCTTTGTTTTTGCTGATTTATGTTTTATTTATGGTACTGAAACTTGTCAACAGAGTTTATGGATCTGAGCCATAAACAGAAAGAAACGATCGAGGTGGGTGGCTTGGGAAATGAAATGCATCTAAGTCCAAGTCTGGAACTTTATCCTTTTGGGGTGAACACAGCTTGGAAACATAGCAACAGAAAAACTGAAAGTTAGAACTTCTTTGCAGGCTGATTGTGATTATGCTGCCATTGCCACATTCTAATGCTAATACAGAGAGGTCATTCTCCATTCTTATCAAAATACAATGTGGTTAAGGGGAAATCTAGAACAGATAACTATTGACAGTCTGTATACATGTAATGATAATGACTGTCTTCAATGATCATCAGATAGTGATCAAATGAAGGAAACTTAAAATGCTACTGGATTTTAATTTTTTTTTAAAATGCATGGCAATGAACTATATAATAAACAACTCTTCTTTCCTCATTAATTGACAATACAATGACTCATATATATTAATATTTTTTTATCATAATCTTAATTGGATTAATTTTCACAACTTGCTGTTTTATTATGGCATGAAAAGAATACATACTAAAAATGCACTAGTTTTGTTTTCTATCCCCTTAAAACATGTGAAAATTTATGCAGGAAAAAAACAAACTACTGGTTTCTAAGCCAATCTACTGATCAAAATTTTCTAAATCTACTGGTTTGAAATCCTGGTTGTGTCACATGTATCCCCCAAAAATAGACCTTACCATATCTGTGCCATACACTGGGGTGGTCATTTTTATTTCCCAGTAGTACTGATCTTGTTGCATTGGGAGTGTTCCCCTCACTGCTGCTGTGCCACAGCTGTAATCCACATGAAACAAAACTTCTCGCTTGTCCATCTTCAGAAGACTTGCTGAAGACTTAGATGAATCATCCCAAATCCAATCAAAGTCTGAAAATATGACATGAAAATGAAAACATTATTATTAAAATCGTTAAGTATAAGTCACACTAGGGGGTGATTCAGGCAAAACAGTCATCTTCATCCATACAACACTGTTTCAACACACCAGGAAAGCAAACTTTCCACTGCCATCAGTTTCCATTACACAAAGATTCACTGGATGAATTTATTGTTGTTGTTGTTGTTATAGGGTTTAATGCCATTTTTCAGCACAAGATAGGCTATACATGGCAGCCAGTATTAATGATGGAGGAAGAACCTGTGAAAATCCCGGAAAGAACCACCGACCCACAAGAAGCTACCGACAAGCTTTCTCACATACCCACATTGGCTGAGCCTGAGATTCGAACCTATGCAGACAGAGGTGAGATGGCAGTGATCCGTGATGGAGAGCGCTTTAGACCACTCTGCCACTCAGGGCCACTCTGGATGAATTTAAACCTTTGACCAATCAGAGTACCCTTTACAAGAGTCATGTGCTAGCTAATATATGGAATGAATAAGTTACAAGGGTCATTGCAGAATTGGAGCAGACAGATAGTTTTTAAAAAACCGATTCAGAGATGATATAAAAAATTGACTGTATCAAGAAAAATCTGATTCAAGTCAGGAGAAAAGCGGAATTCCGCTTTAAAACAGAGAAAAATCCTGTCTGAAATTTATTAACAACTAGCAAGTGGCCTGATAGTCTGCAAGATTAAAAAAATAATACTCCCACACAAATCATTCGAAGCATTGTTGGTTTCCATCACCAATAATCTCAGAAAAAAACAATGAAACAAAGGTGGAAAACAGCTTTTCAGTCTAGTGAGTCTCTGATCTTTTAATTTATTGTATAATTCTTTCAATAAAAATAATCTGTGACCATCTTTGGCTACATGAAATGAGATGTCATAACAGTTTACTATTTGTTTTTTTGCTGTGCTATGGAATGAGATAGTCCTACATGTAAGACCTCAACGCTCATATTTAAAAAAAAATTTAACAGTGCATCAGGGTTTTACTGCCTAACTAATGGTGCTGTGTAGAGTGTTTTGATGTTGACTAACATCGTAATGAAAGTAAAATTTTCAGGAATATCTCACACAACTGGCAACTAAAATAATGATGCCTTTGTACAAAGTAAAGTCATAATGTTTTAGTCAGACTTTACTTACTCTGATGTCTTTTCTCTAATAAATTCAAATTCTCACAAATGAAATGGACCTGTTTTCAAGTTTCATTGGCATACATTTCAGTTGGCTGGAAAGCGAAGAAAGCTGGGAATATCAAAATTGGGTTAAGCTGAAATATTATTCTTTAATGAAACGAATACAAATATATTATGCCTAGTGGAACTGTAAGCAACGTTTTGTTTCGTTCAGGAAACCTATCCCCCACATGAACCTACTTGAACATACTGCAGTATACTTTGATTACTGTCACATTTCAACAAATTCAAATGTCAACGGAACATGAAAATACGTCCATTTGCAAGTGTCAGATTGTTATTCAACCAGGATGAAAACAGCACAGTAAGTATATTAATTACATATCAATTTGTGGAAGAATGTTGATATGGGATGCCAAGTGTGTGAGTTATACCTGAAACTTTGATTACTCGTTCTGATGTCAACCGACATCAGAACACGCTATACAAGCACGTTATATGGGTAGTAAGACATAGCACTAGAACAAAAATAACATGTGCTGTCTTACATTGTAGAACTATGGAATGAGACAGGTTAACAGAACTTAGCCATGTTACGATGAAATGATGGAACCGGAAGCCTTATACAACTTAATCTTTGCCGTGGAAAATCTTACAATTATCATCTTCTCCACATAAACAGTCCCTCTCTCTTCCAGTCTTGTAGCAATCACAAAATGCCTCGCCCTTGACTGGTCTAGCAGAACCAACAGTTAATGGAGAAATCATATCACGCTCTCGGTTTAAATCATCTTCACTGTCAACCTCGCTCAACTCCTCTTCGTCTTCTCCGTCCCTCTCCCCATTTCTTCCTCTTGATATTTTGTGCGGATCAGAAGCAGATTCGTCTAGTTTTTTACTGGACATTCTGACATATTTTCGATAAATGTTACAACTTCTGATCTAACAATTTTTGACGCAAAACACGAATTCAAAGTACACAGTTCGTCGAAAACCGGATGTTTCTAGTTTTGCATTCAGAATTTCGGAACAATGTGATAGATATTTTTAGCATTCCGCATGAGAATGAATTTCTTCAAAATTAAATTTAAAAAAAAAAGAATTACATTACATTAAAACAATAAAACAGTATTATGCAATACTATGGAACCCCCCAAAAAATGCCCTTTCAATCTCGCAATATTGTTTCGTTTGGACTGCCTCGGTTATTTCTGTTTCATAGGATTGACCTCGAAGTTTCTTTTGGCAAGGGATTATGGTTCTTGAAACCTTGCTGCGCATGCGCTATGTTGCATTCCTGAGCAACGAACAGCTGTCTATAGTCGACGGTAGAGATTGATTATAAATATGGCCCAGTATGAGCTTAAAGAAGGAGAATGCACAGCAACAGTTTATAGCATGGTAATTTTTTTGTATTTGGCGCTGCAGCTCATATATATTTCTATTTTACTGTAAGTAATAGTAACAAAACGTGTTTAAATTGTGCCAAACTGGATTATTAACCTACACCCTATTATCGAGGTAAGGTGATTGGGCATATTGGCCCATAACAACATACTCGGCACATTATGGAGTCGATCCATAGCAAAGTCGCCACAGTAATAATACAATTATTGTCTGACTGTTATATTTGCTTTGGAATGGCAAAATTTCACATGAGAACATAAATACATGTGAATCTTTATTTACATCTTTGAGATGGAAATTAAGCAAGATCTGTCACCTAGAACTTAACTGCACAGAGCCCAACCTCTTACACCTTCCATTATGATGTACTGCTTTTGAGGAACTAATGTGCATGTGTCATAATGAATAAACTTATCAAATTAGCTATTGTCCAGTAAAGACGTTGTGCAACCAGCCTGCACTTGAAAATTATTGTTAAATAAGGAACAAGTTAACAAGTTGACCACGGAAGTCAGATGCAGGGATATTATTGACACTTCAGCCAGGAAAATAAGAAATCAGTAAATCCTCAAGTCATTTATTTGATTTACAATAAAACTTGTTGTGAGAAATGGTCTCTCAAGACTATCTCATAACAGGTTTGTACAAAAAGACCAGTTTCCAAGGTCCCATTTCAGAACAATTTAAAGAAAAATAACCACAATCGCTGTACATATATTCTGTTCTTTGGTAATAGTTATTGCTAAAAGATTCTGTGCATTCATCTGAAAACAAAATTATATAGCAACAGATATACTTACATTTGAAGATCACATATACATGTATTAGCAAATGAAATCATTTCTGATTTACTCCTTTTACTTTATAATACCCCAGATTTGTTTTACTGACAATTAAACTGCTATTTTGCAAGTGATCTGCTCCTTTTCACTTATTTCAGTTACACTAATTATTTTCTCCAGTGTTGGAATTTGTCTTTTTTCAGTTGTAGGTAGTTCCATTGTTATTAAGGTGCTAGGTGTTAACATTATTAGTGCTCAGTTGGTATATGAACTTAAAGACGGTTTTGACTAGGATTTGGGGAAATATTAAAAATCTATACATGTACATTGCATATCTAACAATTAATGAAATGAAAAGAAACAGTTACCTCATCCAGAAAGAGAATCATTTATCAGCTACAAAAGACAACTGCATAATTTAAAGAAGACATACAGGAATTAACTCTATAAACAAAGTGCGTAACTTTGTCACACCAACTTGAATAAACAGCAGCTTGGTGATTGGGATGTAATCACTGTAACATCAGGGAAAAAAACAAAACATCACAAGCCTTTAACTATCAGTTGAATCCCACAAACCATTCTTACTTACTGGTTTAGTAGATAAAGACCTTATTCACACCCAGACAATATTAATTAACTCTTAAGATAAAACAATATACGCGACCACTACCTTAATTTCGGTACTACGGTGGCAGTTCGTGACATGTACGTTAGCTCTGTTTTTGGACTGTACCATCTCTCACTATATACAAACTGGTAGCCAGACTCAATTGTTTTTCTTTTTATGTTTGTTTTTATCAGAACTATCTTTACTATTCAAGCAGTTGTTGTTACAAATGATTACATAAGGATCCGTGGTGTCTGTCTGTTTTGTGATACAGTTGTTTGAAGGAATACTGGATGTTGTACATATAGGTTTTAGCAATGAAAAGGCTGGGAACCAGGCTTAGTGCTGGAATAATCTACATGTACCTCAGTCTGTCTTAGTGCTGGAATAATCTACATGTACTTCAGTCAGCTTTGCATTAGAAATAATAAACACAATAATCATACCTAAAATATGTTAGCCAGTCTATATTTTGGTGGGTGGGGTGTTTTTTTGTTGTTGTATTTTTAGAATGGTATAAACGGTAATTGTTACAAGGATTAAATAAAAGTCGGTAGAGTTTATCCATGTTTTTGTGGTCGATGATCGTATTCAGCAGGTGGCTAGTCACAACAGAGAATTTATATAATAAAATTGATCTGAGCATTACAGTTATGGTAGGAAATGACGGTTGCTCATAGCAGAGGTCACTCATAACAGGTTGTACTGTACAAACCTTTTTCAACTTATTTTGCATATAGATTTTTTGATAATATTTCAGAAAAAAGCACATTTAATTATATACTGTAATATGAAAAAAAGATGCTTTTAAACATAATTTAAAAAAAAAAAGGTTTATAACATTTTGAAAGCCTTGCCCATGGGCAAGCTGACTGGAAAACTGAATTTGCCCATGGGAGATTTGGGCTTGACTCAGAATATGACAACAAAATATTTCAACCAAGGTATATAAAAAAAGCGTTAATATGTTACGATTTTCTGGTCTTATATTGTGTAACAAAAAGAAGCAAAATCAACAAGTTTAGTAAAATCTTCAAATAAATTATTTACCAAGAATACAAAAAGATTATAGTATTGTGAATTAAATCTCAAATAATCCTAAATGTTCTGTCATAAGTCCATATGTTCTGAATGAATATAAACAGCCTTAAATGTGATGATGGTACCAATAGCATTGAATGTGTTGATGTACCATGATGACATAATCCAACATGCCTGTAAATAAAGATACATCATTGTTTTATATGCCATTGAATTGGTATTAAAACTTTATGTGCCTTAGGGTAGAAAATGTAAATCATGTAACAAGGATGGACAAACAAAATTTTATTTCTCTATTTAAAATTCACAAAATATTTGGGAGTCAGTGATTGACAGGTTTGATACTGGATTTATTAAAAAACATGTTGATGATATTTTGTTTTCAGCTTCTTCATTGCTCCTTAATTTTCCAACTTTCTTTACAAATTTGGCCATCAATGGTAATTCTTATGTAATCTAAAAACATAAATATTTATATACAGTGTTTTAATTATTTAGTATGTTGGGTCTTTAATGTATTAGTACATGTATGTACTTTAAAATATTGATATAGTCCTAGAGTTATATTTTTCCGCATTATTTTTATTTGCAATACATACTATTGATTCCTTATGCACCTAGTGCCTTTTATGTATGCTCAGTAGCATACGAGTTTGCTTAGGATCACTTCTGAATGAAGCACTTGATGTCAAAGGAAACTTTTTGGTCCTTATTGTTGGTCTGTTGCTATAAATCTTTTGACAGTACTCACTGTAATTTTTTTCAAAATCTGATTTTAAGCAAAAAAATGTTATGTTTAACTTTCCTCGGCAAAAGACAAGAATCACGACACTCTGACTGCGAATTCTGTTCCATAAATGTTACGCTGTATTAATTAGAAATAATCAAATTATACACAACCCTTAATTGGAAAAGGTGATACTTGAATCACTAAACAGTTTTAAAGTTTTATGGCTGCCATTTCTTCTATGTCACACAGGTTGGTCAGAAATAAATTTTTGGTTTGTACTGCAAAAAGACCAAATGTTGTATTAATCCTACTTCAGGCATGTCAGTAGGATAAATTGGTATAGAATTTCAGTTATGTTTATCAACTTTACAGCTGTTTGTACAACAACGTAACATGGACGAACACTTTCACGCCATAAATCTTATATGGGTCTCATTTCAAAGTCAGTCATAAACGACCATCTTGAGAATGCCTTGAAAATATTGGTGTTTCCTTGTTGAATTCTTTCATTTTAATTGTCATCACTTATTTGTAAATAAAAATAAACAATTTTTGTTAAGTCTTTTATATTGTCACATATCATGTAACTTAACGTTTCACTGTTACCTAAGATCCTTACAGACATGTTTAGAATGCATCCTCATCAACTGTAACCAAAGTCTGATCAGTTCCATGATAGTTTTTGACAACAGGATAGCATGTGTGCCATTTGCAAAGTGAATGTCTTATGCAACTGTTTGAGTTTTCATGTAAAGATAGAACCCAAAATTTTACTCACGTAACAGTGAAAGCAGATGGACATGGATGGTTTGTCTGTAAATTTGTCAAATGTTGAATACATGTTTATAAAACGATATGTTTTCTTTACTCGAACACAATATAAAATGACTCCACAATGCACATCTTTCTATTTAATTTATTAAATGTATTATAACTGGGGAAGTCATTGATTATAACTTAACTGGTTGGATAGATGCATCACATGTAACAGCGGGGTGATAAAAATTAAATTTGTTTAAAACAAATTCCAACCAGCAAGACAATTTTTACACGTTAAAAATAAGAATACACACATTTCTACCAAACATCCTCCATAGTTTTATGTACTTGCAATGATAAATAAAAGCTTTTTTAATTTTTCTTCTGTAGACGAGTAATGTCCCATTTTGATCTCTCTGGAATGTTTTCAGAAATGAGAGAGAAAATGAACAATTAACAAACACATATTTTCTGTCAAAACTGTCATTGGTATCATGGTAGTACATGAACATATACAGTAAGTAATATTTATGAGTATTTAAAGTCTGAAATGCTTTTCACAGCCTCTTTTCAACAAAGACTAGCATCTGGAATTAAAACTGATAAAATATAAGTATTTATTTTCTAGTCATGAAAACTTGCTTTAAATATTACATTCACGTTGGCATGTATGCAAAAGAAAAATGAGACTGACTTTAATACTGATGACAAGGAATTGACAGACTGAGTATGTAGTGTGAAATAAAGGTTAGATGGTTATGTGTTTAAGAATGCTGTTCATAATATACACATGAAATAAATGCGTATATATATATATATATATATATATATATATATATATATATATATATATATATATATATATATATATATACACTCTGTAGTAAGATTGCAGAGTATAAATATTGTTGAACATAAAACATTTTGAATAGAAAATGACCTTCTGTCTAAAAATGTTGACTTGCCCATGACAGAGTACCTTGCCAACAAGTGGTTGCCTGAGCTGATTTTAAGCTTATTCTGGGAGTCAGGCTAGTGGATTTTATGCTTATTCTGGGAGTCAGGCTAGTGGATTTTATGCTTATTCTAGGAGTCATGCTAGTGGATTTTAAGCTTATTCTGGGAGTCAGGCTAGTGGATTTTAAGCTTATTCTAGGAGTCAGGCTAGTGGATTTTATGCTTATTTTGGGAGTCAGGCTAGTGGATTTTAAGCTTATTCTGGGAGTCATGCTAGTGGATTTGCAAAGTCCTGAGAGACCATCTAAAGAAAAATAAATGGCAAAGATATGAACTAACTAAACATAAATGAAAGAAAATATTAGATAGGTACAATAATAATGAAGGCTGGGTGTCAGTGATAGTTAAGTTTTATCAATAATATAAACATATGAGACTGGCAGCAGTAATATTAAATAACTATAAATGTTCTAGCTACAGCAGGCAATATAAGTTAGATACAAACCTTGTCAATCAATCCGAGCTATCTGCAGTTCAGAATTTTTTCTTCATTTTCACTAATGATGCTCCCTGATTTCAATGCCAAGAATAGGCTCCCAATCAAGGTGACTTCCATTCAGTGTGACTTACTTTTTTTGTCTGGAAACCTCGATCTTCTTTGGATATGAGGGAGAACTTGTTTGTTCTTACAAGTCAAAGAATGAAGAGATGATATTTCAGCTCTGGCACTCTTGTCCTGGATATGATGTGTTATTTACTGAGCGTGTAAGGAACTGATTTTTCTGTAAACTACATCCATCCATAAACCATATGTTAAGCCTATCACTGTATCTCACATGAGACTTAAATATGCATCATGTGCATGAGGAGACATGGCCAACTGAGAGCAAAATGGATATAACTGCCTCTTCTTATCCTAGAGTACTATGATCAGGTAACATATTTGAAGAAAGAAGTAATTTTTGGGAGTAAAATTTGTTCCTGTGCAAAGATTCACCCTGACATAATATGGTCACACCCTCCCAAAAACTCCTCTCTAAGTTTATCTTTGAAGAGTGTGCACTTTTGCACAACTGATGGTATTTAGTACCAAGCTCTCTCTTGAAGGGGATACAACTGTAGTCTGCCTTCCACCTAGGAAAGCAGATGCCTTTTGTTACTAAGAGAAGCAAAAAGATCTTTTATAGCTGGAAAGGGCTAGATTTGCAGGGTAGTGTATGTACTCTGATTATCATGATTGTGTAAGTATTATGTAAGAACATTTGTTACCCCCAAAACTGGTTTATCTCAGGATGACATTCTAGATTATAGTAAATGAATGCCTTGATTAAGAGGTGATGGTGAATGTCATTTGATATTGACCTTCCTGGCCCATCAAGAGTGTGGTCTCCTGATTTTATGATGTGTTGATCCTTTAAGACTGTAGTCCTCTGAATTTAAGATTTCTTGTCTTGTAGAACTCCTGACGATTGGTAGTTATTCTAGCATCAGCATACATAATCATTTGGCAGAAGATGTCTTTGTGATTTAAATAAGATATCTCAGACAGCTTACTGGGGGCTTCAGATGGCTGAGTGGTCTATGTGATGACCTTTACTGGTCACTGCAGTCTCACAGCTGCCAGTGTGGGTTCGAGTCTCGGGCTCAGTCAATGTAGGTATGTGAGAAAGCTGACCAGTAGCTTCCTTTGGGTCAATGGTTCTTACCAGGGTTTTATCATGTGCTGAACAATTGTGTTAAAACCACAACAACAACAGCAACCAACAGCAACCATCTAGCTTACTTGTGTTTCTTGTAGTTTACTTCTGTTTCTTGGAGTGAAGGAAAAATTCATTCTAGATCTCTTGAATCCAGAGCAAGGCAATGGCGTATTCATTTGTTTAACTTAAACATAGTGACATTGAAAACTGAACCATTATCAAGAGTTACCTTATCAAGAATTTTCCAGAAAATATTTACAGTCTGACTGACCACAGCTGTATTGGATGAATGGGTGGTAATTACATGACTATTCTTACATGACCTTTTGTAAAATGTTAATTTTACCCAATGTCTTTCACAGTACAGTTTGTCTACAAATTGTCTTTTATTAAGAATCACATTTTTGACACTTTTATTTTAGATACGTGACCAGCGATATAATGATGCTGTCCATATTTTGAGTAACCAGTTGCAAGCACATCCAAGGGTAGGTATTATTTTTCTTATAAGAAAAAAGACTTCTTTGTGTACTATGCAAAGACAATTGGTTATTCTGGTATTCCATTCACAGAATATGCATATTATGTCCTGCATGTTTTATCATCATAAAGTTAGATAATGTTTATAAAGGACACCCAAAGCACCATATAAATGTGAAATATGTACAAAAACTTAAGAAAAATTATTCATAAATGTTATCTTTTAGGTCTGCTGTGTATTAAGGTTACTGCTAAGTCAAGATTCACTGTTGCATTGACTTAATCTTGTATTTTTAATTTTGAGCTGGCTGCTTCAAAAGATAATGAGAACTCTGGATAGTATTTTATAGGTTTCTCAGCTGATATGTTAAGTGTGCTTTATTTTCTAACGATGTTATCCTAACAGCATATGCTGCAAATGTTACAGACATACTACATTTTGCTAGTTATCCACACATGGGGGTGGGTTGGGGGATTCTGATACTGTAAATTATAAGACATTTGCCAGTTAGTGACTTAGAATCTTTAATTACCAGTACATTATATTAGTGACATTAAATTTTAGGGAATTACCGATAGGAACAAATACAAATTTTGGTGGTAGTTTTACTCTTTCTGATCGAAAATGTTATGTGTTTGTATGTTACACCACATGAGGAAATGACATGAGGTGTGGTAGAAAAATCTGTGATATATATGAAATATATTTTGGGTTACATTGGCAGGGTCACTGTCATGAGGTTGGGTAGGATCCAGGAAGTTGGAGGGGAATGTTATACAAAACATGCTTTACATTACAAAGCATGGTAGCTAAAATCGCTTTTGTTGGTTTTGTATCTGTTGTTGTTATAATTGTTTGGGCTTCACTTTGAGATGTGGAAACTCCTAGTAATCAACTTTTCCATCTATCTATTATTCTCTGTGTCTGTCAGATAATAATTGTATACCGTTTCATAGATGTATTGCCTATTACATGTTAATGCACCCTTTATGTACCAGTAAACATTTTTCGTCTATGGCCTCACATGGAGATGTACCGTATCACTTCTAAAGCCATCTGCTATCAGAATAGAGCTTCATAGGTGTCAACATATATATTTTCAAAACAGAGAGTGGAAAAATTCAAACAGTAAAAAATATTGAATTGGCAATGTTGATCATTCTTTGAGTATCCCTTTAGAATTACACCAAACTCCTATTCCTCACAACATGTGAAAATGACAAAATCTCAGAATTTTTAAACCTATAAAGAACCTATACTGAACAAAGTTGGATGGAATCATTGCCCTTTCCATAAATATTACATCTCTAAAACAGCAGACCTTGTAGTAAGGTCAGTTCATGAACCAGTCCACATATTTTGATGCAATTTGGTGGGTTTATTGTCTTTTATACCTAATATACCTAAACGTGTCGTTGATGTATTTTTGTCTTGTCAACGCCATTTTTGATAGTGAATGCCTTTGACATTTAACTTGTACGTATCTTCATACGGTATGTTGATGGTAACCAGCTTAGCTCTGCAGCCCTATAACATAATTGCATGCCATTGGTAGGTGAATTGCTTATTACATGTTGATGTGCCTTTTAAAGGTTTTGTCTTTTTAGGTTCAACTTTGATGGAGTTATTGTCCTTTTTCCATCAACATTACATCTGCATTTCATTATATCCTTTTAACCAGCATGGCACATGAATAATTGAGCATGTTTAGATGCAATTTGTTGTATACATTGTCTCTTAGCCTAAGTTGTGTCTCGTATGGGTTGTGTCAATGCCATTTTGGATTGAGTTGTGGCCCTTGGTAGTGTACTTAATATATTAATACAAGATACTGCATGTAACCAATATAGTTCTGCAACTCTTGCAAATAATCAGATGTCATTTGTTAGCTGACTTGAATTAGAGATTATTTTTATTTCAGAAATAATCATTGAAAGGAGATTACTATTATTTCAGAAATAACCGCTGATCTACCATTCATCTAATTTTCAGTCAAGAGCTGCCCTGTCTCTTTTGGGTTACTGTTACTTCCAGATGCAGGACTTTGTGAATGCATCTGATTCTTATGAGCAGTTGTCACTCATGCACCCAGAAGTAGAGGAATACAGGCTGTACTATGCGCAGTCCCTGTACAAAGCCTGTCTTTACCAGGAAGCCATGAAAGTGGCTTGTCAAATTGACAATCCTTCCTATCAGGGAAAGGTAAGCCATTTTGATTTCTCATCTGGAAAAAAAACAAGGCAAATGGATATCTTGGTTGTCATTATCATAAAAGTATACTGTAGTATATGGTGTATCCTGTACCAGGAGGCAGTGCAATTTCTCATTTGTCTGGGCATCATGGTGGAGGTGGAGAGAGCATCAAGAGTATTCAAGAATAACTCTTCCCTTTTGCCATCTTGCAAACAAATGAAGTTGCAGTGCTTTAAGGTGGAGAAGACCTGATCAGCTCTTCCACATCAGAACACATGCTTTAAAAAAGGAGATATATTGCAAAATAAGATGAAGTATGACCAAATTGTTTCGTTTATATTACATATAATCATAACTTGGATATTTCTGTTCTGTAAGAAAAGATGTTCTGTTGAATATACTTTTACCAGATAATTTTGTCAAAATAAAAAGTTTAAGGTTTTTGTGTTCAGGCACCATATGCATTTTTATTTTATACAAAATATGTATCTTAAAATGTGATTGAATTTTAAAGAAATGTGGGTGAAGAGCTTTACCTATTATAGCCGATAAAATCCACAGCTTGATAGTCATACATAAACACAAGCAGAATGACAGCAGTCTGATGAAATTGAAGTGAATATTAAAGAGTCTTTGGTAATCAAGGAATAGTATCATGGCAGATAAAGCGAAAGAGGGTTTAAAAGTAAATGCAATTTATTTCGGACACAGGAATTAGGCAAGTAGCTTTAACAAACTTTACTTGCCTGGATGCCAATTCCACATGCCCAAAAGCGTCCATAATACCTGGGAACTTGACAACTGGTAGATTGTTGTGCAGACATCTTCATGTACATAAATGCTCAAAAATTCTTCACTTGATGTTCACCTGAAGCTTTTAAAAATGAAGTTGTTGAACCATGATTCATATCTGTTATTTCCCATCTTTGCTAGCCAAGGCTTCGATGTGATAAGTCTACATCTTGGCATATCAAGCAGATATTTCTGTGCTTCAGGTCTGTGAATTTCATTGGACATGGCAGCAAGCCACTGCATCCAATCAAAATTAAATTTTTCAAATTGAACACTGTTCCTACATGATCAGGACAAAGGGAGCACACAACTTGAATGGACTGATAAATAAGCAATTTTCCAGTACTGGTCCATGTTTGCACAAATACCTTTCACTCAAATACACTTGTAATAGCTTCCCTCTGGTACATTGTCATACTTTGGATGTTCAACTTCCAAAGTATCCTTTTTAGGTCAATAGTCCCCACCATTTTTGTCCGATGTACACAAGCTTTTGTTTAGATGGCATTACATGCTAAGGGAGACAACTCATGAACTCCAATAGATGTTGCTAGGACAAAACAATATATCTGTTTGATCTGCCAAGGTGTAAATAGGATTATCATATCGGAACCTTGGATAGATGTTTTTTTCCATGATAACTAAATTATTTTTTTAAAAAGTATAGCTTTAAGTTTCATAATTAGTTTATGCTACAGTACATTGAACCCATAATAGTTAAAGATTCACCCATCATATGTCAGTGAAATCAGCAGCCAGCATCTCTGTGAACAAAATGGATGTCATAATAGGTCACTTGTCTGGTTGGGCAGCTTAACTGTCAAACAATTACACAGGCATTGCAGATCTATTGAACCCATGTTGCATTACATTGACATACCCCAGTATAAATTTTCCATATTTGTTTCCATATCGGCATTTATCTAGATTCCTACCATCAGCTGAGGTATTTTGCACAGGTGCCATATAAAACTATCAGAGATCTATACCAGTAAGTAACAAACATTGTGTTTTATAGGCTAGGAACCAGACTTGTCACAATGTAAAAATTAATTTAAAACCAGCAATCTTATAAAGAGAAAAGATTATGCTGTGAATTAAATTGCATGTGCTGTTTATATGGTACAGGTCTCCCTCATTATAACACACTTTGCTATAACACAATTCAGAATATAATGTAGTAGCACTATCGACCCCCCCAAAAAAATTATAAAAATTTTAATCTTTCAAAGAAAAATTTAAATGTAATCTTTGACATCTATTAGCTGAAGTCTTTGTATCAAAACTTCTTGATTTGGACTACTAGAATGTGTTTTTACAGTTCATGTTGTTGTTGTTATAGGGTTTAACGCCATTTTTCAGCACAAGATTCATACATGCCAACCGTTAGGTTTTTTTCACTAAATTACACCTTATGTATAAATATATTTGGATTACACATTTTTGGTATATCCCCTCCAAATAAAATTAATAATTTGTTTTCTCATTTTTATTAACAACCCATTAATCCCATAGACCGTATTCTAGAAAAGACGGCTTCTATGTAACTATGATATAAGAGTGCAGTTGTTTGTATATTGGCATGCACTTTCCTTAACAGTATTATGTTCTATTAATAGCAGCTGCCCTATTTCCAAGAAACATGCTGGTTTCTACTTTCAACTTTTGACCTTGGTTTCTATTTATAGCAGCTGTATGGCTTAGTTAGGAGAGAACAGACTGGTTTTCAAACTTTTAATCATTGCTTGCTGATTCTTTGTTATAATTCATATCTGGTACAGAACCAGTCTGAAGGTATTTGGCGTTAAAAGTCAAGTTAGATTTATTCTAGTCATTGCGTATGTTGGAGCAAAAATGTTTTTCAGATAATTTCACAGATGGATTAGGAAAAGACGAAAAACTGATTCAGAGATGAATACATGAATTACACAATAAAGTGTTCCATTATAGAGCAGCTTAACGCCCCTTGGTGGCTGTGTGGAAAAGATTTTAATATTCATCATGGTGGTAAAACAAAGAAACCTTGAATTAGCTCATTTTACTAACTCCAGTACTAAGGTAACTTTTTTTTATAGAAGAACTAAATTGTGGACACTAATTTTATAAATGCAGCGGTGTTATCAACCAAGTTCTTAATAGAACATGGTCTATTCCTAGCTGTAGAAGACTATATTGGTCCTTTGTTCAAATGAATGTTTCATGGTTCCAAAATTGAAGAAAATATGCATGTGCAAGAACAAAATCATCTAATATTGTTAGGTGTTTAGCAGAAGATACTTCACTTAAAATTGCGGAAGCCATGAAAATTGGGCAGTTTAGTATTGCAACAGACAGGAGTAGTGATTATGACAAAACGTTGTACTCAGTTTGTGTAGGATACTTTGACAATGAAAAGGGCAAAGTCAGAGTGCTCTTCTTTCATTACCAGAATTAACAGTAGATTCCACTGGAGAAAATATTTTTTTATTTGCTTGATAATGCTTTGAATAAACATAAGTTGGCAGAACTGTATGGGGTTTTCAGCTGATACTACATCATTGATGACTGGAATTCATAAAGGAGTTTCATTCTGTATTTTAGAAAATGTCTTCATCATTGTACATGTCAAGTTGTCTTCTGTCATATGATGCACTGCTGATAAATTAGAAGAACTCATGAAGTATCAAGTTGGCATGCTACCTGATGATGTACTTCATGCGGACCAAGTTGATCTTTTTTCCCAGCTAAAAGACCCAATAATTGTAAGACATAAATATCCTCTTCTTTGTCAGGTTATGAAAAGAATATTGTTTCTTTACCATTTTAATGCTGACTGTGAGAGATTGTTCAGCATTGTTAACAAAAATAAAACTGAATTCAGATCCAGGCTCTGTGACTCAGCTCTTAGTGCTCTACTGGTGTGCGAAACATTCAAAGTCTCAGCTGGTACAAAGTGTTTTGAAATGTAATATGAGAGTCTGTTAAAAGTCCAGAGGGATAAATAAATCATTTTGTACATACGCTCATTGAATTTTTATCATGTTATATGTGGATTACTCTTTTTCTGCTCAGATTACTCTTTTTGTCCACATGGGTTACACTTTTTTCTTACCATGGGTTGGCATGTATGAAGATAGGCTACACATGGTGGCAGTATAAATGGTGGGGGAAGAACCTAGGAAAACCCCGGAAAGAGCCACCAACCCACAAGAAGCTACTGGCAAGCTTTCTCACATACCCACATTGGCCGAACCCAAGACTTGAACCCACGAAGACAGAGGTGAGATGGCAATGATCCGTAATGGTGAGTGCTTTAGACCACTCAGTCATTCAGGGCCCCTGTTTTTACAGTCACAGTTTAATTCTAATTAGCCTCTGTTGTATTCAGGCAAGATAAGATATTGTATTCTAACAGGCTATTGACCACCGAAATTTCCAATGTCTCTGCTATGCCATAATTGTCATTGATCCATATCAGCTGTTGTATTTGGCTAAAGTACACATCACTGGCAAATTTTCCTTTAGTGCTAAAGTACACATCGCTGGCAAATTTTCCTTTAGTGCTAAAGCCGCCCCAGTAGACTTTATCTCTGTAAATACAGCTCACTGATCATGCAGAAAAACAGCTTATTGTTGACCATTGTTTATTGACACATGGAAACAGATCACAAGGGATTTGCAGTGGCCTGCCACTGATTTCTGTAATCTGTTGCAGTGCAGCCCAGAAGAGATAGATGTTCATTTGCATAATGTAGCTAAAGTACAAATAAGGTCTATTGAAACATTTAAGTGTTATGTTCCAGTGAAATCGGATTAAAAGTTAGTTTAGTTGTATCAGTATTGACAAGTGAATTAAGACATTTATTCTCACAATGGAGATGTGCAGGAAAAGGAAAGCTTATTTTGTCAATAGGAGTGTGATTTTAAGGGATTCACAGATGAGGATATTGAAGATGCTAAAGCTGTGCTACGGGGACATTTTAACTCATTTGACGATGTTCAAAACCAAAAGATAACAGGTACGATCAGTCAACAACAAAAAACATCAGAAAATACTTCCACTAACAATTCACAGTGAATAGTGTTTATTCTTTTTAGATTAGTACTTTTTGTGAACAAATATGTTTTCAGGCATTATTGGATTTTAAATGGATTGCATACATGTGTGTAAGTTTGTAATTTTTTGTTATTCTGTGTTCTAGAATTGCTAAAAAGTGTGCAGCACATAACAGGACATCATTCAGTTGCTAATAATCATATGTAACTGATGTGTTTTGAACTTAAAACAATATTTTATTGTTTATGAAGTGGTACATATGTGAATGCAATCTCCTAATTAAAAAGGAATAAAACTTTTAATGTCAGGCTGCATTGGCCTGAAGAGCAGCCTAAAATTAATCCTTTTTTTGGCAAGTGATTACAACATTTTAATCACTTTAAACTTCATGCAGCTGTAGATAAAAATTATAACTGGCAAATATATTTATTAAAATGGGGTGTTTATATCATTTTTTTAAAATCATATGTATGACAGTATGGGTTGAAAGAAAGTAATCTAAAGTTTGGTATGTTTTTATTTACAGTTTAAAGTATTATTATTGGACATCATTAAATGTATAAATACCATGCAGTGAAAAAGACACATAATTTTTTAAAAAAAAGTATTACTATGCATTTGACTGGTGTTTTGTTTATCCAACCCCCAACACACAAGTACACTAAACATTTTGATCATTTTCACTAAACTGTTGTTTTGTACATAATGTGGTTGGCAGTTATGGACCCTAACCCACAACTACTATATTATAATGGGGGAGAGCTGTGTATACTTGTCAGTAGTAAGTGATGTTTTTTCCTAGATGTAGTTAGTTCATGATGATTGGTTGATTGCCAGGTGGCCACCAGTGGACATTTTTCACTTGCCAATATCACATTTTTATGGCTGATGCCACCATTTTACTCATAGCATGGAGTACTGGGAGGTTTTCTTGCAAATATCAAGGTTTAATGGCTGATGCCACCATTTTATTCATAGCATGGAGTACTGGGAGGTTTTCTTGCAAATATCAAGGTTTAATGGCTGATGCCACCATTTTACTGGTAGCATGGAGTATTGGGGTTCTTCTTGCAAATATCAAGGTTTAATGGATGATGCCACCATTTTACTCATAGCATGGAGTATTGGGAGGTTTTCTTGCAAATATCAAGGTTTAATGGATGATGCCACCGTTTTACTGGTAGCTTGGAGTATTGGGAGGTTTTCTTGAAAATATCAAGGTTTAATGGATGATGCCACCATTTTACTCATAGCATGGAATATTGGGAGGTTTTCTAAAAAACAGTGACTGTCAGACTGGCTAAATAGAATTTTCCCCAACATGTATTTTGGGGAAGAATATCCGACTGTTAGTAGATAATATTTTTGCCTGGAGAGTTGCCCATCACTTCTTCCAGTATTTGTTATGAAATGTTTCCTAAACAAGTTTATATTTAATTAATTTTATATTTGTTTTTTAAAATTTTTAAAATTTCAGATCACTAAACTTCAAGCTGCCATCAAGTATGGGGAGGAGGACCTATCAGGTGCCAAGGTAGGTATAGAGAATGTCTGCATTTAGATATGAGATATGGTTAAGTCTAATAAAGGTTAGAGAAACAGATATTTCATTATGACATTATAAAATGAAAGCTGTTGTAATATTGATAATAATAATAATAATAATTATAATAATGCTTTATTTTTAGAAGGTAGCTTATTTGTTCTGAATTTATCTCCCATGAGACCTTCAGAAAATTCTACTTGTGTATATTATGTAGATTATTTAAGACTAAGTTGAAAAAGAATTCCTATCTTATTTAACATGTAGTTAAAGCATTTATTTTTAAAAACATTGAGATAATTTGATCGTTTTATGTTTAAAGGCAACTGTTCTAGATGAGAACCTCTGAAAAACTATAGCTTTTTTAATTTGCATTATTTTAGGCTTTGGTAGCAAGAGAGTTACAGCATCTACAGGGCATAGTGCATGACTTGGTTGTGTCTGCTTAACATATCTTGTAGATATTGTGACAAAGTTCCATTTTGAGTTTTATAATACTAAAACATCTTGACTCTGATCAATTTTTTTTGGTTTGCATACTACTTAATTTTTTTAGCAGCGATTTGCTGTGCATCAAAGCATTCCTCTAGGGGTATATGTGCTGATTTGTTTTGTAATTTCAAAATTCTGTCAGTGTCTTGCAGTTTCCCCATACATATAGGTAATAATCAAGCACTGGTTGACTATGTGAGATATAATACTCTGATGAAAGGGGGGGTATTTCTTAATTTCTGAGCATGAGGACCCCATCTTAACTTCCAAATTCCACATGTACTAATAGTTCTGATTTTAGGCACAGATAATTGTGAAATTACCTGCCAGTTGGAATTACTCATGTGCCTCTTGGAATGACCATGCGGCCCCCGGGGTGTCTGTGGACCATAGGTTGGGAACAACTGATTTATAGTGATATAAAAGACTGCACCGTAGTTAGATGTTACAGAGATGTTTGAATATTTATGCAAACCATGTGTACCTCATAGTTTTACTTGATCCTTGCAATTACATTAACATAAGCAACATTTTTTAGATACCATGCTGTTGGACTGACATAACAAATGAGGCATTCTTAATATAACTTGTAACTGATGTATAGTGAAATGAAATAAGAGACAGAGTTTATAATGATGCATTTACTTTCAGAGTCTGGTAGAGCAGTGTCCAGCAGATGATCCAGACACAGAGATCAATTTAGGATGTTTGCTGTTCAAGGTGAAATTTCATTGTTTCTACCCCATAAACCTTAACCTTTCAGATAGAGTTTTACTTTGAGAAAGATGATATTATAGATATGAGACTCGTTTCAAACAAGGATGAGTAAATTTAACTACACTGTAACATATTACCTGGTTACTTGGAATAAAACTGTTGAGATGTGCTACAATTTATACGTATTGTTTCCTGCCTTTTTGTGAAAAGTGGTGGACATAGTTTCTTCTTTAAATACAAGTGCAAGTACCTAAATGTGTGACGACAACAAAGTGTTAGAAAATTGTAAAGGCTGAGCTTTGTTGGGATAGGAAGAGAAAAAGTTGGAAATATAGATGGGATATACTTTCCTTAGAAGTGAAAAACTCTGCCATCTTGTAATGGTATATCTTCCACGTAGATCTGGCTTTTGCAAGGTCTCTCATGATGAGAGCATGCTTCTTGGCTGAAGGGTTAGACACTGCTGCCAAGTCTTATGCTTAAGGGGAGATCACTGCCCAACTACTACATTGGTCAGCAGACAACTTTTAGCTCCCTTTAGCTAAAGTAGTATCTGGGAGGGCTGGATTTGCAAGGTAGTAATAGTTCTTCATAGGAATTTTGATTGGGTAAGTATTCTCAAAGAAACATTTTCCAGGCATCACACTATTGTTTCTGCTTTATAACTTTAAAGCCATTTGAGAGAAAGAGATCAAACTTTATATTCTTGTACATTATCATGAGAATGTGTGCCACATATCAGTTGGGTATCTCATATGAAGGTCAAGGTTACTGTATTTTTAAGTATTTCAGCCTCATTTTCCTTTTTACTCTGTAAATTTGAAGCCTCTTAACATTAAGGAGTGAAACTTAATATACTTGTGCATCATCATTAACAGGTGTGTCATGTGCCACATTGGGTTTATTTATTCATGGTCATTTTAAGTTTTCTGTCACACTTTCCATTCCACTCTATAACTTTCAAGTCCTTTGAGATTAAGGAATGAAACTTACATGGTTTATTTATACATCTTTAATGTTGTAGTCATAGGTCAGTGTTTCAGGTTTTCCTCACACATTTTATTCCACAATATAATTTTAGAGATGTTTGAGATTGAATGATGAAACTTGGTATCTAGTGCATCATCATTAGACTGTGTTAGTATCACATTGGGGTTCACATCTTGCAGGTCTCGGTGACGGCTATATATTTGAAGTTTTATGTTACATTTTCTTTTTTGAATATTTTTCCCAATCACATTAATATTAGGAAAATGAACTTGACTACCTCCCTATCTGGCTTTCCTGAAAAGATGACATTTTAAGCTTTTCTGCCATTTGCTATATAGACAATGAGAAGAAACTCATACTCATTATCTCCCCTTGATCAGCATAATTTGTTTTAAATTTCCACTACATTACTGTCAGCTTTGTACTGAAGTCCTGAGTCCTAACAAAATCCAATGAACACTGTTGAAATTTTGGGCCATCTATCCAGAAGAGAGTACATTTGATTATAGCATGACTTTTGCTACATGTGGTAAACATTTTTTATTTTTGATCAATATTTATGTGAATTTTTTAATCAGTGTCAAGTTTAGCACATCATCATGCTTGTTTTACAATCACCTAGTGAAAGTTAGAAATGTAGACTAGTTAAAATTAGCATTCTCTGTGTGTGTGTTTGTATACCATGAGATGTATACATTATTCATTAAAAGGAAAGAAGCCTAGCCGATTTTCCTTTTAATACAAAATATATACAATAAGTGATATATTAAAGAAATAGTGTACATACTATATATAATTTTATTTATATCACATACAAATAGACAAATTTGCCTTTTGAGTGGAGTTCAGATTGACTGCTTATTGATGGAGTAGATGAGATCTTCACATCCTTGTCTAGTGTGTGCTCCAAAATGTAGTTTTCTGCTTTTTGCAGCTATTCATAATTACATTTGCAAATTGATAAGTTGTTTCTTTTGTAACTGAACTTCTGTTTTCATTCATATTGATTAAGATGGTGCACTTACACATGAATGAGTGTTTAAATGAAAAAAGCAGTGCACTACAAGCACAGCATGGTTACAGTGAACATACATCCATTCACTTGACATTGAGTGTATTGAAACGAGTTTGGAAAATAGACTAAACAAAATGACAAAAGAACAAGAGGTAATTCAAACATATAAATGTATTTACAGTTGATATAGGTCATTATTATGCTTTGATTGACACTGCTACTGACCATAAAATTGTTTTTATCCTACATCTCTTTTCCCTTTCCATAACTCTGTTTAACTTTTACCATCATTAATCGGTCTGGAGAAATCATCGCCTAAGACAGACAAACATCCAGTTCGCTCATTTATTTCACAGATTTTCATTCGTATTTTGCTATGATAGTCCAGAGAGAGGGGGAAATGTGGTTTGTGGGCTTTGAAGAATTACCATAAAGTCATTGTCAATCCTTATGTTTCTCTGTTGGTTGATCATGTTTGACCAACCAACACAATGAGAGAGAAGTAATGGAAAGAGCAACCTTTTGACATTTTAATTTTGAGAACCTTATTATAAGTTTAAGAAAAAAAGGCAAGCATTAAATACATTACAGCATGTATATGCCTCTTAACCAAGAAATTTACTTTGGTCTAGACATGCTATTGCAACTTTGTATCACTGGTGTTGTGAACACTGTGGACAGATCCCATGGCACATACCATTTATGATGATCCATATCTTGTGGGTTACTTGGTGTAACTTCAGTTTTATTGGTTTCATCAAGCCAAAATTGTTTTTCTATCTCTCTCCCCACAGATTTCTGTATATTTAGTTCCTTTGCATGAGAGAATGTGATAGAGAGAGAGGAAAACAGGAAAGCAAAAAGGATTTCAGTGAAGTTGTGTGCTATCTTTAATACATTAATAAAAAGGGGATTATTAACACTTTATATTTTTCTCATTATTTTCTTACGTCCTTAATCATTGGAATTTCATCATTGATCAATAGAATCGATAGCCTACTATTAAAACACTGTTAATATATGCGTATTAATGCGCCATGGATGGATCACACTGGGAATTCTACCTTGAGGTCAGAGTCGTGTGTCAGTATTTTTAAGTTTTATTTCATACTTTCCTTTTTCTGTTAATCAAAAGTTACAACTTTTTGAGAATAAGCAATGAAACTTGCTATAATTGTCATGTACCACATTGGGGTCATATTTTCCAGGTCAAGCTCTCAGGATAGTATCTTAAATTTTGATAATATTTTCTCACCCCATATGAATTTTAAAAGTATTAAGATAAATCAGTGAAATTCAGGGTACATGTATATTGTCATTAGAAGATGTCTTGCATTTCACATGGGATCCTGTGTTCAAGGTCAAGGTAACATGTGTTTATTTCACTGTCACTTTTGTTTAAACATCATATACATTATCCAGTCTCATTAATATTAGGAATAAACTTGACTGCTTTCCTAATCCAGGCCTCACAAAAAGACAATGTCTTTTGCTATAGACAAAGGGAAGCAACTCTTACAGTTTATTTCCTCTTGGCTCTGTTTGATGGCTTCAAATATATGAGATGTTTACCAGCTTTTAGCTTATGCTTAAATGGAAATAATGTTCCATAGGACCTCCTGAATCTGTTGCATTTTGTGGACTTTTTCTGTCCGTTCAGATTAAGATCTTTGTTGTTTTACACCATGTTAATATTTTTACACTATCTGTTAACTTTATTTTCATTTTTGTGAAGGAAATATTCATTCTGTGGTAGAGCATTTCAATCAATTTGTGTAAATTTAGTGCATTTTGGTCTTTTTTTTTCCACTGTCTTTTCAAGTAGAATGACATCAAAAATCAAGAAGTGCAGAAGGTTCAGTGTCACCTAAGACACACATGAAATGTGTTTTGCTTGCACATAGTGCACTTCCACAGGGAATGATCTGAACATTGACTTCTTGGTAAAACAGCTTAAAGGAAATGAAAATGATCTAAGTCTGTGGATGCAGATTTTCTTTGCAGCCATCCTAATTAGGAATTGGTAGCGAGTATCATAGGGGATTTGGTGGCGGTTCCTCCATTCACTTCCAAGATTTCATGTTTTGTTCTGTTTGCTTTAATTACTGTAGACACCATGGAAATTGTAGGTGAAATGGAGGACATGGTGGTGATTTCCTCACTTTTTACCAGCCTGCTGAGTGTAGGTCTGCCTGCAGGCCATGTTTTTACTTAGTGCCAGGAAGACATGGTACATGGGCTATCAGTTTGTTTTCACCAGTGCCCAGCTGTGTTATGCCATCTTATTTGCTGTCTTGTAGTGTTCATTTGTCCAGTCAGCCTGTCTGTGGGTATGCTAATTTCTTTTTGCGAGACTGTAATGGTGCTATCCAGTTGACAAAGCTTCCTATGCTGGCTAGTTATGGTTTTTCAACCACCTAGTCTGTCTCTCTGTCTGTCCAATCTGTTTTCCTAGCTTAACACATGTTGACAGCCATTTACACTGCACAGGCTGCATGTAGTGTGCCAGTCATGAAAAAAGTGTGTCCATCCATATCAGATCAACCAGAATCATATGTCCCTCATTCCTAATGAATACAGTCATTCTGACTTGACTGGCATATCCATCTTGTAGATTTGTCACCTTCCCTGCCATGTGGAAAGAGATAGAGGACTAAGATAACTCCTCCAGCATTAAAAGGCACATCTTTGATTTGCTGTCACACTCTGATTTGACCATGGGATGGGCAAAGTTTAGTTTTAAGGCAACAATCAAAGAAGTTGATCACATATTGGCTCCACCTGAGTCCCTCCCACCCCTCTACCACAAGCTGTCAATGGGGCTTATCAGGTTAAAAGCTCTAATGATAGTTGTGAGGAAAAGGAACGAAACCCATGATTAATTATTCTTCCTTAATTTGTAAAAATTGCTGATACTACACCACTCCCTCAATAACTTGTGCCCTGATAACTCACAAACTCGCTTATAACATGGGGTCAGGCGTGGATCCAATTTTTTAAACCAGAAAATACAACAAAAATTCATCCCTATTTCTTGAACTTGAAAAAAAATTGCAATCAAAATTTTTAACTGAAACTTTTATGGTCAAAAATGGTAGATAGGACCTGGAAATTTTAAACCCATGATTAATTATTCTTCCTTAATTTGTAAAAATTGCTGATACTACACCACTCCCTCAATAACTTGTGCCCTGATAACTCACAAACTCGCTTATAACATGGGGTCAGGCGTGGATCCAATTTTTTAAACCAGAAAATACAACAAAAATTCATCCCTATTTCTTGAACTTGAAAAAAAATTGCGATCAAAATTTTTAACTGAAACTTTTATGGTCAAAAATGGTAGATAGGACCTGGAAATTTTAATCAACATTTTGAAGTTATCAACTTTTAATTAGAAGTCATATAATTGGTTACATTTTCTTTCCAAATAACATTCTTAGTATACCATAATTAAAGATATTCGAGGAAATTTTAATCAATATCACGCCTAGTGCATGTCGTACTTTAATATTTAAATGCCAATCAAATAATTTTTATTAATTTAAATTTGTGTTTTAATTCTTTCTTTTAGTTCCTCTTAAGTGTAATCATCATAAATGCAATGTGTATTTAAATGTAAAATATGTAAATCTACCATAATAGCTATGTCCGCAAGTGTTTCTCTGAGAACCTAATTAAGTGCCGACCATGTTTTGATAACCAACTTGCGGAAGTATTTGTTGTATTGTTACACTGAGTTAAAAGCTGGCCTCCTTTGTATTATCACATTAATTGTGTCTTTTGAATCAAATAAAGGAGGTAGAAAAAAAATAAAAGTGATAAAACTAAAAGGCATGCAAATCCCACATACTTAAAATCTAGTGGCCATGGTCATATGTTGGGTGAACTCATTTTATTTGATCAATTGAACACTGTTACAAATGTTATAGTGTATGTAACATAAGTAAACTACCATAAACTAACCGATTTATTCATAACTGATCAAAGATAGCAAGGCAGCCAAGCGAAACGAATATTTTGTAAAATAAAGAGCTTGGTTTCACAGATATGGACCATTGTGAGCAAGCAAATTTCAGAGAAGTCCTGAACTGGCAATTAGAGATATCCTCAAGGATAAGAAGTTTCACTATTACTTTCAATGAAATAATGACATCAATATTGTACTAATTGAAAAACGCAAAAATTTTGTTTTTATGTAGACAGTTTTTATGTGCACAACCCCTTGCCTGCAAACATGTTCTGTCCAACCCTCAGGGCAAATTAAAATAACACAGAAATCTGGCCAGTGATTAGTAATTATATTAAAGAAATTAGTGTTTGTGGCCCTTGAGTGGTCTTAGAAAATGCAATCTGTCCCATGGCCAAAAAAGGTTGTGCACCCCTGATGAAGATGATTGTCTCACAAAATAAATGTTGCTAGTTTTTGAAAGAAAAAGAACCTTGTTTGGCAGTGTATCAACAGTTAGTCTAGTTCCCTGCTGCTCTGACTCCCGATTTGGCACTATACGATTACATACCACTCCAGGAACCAACTAATCAACAAAACAAAAAGCAGTGACGTAATACACATGTTTTTGCATACTCATGATGGTTGTCGAAAACCAGTAGAAACAATCTTTCACATGTTTTGAAAATAGATTTATTTATGTAGAATAACGAACAACTTCATTAGAAAAAAAGGCGTTATTAACAATTAATATCGTTGGGATTGTAAAACAAGCATTCAGTCATTAAACAGCCCAGTTCCCTACCCCCCCCCCATTTTTCTCTGTGTGAGCATTTTTTATCTTTAATTTTTTGGAGGTCCCTTGGTAAAATGTGCCCTCGCTTATAGTACGGTCTGTGTTTGTGGACCCCATTTTGCACAAGTTATCGAGGGAAAGGTGTATGTGGTGCTTGTTTAATTGAATCAGAGACCCCTCGAAATATCAAGCCCTACTTTTCATTAGGGCAAATCTGAGTGACTTTTTTGCTTCACTGGCACCAAGTTCACTTAGACACATACCACACAGAGTTGCCAAGTTTAGATGTCATTTTGTCTTCATTTTGTTTTTCAAAATTTACAGACAGGTATCTAATGCAGCATCCAAACTAGTGAGGAACATCGTATCAACTTTGCTGTAGTGAATCTAGTAATCTTGGCTATTTTTCATGTAGCTGAAAAAGTGGGGAGCAGTCATGCTTGCAAGGCAGTATGCTTCCTAGTGAAGGTTGTGAACAGTGCCATGCACCATATTATAGCTAAAACACTTCCAGGAATTTGGTTCTTGTGAGAATGAGATTGATACCCTCTTGCACTCTTCTTCCCTGAAGTTGTATCACACAGTGGTCCACTCACTTCAGTTATTCAGTCAAGAGAGGTGCGTGCTATCTGAGGCTCACAGAAATAATCAGTGGCCCTTGTCAGATGCTTTTCTTGCCTGTTAAAGCAGGAAAATAAGATATCACTCTTCAATCCATGTCATTAAGGCTCATGTGGGTTATTTGATTAATGTAATCTGAACTCTTGCTGGATGAGGCATGCTTCATAAAAGTCTCAGCTCACAAAATTTTGAATGATTTCATAAAGTCTTGCATTTGAGCATAACATTTTAATTAAAGACAGTGTGGAGTCATTTGGCTGACATGCTCAATTCATATTGTCTGGCTTCTCTGTAAGAGGTACGAACTCAAGTGGCTTCACAAATGGTTACCAGGCATTATTCATGACAACTTGCTCTGCATTCTTGGCAGCTGTGCATGATAGTTTATGTGGTTGAGTGTTGGGTTCATAATCCAAGGGTCCCAGGTTTGATACCCACCAAGGCCAGTATGGTTTGGCTGTCTCTGTGTGTTCTTGTGAAAGGCATTTAGCTCCCATTTCCTTAACATGTCATAGCCTATAATGTATTAAAAACGCTGTTGAAACAACAGCAAAAACATAGCAACAGAAAAATGATGAAGAAAATTGGACTGGAAACTTGTTGCTAAGGCAACACCTAGTATTGTTTAGATAGTGAAGATGTGAACGTAGGAAGAAGTTCATTCCTACTCAGAGGTGTGACAGCAATGAAAAGTATGGGATTCTCTAGAATTTCTTTTGTTTCACTGTTCATTTTTCTCCTAATGTGGACCTGATCAGTTATTGTATTTGTTAGAAATAGTCAGTTTTATAGTGAATTACATTTCTCTGAGAATATTTTCCTGATCACATTACTATCAATCTATTCCACCCTTTCCCACAACTGTGATCTTCCCATTGTTGGAGCTTATGGTAGATGATCTTTAAGAGGTGTTCCAATAATTTATATGTATGTAGATGGAAAAGACGTTTTTGTCATTTTGGGAGGTAATAAAGTTTATTCCTAATGTTAATGTGACCAGGTGATGTATTTTTTTTAAAAAACTGGTTTTGGTTCAGGTATGAACCAAGGTACATTACGATTTTCTGTTAAATGGTATCTCATATATCACAAAATTTTATCTGCAAGGTCAAGGTTAGTGATTAGTGATAATGATTTCCCACTTTTTCTACACTTTCACTCTAACACCCTATGAGATAGAGACATGAAAACTTGATTGCTTTCCATGTTTGCTTGGTAACTCAACAGCTCTTTTGTAATCATCACAGTCAGATTTTATCATCATAAATATACTGTTGGTAACCTCACCATGGGAGGCAGAGGGTCCGCTAAAAATCACAGAATTTTTTTGTTTTTAATAGAATTTTACCATAATTACTATGTGATATCTTGTGATATTTATCCTCTTTCCCACTTATTCCTTTGAGACAATGTTTAAAATTAACTTGCAGTGGTAAACAAGCATAACCTAGGGAAGCATTTTAAACAGTAAATGCTTGAGTTGAAATTCAAAACTGTCCTCTCTAGATTAGAAAAGTCTTTTGTTGTCATCTTTGTAAAAGAATTTACCCAGCAAAAGAAGTTACATGTTTGGTGTCAGCACTGGCAGATTAGAGCTGACATATCCCTGTAGTCCCAGCTCCACCCCTGTTTAACAGTTCCCTGGTTTGTAATGGAGCGAATGGGGAGGTATATATGTAAGACTGTATCCATCTGTTTTTGTGTTCATAATATGTGTGATGCTCATGGTTTAGAAACTGACTGAACTCTTCTAGTCAATGTAGACTGAAGGAACTCTACACTTGGAGTGCGATGATGCATTCATTTTCCACTTGTACAAGTGGAAAGTTAGCAAACCATCAAGGCATCTCCTTGCTGTCATTAGCTGACAAAATCCTTGCCACAATTCAGTTGAATTACATTGTGCATCACATTCTTCATGGGTTTCTGTCTGAGAGTCAGCATGGCTTCAGAAATGGATGAGGGACCATAGTAATGGGGTTCACAACTCATGAACTCCAGAAGAAATGTCAGGAACAGAACAAATAAAATATGAAAGTTGTATATTGAACCTTGGTTTGAGAGTAAACAACATTGATTGACCTAACAAAGACTTCAACACATTAAGACATGTAAGCCTCAGGAAGATCATGGTACAATTTGGTTGCCCAGAGAAATTCATTATAATGGTTTGGCAATTTCATGCTGGCATGCTTGCTCATGTCATGGAACAAAGTGAGTCATTTGAACCATTCCCAGTCACCAATGGAATCCAGCAAGGCAGCTTGAATGTTGGCACCAACCCTCTTTTGTATGATGTTCTCAACCATGCTTACGGATACCTGTCTTCAGTCTGAGGAGACTTTAGGTGAATATGAAGTTACAGGAAGTGTCATTGATCTCCTATGTTCTGATGACTTGTTCCTGAATGCCAAATCTGAGGCTAGCTTGCAGCAGAGTATGGAACATTTCTTGTATGCTTGTGACAATTTTTGGTCTCAAATTCAGCATCAATAAGACATGTGATGCACTAACCTGCATCAGAAAAGCCTTATTTAGGTCCTACCATCATAGTGAATTGCCAAACCCACCAGACGGTGGACATGTTCACCTACCTCAGCTATACAGGCACATGCAGTCCACATTAATGATAAAACCAATGTCAGAAGTGCCAAAGAACGAGTGAGCTATGGGAGTACAGATACCATGCCAAAAAGCTGAACTATTTTCACTTTGGTTGCCTGATGAGGATGAAATGCCAGGGTAAAGTCCCAAATTCTGAAGTTCTATCATGTTGTCAGACAAGTGACTACCAAAGAAGATCACAAGCTGAAAGAAGAAAGATCATACAGAACACTTTAAAGACTCCCTTAAGTCATCCTTGAAACACTTGAACATTGCCATTGAGTCATGGGAGGATCTTGCTTAGGATCATTCCACTTGGCACAGTCTCTTCCATACTGGAATTACAGACTATGAGCTGAGGGGAAGCAGCACAGTCACATCCATACTGGAGCAGCAGACTGTGAGCTGAGGGGAAGCAGCATAGTCTCATCCATACTGGAGCTACAGACTATGAGCTGAGGGGAATCTCATCCATACTGGAGCTACAGACTATGAGCTGAGGGGAAGCAGCATAGTCTCATCCATACTGAGCTACAGACTATGAGCTGAGGGGAAGCAGCATAGTCTCATCCATACTGGAGCTACAGACTTTGAGCCGAGGGGAAGCAGTACAAGCAGCATAAATCTCAGAACTGCAGCATCTCCTCTGTTGATCAAGCAACCAGAGTGGCATCTCCTGTCCAGTGTGATTTGGACAGTTCATAGCACAAATTGATCTGATCAGCCACTAATCATGTGCTGAAGGACACCAGACCAATTAGTTATGTCATGGTCATGTTCAGACTCAAAGGATGTTTTGTTTCCATGGTAACATAAAAAAAATATTGAACATGGATGATTCTAAGTATGAAAATGCTTGACATGTGTACCACGTTTTGGCTGAAATAGCGTGAATGGTTGGGAGTTAAGATCCAAAAACAAGAATGTTTATGAACATTTAGACATAGAACTAATTGTAATCCGCCCCCCCCCCCCCCCGTATTACCTAATTTATGTTATCATTGAGGTCATTTTCCAGTTTCTGCAGCATTGACAATCATAATGGAAAGTCAGGAGATGAAAATTTTAGTTATACTGCATTATCTTGGAAGGCAGTCAGATGATTGACATATTGGAGCATCACTGTTCACTAAAATGCTATTAAAGTAAGAATGCCACAAATTTCTAACGACAAAGAAAATATTGTATTTCACTACTTATTTATTTGCAGTGACATTTTCTTTTTTGTTCTTCTAGTTACAGTGTCTTGTCAAGATTGAATTTAGTATTGTGAAAACATATTGGTCTTTGAGCATGGATCTTGAATTGGTCATGTCTGTTTTTATGTGTTTGTTCATGTGTTGGTCTGTCCCAAGTAGCTTTTTAGCAAAATTAGATGAAAGACATCACAGACAAATGAAATTTTGGTTAGCATATAATTTTATTTGTATGTTGATATCCTGATGAAAATTTCAGGCATCACAGAAATTTTGCAGTATTTTTGTTACAGTTTTGAAATTTTCTGATTTGTTTGCACAATTAAGCAAAAACCATTCAGGTTAGACACTGAAATTTGGTAGTCATGTTCTGTGTGCAAATGTTGATTACGTGGTTAGATTTTCATCCCATTATAGCAAAAAAATTTTCTTCAAATTTGGTACTTTTGGACTTGGACCACTTATTCAACATTTTGGTCAGCAGTGGAGGTGAATATGCTGTACAAACACAAATTTGGTTCTAGTTAGAAGCACAGCTTGGAAAATATGTGTATTCTCCTATTCTTTGCAAAATATATCATGTAAGTATAATGTGTGTTGTATAAATGTTGCTTATTTCAGAATATGTGTTCTGTAAATATTGCAGGAGAATCGTTATGAAGAGGCATGTCATAAGTTCACTACAGCCATGCAGATACTGGGATACAAGCCTGACCTGTCATACAATATTGCTCTGTGTCACTACATGATGAAGCAGTATGCCCCTGCTCTCAAACACATTGCTGATATTATTGAACGGGGAATCAGGGAACACCCAGGTAAGAGTGACTGTTGATCTGTGTATAATGCACATCCAAATTAGGGAACATCCAGGTAAGAGTGACTATTGATCTGTGTATAAAGCACATCCAAATTAGGAAACATCCAGGTAAGAGTGACTGTTGATCAGTGTATAATGCGCATCCAAATTAGGGAACATCCAGGTAAGAGTGACATTGATCTGTGTATAATGCACATCCAGATTAGGGAACATCCAGGTAAGGGTGATTATTGATCTGTGTATAATGCACATCCAAATTAGGAAACATCCAGGTAAGAGTGACTGTTGATCTGTGTATAATGCGCATCCAAATTAGGGAACATCCAGGTAAGAGTGACATTGATCTGTGTATAATGCACATCCAAATTAGGGAACATCCAGGTAAGAGTGACATTGATCTGTGTATAATGCACATCCAAATTAGGGAACATCCAGGTAAGGGTGACTATTGATCTGTGTATAATGCACGTCCAGATTAGGGAACATCCAGGTATGGTTGAATGTCTTGACTGTGTATAATCTACATCCATATCAGGGAACATATAGGTAAGGGTGACCATATTGACCAGCATATAATGTACATCCAAGACAGGAAACATCTAGGTAAAGATGAGCATATTAACTTGTGTATAATTCAAACCTGCCAACCCTTATGATTTTGAAGTAAGTCTTATGAAAATTACCCTTTAAATACAGACTTATGGCATACAAGCAAAAACTACAGAAAAATGATAGTTTCCGAAAAATCCGGATAATCGGTTCATCCGTGTTTGATATGGATCAGAGTTTCATTTTAGGATTAGTGAAATAAGTCAGGGAACCAGACTAATTTTACAGCAGCACCCCAGACACTTTAAACTGCACCTATTTGTTCATGCAAAGTGTCTGCGTGATCAAACTGTTGATTATAAAAGAAATGTAATGGCGTCCAGAAAGTAATGCATGTTTAAGACAAAAGGAAAAAAAACTTCTAAAAAAGTGTTAAAAATTAACACAGAAGAATAAAAAAGAGTATTCAGATTCTTGTGAATAAAAGCTAGAAAGGACACAATTATGTTTATTGTACATCATGTGCCAGTTTGAGTATGTCTCACGGCAGGAGATATGATTGCCGTTGTCATGTGGTAAATAAAGTCTACACATACTTTACAAACTTTTTAGTTGAACATAATGAGTATCGTTGCTGTGTCGAACTTTTAATTACGTTTTCCAGGTTTACAGTAGTAGTTATTAACATTTTATTACACCTTACTGAAAACTGGTCAGTCTTATGGAAAAAAATCAACTGCCTTACAGAGATTGACTCATCAGGGTTGGAGACAGGAGCATCCAGGCTTGGATGAGCATATTGACCTGTGTATGGTGTCGCTCTACAGTTTCGTATTTTGCATAGGGTTAGAATTTTAAAGAAAAAGAATTTCCCCGGCTTTCCTCACAAGTAATTATATAATTGTGAATTTTTAATTAGAAAAACAATTGTTTTAATGTTATATGGTCTGATATATGAAATTTATGACAATATGGCTTGAAACAAGACAATTAAGCTTAGTATTATTTGCATATTGAATGAATAAATAAAAGGTATAATTAGGATTTAAACATGAAAGTTGGTTTAAATGAAGAAAGTAGAGCACTATAAACATTGCATGGCTGGCATCCCAAACCTGGAAAATATGACCATTCAGTCATAGGCAGGTACATCAAATAAGTGTTGTATAGTTTAAGCAACAAGACAAATCAACAAGAGGTAACTCAAACATTTAAAGTTATCTACAGTTGATCAAAATCAATATTATGCTTTACTTACTGTTGCTACTGACCATTTTTATCCTGTCTCTTTCTTTCTTGGTTGGCTTGTGTGTTAGTTGTACCATCATAGGTCCAGATATATTGTCACATGTCATGTGCAGATATCCACTACACTCCTTTTTCATAGATTTTCAACTGTGACTTGTAACAGTGGTCATGGGAGAGAGATCAATCTTAATTAATTGAGGTAGCATTGACATGCAGGCAGAACAGTCAACACAGACTGAGAGAGAAAGGGAGAGGGAGAGAAACCTTCAAAACATTATTATTGGTTAAAAAATTAAAAAACAAACAAAATAAAGCATACAATAGATTACAGTATGTGTGTGTGAAGGAACTTTGGCCTACTCGTCTACACAGGCTATTGCAACTTTGTATCATAGGTATCCTTTAACACTAGAAAAATAGCCTGTAAAGTGTACACATACATTTATAAGGACTTGTTCCTCTAGTTTACTTAGTGTAGGTTCAGGTTCAAGGTTTTCATCCGGTTTTTATTCTTTTTTCTTTCACTCCACAGATTTCCATGTATTGTTGGCTCTGTGAGAGAGAGAAATCATTCATTCAAGAATTTGTCGTTCTGGTTTACTTGGTCGTATTTTCTGGGAAGATGAACATTTAAAAAATAAAACATACATTTTTATTGCAGTGTAATAAGAAATGATAGCATTTGAAACTTACTTTGAATAAGAATAATAACCAATCACTAAAAACCGTGTGCCACAAATGTGCTCAATTAATTAGTAAATGTTAAAAGAATATCAGTTTTATCATTTGCATTATAGAACTTCGACTGTGTTTATTTTTTTTAAATTTCTCATGTATGCTGTTCCTTTTTATGTTTGCCCACAGAGCTGAGTGTTGGCATGACAACTGAAGGTATAGATGTCAGAAGTGTGGGAAACACCTTGACTCTTCATGAGACGGCATTGGTCGAGGCATTCAACCTCAAGGCTGCTATTGAATATCAACTGAAGAATTGTAAGTAAAGTGATTGATTATTTATTTCACACATATTGCATCATACTACAGTCCTGGTTACTTAGAGGCAATGCATGCAAGAGTTATTGTTTGTCTTAACAAATTTGATAACTTGTTTTTTGTTTCCACACTGTTGCAAGGTAAATTACATTTAATTTTTCACATCAAGGACACTGATGCAATGTAAAATACCGTTTTATTTTTCATATCAAGGTCACTGATGCAAGGTAAAGTTTATTTTTCACATGGAGGATACTGATTCAAGGTAAAACACCATTTTATTTTTTCAAATCTAGGACAATGATGCATGGTAAAATTCATTTTATTTTAACACTAATTCATTAAAATTGTATAAATGTTTGGCATTTAATAAATTAACAAATATTTTATGATATCTACATATTAAAATTTAAAGTATTTAATTAAAGTCCATAGAACTTAGTGATCTGTGTGTGTGTGTGATTTGGATTTTTGAATGTAGATATATATAAAAAATCAGTCATATTGCTATGATGTCTGCAGTGTGACAGTTTATAGTGATGTCTACCACTGGGGCATCTTGCTGCAGACATGTAACATCATGTCCCACCCAGTCACATTATCCTGACACCAGGCCAACCAGTCCTGACCTCTTAATGCTGAGCGCTAAGCGAGGCAGCTGTTAGTAACATTTTTATGGTATGACTTGGGGGAGAGGGTTAGAACCCTTGACATCCCACATCAGAGGCAGATGATCTAACCACTAGGCCACCACAGCAGTCTTCAGTGATCAGTAATAAAGATAATACCATATATTTAGTGCACATATTCAGAAGTAATTGTCATTGTAAATAATCTTCTTTATAATATAAACAATATTTTTTTCTCATTATAAACAATCTTCTTAGTCATTGTAATTAATCGTCTTTATCATTATGAACAATCTTCTTTGTCAGTATAAGCAATCTTCATTGTCATTATAAACAATCTTGTTTGTCATTATAAGCAATCTTCATTGTCATTATAAGCAATCTTCTTTGTCATTATAAACAGTCTTCATTGTCATTATAAACAATCTTCTTTATCGTTATAAACAGTCTTCATTGTCATTATAAACAATCTTCTTTATCATAATAAGCAATCTTCTTTGTCATTATAAACAGTCTTCTTTGTCATTGTAAGCAATGTTCTTTATCATTATAAACAATCTTCTTTGTCATTATAAATAATCATCTTTGTCATTATTAACAATGTTTGTCATTATAAACAATCTTCCTTGTCATTATAAGCAGTCTTCTTGGTCATTATAAACAATCTTCTTTGTCATTCCATGATCCCTATGCAGTTAGCCATATATTTTTGAAAGCTTTAGATCTTTTTTCACAAAATGTATGTTTTTTCATAATTTGTTATCCAGCTGACATGCACATATACATATTTCCATGTATACACAAATACATGCTGAATCAGACAGGTTCATTGGATTATGGAATTAACAGTGGTTTCCAGGTAGTACTTAATTGCCAGAGATTACCATGAATATGCTGAGTTGACCAATCTATAGATTTTCAGTTCATAGTCATGAGTTGTGTCCCCTTACTGTTCACTGTCTTTTGGATTAAAATACCTATTTAATTGGATGTCCAATCTAATTAATATGATATAATTCAAAATGTACAGGATATAGCATGAATTTAGTCATGTTCTATAACAAACTTAATATTGTAAAACTGTACATGAAAAATTATACTTTATATTTGTTGATACTGTGAATTAAATATTTTCTACTTTGAAACTTTTGTGACTGTGAAAAATTACCTTTTCTTGGTACTGAAATTCATGTAGTTTGGAGAGAAAAAATTCCTTGCAAGTTGTAGGAGCCAAGAAATCTATTAAAATTGGTACACCATGAAAACGTTTTAATAATCAATACAGAAGAATAAAAAAGAATATACAGATTGTTCTGAATAAATGCAGGAAGAGACACAGTTACGTTTATTAGACGTTACCTGTTGATTTGAGTATGTCATGTGGGAGGAGATACAAATGCATTCATAATGTGAAATGAAGAAAACAAAATTGACAAATTACATCAAGTTGAAAGATAGCAACAAGACATTGAGCTGCATAGGGTTTGGAATTGAAGGTTGTGCAACTGTACTAGAAGTAAATAAGGTGTATGTGCACTTTACAAATTTTTCAGATGAATAAACTATTTACCATTGATGCATCAGTTTGGAATACCGAACTTTTTAAATATATGTTTTCCAACTTGACAGTAGCAGCACATGATATTTTGTTACACCTTACTGAAAACTGGTCAAACTTATGGGGAAAAAATCAGCTGCCTTACTGAGATGGTCTTATTAGAGTTAGCAGGCTCACCAATTTTCTTTTTGTTTGGGGATAATACATTGTTCTCTTCAGGTAATTGACCTGGTTGGTTATAACATGGTTTGTTACATAGCATGGTAACCATTGTTGGACCCCAGCAATTGTGTTATATAGCAGAGTCGCATTGTATGTGAGAAAGATTGCCAGTAGCGTCCTATGGGTCAGTGGATCTTACCAGGGTATTCCCTAGCTTTTCCTCAGCCAAATATACTGAACTTCATGTATAGCAAGCTTATCATGTGCTGAAAAATGGTATTAGACCCACAAAATCTAAATGATGCACTGGTCTACATTTTACATTGGATATTTAAACTTGTGGTGTATAGCACCCTTAAAATAAGTGGTTACATGAATAATAGTTCATTGATAGTGATGTCCAGTTCACTTCTGAAAGTTTTTTCACACATAAAACCCTTGTATTTCACTTTTAGTTGAGGCAGCTTGTGAGGCCCTGACAGATATGCCTCCCAGATCAGAGGAAGAACTGGATGCTGTGACTCTCCATAATCAGGCCTTAATGAACATGGAAAGTTCAGCCACCCATGGGTTTGAGAAACTACAGTTCCTTCTACAACAGAATCCTTTCCCTCCTGAAACGTTTGGCAATCTGCTACTCCTTTATGTCAAATATGAGGTACTTAATGCCATTTAAAAAGTCTGCAATATCATTTTTGAATTTCCTTTTATGTCCTTCTTGCAGGATGATTCAAAAAGACCCAAAATTATGGTCATTTTAATATTCATTGTTCACTTTTCTACTTAAGTTTATTTGTAAATCAAGAATTTTCACAAGCATTTTAGTTTTACAAATTTGGCATTGCAAGAATTTTGACATCTGGGTTTTATGTTTTATCATGTGGAACTAAATGTTTTACAATTACATGAAAGGGTTTATCTTATAAAGTTTTTGCAGTCCATAGCTTTGATATTTTTTAAACATAACTTTTAATCAAGATTTTATGGTAAAGATTGTGCTGATGGGCTTTTAATGTTAACACACACACACACACTTTTTGCAAAAGAAAAGACTGATGCTTGGCATTGAACATTAATTGATTTTTATCACTTGTCAATATTCTATTATATCTAGGCTACAGTTACAAAATTGTTTAGTTTGAAATATTCTGGTTTCAATTTCTGTTATGCAATAGATTTTAATCAGTTGGGAAAGATAGAATTGGGATTTTCTGTTTGTATTTCAGTACTATGATCTGGCTGCAGATGTTCTTGCTGAGAATGCCCACTTGACCTACAAGTACCTGACAACAGTAGGTATTCAGTTTTAGGGAATCAGTAATATTATAGTGTTAAGTCTAGTTATTTCATGGTATTTTTGCTAAATATTTTGCATGGAGAGTGTGTTTTTAGGGCTCCTCAGATGCTGATAATGGGTCATCTTCTAGTCAGACATATTTCAGAAACTTTCAGAATGGCTAAGTGTAGCAAATCTTTCCTAAAACAGTTGTTCTCTATCAGAATTTCTTGGTAAATAGGCCTAAAAAGGAGGATTTAGACCCCATTCCCAAACACCCAAGAAAGATCTCTGGATATCAACACCCTCTTTAACCAAAGGGCATTTCTGCAAAAAAGGAATATTTCTACATTGGTGTATTTTATTATTGAGTCTTTTTTTAGTTCACCTGGTGATATATGGCGTTTATGGTATGGTCCTGCAGCTGTCATACAGGGTTTGTTGTTGTTTTTGAACCATCTAGAGCCCATATTTCTGATCCATTTTCAATCAGACATGGGTTTAAATCATCAGAATTACAGATGAGATTTGTTAATGAGGGAAATTGATGTATATTAATAGGGTGATCATGCTTCTGATTGGCTAACCTTGTTTCCACTTTGAAGACCATATTTCTGATTGGCTAACCTTGTTTCCACTTTGAAGACCATATTTCTGATTGGCTAACCTTGTTTCCACTTGGAAGACCATATTTCTGATCCAGATCAGATTTGGAAAATATACTTATATCATCAAGATTTTTGAAAATTTTGATGGTCACAATGGAAGTCATGTTTCTCATGAGATATTGATAAGACTTGGAATGTATGCTTGTATCATCAGGACAAGTTTGAGAATGAGAGATATCCATACATATTAATGTAGTGATCTTGTATCTGATTGGTTGACCTTGTCAACATGATAGCGACTCAATTTCTTTTACCCATGTGGAAGCCATATTTTTTTATCTGAGTTTGATCAAACTTCAAATATAGACTTATATGATCAAGATCTTTCTTGAGTTCAATAATGCATGGAATCTGCAAATATTAATGAGGTGATCTTCCATATAATTGGCTGAACTTGTTTTTGCTCTTGAGACCATCTGGTCCAGTTTAGAAAGAAAAGTGAAACCAGTTTGAGTATATGAAAGGAGAAGAGAGTCCTTTGATCTCTAATGTGACATTTGATATCAGTAACCATCATCAGTTATGCATTCTACAGAAGTGGGAAAATAGAAGGGGTGGACAATGATAGTTACAGTCAGATGTTTGTACCCTGATTTTATTGACAAAGTGGTTGTGTACTACAATTGATGATTATTCAGAATTAGTTTAAATAACTTTGATATAGGTTTTACCATATTGATTCCATAACAATCATATGTTTCTAATTGAAAATATTAAATACATAAAAAAAATTACACTTTTAATACATTATATTTAGTTATTTCTCATATTGTGTGATCCCCTCTAGAAAAGTCACCTCTCTTATAAGCCACTTTCTTGCTGCAGAAGTGATGGCATTATAAGAGGGAGATCACTGTGTTGATGAATAATCTTGTATCTGGCTGTGTTTGCTTCCTGGAAGCCATATTTCTGATTTTGATAAAACTTGGAATATGTCTTGTGTCATCAAAATCTCATAAGAGTTAGATAATGAGATAGTTTGATGCATATTAATGTGGTGTTCTTGGCTCTGATTGGATGATTTCATTTCTGTTCTGGAGACTCTATTTCTTGCCTGACTTTGATCAGATTTGAAATGTGAGTCTATATCATCAAGCTCTCAGATGAATTAGATAAGCAGGCCATCTTTTTTCTGATTGACTGAGGTTATTACCACTTTAGTGGTTATTTTTCTGGTATGCTTTCAATCTAACTTGGATTATATGCTTATATAATCTCACATATCTTTGATAATGATTGAGCTCTACACATACAGAGGTGACCTTGCAGCTATATGGTTCAGCTTGGTACAATTCTAGAAACTATTTCTGATCTGATTGGTGAATAAACTTGGTAAAGAGACAAATCATCAAGATCTTAGATGGGTACAATTGTTGTGAGATCCATGCATGTTAATAAACTTTACTCAAATCTGATTGGGTGATCTCGTCAACAATTTTGTGACTTTGTGAAAAATTACCTATTTGGGATTTAATTTGTATCACATTTGGTAAATAGGCTTGTATCGTTAAGATATCCAAAAGAGTCAGTTGCATAAGAGTCTCTCTGTCTCACACACACACACACACACACACACTCTGAGAAATGATTATTGAAATGCTTAACACATTAACCCCTAGCGACGACTTTACGGGGCAGGAGGTAGTAGCCTACTGCTGAGCTCTGTAGCTTCATGGTCATGCATGATACACTAAAGTGGGTGGTATTATATAAAGGTAGACAGATGTTGCTTTACAATGATACCAAATAATCTGGAATAACTAGTTGCACTACAAAATACAGATAGAAAAACCTCATTTTTTGGCCCCGACTTTCTTTAACCCAAAATTCGGCCATGGTTAGAATCCGATTTTGTGCTCGGATTTTAGACTTTTTGGTCTCAGATCTAAGGCAAACTGATATGAGCTGCAAACAGACAGATGAGCCTTTGCAAAAAGTAGGATAAGATGGGCATTTGGAATAAAGAGTGGTCTCCATATAACAATAATGGCTCCGTTTAGCAAAAAAAACCTTTTACCCTTCTGCTCATGCTCAAGTCAAATAGCCTATGGAAAACGATGTTTCTAACACAACTAGGCAGTATGTTATTGAAAGATGACTGGGGATTTGGTGTTTTCGAGTCTATTCAGAAATAGCTTTCAAAATGTGTTTCCTATTCGATTTTCAGGCAAAAATGACAAAAAAGCTCCAGGGGTTAATGTTGTTGTTGTTGTTGTGGGGTTTAATGCCATTTTTCAGCACGATAGGCTATACATGGCGGCCAGTATTAATGGTGGAGGAAGAACCCGGAAAACCCCGGAAAGAACTACCGACCCACGAGAAGCTACTGGCAAGCTTCCTCACATGCCCACATTGGCTGAATCTTAGACTCGAACCGCCGCAGACAGAGGTGAGATGGCAGTGATCCGTAACGAAGAGCGCTTTAGACCACTCGGCCACTCGGGGCCTCCTCCAGGGGTTAATGTGTTAACTGTAAGACAAGTGACTGATATTTGGCCCACTTGGGAAGCTTGTTGACTTATACTGCACTCTTATACAAAGTCCAGTGCCTCGGCTCAGACATCATCATTGGATATATACCAAGGCAAAACGGTCCTCTATTAGTCCTTTCCTGTGATATGCAGGATATGGTGTCCCTGAGCCAGAAGGGTGCAGCAGGATGGGTTTTCAAGTATTGTCTATGTTTCTTAAAAGAGAGTATTGATAACTTTGGACTTGGTGTTTGGCATGGTCTGTTTTATAAATGAAAGTTGGTGGTGGGGCATGGACATTCTGTCTCCATTTCAAATAGAAGGGTAGAATTTTCTTATTAAAGAAGGGTTTAAATGGGTTTTATTGAAGACATAATGGTAAGGTTGGAAAATATTTTTACAATTTTGTTGCATTGGGTTGATTTTTCAGCATGAATGGTGAGAATTTAGCAGGAATCTGACAGTCCTGAGTCCCAGAAATAGATGTTGGCTTAGAAATTTACTTTTAAGCTCAAGCCTTGAATATATACAAGATTACTTCATAATCACATGGAGTACAATACTGAAAATCTTAGGTTTTTATTGTCTTGATCTTTTTATGGTCTATTTCTTCAAAAGTTAGAGTCTTTTTGCAAAACTCATTATTATTATGTGTTCTGAGTTGTATTGTTTAATTTCTTTCTTTACAGTACATGTATGATTTCCTAGAGGCTGTGATAACAAGGCAGACCTCCCCTGAGGAGGCTTACAGGAAGCTGGATGAGATGGCAACGAAACAGACAGAGACCCTTCGTAAACTCACAAAACAGGTAAGTTAATGTGTCCTGATGCCAGTGTTTGTTTGTCTTTTTGTATGTATAGATTGATAGAAGTACGATATGGCATAAACATGCTATTGGACTTGCCTTCTTAATTCAGAGAGTGCTTAAACCAATCGTTTGGTTTGGTTTTGTGGGTTTGATGCCATTTTTCAAGACAAACAAATAAAACAGAAAAATGGTTATGTTTACATGGCCGTTTCTACAGGAATTCAACCTTTTAACTCTATTATGTGTCCACTATGTTATTTCAGCTTGTTGCTGATACTGGAAAATATTTGTATTGACCTAGAAATTGATGAGCCATATTTATATCTATTATTTTATGTAAAAATTTTTAAGTGCAGATTATATCCTAGATATTTCATTGTTATAGTAGTCATAGGCTATTAGGCAAATTTAGAGAATTATTTAAAAGAAAATATGTCAGCTGTAAGATTCCTTTTCTTTCCTGGTTTGGGGACTCCAGTTGGGCTTGTGAGCAATAGCAATAAGTGACACATAATAGAGTTAAAAGGTTGAATTCTTGTAGAAACAGCCATGTAAAGTTTCGCAAACGTATCCGTTTTTCTGTTTTCTTTGTTTGTCTTGTCTGTGTTTTGTATTTGCCTTTGAAAAAGACTCTTTAAAGGGTCAAAAGTGCTCGGGCTAGCTAGATACTAGTTTCGCACTGTTCATTGTCAGTTGATTTATCAAATAGCTTTGTTTATTGCTAGAAATGAAACAGTAAAAACAACAGGGAGGTCTTTTTTTATTTTATCATATGTGACTATGTTTTCATAGGGTCTTTAAATTTATGGTTTAGGGCAACAACAAAGTTCATGAAAATTGGTACCCCATGAACAGTAGTGATACTGTAGGATGATCCTGTTGGCAAGATGAGTCAATGTTTACCCATGTGTGATGTATATTTTTTTTTTTCTTTTAGAGTTGACAGCACACTTTTGTTTCTTTGATGGTTTGACAGCACTGTGTTTTATTGCTTTACAGTTTAGTTTGACAGCTGCATTGACTGTTGATGTCTGAACAATATTTTAGACAGTTATTTAGCAATGGAAGCATGACGTATTGGTCACTTTGCTGACTATATTCTTGTCTATATATCTGATGTTACCCTGGATTAAAGTCAGCGTTTTGAAAAGATTTTGAGTCTTTTTTCAATGTTGAAGTCTGAACAATTTTTGACACATTTGGTTTATCAATAATATTAATCTGAGGTTAATTTTTGTTGAGCCTGCCATGGAATCCTTCAAAATTCTTTCAGAATTCTCTAATTGTATTTGTTTTAAAGGTATGCTTTGAATGTTTTGGAGAGAAAAAAATAATGTGCCTTAGTTCTGTCTCTTGGGTGCCTCATTGTCATTTCACTTTCTCTCCAAACCTCATTTTACATTTTTGTTGTTTAGTGAAGACAGCTGAAGCAACCCAGTAATTTGAATCCTGTTTTGTTTGCAGGTCCAAGAAGCTCGACAGAATCACGATGACGATGCTGTAAAGAGAGCTGTCAATGAATATGATGAAGCCCTTGAGAGGTATTATTCTCAAGCCTATGTTTAGCATATGGCAGACCATAGAATCAGTGGAACATTGCTATAAAATGCCTTAGATAACATGGTTGTAATAATGGTTAGCAGATGGCAACCTTTAAATACAAAAGTCCCTTGCTATAAAATGCCTTATATAACGTGGTTGTAATAATGGTTAGCAGATGGCAAGCTTTAGATACAAAAGTCCCTTGCTATAAAATGCCTTATATAACATGGTTGTAGTAATGGTTAGCAGATGGCAACCTTTAGATACAAAAGTCCCTTGCTATAAACTGCCTTATATAACATGGTTGTAGTAATGGTTAGCAGATGGCAACCTTTAGATACAAAAGTCCCTTGCTATAAAATGCCTTATATAACATGGTTGTAGTAATGGTTAGCAGATGGCAACCTTTAGATACAAAAGTCCCTTGCTATAAAATGCCTTATATAACATGGTTGTAGTAATGGTTAGCAGATGGCAAGCAATAGATAAATTGTTAACTTGCTATAAAAATGCCTTTTATAGCATAGTCATAATCCAAGATCGCATTGTTAGCCCAGCCAGCTTGTAGTATGGCCATATATCTATCATGTTCTGTGTAAAGTGTCGTATGTTATGTGTATGTCAGCAGTTGCTTGTTACAATTCTGCAGTGCATATTTCTGATCTGATTTTGATTAGAATTTGAATATAGGCTAATATGATCATGGTCTTGCTTGAGTTTTATAAAGAGAGAGATTGTTGCAGGATAAGTTGATCTTGCTTCTGATTGGTTGAGCAGCTTGCTATTGGATAGACTATTTTGATTAATCTTGATAAATAGACAAATCTGTTGATTAGACTATTTTAGTTAAGCTTGGTAAATAGACTTCAATCTATTGAATAGTCTTATTTTGTTTAATCTTGATAAATAGACTTTAATCTATTGATTAGGCTATTTTGATTACACTTGGTAAATATAATTAAATTGTTAAGATCTGGAATGGTTACAATTATGAGTGAATTTGGCACATATTAATGAGATGATCTTGCATATCATTGGCTGAGCATGTGAACATTTTAGTGAATATCTGATTATATTTTGATCAAACTTGATAATTAGTACCTAATTCATTTTAAATATATACTGTATATACTCGCTTATAAGCCAAAAAATTTAGGAAAAAAATAAGGCCTGGAAGAAGGGGGGGGTCAGCTTATCTGTGGGCCAAGGTTCAAGTCTGAAATTTTTAACGCTTTTTCCCCTTGATTTCCAGTATTTATTGTTTCTGTCGATTGCCGAAGATGATATCACATGCCTAATGATACCACATGGCTCATACGATTTGTGCTGTTGTGAAGTGAAACAAATATTTTTTTCTAACTTAAGTGGTAGGATAATGAATGAAAAACATGTTTTAATGTACTTGATGTCTATTTGACAGATGTCCATCCACCAGAAAATGCAGCCATACGTGTTATTTGAGCCACGGTGGTACGTGTATTTTTCAAAAGAACCACCATATTAGTAATCTCCAGTCAAGTATTTAACCCTCAGCTAATCAGTAATCATTAAACTCTACAAATGCATGCTAGCTTATTTCAGTGTAAATATGAAAAGAATCTACGTAAAAAATAAAAGAATTACGATACTGAAGGTATATATGACAAACATTTTGATTGAGAGTAGAAATACATGTACGATAGTCTTAAAGGAACAATAGCAAGAGGCTCCGTAGGGGTTTGTTGCGCGCACGCTTAGGAAGGGTAAATAACAGGGCAATATACGAGTCAGCGTGAATAATTGTAAAACAATATAATTTGTGGGATTTCTTTGACAGGTGTTTTAGAAGTAATCGGCAGCCACAGTTTATATACTACTGTTGTTTAGATGTTTGTTAAGCAAAGTGGTTTGTTAGCGGTAGAGTGTTGTACAGTAGCTACCATATGCTTAATCTGTGGTAAATGCCTCAGGAATAATAGGTTTGTTTTGTTGCACAATGCCAATGACTAATACATGCCGACTCTCAGATTTATTGTTTAATGAGATATGGTAATGGACATGGTTTCTGCTCAAAGTTATAAACTGTCACAATACTTGAATAATGTCCACGCTGAAACCAATCATATTTTGATCAATTGAATCACACTACCGGTAGTTTTTAAAAAAACCCACAAATAAACAACAGTGATAAATAATTATCAAATACAAATTGATAACCAACCACACATGGAAATAATTACAGGATAAGGTATATAAATAGTATACTACCACTATAAGAAATTATTTCAGTTTAATCTCTCTAGAAGTTTATATTCAATTCAATCGGATAAAATGAATAGTGTTGGAAGTAAAGGAAAGCGTTCTGCTTATGATGCAGCATTCAAACTTAAAGTTATTGAATATGCAAAAGCAAATAACAACTGTGCTGCAGCATGCGAATTTTTTGTGAACAAGAAGCAAGTACGGGAATGGCAGAAAAGCAAAGCAGCATTAGAAGAAATGCCAAAATCCAAGAAGGCTCATCGGACTGGGATTGCCTCTTTCCCTGAATTGGAGAAAGAACTCAGTGATTTTGTAAGTGAACGTCGACAAAATGGATACATTGTCACACGAACTGCAATTCGTCTATGTGCTATGCAGATGGCGAAAAATGATAAATATAAGTTGGCAGATTCAAAATTTGTTGCATCAGCTGGCTGGTGTTCTCGTTTTATGAACCAGAATGGTTTCTGCCTCAGGCAGTGAACGAAGATAGCACAAAAACTACCAAAAGACTTGGGAAAAAAAATTGAATCATTTCAGCAGTTCATCATTAAATGCAGAAAGGAGTGCTCATTTGAACTATCACAAATTGGAAATATGGATGAGATGCCTACGACCTTTGACTTACCAAGCAATAAAACAGTCAATGCTGTTGGTGAGAAAACTATTTGTGATAAAAACGACTGGCCATGAAAAAACGCATTTCACGGTTGTATTGGCCTGTTTAGCTGATGGATCAAAGCTGCCTCCTGTCATCATTTTTAAAAATAAGATGCTGCCGAAAAGCATGAAATTTCCTGCTGGTGTCATCATTCGTGCACAGCAAAAGGGATGGATGGATGGACGAAAGTGGAACAATTGAATGGTTGGAGAAAGTTTGGAACAAAAGACCAGGTGCAATTCTTCGGAAACCTTCAATGCTTTTATGGGATATGTTTCGTGCACACAAAACCGATGAAGTAAAAAGGCCGCAAAGAAAATGAAAACAACACTGACTGTGATACCAGGAGGTTTAACGTCAGTGTTACAACCTCTTGATGTCTGCCTTAACAAACCATTTAAGGACAAGTTACGAAAGATGTGGGCAGAATGGGTTTGTTCAGGGGCTGTGAAAACGACAAAAGGCGGGAATTTAATGAGGCTGGACATCAATTTGGTCGCCAAGTGGGTAAAAGAAGCATGGGACTCAATTCCATCGGAAATGATTGCAAAATCATTCAGGAAGTGCTGTATCAGCAATGCCATGGATGGAACAGAGGATGATGCTATATTTCAATATGACGATGAGGAGAGCGAGAAGGAGAACGACACACTATCAGATGACCATGATGACAATGACAATGTATATGAGTATATGATGAAAGCATGCTTGTAACAGAAGCCGAGTTTCGTGAACTGTTTGGCGAGTCTGATACAGAGTCAGATTTTGAAGGATTCTAGAAGTAATAGAACTTTTATAATTCATGATTTTAGAATGAGGATTAATTAAATTTCCATTAAGACTTAACACTTTAGAATTGTTTTTATTTCAACATATAAATTAGCTTTCTTACTTTCATTTTATTTAATAATGTGATTTGCCTACATAAACGTATTCAGAACTCACTTTGTGCATCTTGCGATGTACCGGTAGTCTAGAAATTATGGGTCAGCTTATATGCGGGTCATGCACTTTATAACAGTTTTACCAATTCAGTTTGGGGGGGTCTGCTTATACGTGAACGGGCTTATACGCGAGTATATACGGTAATATAAAACTAATTAGGTAATTTTAGCTTGTTTTAATGATGTTGACCTGATAATTTACAGAGTTACATATAAAATTCATGATGTTGTGTGGAACGAACTATATTTTTATGGTGTTGATATGTGATGCTGTCCATTATGAATGCGCTCTTGTAAAGGTCAGAAATGAATTCATTCAATTTCCTTACTCTAAAGTATTGTCTAGAAAATAATTTTCTCCATTCTTTGCAAGTGTTAAACCATGCATTGATGAGATTTATTGATTAGCATTTGTACTGGTAAAACTTGGTCTTGTACCAGCTTTTTATAGTATAAATACTGGTTGTACAGACCTGCCAACTCTTACGATTTTGCCGTAAGTCTTACTAAAATTACCCGCAGAATATGGACTTACGGTGTACTAGCAAAAACTATGGCAAAACTATCATTGCAGAAAAATCCAGATAATTGGTTCATCTGTATTTTATTTGGATCCAGGTTTCATCTTAGAATTAGTAATACTAGTCAGGGAACCAGACTAACTTTACAGCAACACCCCAGATGCTTTAAACTGCACCTGTTTGTTCATGCGAAGCATCTGCATAATCAAACTGTTGATTGTATAATATTTTCAAAATGGCGTCCAGAAAGCAATGCATGTTTAAGATGAAAGGGAAAATAAGCTTCTAGAAAAGTGTTAATAATCAACAGAGAAGAATAAAAAGAAGTATTTAGATTCTTGTGAATAAAAGCTGGAAAAAACAAAGTTACATGTATTGGACATCACTTGCCAATTTGAGTATGTCTTGTGGCAGGAGATATGGTTACTGTCGTCATGTGAAATGGAAAAGAATTTCTGAATATTATGTCAAGTTGAGAGATAGCAACAAGTCGTTGAGCTGCATAGCATGGGGTTTGGGACTAGAGTTTGTGCAACTGTACTAGTGGTAAAAAAATACACTCAGCCGCTCTCAAGTGTCAAAGATCATCATCCAATGTCTCACCAATTGTATGCTGATGACACCCAAATATACAAATCTAGCCACCCAACTGAATTTGACGCTACCATCCAAGGTGTAGAGAGTTGGATTTCTGATGTGAAATCATGGATGACATGTAACAAGCTGCAGATGAATGATGATAAAACTGAGGCCATTCTGATCACAACACAAAGACTTTCTCATTCACATCCTTTACCTCAAACAATAAATATCAGCAACACCAACATTAAATTCACACAGTCAGTACGAAACCTAGGTGTTACTCTGGACAGTACTCTCACATTGCACCAACATGTCATGAACATATGTGAGGCTGCATATGAACTGAGACATATCAACTCCATTCGCAAATATCTTTCAGTTGATACCACTAAAACACTTGTGTGTTCATTAGTACTTTCAAGACTGGATTATTGTAACTCAATTCTGTCTGGTTCATCTCAATATCTGCTCCAGAAACTTCAAAAAGTTCAAAACACAGCTGCTCGGATCATACTTAGAGTACCACGATCAGAGCACACCTCACCACTGCTCTGTACCCTACACTGGCTATCCATTAGATCCAGAATCAAACACAAAATTTGTTCTCTGTGCTATGTTTTACTGATGGACTTCAGTCCAACATACCTATCTGACTACACCCATGTGTACACGGGGCTCCGAGTGGTCTAAAGCGTTCTCCGTTACGGATCACTGCCATCTCACCTCTGTCTGCGCCGGTTCGAGTCTCGGATTCAACCAATGTGGGTATGTGAGAAAGCATGCCAGTAGCTTTTCGTGGGTCTGTGGTTCTTTCTGGGATTTTCCCGGGTTCTTCCTCCACCATTAATACTGGCTGCCATATATAGCCTATTGTGTGCTGAAAAATGGCGTTAAACCCCACAATAACAACAACAACAACAACAACCATGTGTACACACCAGCAAGATACTTACGCTCCTCTTCTGACAGTCGTATACTCATTAATCCCACTATGAAAACAAAGTCATATGGACAACGTTCTTTTGCATACCAGGGCCCAGCAATGTGGAATGAATTGCCTATTGAACTTAGACACAAAGACACAGTGATCCCATTCAAGAGTGCTCTTAAAACTCACTTATTTCGACTGCAAGAACAAACTTAAAGACCTAATAATATTTCCTCTCTTAAATATTTTCAGCATGTTTTTTATGTTTTCTAATTTCATGGTGTTTGTTTTTTTGTAATTGTATCATTATATATGTTTTTTATGTTATAGGTGTTTAATGTTGTAAAGCGCTTAGAGCTTTTAAAGATTAGGTGCTATACAAAGTCCTCATTATTATTTTTATTGTCTTCCATGGTACGAACCTGCTATGATATTCTTTAAATTAATGTGTACATTCTTCAATGGTGGACTGATCCGGATTCCTAATGGTTAGAGTGTCCGCCTCGGATGCATTAGGTCGTGGGTTCGATCCTTGGCCGAGTCATACCAAAGACTTATAAAAAATGGTACTAATAGCTGCCTCACTTGGCACTTAGCATTAAGAGGTTAGTGTTAGGACTGGTAGGTCTGGTGTCCAGATAATGTGACTGGGTGGGACATCATGCTACATGTCTGTGGCATGATGCCCCAGTGGTAGACATCATTATAAATTGCCACACTGCAGACATCGTAGCAATATGACTGAAAAATTGTTAAAGCCACATTAAAAATCAAATCACATGCACACACACACCTTCCATGGTATGAACTTGCTATGATATTCTTTACATTCATGTATACATCCTTCCATGGTATGAACCTGGTGTGATATTCTTTACATTAATATGTATATCCTTCCATGGTATGAACCTGGTATGATATTCTTTACATGCATGTATACATCCTAATATGGTATGAACCTGGTATGATATTCTTTACATTCATGTATACATCCTTCCATGGTATGAACCTGGTATGATATTCTTTACATGCATGTATACATCCCAACATGGAATGAACCTGGTAATATATTCTTTACATGCATGTATGTATCCCAACATGGAATGAACCTGGTATGATATTCTTTACATGCATGTATACATCCTTCCATGGTATGAACCTGCAATGATATTCTTTTTCTGAGCAATTAAAGAACCTAAATAATATCTAATGATGTTGTATATTCCTTTTTGCTTTAGGTATATACCTGTACTGATGCAGCAGGCCAAGATTTACTGGGATATGGAGAACTACCAACAGGTGGAAAAGATTTTCCGCAAGTCTGTGGAGTTCTGCAATGAGCATGACACATGGAAACTCAATGTAGCCCATGTTCTCTTCATGCAGGAAAACAAATACAAGGAGGCTACAGGCTTTTATGAGCCTATTGTGAAAAAGAACTATGACAACGTAAGTTAGTTAAAGGAACTTAGGACATTTTAGGCTTATTTAATACAGTGCATAGTTTAAAGAACTATGACAATGTTCTTGTTATATTGGCATTGTCATTCTCTGGAAAAAAGCTATATGCTTTAAAAGTTTCAATGATGTAGCAATTTTCAAATATTATTTTAACTGTTGAGGAAAGATCTGCATCAACAAGAATGATATCCGTACATCAGTCTTACTTTTGCTCACCTAGCCATTAGGTCAGATGAGCTTGTGTTATGGCCCTTTATTCTCACTTATAAGTCAAGTCAGACTGCAAAGAACAAAGATCTTGATCTGCCTTAGCATAATGCACATGCAGATCGGTCTATGATGATTATTCTACTGACTACTCCTAACAAACTGCACTGATCCAGATCTGCCATCGCATTATGCAACAACAGATCTGGGTCTGTACAGTCTGCAGTTGGACTAGACTAATTCTGAGTATATGATATATTGTCCATTGTGTGTCTGTCAACAGTTGCTTGTTGCTCATGTGCGGGCCATAATTTTGATATAATTTTGATGAAACTTGGAATGTAAGTTTATATTATTAATATCTCAGATAAGAGTGACATCAATGCATATTAATGAAGTGATTCTGCATCTGATGGAATTACTGATCCACTTTTGATTAATACAAGTTTATATCATCACTGTCTTGGAAAAATTCAGATGTGAGCCACATCCAGCATATTATTGAGGTGATTTTACATCTGATTGATTGAGCTTGTTATCACTCTGGAGGTTACATTTCTGATCTCACTACAACATCCAAGCATATTATTGAGGTGATCCTGCTGTATATAAATGTTGGATCCTGCATCCGATTGGCTGAACTTGTTACCATTCTGGAGTTAGTATTTCTGATTTAATTTAGATCTAACTTGGATTATTAGTTAACATGAGTATCTTGGACAAGGTAAGATTATGAGTGACATTAATGCATGTTGATGAGGCCATCTATTGCCAGAACTTTTTATCACACTGATGGATCCAGTTTTGATCAGACTTGGAATATTTGCCACAATTATGAAGAGTTTGAATAGTTTGAATAAAAGATGGTTGCTCACATTGATGAAGCGATCTTGTGTCTCATTGGCATAGCTTTTCACCAATATGGAGGCCATGTTTCTCAATCCATTTTAGTCATACTTGCAAGATCTTGATAAGTTATTTACATGAGCAACATTTGTGCATATTAATGACGTGATCCTGCATTTGATTTGGTGAACATTTTACCAGTCTGGAGGCCATATTTCTGATTAAATTTGGAAAAAACTTGGGATGTATATATATATATATATATATATATATATATATATATATATATCATTAAGAGAGTGGACAAGTGAAATTTGAGGGAGACACTCATGCATTTCAATGAGATAATTTAGCATCTGATTGGCCGGTTACCAGTCTGAAGGCCACATTTTTGATCCAATTTACTTTAAACTTGGAAAAAAAGTCAAAGTAGTGATGATCTTAGACAAGTTAGATTATGAACAAAATTGGTTTATATTGATCAGGCAATCTGTTCTCAGATTTGGTAAGGTTATTACTGCTCTTGCAACCGTATGTCTAAACATTTTTCGAGTAAAGTAAGTAAATAGGTTTATATTATCAATATTTTCAACAAATTTGATCATGAATGAGATCTATGGATAATAATGAGGTAAAATGTCATTAGTCTTTTTTGTGTTTATATCAATCAGTAAAAACAATAGCTTAATGTTTTGCAGTTAGGTCCTGTCATAGTACTGTGGATGTGTCATAATCACAGAAAACTCTCATTGTATAGCAGTAGACACAGTGGACACCAGTGCTTTAAACTAACTTGATTGAAATTCAGTGTATTTATCAGTTTCTTCGGGTAGAAACACATTGTTTTGGAGACTTTTATAAGTTCTAATCCGCTAGCTTAGCTTAATTGTCAAACAATCACATTGGTACCACTCAATATATTTAAGTAGTGATGCATTACCAAATCAGTGTGTGCAAGGAGTTCATTGTTATTCATGCAGGACAAGTGAGAGCTAATTTTAATTAACTACAGTTGTCCTCCTCTTATATGGTCACTCCTTCTGCACAAGGAAAGTGGCCTTATAAGATGGGTGACCTTTCCAGAGGGGGACTAAAAATTTTTTGAGAAGTATATGTAATGTACATAGTAAGAAAGTTACATACTTCAGAGCATTTCATATCTTCATTTAATATCTTCATTTAAAAGTAACATTAATTATTAAAAGGTTCTTCTTGTCTTAAGAACAGACTTATTTCAACTGAATATACATTAATAGTTCTTATCCTTGATGTAAGCATGATAATATATGAGCGAATATTGTTGTCATGCACATATCAATACCATTCAAAAATGTCATTTAAATATTGGTACATGCATAATTCTCTTTCCATTTGCTCCATTTTCCCACTGCTACTGAATAATCTCCTTATCGGTTACGATTTTGTTTATTCGATCACAAACTTGGCATTGCCAAGGGATTCTGACTGTAAGAAGTGGGTGGCTGCTGGTCAGGGGGGCCATTCAAGAGAGAGACCTCTGAAGTGAAATAGGACAGAAATAGTGCTGTACCCCATTCATATGTCATGCTTTGCTATGTTAACAAATTTTAAGGCCTGCTACAACTCAGCAAATGATCTTAACAAGGAAGGTGGTAATAGCTGAATATCAATAATTTACCAGTGTATTTCAAGAGCTTTGAAATGAAAATACCACATTTTGTTGGTACAGTCAGGGTTACTTTCAGGTAAATGAAACAACACTAATTTTACAAGCCCAACACAAAACTGACATAGAATATGGGAGGGGTCTGATCTAGTTTTAAAGGGGCTCAGTGTGCTGGGCTATCAAATATTTTGGATTCTGTAATCAATTGGATTATAATAGAAAAAAGAGAGAAAACATTTTTCCATGAACACTTTCAAATCAGGTTTTTTTATAGAAAAAGATGTATAGACAGACATTTTACATCTTGCTTTCCAGTGAGTAATTGATTTGTATTTGACTGCATGTTTGAACAAATGTTTTGATAAATTAATAATGCACTGATTATTCACTAATAATTAGAGTGTGTTTAAATATGTATTTGCATGTTTTAGTCATGAAGGATGACTGTATAACATAGTCATTATAGTTACAAATTAGAACATACTAGAACAGTAAATTTGAGTTGATTCAATTTTGAGAAAAGTTCATTGATATTAATAAGCTGATTTACTATCTGATTAGCTGCTTTTGTTAATAATTAGACGCTTCATTTATAAACTGATTTAGATCAAACTTGGCATGTAGGCTTCTTATGAACAGCATTTGATTGGCTGAGCATGTTACATCTCTGGAGACTTCAGCTGTAAAACCAGTTTTGATCAGATTCATTATGTAGGTGTATATGATCAAGATATAGGATAAGTTTGATTATGAGCATAACCGCATTTATTAATGGAGTAAACTTGCATCTGATTGGCTGATCTCAGTACTACTGTGGAGACTTCATTTACAAATTTACATTTTTCAGATTTGTAAAGTCAGCTATTATCAGTAAGATCTTCGACAAACTGGATTATGAGGAACACTCATGCATATTAACAAGGTGCTCTTACATCAGACTGGTTGAAGTTGTTACCTTCTTGTGGGCTGTATTGTTAAACATTATATTAAGACTTGTGTACCAGTTTGTATTAGCAGAAACTTTGATGGGTTTGATTTTGAATGCCATCTGTATGAATGAATTAAAGTCCTGGCAACTGTTTTATTTTGAATGCCATCTGTATAAAATAAAGTCCTGGCAACTGTCAGAGTGATTGAGGTTACTGATACACTTCGATATGTAAGTGAAATACATTCAAGCCAAGCAGTCTTATGTCAGAAAGGCATCAGATCTGGATATACTTTTACATTATTTCATTCATTGTAAGTAGGCAACAATCTGTGAATAATATTTTAACAATTTCTTGCAGATTTTGAATGTGAGTGCCATTGTCCTGGCCAATCTTTGTGTTGCCTACATCATGACAAGTCAGAACGAAGAGGTAACAGTTAGATTAAATATTATTTCATTTTTTAAAATTTTTAATTTTGATCATAAATAAGTTTTATAAATATACACTTAGTACTCTTAGTTGCCCAGATGATTTTAGTAGGTGGAAGATGCCAGAGAAAATCACTGGCTGTGGATGGACATTCACTGTCACTTTCATGTGTTGGAAAGGAGTTTAAAACAGAGACCATACTGAGATGGAATTAGTGGCCATTCTGTTGTGCTCTGGTAATTCCAGATTAAATAAACAAATGAAAATGTTCAGAAGCATGAGTTGACGTGCTGTTCATTACAAATAGTTCTTGTCAGATCTGTAATAATACAAGAGCACTCTCGGGAGTGCAAGTACATCTTAGTTTTATTTATTGATAAGCTGGAGTTTATGCTAATTACTCATTAAACTTAAATGAATCCTTTGGAACTTTTTTCTTTTAGCTTCATGTATCCAATTTAGTAAATTTTTATATATTGTTTGTAATATTTTATAATCTCTATTAGAGATTAAAATTTTTGTGCTTAATCTGTCTGTAACATTAAGAAGAAACAAATTTGTCTGTACATTTTTCCAGTAAGAAGTGTGTATTCTAATTAAAATCTTGCAGACATTAAAATCACATTCCCCAAAATTAATTTTTAAATGGTGTACCATTAAAATTGCACCAAATATGGTACTTTTAGCATCATGAGATCTTTCTGAGCATGACCAGCTGATTATTGGTCTATGCCTATCAAATGTTTTTTATAATTAAAATATACTTAAATTACATTTGTGGAATCTTATGAGAAAAGTTAATTTCTGAAAATACCATTTTAATACTTAAAATGATATAATGTTAAATGTTTGTATAGTTATTTCTTATTTTGGAGTAGTACAAAATTTTCATTGAATATTGAAGTTAGAGGTTTTAAAAAATGACAAATTAATTTGCTGAAACATTTTTTAAATTATGGATTGGGTTTTATTTCCTTACAGGCAGAAGAGTTGATGAGGAAGATAGAGAAAGAAGAGGAACAGGTGGCATATGATGACCAAGACAAGAAAATATTTCATCTCTGTATTGTCAATCTTGTCATAGGGTGAGACAATGTTTTTGAAGTTAGTACTCTTTTCAGTGTGAATGTTTTGTACTTCAGTATTGTCATGGGGTGAGATGATGTTTTTAAAGTTAGCACTCTTTTCATATTTAGTTAATACTGCTATCTGAACACAGCAGAATAAATGTTATTGTATTCACAGAGATCAAAATTGTTAAGTTTATAAATGTGTCTATAGGCCCTGGGAGAAAAAAGCTTATTCTAGGTAGGTCCTTAATTGATATAACATCATTAAATCAGTATATTTCTATGCCTTTAAAGAAAATTGTCTTGGAGTATTTTTTCACTCTTATTTATTTACTTGATTATTAATTGGCTTGAAATTTGCAGGTTTATCATCTTGTATAGCATGTAATTTCATTGAACTGTGTCCTTTTATTATCATTTTAAGGGCGTTGCAGTAGCTCAGTTGGTAGATCATCAGATTTGTAATCCAGGGGTTACAAGTTCAATACCCACCCAGACCAGCCTAGGTGTGTGGCATTGGTGTGTCCTTGGGAAAGGCACTTAGCTCCCATTTCCTTAGGATGATGTTGTTAATAATGTGCTAAAAGTGCTGTTAAACCCCCATAACAAACATTATTATTATTTAAACTGTTTTACATACAAAATGAGTTGAAATGGAGAGAATCAGTCATGACACATCATGTCAAGGAAGCCAAGTTTTAAGTAAATTATGTTTGTCTGAGAATACTTATGGATCACATCAATGTTGGGGATGTAAGTCTGCTACCTTCCAAATCAGGCCTACTAAAAAGATGAAAAATTTTCTTTTCTATCTCAAATAGACAAAGGGCAATAACGTTTGCCCATTCTGCTTGCATACACCAGGTGTCACTAGTTTTGAAGCTGAGTGATATTCCAATTAAGTTGGTTGGGTGGTTGGTGGAAGTTAAATAATGTGCTTTGTTAAGTATTCTTGGAGAAACATAATTTGCTTAAAAATTGGCTTTCTCATTCAAGTAAGGTCTTACATTAACATTTAAAAAAAAGGTAATTGGAAGAGGGAATGCCGAGCATCCAACCTTTGTCTCAGGTATCCTTCAGGGAAGAGTGGCTGGATTCCCCATGTGAATGATAACCCTTTCTCCTAATTTAATAAGCAACACAGACCAGGGTTACCTGACCTATTTAACAGTTGCGTATTGCATAAGTGGTTTCAATAGACGAAGTCTGAGAAAGTGACAGATTCTCATAAAAAACTTGGAACAATGTAAAATCATGTATACAACCTGCAGAGGAATGATCCTGGATGGATGGTTAATTTAACACTTATATTAGCATTGGAAGTAAATTTAAAAACTTAGCACCTGGTGGTTGAGAGGGGGGTAATGGGTAAGAGTTCTTGCCCATTTTCTTTATAAGAGCGAAAAGACTAATTTTCATCTTTTTTAGTAGGGCCGGATTCGGAAGGTAACAGACTTGTATCTCCAATGTTAATGTGATCAGATTTTGGAGGTAGCAGGTTTATATTACTAACTTTAATGTGATCAGGGAACATATCTGAGGAGAAAAAGAATTTCTTTAAAGATAGGTTGATATACAAATTGTGTTTATGCATATTGTTGTATGGTAGCATATGAAGCCTTCCTTTAAACCATGCAGATATTTTGTCCCTGTAGACTTACATGTACTCACAGGTTGAAATATTTAGTTAGACAAACTCTTCTTGATATTTAGAAAACTCTTTATCAGAATAAATGCAATCAATGCATAGAACATGGATTTCAGTGTTCTTTTCATGAACAATATCTGCACTGCATAGTTACACGCGATTCTGTCATTAACACCTCATTTCTTTTATCTAGGACTTTGTATTGTGCCAAGGGAAATTATGAGTTTGGCATTTCACGTGTGATCAAAAGTTTAGAGCCATACACCAAGAAGCTGGGTACTGACACGTGGTATTATGCCAAGCGATGTTTCCTGTCCCTGATAGAGAATATGGCCAAACACATGATCATGATGAGAGACTCTGTTGTCCAGGAATGCATCCAGTTTCTGGAATGTTGTGAATGTAGGTCCAGACCCATTATCTTGGAACCCTTTGAAGTACAGAACTCAAGCTCAGATTGCCCCCAAAAAGACGATGGATTGCATCTAGGTTATTTAAATAGCATCCAGACCTGGTTTAAGAATATCCCTAAACTTTTATGATTCTAACTTTATTTTAATGAAACTTATGTCCCGTCAAAAATGTCAAACTTTGAGCTTGAGTTTCTTACCCCGGGTTTTGAGAATAAGGGAAAAAATACCATAAATGAAAATTGCTTAGCCTCATTAAATTTTTGTGGATTTTAAATTAGAGTATGTTAGCAACATAAACTTTTAGTGAGTTGGCAATGATCAAGTACAGGTAGTACTGTATAAACACATACAAAATTAAATGTGGTAGCTTTATTCCAGAATAAAGGAATTCTCAAACTGAATATGATTGTGCATTGTGGCCAGATGTGAGAAATGTTTAAATAAACTGATAAATATAAAATCAATTGGCAGAAATTCACTTTAAACAACACATATAGGTTCATCTTTCTAAAGTTATTTTAATACTGCATGAATAAAAAGGTGGCTTGTACAAATTTAATCCTGGATAAATATATACTTTTATCATGTAAATTTAATTTGAATACAATTTTAGTTCAAATATATTACCCTTTAGTAGATGTTTATGCAACCTAATATTTTGTATTGTAATTTATAATATGCAGACTCCAGAAATGTTATTTGCTGCAGTGTGCAGAGGTTGGGCAACATCATCAATGTCTGACAATTTGCTGACACTAATAACATTTGTTTTCTGTAATTAAATATGTCAATTAGTAGATATTCTACTTGACATACTGCTATCTTGATTTACAACTGAAAGGAAAACAAAACTAATTTCTGTTTTTCATTATGTTATTGTTTCCACATACCAACTTAATGTAGGTCAACAAAAAAATAAACATTTAAGTTCAGTAAATTGAAATGACATAACATGCAAATTTATATGAATTTTCATTAGTCACTTCTTTCTTGTAATACATTTTGTACATGGTCACATGTATGATTCAGACATTTTATGAGAGTCTTTGCATAGAAACAGCTTTTGATTTGAAAATGCACTTTTTATAAGCTAAAATGCTCTTTAATTCCATTCAGTAATGGTCATGTGTGAAACTTGAAAAAAATGAATTTAATTCTGGAAAACACCTATAACTTTTTTTTAAAAGCATGGAAACCTTGGTTGCAGAAACGTGACTCTGCTCATTGAATCTGGGAAGATTATTCTATACTGTTAACTGCCTAGTTACATTGGCATAAAGGGTAATGCAAGGGCAGATAAAGCAGCTAAAGATGCCCTAGAGTCACCATTCCCCATTGGAGGATACCACCTAATTCAGATAGTACATAAATCACTATGTTTGTCATACTGGGCGGAATATTTGGAATGAAAACCCCACAAATTTCAGAACATCAGCCCACTATGATACACTTGCATGACTCATGCATACCTCAGTGGTGAACCACGACCAGAGCACACACCATGCCGTTGTAACACATTCTTGTTGAGTTGTTGAGTTCCACCCCATGAGACACAAATATTTTGACATGAAGAAACTATATGCTTATGTACCACCTGAAAAAATCTTGAATTTTTTAAGGGAATGTGGTTTATACAAAAAAAAATGGCCATATTTAGGGATTTTACATTTATATTGTATACATTTTACATACTTTAAAGATCTTTACATTTTAACTTGGTGTACTTTATGTTTACATTTATATGGATGGGTTTATCTTCCTAAATTTTTGTGTAATCAATTTTTACATTTTTCTAATTTTACCTTTGGTTGGCACCATAATAGCCACTGTTGTGCTGAGGTACCATGAAATGCTACATACATGTATGTACAGTTGTTTAAAAGGATCTATATTTAATCTGTGAGAAAATCATTCTACTTAATCATTTCATTTCTTTGTAGTGTATGGACGCGACGTTAAAGCTGTGATTGAGCAGCCTCTGGAAGCTGAGCCAATGCACCCGGGGAAGAACACCGTTACCTTTGAAGCCAGACTGCTGAAAAATCTTTTACTGCAGCTGATGTAGATCTGTACTATTTATAGAAGTGCTTGCACAGCCATTCTTTATTATTTAATTTGCAGCTAAAAGTTACAGATGATGACACATGTAAATCAAATGTTAACCATTATCTTTGTTCTTGCTTGAAAATTGGCTGTTAATTGTTTGCATCATTGAATGGCCTGATTCTTTGTTGTAGTAATAAGGGATATGGAGCACTGCAAGTAATTGGTAGATCAAAATGTCAAAGGTTAGGGTCATGTGAGTGACATTTTTTAGAGGCAAGATAGAACATTGGTAAATTCTTGTTTTTTTTAAAGTGGTAGCTTCCAGAAACTTTAAAATCTGTCCAATTTACACATGTATGTCATATTGAGAAATGATGAACACAAACATAAAATTTTTCAGTTCAAACTAAAGCAATTAAAACAAATTTAACTCTTGAAATTGAACATCTGTTGTACCAGAAATTTGATGTGCCAAGATTATACAGTGAAACCAGTCAGTAGTGGCCACCCATGGAGAAAAAAATGGGCCTTTGCATACAGATGACCACTATATGCAGGTTCACCCTTTATATTTGGCTTTTGAACAGACATCATGCACTGTATAACATTATTGTTAGTATTGTTATTATTATTACTTATATTCTTATTCTTTTTCTTATTATTATCAGATTTCATTAAGTGCATTATTTAACAAATTCATTAAATACATGTTCATGTTGTTCTCTTCCAGAGTTCTACACAGGACTACTGTAACTTGATCATTTTATAATCTATAAATTAAATCATATTTGATGAAGAAGAAAAAAAACCAAAATCCTACTGATCTTAGATTGTATGGTGGAGTATAACAAATTGTCAATTTCACTACTACTTTACAGCTTACATATGATTGTGGAACAGAGGACAGACTCATTGCTTGGACAATTTGGATAGCTAGGCTGTTCACACTAAAACAATATCTGGATTAATCAGTTGCTTAGCTCACTGAGATCATAGGTGTTGGCTTATGTGTGAGGCCTGTGATGAATGGAAATGAAAAGAAGTGTAATGTTACAAATGTTATTAACACAAGCCTTCCTTTAAAGACAACTTTGAAAATAGTAATCAGTGTTTCCCTTGACCCTCATTTACACTTCAGAGACCCCCAATTTTTTTAATCTGACCCTCAGTTTTGATACCAAAGTTTTTTTTATTACTCAGTTTGACCCCCAGTTTTGACCCCAATGCAATTTTTGACTCAGTCTTGCACCCCTAGGGGATACACTGAGTGAAAACCTCTGACCCTAATGAAATGGGATGAATTTGTATCTCATAGAATAACCATTATCATCACATATATTGTTAACCAAGAGGCTGTTTTTTTTTTTAAATATTTGAATACCCGTTAGTCATAAAGAAGCAAATCTAATTTTTGCTGCGAGTATACAGCTTTTTTTCCACCATCCAGCTAAGGACTTGCTTCGACCAGGTAATCACTATACGAAGGTGGCCATCCAGGTGATTGCTGTATGAAGGTGGTCATTAGACAGGTTTGACAGTTTGGAAATTGAAAAGACCATTCCCTTGGAAATATACAGATGTTAAAAATGCTAGATCTTTATTTAAATATATTAATAAAGTTTTCTGTACTTGATGATTGATTGTTTACTCATGATTTTGGATGGATCTTTATCCAGACTCATCTGTTGATATGGACCTTAGCAAGACAGTTTGATAATCCAGGTAATTGATCATGATATAAATAATACAGCTAGGAGTCAATTAGACTCTTCAATTGGTCTGCACAAGTGTAAAGTCCCCATGATTGTTGTACAAATAATATATCCAGGAGACAATCAGACTCTTCATTGGTCTGTACAAGTGAAAAGGCCAGCTGATTGTTGTACAAATAATGGGTATTTCATTTTACAAACTGCATTGCTCTTGAAAACAAAATCTTCAGGTTTAAAATGATATATTTCTGAAAAGTACTTGACATTTCGAGTATTAATCAATTGTTTGCCTTTAGTTATTTTTTACTTGTTACATTACTTCTGGAAAAAGCATTGCTAACAAGGTCTTACAACTTAGCAATGGCCCCTCATAGCGAAAAAAAAAAAAGTTTCTAAACTGCAATAAAATAAGCCCAGTGTGTATAAATTATATGATGAGACATGTAAAATAAAAGAAAAAAACAAACAAGATACTCTCAACTTCTGTATGTTTCTATCTTTAATTGTAACAAGTTGGTATGATACAGTATTATAATACATCTAATAACATGCATGTATGTATAAATATTTCTAATATGAGGAGACAAACTGTCAAGATAAATAATAACACCTATAGTTTACAAGATGTGCCAGGTACCATATTCACCATAGAAAACGAATCTCACTGCATGCAGAAAAGTACACAGACCTCTACAGGCTGGTGTTTTGGATGCCCAGGCAATCAGGGTTTATGCTATAGTTCCTTGATTGAAGACCTGCAGTATTTAAGCAAAAATAACTGGAGATAGTGACACATAAACTTGTTAAAGTTTTTAAAAAATTCCTTTTATAATTTCTGGGTAGGTAAAAGTTGTTTTTTTTTTTTGTGGACAAAAATGATGTTTTCAACTGAAAATTGAAATACTGCTTCTGCATAGGCAGAAATTCAGACTGGTTTGAAGTTGAATTTCCAAGCAATACAAATCATTAATTAGTTTCCATATACCAGTCTACTTTTCTGCCATTTCAGTGTTTACTGAACACTAGAACTTCTACTGTAAAAATCTAAATCTATAAAGAAATTTTTTAATGACTTTATATTATAACTCAGTGGTTATGAAGGCTATAAAAAATCTCAAAAGATGTGTCCTATTTCTCATTATCTTGTGTAAAAATTGTTAAAATGGTAATATATGCTGCAGGTTTACAATGAAGCAAACTTTTTTCTTTTTCACCATTCAGTCATAATGCATTTGTAAGAGATGAACCCCTACAGAACCAACTGCAATTTATGCGTCAACTACACTTGTAGTAGTTCTCTGGTACAAGATGTGCACAAAACTACAATGTTTTGTTCTCAGTCTTTGGAAGGGTATATTCTGATTTCACGTACATGTACACTGTGACTGTAAGACATGAACCATATCAGATAAAATTTTACACCAAACTCAAAAACAGATCTGTGGTTTCGTATTTGATAAACATCATTTATTTTCATTTATCATATAACCTGAAATATATACATTACAAAGAATTAATATAAATTTTAAATAAATGTTTCTGATTGAATCCATTGTGACTTTTGAGAAATACATGCAATGAATGTTATGTATTGAAATGAATAAATATAAAAGCACCAATAACAAAATCTGGTTGATTGGTTATCTAAATAAATAATTTGTTGAATGGTTATCAAAATGGCTGTCAGGGTACTTTCCTATATGACTGGCAGTAGGTACAACAACAAATACATGTATTTGTCTTCTTTCAGGAAATACAAACAAAACCTGAACCTTGAGTGAAATGCATCATCCTCACGTTTCCATTATCTCTTCTCCCCAAACCTCTGTTCAAATTCTATGACTACCTGTGAATTCACTGCAACATGAGGAGAAATTGCATGGCAATATACATAAAAACACACTAACAAGGTTGATTATTTTAAAATCAGGAAAGCAAATATAAAAAAAGAGAAAATTAAAACGGTCTAGTTTGAATTGGCACTTCTGAGAATTTGTAAAGGTAGCTTAACTCTTTTTTTTAAACAATAGCACTAATTTTAACAAAACGTCCCCCAAAAAAACAACCCAGGGCCTAGTCTAGCTCTAAATTCATAAAACACAGGGCTTATTCTAGCCCTAAATTAAAAAAGCTTCACATTTCACTTCTAATGGCGACATGTTTTGTTCCCTTTCTATTTATCACTTCTGAGTATTCAAAAATGAAAAAGCATGCAGAATTTAAGTTTTAATGAGCTTCCTACAACATGGGTCGTCTAATTTTATGCGGAATTTTTCAAACTCCTTTTGGGAGAAAGACTAACCATTGATGAAATTTGGCCCCCCACTCCAATGATATGTTTCAGTGTCATTCTTTGTCTGATGTTAAACACAATATAGTAACATATCATGGCATATGGAATAGCAAACTGCCATTATGATCTTGTTTGAAATAATTTCATCATCAGCAAACAAGTTGAATTCCATAACCAGCATTAATTTGGAAGCGGGAAGTCTTGGAAACTAATTAAATGAAATCTAGGAACATTCTCAAGCTTTTACAAAACATCCATTTTTATGTTTATAGATATAACATGAACTTTTCTCTCCGACAGAACCTTGTTCTCCCATCGGGTGAATAAAATACAATGCAGATTCAATATCCTTATTACTAGTCTTCTTGCAGTGTCATTTCATTTTATAAGTAGTTGCTGCTCAATTTAACTCGTATATATCGTATATACTCATACGTTGGATCCAACTTCACAAACCCATATCTAATATTACATTATGTGCCTGCAGATTTGGGTCTATGAAGTTTTGTTAGCCTTAATCAGTAGAACGAAAAAAAAAAACCCCATCTGATTCTGAGCTTTCAATGCATTATGTGATGGCAGATCAGGATCTATGTTGTTTTCAGTTGGACTTGTATGAGAATATAGATGATATAAAGAAATATGATATACAAAACAACAATAAAAATATATGCAAGTATGTATGCAATATATCAAATCTGTGTCAGTGCGCAATATGAAACATTTTAGTAGTACATATTCATTTTATTAATGTATTGAGTTAGTCTGAAGCACTTTTAGATAAAGATATTAACAGTATTTTAAAAAATCTGACTGGAGATATTGCTTTGTGCAGTTATCAAGCAGAAACTAGTATATACTTGACAACAAAATACATAAATATAATAAATTACTTTAAGTCCTTGAATAAAGAAGCTTTTTTGCTTCAAGTATTTAAGTATTTTTTAAAAATGCATGTCTTTTAATAAACTTCTCAAGTTCTTTTCCTCACAAAATGCAATGTTCCATCTTGTAGAACCAAAAGTTTTCAAATTACTTGTGACTGGTTCAGAAATGAACAAAATACACATGTATAAAAATACTGTGTTGTATATAACACATGCCCACAATATGAACTTGGCCCTGACATCACATAATTAACTGGCATATAGATCCTTACTGTTCATTCTATCTACCCTTTCAAATTAGCAGCACAGAACCTGATCTGCAAGCATATTAAGCAGCAGCAGATCTGGGTCTATCTGTATGTAGTTGGGTAGGTGCAATACATAGGAAAATATGGTACAGCATTCCCTAATTCAAATTCAAAACTCATAACAAATAACAGACATAACTTTGAACATGTTGCACCTCGTTTTGAAATTAATAGGAATCTAATATTGTCAAGGACAAAATCTGTACTGGTACAAGGATCCAGTATTGTCGAGGACAAAATCTGTACTGGTACAATAATCTAATATTGTCAAGGACAAAATCTGTACTGGTACAATAATAAAATACTGTCAAGGACAAAATCTGTACTGGTACAATAATCTAATATTATCGAGGACAAAATCTGTACTGGTACAATAATCTAATATTGTCGAGGACAAAATCTGTACTGGTACAATAATCTAATATTGTCGAGGACAAAATCCGTACTGGTACAATAATCTAATATTGTCGAGGACAAAATCTGCACTGGTACAAGAATCTAATATTGTCGAGGACAAAATCTGCATTGGTACAAGAATCTAATATTGTCGAGGACAAAATATGCATTGGTACAATAATCTAATATTGTCGAGGACAAATTCTGTACTGGTACAATAATCTAATATTATCGAGGACAAATTCTGTATTGGTACAATAATCTAATATTGTCAAGGACAAAATCTGTACTGGTATAATAATCTAATATTGTTGAGGACAAAATCTGTACTAGTACAAGGATCCAGTATTGTCGAGGACAAAATCTGTACTGGTACAATAATCTAATATTGTCAAGGACAAAATCTGTACTGGTACAATAATCTAATATTGTCAAGGAAAAAATCTGTACTGGTACAATAATCTAATATTGTCAAGGACAAAATCTGTACTGGTACAATAATCTAATATTGTCGAGGACAAAATCTGTACTGGTACAATAATCTAATATTGTCGAGAACAAAATCTGTACTGGTACAATAATCTAATATTGTCGAGGACAAAATCTGTACTGGTACAATAATCTAATATTGTCGAGGACAAAATCTGCATTGGTACAATAATCTAATATTGTCAAGGACAAAATCTGTACTGGTACAAGAATCTAATATTGTCGAGGACAAAATCTGTACTGGTACAATAATCTAATATTGTCGAGAACAAAATCTGTACTGGTACAATAATCTAATATTGTCGAGGACAAAATCTGTACTGGTACAATAATCTAATATTGTCGAGGACAAAATCTGTACTGGTACAAGAATCTAATGTTGTCAAGGACAAACTCTGTATTGGTACAAACAAAAAGTCTGAGAGGTATTTTAAGTAACAGCACCAACTGAACACAAAAGACAAACATGAGATCCATGTGTGCCTGAGATCACTCACCTAGCAGATATCTGCCAACCAGCCAAATGCTAGAATGGCTGGCCTATAAATCTTATTTTAGTAGGCTTTTTCTGCAACTTGGTTGATTACATTTGTTTAGCAAAGCAATTGTTTCAAGGTTTCTCAGTGTTTTTCCATCTTCATTAATACTGTTAACTAGCTGACTCCAGATACAAAAATAGCAGTTGATCTTGCCCCACCCCTACCCTAGCCCCACATTATTCTGAGTTTTTGGGAGCATTTTTTTTTTCATTATCCCAAAGTTTTGGGACATGATAAAAGCTAAGAAACTTGGGACGGTGGTGGTGGTGTCTGAAAACATGGGGTAAAGACTATTTATAAAACAGAGAGTTATGAAAACGTGGAGGGTGTACATGCATGTCATATTAAAGAAAAACAATGCAGCCTTGAAAATTCATGCTGAGCCACTCTGAGGACCCCAGTGACAAAAGTTCATATAATCCGTTGTAGGGCAACTTCACAAAAAATCTTGTGAAATAATCCACCGGAAAAGTAAAATACTTCCTTTATTCTGTCATGTGATATCTTTTCTACCTTTGATTTTTATGTAAAATATATTCAACATTTCTTGTCAGTAAAGTAGAATTCTCATTATCTAAAGAGACCTATCTTTTACTCTCGTCATTTTCATCTATTTAAATCTGGCATTTACACACCATTATTTAAAATGATGCTCTTGTCAAGCAGGAGAAGTAATTTTGTGTAAAATAATTTAAAGTGAGGACTTTTCTTTTAACTGTCAACAGAGCATACCTGTACACATCATAATTTAAACTTATTTCAAAACCAACATTGTTTTCATTCCAGTTTAAGATTTTACAGAATATTAGAACTAATTAAGAATTGCATGAAAATTAATAATTATTCGAGAAACAATTAATGGTCCTTCATTTTTGAGCTCAACAAACGAAAGTTACGAAATAGTACTACAAGTACATGGGAAGGACTGAAATAACTGTTTTCATTTCAATAAAACGTGCATACAATCCACATTTTTCACTATTCTTTGTTTATATGTAAAACAGACTGTTTCCCTTTGTCCAGCATGCCAGTACTTTAACATGTATACTACATAGATTTGGTAATGTTTTTTTTAGAGAAGATAAATCCTTTGGTAACAGAAAATGATGCCCATACAAGATTATAGAAAAGAACCCAGATTCACGTGCTGAAGAGAATTAAGCTGTGGCAGTAAAATTGTATTTCAATGCAGAAGACTGCATCATATTTTAATTCTATGATGATTTAATTATTTCTTTTAGACATTGTTAAACTTGAAGTTTTTATGACTGTCTTACTTTTTAAAAAAGGTTAAATTATTGGAATTGCAAATTTAATTGAAGGTTAAGTACATTTTCCCCAAGAACACACCAAAGAAGTCTGACTTGGGATGGCCAGGGAAGGTAATAAACCCATGACCTTTGGCTTGAGTCCAACACTATCAACTGAACTACCAGGGTTCAAAACTGAAGGTATAATTTATCATAATTATGTGTAACAATTCAACATAAAGGTTGTTGATTGATTAAATTCTGAATTGTGTCTTACTGGGGAATATAACTAGTATAAAATCAGTGGTTGGCATCAAGTTTTCAGGACATTCTTGTCATGGAATTTCACTATTCATCCTCTTAATGACTTTGGGAGACTGCCCATCAGAAGACAAATAATGTAATTCCTGGTCTAATCAACGTCTATCTTTTTAGCCACGTGGAAATGCAAAACACTAGCGGTATCCCTATAAAATGTATTCAGATCACCAATCTGATTAAAACGGATATAAATAATAAATTTGGAGATTTAGATTTTTATCTTTTTGCTTCCAATACATACACTTATATTCTTATACAGTTTCTTACTCAGTCGCATAAACAAATTTATTCCACATACATTCAGATCAATTTATAATATCAAAAATGCTTTGACTTCACAGATTTGTATCACAAACATACGAGCATCAAACTCTAATGTCAAGTAAGCATTAAATTGACCTCCTATGATCAAGCAGATCAAAGTCATCTCCCTTACTTTTCCACTTCCTGGGCACAGAAATTTGGCACAAAATGGATGAAAAACATTTTGCAATTCAGCAGTATCATTGAAATATAATCTTAAACTTTACTACTGAAACTGGCTCTGTATCCCACTCAAGCAACTTCTATGTGCATTTAACTCAATTGTTCCAATTTTCTGATGATCATTCAAATTGTTTTGGCCCCAAGTAGTAAAAGATATGCATAGTATTTTAAATTTGTATAGCTCGAGTAACATGACCTGTCAGTGGGACCTTTCATTAACACTGTTACTAGGGCTTATTCCACTTGAGAAAAGGGTATATCAGTATAACTGATGTGAATGTGATAATTTTTTTAAACCACCTAAGAGAGATGCACACACTGTAATACCCTTTTTTTTATCGACTTGGGGCCCTTATGAAGATTCTAATTAAAAGTTTAACCATCACCATTCTGGTCATCCTACAGAATGATTTTGATGCATGTAAGATCCCACTTTAGCAACTTCAGAATGAACCGACAGCAAATCCTTCACCCACCAAACATATATTGCTGTTCATGCAGAATCCTAAGAACTTCAAGGACTGGTCAAGAGCTATATCTGATTTGATTCCTAAGATGCCGCAGGAATATTACATCAAGAGAACTACTTTTCAATATTCATGAAAGTTCTTCTTTCACAGAGCCACAGATGCCTGCCACATAGTGTGGCTTGAAGAATGCTTTGTAACAACATCAGTTACAAGGTAAATTATTAAGCACAATAGATCTTTTAATTTCAAAGAAGTTTCCAAATTTGGTTTTTTGAAATACTCTTTCTGGCACTAGCTGTTCTGATTCTGGCCCTGGACTCTAAATATGCTGGTATTTTCCTGGACACTAGATATGATGGTATTATCCTGGACTCTGGATACGCTGATATTATCCTGGACTCTGGATACACTGGCATTTTCCTGAACTCAGCATAAACTGGCATTGTCATGGACTCTGGATACAATGCTGTTTTCCTGGACTCGGAATTTCCTGGCATTGTAACCAAATGGTTAATCAGCTGCAGTACATTCTGGCAATATGCAGATTAATTTTCATACAATGGTGTTTTTCTCCTTCATGCATGGATAGCTAATGAAAAACTGTTTATATTTCTTGGAAGTACATTCTACCAAACTATAGAAAATCTCTACCTAGTGTTCTTCCTTATTGGTTCTGAACATAATCCACTTCATACTGGAGAAGATTTTACAATCAAGTGTAGCGAGATATAATGCTGCATATTGTGAACACTGTGGTTCACTTGCACACTACTTTTATAATAAATTTCCTTTTGGGTAATAACAGTACTGATAGTTCTTGGGTTATTGAAGATTGAGAATAGACTGCAACAAAATGGCACTGACCCAAATAATCCAAAGTTTTTACAACTGATTTCTTTATTCCTACAATTTTATACACACATATATATGGCTTCTGATGCGTATCTTATTAATGCAAACTGTGTGATCATTTACTTAGTGGAAGAAACCAAATTACTTTTTGAAAGGGGCCACCAGCAAGGGAAGGATTTGAGAGATGCTTCCTGCATCCTTAATGCTCTTTGCTCTAATTTGATTCGAGTGTTGATACAGCTAATGGCAGTCGAACATTCTCAGATTTCTTGTGATAAAATGCAAACAAGGTAGTAAATCTCGGCAAATCTTCAGCAGCAAAGAGTTGTGATTAATACTCCCTGCTACGAATTAAAGAAGACCTTGTGATAGTGAGGCCATTTTTAACTCCACATTCAGAAAAGCATTAGGCATAACCCTTAAACACCCTGCTGAGATGAAGAGAAATAAAAGATCCCTTTGAAATCTGTTTACTGGCTTATTTATCAGTGATTTCAAATTCTAACATAGCATCCTCCAATTCTTCTGTTAGTCCTTGCAGCATGTTATCTATCTCACTGAGAACATCTCCTGATTTTGTAGTCCTTGATTGATCCTGTCTGCAAGTAGAAAGAAGAATTTTTGATAAAGTTGCATGGAATTTGTGATTCTGCACACAAAAAAAGCAAGAGACCCAAGTGAGCCTAATATCCTGCACTTGGCATCTATTCTAAGAGGCAGATTTAGAAGTAATACTGAAGGTAACAAGTTAAAAGACACCCATATCAGGATAATTTCCTGCTATTTTGTTGAATCTGGTGGTATTTGTTTTTTTTAGCTGTATTTCTGCCTGGAGTAGCTTAAGCTGAATCAGATACTGTCATTTTTCATGAATGACAACTATTCATACAGAGACTCTGCCTACCTTATATACTCATTTATAAGTCATATCAAACACAAACAACAAAGATCCTAAATTGCCATAGAATAATGCACCTGCAGATCAGGGTCTATGCTGTTTGTTCTACTGATTACTCCAAAATAAACTGCACAGACCCTGATCTGCAGGCGCATTATGCGATAGCAAATCTGGGTCTGTGCAGTTTGCATTTGGACTTAACTTGTACGAGAGTACAGATGGTACCAAATTTAGTCTGATTTGGAAGGGCAGTTTTAGTTTTGTACAGAAAGTTTATTCCAAGAAGTTTTTTTTTCTTAAGATATATATATATATATGTTAGTAGCAATAGCTGTACATGAAGATAAATATCATTTGTACATTTTTCACCTGGTTGCTTTGCAAGCCACAGTTGCCAAATGATAAATGCAATAATAGTTTGTAAAGGAAGTTGTAAAGGTCTTCATGCCAAAACAATTTCTGTAAACTTTTGTGAAATTCTATTGGGTAGTTGATGTGGGTGTGAAGTTGTAATTTGACGGTTTGTCTATTTTAGTAAAGGTGACCATGTTTAACATATTTAAAGGTGACTGACATTATTTTGTATGAACATAAAGGCACTGATGTCATATATGCTTCCTGTAAATGTGGCAAAATTCTGTTTAGCAATTTTTGATAGGTCATTTAAAAGGTTTCATATATTTAGTAATGGTTGCCATTTTGATCATAGATTGACATTATTTACATAAATCTGAAAGGTTTTCTTGCCTGCTGTCAAAGTTCTGTCAAACTTGAATAAGCAGTTTTGAGAACTCCTTGGTTTAAAGTTTGTTTTTTGACTTTCAGCAATGATGGCCATATTTGATGGTAGGTTGACAGCATTTGTAAAATTTTGAAGACCCTGACTGCAAGATGCTTTTTGTCAAATTTAAACCATTTAAATTTCTTGCCCAATGAACAGTTGTTCCCCTCACCCTCCTTTTGGAGAAGGTGATCCACATCAGAAGTATTTCAGTTTTCGACAAGTAAAGCAGTATTTGCAGTGTGTCTCTAAACAGAGGAAGGAGCGTTCTTCCATTCTTACATACTTTGAACCAGTCACTGTAGAGCCAAGCTATAGCATGCTTTCATCAATTTCCTTGTCCACAAAAATGACAATGTCCGGAAGAAAGGCAAGGACATGGTTAGTTATCTTAGTGGACAAGGAAATTCTGGAAAAATTGTGAAAACTGACCCTAAATTAGAATTCAACCAAGGTATGATGGGAAGATAGCAGGATGTACAGATGGAGATTTGTAATGAAATACTACCTTATTTTAACTCTATTCATGAAACAAGAGTATACTACCTTATAATGAGACCAAATTTTAATGAAGTACATCATACATACTACCTTATAGTGAGACCAAATTATAATGAAGTATATCATACATACTACCTTATAATGAGACCCCCTTATAATGAAGTATATCATGCATACTACCTTATAATGAGACCACTTTATAATGAAGTATATCACATTACCTTATAATAAGACCACCTTATAATGAAGTACATCATACATACTACCTTATAGTGAGACCAAATTATAATGAAGTACACCATACATACTGCCTTATAATGAGACCACCTTATATGATACTACCTAGTAGTGAGACCACCTTATAATGAAGTACATCATATACACTACCTTATGAGACCACTTTATAATTAAGTACATCATACTTACTACTGTTACTACCTTATAGTGAGACCAAATTATAATGAAGTATATCATACGTATTACCTTATGAGACCACCTTATAATGAAGTATATCATACATACTACCTTATAATGAGACCCCCTTATAATGAAGTATATCATGCATACTACCTTATAATGAGACCCCCTTATAATAATGAAGTATATCATACATACTACCTTATAATGAGACCACCTTATAATGAAGAATATCATATTACCTTATAATGAGACCACCTTATAATGTAGTATATCATACATACTACCTTAGAGGGAGACCAAATTATAATGAAGTACATCATACATACAACTTTAGCATGAGACCAAATTATAATGAAGTACATCATACATACAACTTTAGCATGAGACCAAATTATAATGAAGTACATCATATATACTACCTTACAGTGAGACCAAATTATAATGAAGTACATCATACATACAACTTTAGTGTGAGACCAAATTATAATGAAGTACATCATATATACTACCTTACAGTGAGACCAAATTATAATGAAGTACATCATATATACTACCTTATAGTGAGACCACCTTATAATGAAGTACATCATACATACTACCTTATAGTGAGACCAAATTATAATGAAGTACACCATACATACTGCCTTATAATGAGACCACCTTATATGATACTATCTTATAGTGAGACCACTTTATAATGAAGTACATCATACTTACTATGGTTACTACCTTATAGTGAAACCAAATTATAATGAAGTATATCATACGTATTACCTTACGAGACCACCTTATAATGAAGTATATCATATATACTACCTTATAATGAGACCACCTTTTAATGAAATATATTATACAAACTGCCTAAGAGTGAGACCAAACTATAATGAAGTGCATCATACATACTACCTTATAGTGAGACCACCTTATAATGAAGTTCATCATACATACTACCTTATAGTGAGACCACCTTAAAATTAAGTACATAATACATAATATTACTACCATCTTGTGAAAAGGGATCCATGCCCATACTTTCCGTACAATAGCAACAGTGCTATAATAAATAGCCATGGAGAGAGAGAGAGAACAAGAGTGAAGAGGGGAGTGGGTTCTAATGCTCCAGCCATTGTTGTAGTGGGGCAAAAAAAACAACAACACTGCAATAAGAAAACTTGAACCAACACCTTAAATTAACATGAATAATACTGCCATGTCAGCAAAAATAGTGATATGTCTTGCTTTTCTAAATTACCTAGGTTTGTTAACAAAGACAGAGACTACTTAAGCTTACCGATCAGTGTGATGCCCTGTTGGTTTGACAGGTACTGGAGGTCTTACTAGAAAGACAAACAATTTAAGAAATTCATAAATTTAATTATATGAAACAAAATCCTGTAAAGAAAGTATCTTCAAATTGTATGAAGTGAGTCAAGACAGTACAGAAACATGCATTGCGATGGTAATGTCTGTAGCGATTCTAGACAGTATAGAAACAAGCATTGCAATGGCAATATCTGTAGCAATTCTAGACAGTATAGAAACAAGCATTGCAATGGCAATATCTGTAGCAATTCTAGACAGTATAGAAACATGCATTGCAATGGCAATATCTGTAGCAATTCTAGACAGTATAGAAACAAGCATTGCAATGGCAATATCTGTAGCAATTCTAGACAGTATAGAAACAAGCATTGCAATGGCAATATCTGTAGCAATTCTAGACAGTATAGAAACATGCATTGCAATGGCAATATCTGTAGCAATTCTAGACAGTATAGAAACAAGCACTGCGATGGTAATATCTGTAGCGAAGCAAGACATTCAAGACAGTATAGAAACATGCATTGCAATGGTAATATCTAGCAATTCAAGACAGTATAGAAACATGCACTGAAATGGTAATGTCTAGCAATTCAAGACAATATAGAAACATGCATTGAAATGGTAATGTCTAGCGATTCAAGACAGTATAGGAACATGCATTGCAATGGTAATATCTGAAGCTATTGAAGACATTATAGAAATATGCATTGCAATGATAATCTCTGTAGTAATTGAAAACCGTATATAAACATGCATTGGAATGGTAAGGTCTGTAGTGATTCAAGATAGTATAGAAACGTGCATTGCGATGGTAATGTCTGTAGCGATTGAAGACGGTATAAAACATGCATCACGATTATACATCACAAAGGATGATGTCAAGTAATTCTGCATATATTGCAAATTCTATATTACCTTTACACACCTGATATAGTCTAAAATACAATTAATTATTTACTTATGCACTGCATTACCACAAACATAGAATAAAGTATAGATGTATGGCATTAGCATAAAAATATGTGAAATGTTTAAAAGAACTTATTTTGTGGTCAGAATTTTGAAACAAGTTTTCCATGGAAGACACTGTTCAAATGTAAAACAAAGAAGACAGTGTCCCATGTATCAACACTGATGATACTGTTCTATGTATAAACACAGAAAACATTTCCCATGTATAAACACAGAAGACATTTCCCACGTATAAACACAGAGGACAATGTCCCATGTATAAACACAAAAGACACTGTCCCATGTATAAACACAGATGACACTATCCCATGTACAAACCACGCTGCTGTTGTGACCATATAATAACAAGTGTTCTGAGGAACTGGGTGCCTTGCCTGCATCTAAACAATGATGAAAATGCATTCCACCCTTAATCTGACTTACAGAAAATTTAAGCATAAAACTTAAACACTGATGCCACGCTGGTTGCCACTGCCAGAAAGTGATACTAGTACAAGTCTCATCATGTATAATCAGGTACATTACTAATGTCTGAAGTTTAAACCAAGCAGATATCCTTCCACTCTTGTTCGTTTTCGATTTCTGTCACAAAACACTGTATCCTGTATGTGCAAGTTTCTAATGTTCAACCTCAGTTAGCCCATTACATTCAAAGATGCATCGCTGCATGGATGAATCTCATTTGAGACTTCATGTTTTTCATGTAGAATCTTTACTTATTTTTACCAATCAAAGATTATGCATTCAAGTCAAGTAGTAATTCTTACAGAGATGTATTCCATGGTACATATTCTCTCACTCTCTGCATGTCATCATGTTTGGAAATCTTCAGTAATGGAGGATAGGAGTCACACACCACAGAGAATTTTCTAACTTGAGTAAGGCAGGGTCTATTGAAGGATGTGTGATGTAAGGTGTACGCTAATTTCTAAAACATGCCAAAAATCATAATAATGTGTGAATATTGTGCCTTATTTTATGCTAGCCCTACTTTGTCTTCCTTATACTGTATCAAGAAAAGTCACTTTTGTTATAAAATAATCGAGTGGGTAATATCCCTTTAGGTTTTCATTTCTGGAATAGACTTGATAAATTTTCAATGTGATAGAAGAAATAAAATCCATGTCTAACCATGTATAGCAAAGCCTAACATAGCAACACTAAAAATTTAGCAAATTTAGACTACATTACTAAATGTTGCCATTTTTAAATTTAGATTACATAACCAAATTTAGACTACATTCCCAAATTTAGTCAACATAACCAAATTTAGACTACATTACCAAATTTAGATTACATTCCCAAATTTACACTACATTACCAAATTTAGTCAACATAACCAAATTTAGACCACATTACCAAATTTACAATACATTACCAAATTTACACTGCATTACCAAATTTAGATTACATAACCAAATTTAGTCAACATAACCAAATTCAGACTATATTACCAAATTTAAACTACATCAGTGAGTCACCTAGAATTAATATCAGAAAAATATCTCTAGAGATCCTTTGTCTAAAGCTATTTAAATTGAAAAGATGTCCAGTAATTTACTTGGTTATTTATATGTAAATAAAAGATTACTGACATACTTGCATAATCAAGATTGTATATCAGTTAACTCATTCGGCCCCAATCCCACATGTTGGCATGATGAGGCTGTACCCTATTTCTGAGCTCTGCAGCATCAAGGTCATTTAAGATACACCAAAGTGGGTGGTATTTCAAAAAATCAGACAGATATAGCTCTACATTGACACCAAATAATCTGGAAGTTCTAGTTTCACTACAAAATACAGATGGAGAAACCTAATTTTTTGGACTCATTTTTGTTCCCACCCAAAATTCGCTCGTGGTCGGAATGCAATTTTGTGTTTGGATTTTAGACCTTTTGGCCTCAGATCTAAGGCAGACCAGTCTGAACTGCACCCAGACAGGTGAACCTTTGCAAAAAGTAGGATACTGTGGGCATTTGGAATAAAGATTGGTCTCCATACGAAAATGATGGGTCCATTAAGCAAAATAGAACTATATAAAAATACAAAAGAACTTCAACCTTTACCCTTCTGCTCATGCACAAGCAAAATAACCAATAGAAAACGATGGATGTATCACGATGTATTCAGAAAATGACCCAAAAATGTCTTTCCTACTCGCATTTCAGGTGAAAACGATAAAAACCTCTGGGGCTGAACGAGTTAAGACATGTTTGAAAGAAACTGTTTCAAATGTCATTAGATATAATGGCATGCATTTACAAACAACTCTCTACTAGTTTCCTACTGATAACTTCCAGGTCTCTTAAGAAATCTGCATGCAAATCCTAAATCTCACTGACAAACATAACATTTGTAACTTCCCATTATCAATATTCATAAAAAATATATAAATATTTCTGTGGAACTTACATTTCTGAACCATCGTAGTTGTGGTTGGTGAGACTGTGGCAGTTACACTAGCACTGTACATGGGTTTTAACTGAATTCTTTTCAATGTATTATTACTGACATCAGTGAACACACTAGTATCCTCTTCTGCTTCTCCATCAATAGAATCATCAATGGCCACTATGGAAGGCTTCATTGTGGGTATCCTTTGTTTAATTGTTCCAACATTTTCATTGGCAAATGGTAAAGTATTGGAATCTGAACTAGCAGATGACATATTTCCATCATTACTACCTGTGGAGTCTTTTCTCTCCTTATTTGAACTTTGCAGAAAATTAACTGAACTGCTTTCCTGCCCTGAATTTTTAGACAAATCTAAGTTTTGAGACTGTTGTTGTTGTTGTTGCTGTTGATGAAGTTTCTGTAGTTTTACACCAAATACACTTTCTACACTACTCGACCCTGAATTAGCACCCGATGACCCCTCCCGCTTGAGTCGCTGCTGCAGCATGTATTCCCCTGATGATGTTTTGTCTGATTTCCCAAGCAGGCCATAGTTATGAATTTTTGGGGTGATTAGATCCATTGCAACTGGTGGAGGAGGCGGAGGAAGGTCTTCCCCATCAGAATTTTGAGCATCTGTATTGCCGACCTCCTCGCTTTTTTTTCCAAATCGTTCTGCCAGACTCTGAACACAATTGACAAAAGCCTGTTGCTGTGGAGGCATATTGAGTGCTGGTTTTGCTGGTACAGATGGCACTGAAGATGAAGTCCCTAATACAGCAGCAGATGGCTTACTGCTTTCACTATTTGACACTGGCCCTGGTCCAGATTTGACTGAGTGTGTGCGTTTTGGTGGTGGAGGAGGAGGGTTCTTTTTGGCTTTCCCAGTTGGTGAGTTTTGCTGTGTGCACTTGGGGGAGTGATTCTGAGGTTGAGAAACACTTTCCATCTGTGTTGAAACATACACAGGATTCATGGGTGATGAACTGTACACAGTTGTGGCAGTTTTGGGAAAGATGAAAGCATCTCCTGATTTTGGTGAGTACATTTGGGGTCTGTCATAAACATTGTCTGAATTTGAGCCCCTATATCTTTTCAATGTGCTATTATTCACAGGGTAGCTAAATCCTTCAATATTTTTAACTGGGCTCTTTGGCCCATCCATGTTTTTCTCCGATTCATGTTTTTCGATGTCAATAATATCTGGAGTGTCCTCATGACTGGAGCGTTTTGTTTTTGCCACAATTTTAGCCACTGGCTTGGGCTTAATTATTGCTTTTGGTGCTAATGGGGCAACATTTAAAGTTCCTTGGTTTGTATTTCTGTCATCCCCTGTTGGAGTATTTTCACGATCAGAGAAGTCCAGGACATTTCGCTCTGGTGCATGAAACGACTGGCACATTTTAGGCTGCTGATTTGACTCTCGTCCATCTCCAAATGAATTTGGAGCCGAATGTGACATTGACCTTTTGACCTGAATGGCAACGACATCAGGTTGGCATGGCTGGTTGCCACTGGAGAAAACCTCATCCTGTTGGTTATACGACCTCATTTCCCCGCTACTATTGGTGCTAAGGCTGTCTCCAGAAGATGACCTGCGTGGCTGTATGAAGGACACTGGGATCCCATAGTCGTACTGGGGTGGGGCTGGAGGGGGTGGGGTGGGCAGTTCTCCTCCTGACCAGGTGCTGCAAGGAGTCCCTGGAGGTTCTAGCATCTCTAGAGAACCCCTTCCATCCATGGTTGACAGACGTTTGACACCCGAATGAATTCTCTTCAGACGATCAATGGCAAGCATGATTTTCTTCTGGTGACCTGGAGGAAAAAAAAGATCAAAATAAGTATTGAAATACAAGAGCACAGGAACTTCTATTTCTTGCCATGAAAGAGTGTTGAGTACAAAGTCAAACATAGAATCAACAAATTTAGGATGCTTATACAAATGGGTATCAGGACAAGGGTACTAATATACCCCTTCCCCTCTGATTGTGAAAGTGACATACAAACTGAAGCTGTGTATCAAACTGCTTTTTATAGAACCCCAACTGTTATATTGAGAACTGTCTTGGTGTTGTTGCTATGGCTGTCAGGTGTCCAGGTGTCATCATGTGGTTGTTAATAATTCCCTGATAAAATGTGTCAGTGGCTCAATAAAATTTTGAATTTACAGCAACTAACTGACAGCTAGCTACAGAAGGGCACGGCTTAATTTCCATACCTAGTTTCTGAATCCCGATCTCCTCCAGATCTTCCCATGTAATCTCTGTGACTTGGTCTACACTGTCATACCCCTGACTGGCTAGAATCTCATAATATTGGCTGAGATTGAGTAGGTGGAGCCACTCATATAGATCATTCTATAAAAGAGAACAAAACTTTATTAATTCTGGTGGGACATAATGCAAACTGTTCATTATCTAATGTAAAATTACACTGGCTCCCTTACTGCAATGAATCTTAAATGAAAATCCAGGTCTGGGCCAAATCTGGACATGAAAATATCCCCATTAACCATAATAATATAATTTTCATATTTGTTTCTATTTTTCCATAAGGTCTTTATTTAAGGGTCATTTCATTAAGACTTACAGTCAAATTGTAAGAGAAGTCAGGTCCACTTCAGGTTTAACAGAAATAGACCAATAAATCTGATGAAATAATAAATAAAACATTTTGAAATTTAAAACCAAAAGGAAAGGAGAAATGGGAGACAATTTGCTCATGCAGATATACCCCTGCCTCTCTTGCATATCATCCCTACCACCATGATGGAGATCAAGACCATTTCTTCTTTTTAAATAATGACAGCTGAAGCCATCTCTGAATTTTTTAAAAGCAGTTACAAGATTTTTTAATCCGCTACTATGGCAACCATACTGGATGTAAGATTGACACCGTTCTGATTAAGGATCAACTAGACATTTAGACATTATTAAAGTCTTTTACTGAAACTCCATGTGAATATGACCATGCATTCAGGAGCAGTGATAAGATTTTCAGGATGGCCACAATTGTGCCCATGTTGGATGTCAGATTTGTATTATTTTCAATTAGGCCCAGCTAGACTTCTCATTTGGGATGAGTATCAATGACAAGATTTTCAAGCTGGCTGCCATGGTGACTACGCTGAATGTCAGATCATTTTCCTTTAGGATGAAGTAAACATCATAAGAAGCCTTCTCATAAATATCACATGTCGATACATCTTTCCAGTTAGGAGAAAAAGCCATAACAAGATTTTAAAGATAACAGCCATTGTGGATGTATCTGAAGTTTGATCAACACTATTTTTGTATAAACCAACTAGACATCACAAGAAGTGAAAAGTGATTGGTCAAATTTCAAAGCACACAGGGACCATAACTCTAAAATTCTGCTGGAAATCTGATTTCTTGTTAAACAGGGCTGATAACTCCATTTAATTTTACCAGAAACTGGTTAAATTGAACTTAACAGAGGGCTTATTAATGTAAAGCTCTCAGACCAAATCTGGTTCCATGAATTCCTCAAAATGAACCAGAACTAAAATGAATGGCAAAGCCTTATTAAAACAGGGGCAATAACTCTGTAAAATTCTGCCAGAAAATGGTGAAAATCCAGCTATGGACAAAGTCTTCAAAATGCAAACCCCTAACACTAAATTTGATTTCAATATATAGTCCTTCAAAAGTTAATGAGTGAAAACAAACAATTTGTGATGTGACAGGATAAAGTGTGACGTGATGTGATGGAAACTACATGTTCCCACCATAGATATGGAATTGGCATACAAATAAATTATACTGTGATAAATCACGTAAAATCTCATGACCTGCAAATTCAAACATTTGTAATTCCCCATCTATAAGCAGGAATGTAGAATCTGCAAGCCATGGAAAAGGATTAAGATGATGTTGATATATTTCCAAAGGAAACTTATCAGCTATAGTAAAAGTCATATATGTGACCTACATGCATTTACTCATTTTAAATTAAATATAAAATATTATTTTAAAATTCAATACTAATTCTGTTACACTGAAGTCTATTCAATCCTAATTATTGAATACTCTGCACCTCAACTGTCATCAGGATGCTTTGAGATGAAAAATTATCGATCACCATGGACTTTTACAATGGTGCCTAGGTACTAAGCATGGTCAAGAAAAGAGCACACCGAGTCTAATCGTCACAATATAGGGTAGTAGAAATTTGTTTATCACCATGTGTAGCTTTTAATGTGATATCACAGTGCTCAACATTCAATCTGATTATATTGGATCATACCTTTCGGTTGATCTTGTCCAAAGATTTACTTTGGCATAAGTACTTCTTGGGTACATAAATAATGACCTCCAAAAGGAAAATGGACGAATGAGGATCCAAATAGAGTGAATATTGCCATTTACCGGTACCTAGAATCAAATTCTAAGATATGACACCCATTATTGAAATAATCTGTGTTGAATGCCTACATAACCTTTATGAATGTTACTTTAGAAGGCATCTGTTACAAGATATATTATCACTCTTACTGGCTTGAAGTCTGGAATTCCATCAGGGATGTTTAATCTGTTCAACTCTGCCTTCAATTTCTTGCGGTGACCAGGCTTGGTGATGCCAATGGCAGTCAGGTCCTGAAAATTTAGACAAAATTAGTCTGAAAGTGATTTTAAACTGAAGAATAAATTAGGCAAACTGTAGGGGTCCCGTGTGTCCGAGTGGTCTAAAGCACCCACCGTTATGGATCACTGCCAACTCACCTCTGTCTGTGTGGTTCGAGACTCGGTCTTGTCCAATGTGGGTATGTGGGGAAAGCTTGCCAGTAACTTCTCGTGGGTCAGTGGTTCTTTCCAGGGTTTTCCCAGGTTCTTCCTCCACCATTTATACTGGCCACCATGTATAGCCTATCTTGAACTGAAAAATGGCGTTAAACCCTATAACAACAACAACAACAATAAATAATCGAACTGTACCAAAATCTCCTCTGTTGAAACAAACAATTTGTGTAATCTTATTATCTCTATATATACATACATACTGGACTTTTACAGTACACCTACCCTTGTTTGGATTCAGGTGTTTAGTTTTTGGGATCACTCACAACAAAGATGTAATTGTTAGCTAGCAGCAGGTCTTCATGATTTCTACATAGCTTTTAGGGCATTATATTCATGTTGCGTATTCATGCATGTTATGTGCAACAATATAATGATCTCTGTTTTCACATCCTTCTTTTTATCCCTTATTATTGAAAATGACATTTTCAACTTAGTTTTATGACTTCTGTAATTTTCTGAACCAAAAAAGTGTCTTTTAAATTTAAATCTTTTCTATATCTCTTATTAATGAGACGTAAATGTTTTAACTTAGTTTGATCTTTTTCTACAGTTTCAGAACCAATAAAGGTTGTCGTATTTTGTTTATCATGTAACCTGTTGACCCTCCTGACCCTCTGGGCATCAAAGCAAAATCCAACCTGAAATGTGATCTTAACATCTGTAAAATGCTGCAGATTAACAAACAAATTTCAGCAGATCTTAGAAAAGCTGGGATAAAAGAAACCCAAAAGAGCATGGACTCAGTCTTGATTTAACATGTACAATCAAACCTCTAAATAGCAGCCCTTCATGCTTCCATGAATGACATGTTATCTTGTATTATTAAAAAAGTATAAACTGTAATGTTATATTTTCAAATGACATCGTGTCACTACTGTGGGATACTGCAAGTTTACAAATGGCTGACATGCTGTTGAACTGAATGAACAAGTTTAGAATGAACTGCACAGCTGCTTTAATCATGCAAATAAAACTAAATATTTACTTCATATTTACTTCCCATTTTTTTAGCTGTGCAAGTGATGGTTATGGATGTGAAGACTTTCTTTTACTAGTACAGTACATGTATATGTTAATTGGGCTTTTGCCATAAAGTATTGCACAGTAAAAATTCTGGCTTTGAAAAGCATCACTGGACAGTATAGGGTATGGGTTTGATAAACATCACTGTACAATAAAGCATCTGCCTTGGAAAGGCTGTTCATTATAGAATCAAGGTTTGAAAGACAACACTGTATAGTAATGGGTCTGGCTTTGAAAGGCTGTACATTAAAGGACCTGGTTATGAAAGACATCACTGTACAGTAAAAAGCCTGGCTTTGAAAGGCATCATTGTACAGTACAGGGTTTGAAAGGCATCAATGTACAGTACATGGTCTGGATTTGAAAGGCATCGTTGTACAATAAAGGGACTAGCTTTTAAAGGCATCAATGTATGGTAAAGAGTCTGGGTTTGAAACCCATCACTGTATGGTAAAGAGTCTCAGTGTGAAACCCATCACTGTATGGTAAAGAGTCTGGGTTTGAAATCCATCATCATATGTAAAGGGTCTGGGTTTGAAATACATGATTGTACAGTAAAGGGTCTGGCTTTGAAAGGCATCAATTATATAGGTCTGAATGGCATCAATTGTATTGGTTTGAATTAAATCAATTGTATGGGTTTGAATTGCATCAATTGTATGGGTTTGAATGGCATCAATTGTATGGCTTTGAAAGGCATCAACTGTATGGCTTTGAAAGGCATCGTAGTACAGTAAAGAGTCTAGGTTTAAAAGGCATCATAAGTACAGTAAAAGGTCTGGCTTTAAAAGGCATCAATTGTAAAGACTTGAAAGGCATTACTGTACTGTAAAGGGTCTGGCCTTAAATCCATCATTATACAGTACATTCAAGACATCCAATAAAAATATTATCAAGACAAATGTTGGATAAGATTGTGTCTTCAGGATTAAATGTATGATGTATACATGAGTCTATAGTTTCCATGCAGCAAGTTATAAAAACCACCTGCCAACTGTAGCTTATTTCATACCAATGTATGAACTTGCATGTTTTTAATGCAATCTGATGCAAAAAGAAAAAAAAGACAAAGATAAGTCAGACAGCTTGTGTTTCAACCCCAAACACCAAAAGATAACAAAACTTTCACCTACTGAAGCAATCCTGTCACTTATTGCTCCGGCCATTGTAAACTTAATGGAAAAAAATCTGAAATGCAAACTCTTGCAGTGAAGTAATGCTTTTTTACAGACAAATCTCAGCAGCCTGTACTGATCCGTGGGTTATCATAAGCAGTCAGAATCGAAACAAGCAGAGGATATAGAGATGATACAAATGGTTTGATATACAGAGATAAACTAATGATTTGGCTATACTGTTTACGTGGGCTTTTAAGTGCTTTTGGCCTGTTCTTTCTTGCAAACAGTCATTTTTTTCCCAAATAAATCTTAGTAAGCATATGTTACAACAATCCTGCCCTGCATTCTTGCTTTTACCACTTGTTGAACCAAAGATATTAGGTAACATCAATATTTTTTTGACATAGACAATATCATACTGCTTTTTTTCTACAAGGACTCTAAAATGCCATGAAAAAATGAGAATTACAAAGTACATGATTAATCACCCATTAGTCACACAGTCTAACTCTCAAATAATAAAATCCATTTACCTAGTCTTCATGCGGCTAATACTGTGTGTGGGGGGGATTGTTAATTTTCCACCTACCCACCCTCACTGTTACATTATTTCATTGCAAATTACAAATCTGTCAAAACTGCTATAATACTGTGATAACTACTTTCTCTTTTTTTAAATGCTATCTTATCTCTGTTAATTAGGCTGGATGTTTATCTGTTATCATTTTCTGCATAAATTGATGTAGTTTTACTAATAATGAAGCATTACACTGTAAATAGGGGTGGGGTGGTGGGTAATATTTAATTTGAGAGCACACTGATCCAGACAATTATCTAAATTAATTAACTGTAGTTACCTGTGGGGTCATATGGGTAATGGTAGGCATGTCATAGCCAGCCTGGATGAAGTTCTGATGATATTCTTCATAATGAAGGTCACTCAACCAGGCTCGCAGCACCTCATGGTCCTAAAAAAACAGGAACAAAAATGCATATATAAAAACTATATTGTTAATTGTATGGGCAAATAATACAGAACTGATACACAAAAAATACATACATGACTTTTTTATAATTTATTTTTATTATGAAATTCAGTTTTTCACTATATGAACAATTCTGGTTATTCAGATAAGCTCACTGAACTTCATGACATTTAGAACAATATCTTGTGAATACACCTCTCCAAGATAAGTTGGACACAAGGGGTCAAAAAGACTTAGTCTGCACCATAAGTGAGGGCAAGAGTTACCAATTTACCTCTGAAGAATTAAGAAATGGCTGGACATTACCAATGAGGAAGTTTGTGTGTGTCTGTGCTAAAAAGCTGATACAATTAAACCTGTCTTGAAAGACCACTGCTATGAAAGACCACCTACCTTGAGAGACCATGTCCTCAAAGCACCGAGTGATTATATAGTATTATCACCTGTAATGAGAGACCACCTGTCTTGAAAGACCATATTTGTGGGGCAGAAGGGGTGGTCTTTCAAGACAAGTTCTACTGTACTCATGTTATAAATGCACTGGGAATAAATGTTAATAAACAGCCTTTTTCTAATGAATTCATTCATTTTTCTGTATAAATAATTTTTATTTTCAGTATTATCAAGTATTGAAAAGATTGTTAAAAAGATTACCTCAAGAAATTTCAAGACACATTACATGCATACAGTACCAGCCTAAACATAATGGATTACATGACAACTTTTTGCATATGACTGTCGATACATTCTAGTGTTGTTGCTGATTCACAACTGACAGACTGGTTGTTTTTTTCTCTCCCCAAATCTTGACAGCTACTTCAAGAAATAAGAATGTCAAAACATGATTTTCTTGAGTTTTATTGGTCAAATGTTGAGGCTGTTATTTCAATGCTAATAATTGCAAAAGTTCTGCTCATCTGTGAACAAACTTTTGAGTGCTAAGATGGAAATTAAAAACCACTACAAAGGTTGGATTGTGCTTTTCCACAGTGAACCATATCAATGAAAGCAATCTTTAGTGCACTCTGGACACCTTTCATTTGGTTCCCTTTCTATCCTTGATCACATCTGTGAATGATTAGGATAAACTACTGATCAATGTTAGATACAATAATGATGTTACTTTACATAATATTTAAAATGGTGTTGGGGGGTCAGTTGAAATGAATTAATTTATCTCTTATCTCAAGCCCTTTACTCAGTTTAAACTTAAGATGTAATTATTGTGATAATACACAGCAGATCGAATTTTAATGACAAACACTTCTGCAAGTCACAGATCAAAACTTAGTTGGCACTTTTACTTAATTTAAGTTTTAATTATGCTTCATGAAAGTGCTTGTGGGTATCAATACAATAATCAACACATTTCATGTTTGAATACAACAGGGTATATCACATCTATTGTATGATGATTACACGGAAACAAAATAAAAAACTTAAGCTGAACACAAGTTTCCTTTTACAAAACTTATTTAATTGGCATTCATGTCTTAAAGTGCTGCTACTAGTAGGCATTATCAAAATTTTCAAAGATCATTATTTCATTGGATATTTGTATTTACAGTGCATTAAAAAATATTCAACACGAGAATTTAATGAAATATACAACTTCTTATTAAAAGTTTCAATTTCATGATATACATTTGACATTTCTAGGCAGTAGCCACCAATTCTGATGCTAAAACAAGTGAGATATTGAGGTTTCATTCACAAATTTAAGTTGTGTTCAGCAAATAGGGGCTTGTTATTCTGGTATTTTCTGAGAAATAATGGGATTCATATCTGCCCCCCCCCCATTATCTGGGTGTGCTAAAGTTAAGGAGGGCTGTACCAGTATAAAGTACCTCTATTAAATAATCCTTTAGCTACGACTACCCCATCTAAGCGTCACCTGTAAATAGCTCCTGAACCCCACCGATGCATATATGCAGTGTCAATAAGCCTAGTTTACAAGCCCAGTGTCGCTTATGTGCATATAGTTCAGCAGTACTCGAAACCCCAGTGTTGCATCTATGCGGATGTGACTGCTATGTTAACTAAACGCTGATTTGTTGAAAGTACAGGAGTTTACATATTCTTGATTATCATAACCAATGAGAGGATTGTTTACTCAACATTTTGATACAAGTGTGAAAGCTGAGAGGTTAAATTTAGACACCCTGTCAGGACTTTCTGCACTTTATGAAACACGTGTAGTTGAAATAAACCAAGGCAGATTCTGATTCAGATATGAGCAACTTTAAAGGGGTCAGTGCAAGTGATATTGAAGAGTTTAATGGATCATTCTTAGAAAATGAATCAGATATTGACATTAGTCCTGTTTCAATACCAGATGCAAGTGATTTTTAATCGGATGACGAGGCGGACATAGTCCCACTTGCACAATGGGGTTATGACCTCGCCGTGTTCGAGATCAATGATTTTGATTCTCATGTTGGTTCAACAATCAAGCTTGGACTAAGCAATGAAAATGATTTTTTTCTCAAGTTTTTTCCTGAATGTCTGGTGGAAAAGCTAGCGAAAGAAACAAACGATTATTTCAAGAAAATGGGTGACCAAAAGCAAGACCTGAGGCTGAAATGGTATGAAATCAGCATCACGGAGATGTGGGCATATTTTGGAATATACATCGTCATTTATGTGTGGATAATGACTGTTTTGAGAGCTAACACTCTCAACTTTGTAATATAAAGTGGAAATATATGAATAACAGACACTATACAAAGTAAGCAGTTTTTTATTTCATTGAAATCCATCAAAAACTAGTGAAATAATGAATATAAATGTAACCATGTTTTCATTGTCAGTTTCTGTAGTCAGCCTAGATGATGCTCTAGTATTCAGCCTGCAACCAGCCTCAGTAGTCTCAATAACTGATATGATGGCACTCAGCAGTAGTGAAACTGCACAACAGCTGTAGTAGCTAAAGGGTTAATAGACCAATTTATTATAAATGTTTCATAAAAATAAACCTAATTTCTACAAATGCAATTTGTCCAAAACTCTTTCGACAAAAATTTTACCTTAGATAATATGCTATTATATTCTTTATGGTGAAAAGAATTAATCTTTCCATTTGATTTACTTAAAACAATGCTTGATCTGCATAAACAAAGAATACTTACGGCAACCCCTGCATGAAAGAGCTCCGCCACGTTGATCTGACTAGAATAGCCACTCTCCTCAAGACGATCAAGGCTCCCTACACTGGAGCTGGATGTACTGTGGTAACTCTGACGTGATGAGACTCCAGACTCGTAACTTGTTCCTGATAGTCGATGGTGATTGTTGATCTGCACATTCACATAATTGTGTGGAGTGTACTGAAATAATAATATGCAAGAACCATTTGTCTAATCAGTCTCAAAGATTTCTCAAATGAACACTTTAATGGAGAGAATCCATTGTAAAGTTGACACACCTATCAATATATGAATTTGATATCAGTATTCATTTAGAAACTAGTTATTCTTTCCCTGCAATACCTAAATATTGTATTATACTAGACACACGTCTGCTGGGAGTCAAACTTGAATATTTCATACACTTTATGTCAATCTTGTCCTTATGCATTATGCACATGAAAATCCCTGGTATTTTTCTTATATTGATCTTTTCAAATAGGGCAGTATTGACAAAGTGTTCTATCTCTCCAAGACCACCTGCCTGTGTTTTCTCAACTCATCAAATAATGTCCTATCATAATTAACACCGTGTAACCAAATTAAACTGCACACATCAGTAAAATATACACCCCAACCTGTTGCAGGATAATATTCTGACCTACAGGATCAGTCATGAAGCTAATCCAAACAAGCAAATTCAGTGAAAGGTTGCTCCTATGGGAGACAACCTGCCTTGAAAGACCTGGACTGGGTTTCACCAACACAACTTAAGGATAACTGCTTGTGAAATCTTTGTGTATTTACCCTTCTTTAAAAATTTCAAGCTATCAACCTCTTCCCCAAATGTGTAGGTTTGTGTGCATTTTCTTGCACTACTCTTGGTTGAATATCAATCCCAAGTAAGGGTCACTACATACAAATGTATGGAAATAGTCTATCCTATCCCAAGTAAGGGTCACTACATAAAAATGTATGGAAATAGTCTATCCTATCCCAAGTAAGGGTCACTACATAAAAAGATAAAGAAAAAAATATCCGATCCTAGCTACATAAAAACTATCAATCCCAACCAAGTAAAAATCACTACATAGAAATGTATGGAAATAAACTAACCAATTAATAATTTGTTTTTTAAAGCATGATACATAGATAAAGCTAAAGAATGCATGCATATATTCATAACATACCTTGCCTGAAGTGAACTTATATGATAAACAGAAGATTAATTTCTATTTTTAGTAATGGTTGCCACTCTGTAGGCAGATCAGTCTACATACAGACCAGAAAGGTCTTCCTGCCAGGATGCTTTCTGTCAAATATGATCAAATTTTCTTCAGCAGTTTTGGAGAAGTTGTTTAATGAGATTTACTGCTTTGTGTAATGGTAGTAAATTTGATAACAGACTGGCAGGATTTGTACAGATTTAAAAGCTCTTCATGCCAGGAAGCTCTGTGCCAAATTTATTGAAAATTTTTGTTCCTGTTGCTTTTGAGAAGAAGTTTAAAATAACAATTATTGAAAAATGCACAACGGACTTGTGGCCAGGCCAAAAGCTCACTTGGTCTTTCTACCAGGTGAGCTAAAATTGCAAGCTTGAGAGCTTTAATAAAAATAAATAATTTCAACATGTTATTTACATATGTTGGTTGTACAATCTGAATTTCATCATTATTATTGACTGGAGAGTTTAAAAGTATCAAGAAAAAATAGTGTGTGTGATTTGGATTTTTAACATAGCTTTAACAATTTTTGAGTCATATTGCTATGATGTCTGCAGTGTGGCAGTTTATAGTGATGTCTAGCACTGGGGCATCATGTCGCAGACATGTAGCATCATGTTCCACCCAGTCACATTATCTTGACACCAGGCTGACCAGTCCTAACACTAACCTCTTAATGCTGAGTGCCTAGCAAGGCAGCTGTTACCATATTTCATGTATTTTTTCGTACCCTTTAATTTTTCGTACACGATCCAGTTATCAAAATAATAATTATTTAAATGCATCATAATTTGTTTTATTTTTCGAAAAAATCCATGAAATCATTGGCCATAAAAATTTCTACGAAGAAGATTTACGTCTGCAAAAAAAGATCGAAAATACCACAGAATAGGTCAAAGAGGTCACATGACCCCCCTTGAAAAAGAAATATATATATATATATATATATATATATATATATATATATATATATATATATATATATATATATATATATATATATATATATATCAACAAGTTTAATCATGCATATGAAGCTGAAAATATGTCACAAGATTCAGTTCAAAACACTTAGTAAATATCAGCTTTTATTTCAGACAGTTTACTATACTAACTCTCCTGGCAGTGACTGACTGCCCACCCCCTGCAAAAAATCCTGCAGGCACCCATGTGCATAAGCTCTCTTACTGTCATTACCATATCTACTGGTGTTTATTGACAAATGGACAAAGGACTTCACAGACCATACCTTTAAGTATTATCGTTAATTAGTTCTCTATTAAGTTCGTCACTGTAACAAAACACCACATGCATTTTAAAACAAGTTTGGAAGCCCTTTGATGTTTTCTTATTCAACAAAAATTACATCTCAGTACATGCTAAAGGGAAGACCACAGACCATTGGTCAACTAGTCTTGTTGTTTCATTATATCATACAAACATAAAATATAAAACATTGTCATTTTCCATCATAAATTTGAAAGTCACGGACTCCGTTAAATTTATTGTATATTGTTGTTGTTGTTGTTGTTGTAGGGTTTAACACCATTTTTCAGCACAAGATAGGCTGTACGTGGCGGCCAGTATTAATGGTTGAGGAAGAACCTGAGAAAACCACGAGAAGCTACTGGCAAGCTTTCTCACATACCCACATAGGCTGAATCCAAGACTCGAAACCCACGCAGACAGAGGTGAGATGGCAATGATTGGTAATGGAGAGCGCTTTAGACCACTCAGCCACTCGGGGCCCCTATTGTATATATGTGTGTGCATATATATGTGTGTGTGTGTGTATATATATATATATATATATATATATATATATATATATATATATATATATATATATATATATATATATATATATATACTATCTTTTAAGTGCTTGTTCTGTTTTGACTTGGATATAATTAACGTTTTTTTGAAAATCTATTACCCCACTATTATCTTTATTGGCGAGTTCGAATAGCAAGTAATGCGTATGATCGCTTGTCCTTATAACATCTGCTGTATGGACAATGGCTTCAATAGCACACTGACAGATTTTCATTTCCCTAAAGAAAGCCGCATTTCCCTACTGGCAGCCTTGCTGATGTGACCTCTTCTGTCCATTCTTGTCCTCAATCTGGTTTCAACTGGATAACCAAAGCACTAAGCATGTTTAATAACCGTGTTTATAACACTGCATAGCCATATGGTTGTTGTGGCAATGTACATTGTAACTATTACAAGAACGAATTGTTGATTTAGCGGTGTTTATTGATAAAGAAATATGGTAGGGTCGTAATAGATGAGGATTATCACAATCGTCGGGTAACTGAAACTAGTCTTTTTTTCTCTTTGCAAAAGCTACAAATAAAAATCACCCTGAATAAATAGTCTTGTACACTAAAAAAATGTTTCATCTCTCTCTCTCATGCACGCGCACTCACGCATATCAACTAAAATGTTATTTCAAGTACTTTATTTTTTATTGCAATTTGGTAATGAGATTATTTTTTCTGTAAAAATACAAGTTGCACTTAATTTCTTGACAAAGTGGACTCATATCATTGCGTACAATTTACTAATAAAAAATACCCATAACTAATGCATGTTCAAACCATCTTAATCATTTTGCCAACATTAAACAACGTAACAGTTACATATGCTCTAAATGCAGACGAGCTTGCACACTGAGGCATAATCCTCTCTCTCTCTCTCGTTCTCCAATAACAACAAAAATCATTTTGAGTGCTTTTTTATTATAATAATTAGTTTCTTGAGTTGAGAGCAGAATGAGACAGAAAATATACGTTTACTTTGTATGCTTGTACTGTTAGGTTGTCGAGTAGCATGTGTTGCATAGAATTTGTTCAGGTATGATCCCTTTATTTTTCATACACGGTCAGTACCACCAAATGATAATTACTTATTTTACATATAAATTTTCGTACACAGAAATTAGTATTATTTTTTTGTGTAAGAAAAATTACATGAAATATGATAATATCATTTTTATAAGTCTCTGGTATGAGTTGGCCGGGGTTCTAACCTGCAATCTCCTGCATCCAAGGCAGATGCTCTTACCACTAGTACAAATAGTGAGTGAAGGTCAGATATAATAAAGATGCTCTTACCACTAGTACAAATAGTGAGTGAAGGTCAGATATAATAAAGAAACATTCCTGAAGATCTAGGTATGTTAAAATGCACAATTTAATACATACATCTGGTGCAAAACATTGTTAGTGACTTGGCAGCAGTATGTGTATTGTAGCACAGGCAAACTTTGTTAACTGTAACATGATTCAAATAGTCTACACAACCAAATTGACATCCACAGTCCTGGCCCCTTGAGTTTCCTTGCCTGCAACCTCGAAAACTTGAAAGCTACTCAGACAAAAAGGCAGGGCTCAGTTTACTATATAAACTTGGAAAACAACAGCAATTTAAGTGAGTGCTCTCCTTGCTAAATTTATGAACATGTTACTCTCCATAAAACTGTGTTATTACATTAAATTATTACATTAGTCCGTGTGTACACAGAAGTGAGCTTTTCACATGATCAACTGGATTTAGTCTGGTTCCTTTTCAAGTACATTTCATAATCTTTTAGAGAGAACCCACAACAGCTAACATACCATTCTAACTTTATGGCAACCAGACATCACACTGATTTGACCTGGAAATTACAGCAGTTCTCAATACTGTAGTCAGCTTTTGCCATCTTGATAATTATTTGTGGTAATTATAGTAATTAACAAAGTGACAATGCCTGACATAAAAAAGAACACAGAGTGTAAGCGTAATTTGATTATTTACTTCTTTGTATGGATTAAAATCAACCTATCAGCTGTTTTGGAAGAAATATCACTGTGATGAATTTAGATAGATGAGATTTCTATCTGTAACCCCATTATCTGGCTGATTGCTTGCAAGGGGTAAATTTGAATTTTTGCAATAATATATGCCAGATGCTGACCAAGATAGAAGGCTGGCCATCCTAGAGAGGTACTTTTAAATGCAAGCTTGTCTGATTGTGTCTGCTATGCATGAATGCTTATGCCTATGACAAGATTCCATCCCTTTTGGGACTATGCTCTTATTTGAAAGTATGGGGTTGGTGTGTGCAGGTTTGATAATGGGTGCTAAATCCTGCAGAGACTTGGATTCAACTTTCAGTTCAGTATGCATCCTAGATCAATCCACTGAAGTACACTGATACATCAAAACTAACCTTTTGAAATTAATATCTGAGCTTATCAGTAAACAAATCTACCAGGGTGCTCTCTTTATCAACAACCAGCTGCTAAATGCTGCCTCTCTCTATCTCCAATATTGAGCCATATACCCAAAGCCCCAAGGGGATACAAAAATTCCAATATGGTGGTCATGGCAACATTTATTAAGACTGTCAGTCTTTTTCAGCTGAATAAATCCCTTAGCATACAGACAAATATTTGATTAAGAGCAATACTTTGTATAACAAAGGCTATTAAAAGGGATGAAATTGCTTTTATAGTACCACTGGCTATACTGACTGTCCCATGATAAAAAATCATTAATTTTACACCACATTTTTTATCTGTAGAATAATATCAACAGCCAGCCATTATAGGTACATGTATTCATATGAAGAAAATGAACCACCTCATCATCAAAATGAATGGAAAACTGATGCAAGTCAAATGGAGAGTCACTGGAGAATAAAAGGTTTATTATAACCTCAATCTGTCTCAAGTGAGAATATAATCTTAGAAGCACAGATTTAGGTTATTATGAACTACCTTTCATTCTCCAGTGACTCTCCATTTGATTTGCATCATTCTTAAATCTGGGACAGATACACAGGTCCATACATCCATACATACAAGTGTGTACCAATCCCTGCTTAAAAGCATGATAAGAGCAACACTTACTAAAATTAAATTTGTTTTCTTAAATTCCACCTTAACCCTTAGACCCAACCAAAGCAAAGGTACTACACAAACTGCAACCACATCCATACTGTATCTGACTACTATAGTCTTTATGAATATGAAAAAGCTCATAAGCAGCTTCCAATGGGTTGGTGGTTCTTCCTGAGGTCTTCCCAGGTTCTTTTAAACCAAATATACTGGCTGCCATGTATATCCTGTCATGTGCTGAAAAATGGTGTTAAACCCTACACAATTTTTTTTAAACCCAAAGTACACATGCACTAAAACCTGCATGCAGAAGTGGACCTGCTTTTCTTTCCCAAAGTTTGTGGGGAATTACAAAGATTTCTCCCAGGTCCGACTCAAGCTTAAATTTGTTCCCATTCCAAATGCCAAAAACTACTTTAAAAAAATTCCAATTAGACAATTGCCAATCAGAACTTTAGCGATTATAAGACTTTTGGAGACAGTTACTTCAAGATCTTTGGACAGGGGTTTAAACAGCTAGAGTAACAGAAGCTATTGAGTCATTTAAATGTTTCTGAATCTTTTCTTTGTAAATTTTGTTGAATTAACTGTGTAAAATAATTAGGATTTCCTAATTTCATATAAAAATTTCCAATTTTATGGACCCTTGGCCCATTTTGGGAATGGTATAAAATTCTTGGATATTTGCATCCAGTGCATCACTGATCATAAATATGTCAAAAGTCTGAATGCAAGAAGCAGGATATGTTTTATTCATTACTCTATCAACAGAGGCAATCTCAAGGGGGGCATATTAATTCTGGGAGATGCAGATTTTTAACCCTTGTATATATAATGGAATATTTGATGACTGAAAACAGAGAAACATTTTGCAAAGATCAATTTATGTCAATGCAATTCATCGTATGGTAAATGTATTTCTGGCATCTTGCAGTGAATTACTTGCATCGATATTACACACTGAATCTAAACGTCATTAATTGTTAATTTTTATTACTACTGTATGTCATACTATCAATATGGTCTCATATAATTTTTATAATCTCTCATACAACAGCATGTGTTTGTCAAGACTGCAATTCAAGATGGTACCATATATACTCTCCAACAAAATCGAGACCTAATGTGAAATGCATGGACCCAGATCTGCTGTCACATAATGTGCCAGCAGATATGGGTCTGTGCAGTTTGTCAGTAGAACAAATACCATAGACCCTGATCTGCAGGCACATTATGCCATGTCAGATCAGGATCTTTGTTGTTAAAAGTTTGCCTTGACTTATAAGTTATTGTCTTGCAAAGAGGGACTATAAAAGGTCTTCTTCCTGAGAAACATGGAGGTAGGGCTCATAAATACATTCTTAATTTTTGAGCATTTGGTTCATTTTTCAACATAAATATTTTGAGATCTGAAAGTTGCTATTAGGAGTTTAATTTAGTAACATCTATAGATTTTAATTCCATACCTGTTATTATGACCAATTTGGTTTTATTGTAGCTGTCTGTGTGTGCTGGTAAATCAGGCTGTTGGTCTGGCCATCTGTATGTCTGTATGGGGATGGAAGCAGGTATGACCATCAAGGCCATACAAGGATGGAACCGCTGATTTGTAAACTTGTGTGCATGGTGGATCCATGAAGGATGTCTGTGGTCAATACAAGTTTGGGCCAACCCAAAAATTCAGGAGAACTGTGTGCTTTGACAATGGACATGTAAACCAGGTCGATATGTTTCAATTTGCAAGTTTTTACAAGTATTTATGAGTCATACATGGTTGTAAATCATACGGGCTGTACAAATGACAGAGTCATGAGTCATAAGTTTGTTTCAATTATGTTGTTTCAATTGAGTACAAGTGAGTTACTTTCATTACATGAGATTATTTGAATCTTACTTTCATTACATGAGATTATTTGAATCTTACTTTCATTACATGAGATTATTTGAATCTTACTTTCATTACATGAGATTATTTGAATCTTACTTTCATTACATGAGATTATTTGAATCTTACTTTCATTACATGAGATTATATGAATCTTGCCTTCGTTACATGAGATTATTTGAATCTTACTTACATTAAATGAGATTATTTGAATCTTACTTACATTACATGAGACTATTTGAATCTTACTTACATTAAATGAGATTATTTGAATCTTACTTACATTAAATGAGATTATTTGAATCTTACTTACATTAAATGAGATTATTTGAATCTTACTTACATTACATGAGATTATTTGAATCTTACTTACATTACATGAGATTATATGAATCTTGCCTTCGTTACATGAGATTATTTGAATCTTACTTACATTAAATGAGATTATTTGAATCTTACTTACATTACATGAGATTATTTGAATCTTACTTACATTAAATGAGATTATTTGAATCTTACTTACATTACATGAGATTATTTGAATCTTACTTACATTACATGAGATCATATGAATTTCACCATCATTACATGATAATATATGAATCACATTTTTGTTTCCCTATTTGTAAATGTTTGTGTAAAGTAACTGAATGAGTCGTACGTTTAGAGCTTGAACGAATCACTCTGTATTTGTCAAGTATATACATATTTTTATTAATTAATTTTTATAAACTTCCATCTTTCATCACATTGTGTTGTGGTGTCATTTGATCCAAGCATCCAGTCAGGTCTATCTTGTTACATTTTACAAAACATAAATACTCTGACTGGTCTAAGAACAAAAAGACAGTTCAAAACTCTGAAAAATGTGCAAGATTGCCATGAAATAATTAGTTTGACCACATATGCATATAAACATGTCTATAAAATTTGATTTGACTGTCTCAAGTACTTTTTGCTAAATTGCTATCAAGGTTTTTCTCCAAAAATGGTACAGTCCCAAAAAGTTTTAAAATGAAAAACTTATAAACAAGCTGCTTTGTAATGGCATGAAAATATAATTCGGTTATTTATATATGTTTGCCAAATTTCATTTGCCCACACTTTGTGAAAACATTGCCAAATTTTGGTCATCATCAAACTCATCCAAGCTCATGTTCAGATGAAATTTTGCTGTAAATTTGACAGAAATCAAACAAAAATTGTAAATGCCAGTGTTCACAAGCAACAAAGAGGCATACATTGAGATGATCAAGGGCAATAACTCTTAAAGATAAAGGCCATGTGTACTCATCATGGAACTCATCCAAGCTTTCATTAGGCATTAAAGTAAAAAAGCTTTGTTTCCCGTTTCAAGACCAACTCAGACCCTAGTTTTTGCTTGCCGATAATGAAGAGGTTTCTTACCAAAAAAAAAAGAAGAAGTAAATTCTGGATTGTTTGATTGTTGAGAGCTTTCCAATTTGTCTTTTTCTTCATATGTAACAGTATTTATCATCACACTCATCAGGATGATGCTTACTACTTCTTCAAATATTTTAATGTGCCTACTGGACAGAAAGCATGATTCACTAATGACTACCTTTGCATGCTATTTGCTAATTTCTTGGTCAGCTTAAAAATGTATAGCAAGTTATATTAGATATACATCAGTCATTTAAGTAATTGTATAAAAATGGCATATCCAGTTGTTAGCATTACTTGACAACAAAATGTTATACCAATGTCTTTTCTCAAAGGAATAAAGTCAGGACATGCAACCATGGTTTACTTTTAGAAATTCCAACAGACCAACTCATAGTTTTTTGTTTTGTTTTGTTTTTAGCATGAAACCAGAAAAAAACCTTTATTTAGACTACAAATCTGGATGAAGACAAAACATGTTTGAGTGTTCACTTCACCAGTCTGCTTATAGTCATCACATTTCCTCACCACAATGGTGGGGACAAGAATGATATTGTTTTTCATACAAAGATCCTAGGAATTTTGAGTGTACTGAACTAGTTAAGCACACGTATTTACATACCAATGCAATGTCAGTAAATTTGCATGGTTAAGTTTTACAAACAGGTGCATGTACCTACCTTTGGCTCTAGACAGTTTGCACTTAGGCCTCTGCCACTATCACTACTTGCTGCACTGTTACGATTACTGTTTGTTGGACTGTCCTTGCATGGACTGGAAGATCTTATGTCCCATGCTGCCGAGTAATTGTCCACATGGCCTTCTGTGTATGACTCGCTGACATGATTTACTATCACTTTGCCATTAAAATTCTGAAAAAGAGTTAGGAAAATACTATAAAGTTATCCAGATAACATTTTACCAATGAATACAATAGCCTTGACCTTTGAGAAATTGACTTTTCAGATACAATAAATTGATCTTATCAAAAAACAAAACCACTGAAAAGTCTTAACAGCTAAACCATTATTCTCATATTTCCTGGAAATCTGAACAGGGGTCTTTCTACTCTGAATAAAAAAAACTGCAGACCATTTTTGTAACTTACTTGCTTTTTCAAAAACATTTAGTCAGACTTCAAAAACAGTACAATAATCCGAGACTTTGAAGAATATGATTTCAGAGTTCTTCTGGATAGAACCTCACTGGAAGAATGTGAGCTTGTTTGCTATAATGACACTGGCAGATCACTTTAATCCTTACGGAACAACTACAGCCTCATTTAGCTTGGGATGAGTGTTCAAGAGATTTACCCGTCTTCACATGAAAAAAACTCCTCTCTTTTTATGCCTCATATGCAAACTACAGTTAAGAAGACTAGTTTAATGTACCATGTGCCCTTTGACTTCTTGATAATATTAATCACCAGATGATTCCAGAACCAGATCAAGTTACTGATAATTCAGACTCCTTTATCTCAAGAAATCATCTAATTGGAAGTCATTAAACCAAGGCATCCAATTTTGTACCAGACACATCATAATTCAGACGGTTGGTTAAGAAAACCATAAAATCCAAATTTACCAAATTTCTTTATGCAACAGAAATTTGCAGTATGAAAAAAAAAATCAACATACCTTGATGTCTTCAGTCATTAGCAACAACTTCCTTGCTGATAACTTCAAGCAAATGTGCTTATAAATATAAATAACCCATCACAGTGCTTCAGAAACTGACCTCAACACAAAAGCTTGACCAGAAGTACATACAGATGGACAAGGGACTAACACTATATTCCCCCAACAACATTTGTGGTATAGTATAACAAATCTACCAGTACAGTATTTCTTTCTTGTTTTTCATATGCAATTTTACTGAATTAGCTATTGGAATCAAAAACAAACTTTAGAATTTGAAACCTGTGTAATAGAACGTGAAACACTAATCTCTGTTCTTCAGTGAAGAAAAAGTAATTCCATAATAAATGATGCTGAATGGGTAATCAAAATGACAGCTAACAATTTCAAAATATCTCATCTTGCTATTTTGTCCCTTGCAGGCATAACAATGATTAAGGTACTGCTAAAACCTGTGATACCTGAAAAGCAATACCTATGTCTAGTACCGGTAATCTTCTATTACTTGCAATACATTACTTCCTCTATACCGGTGGTTCTTTCCGGGATTTTCCCGGGTTCTTCCTCCACCATTAATACTGGCCGCCATGTATAGCCTATCTTGTGCTGAAAAATGGCGTTAAACCCTACAACAACAACAACAACAACAACTTCCTCTATATCAATGTATCTGATCAAGTTCTGACTGTTAAGTACCAACAATGTGTATGATTCTAGAGCTTGCTGAACCCACATGCAAGGTCCAATGACATTCAACTAATGCAAGTAAAAGAAGGCCGCATCTATATGCATGGTCCAATGACATTCAACTAATGCAAGTAAAAGAAAGGCCACATCTACATGCATGGTCCAATGACATTCAACTAATGCAAGTAAAAGAAAGGCCACATCTACATGCATGGTCCAATGACATTCAACTAATGCAAGTAAAAGAAAGGCCACATCTACATGCATGGTCCAATGACATTCAACTAATGCAAGTAAAAGAAATGACATATCTATATGCATAGTCCAATGACATTCAACTAATAATAATAATAATAATGAGGACTTTGTATAGTGCCTAATCTTTAGAAGCTTCTAAGTGCTTTACAACGTTAGACAACACCTACAAGATAAAAAACAAATAATATTATTACAAAAAAAACCCCATGAAATTAGAAAAACATTAAAACATATAAAAAATGCTGAGAATATTTCAGGTAAGAAACATTATTAGGTTTTAAGTTTGTTCTTGCAGTCAAAATAAGTGAGTTTTGAGAGCCCTCGTGAATGTGGTCACTGTGTCTTTGTGTCTAAGTTCAGTGGGCAATTCATTCCACGTTGCTGGGCCTTGGTATGCAAAAGAACACTGTCCATGTGACTAATGCAAGTAAAAGAAATGCCATATCCACATGCAAGGTCCAATGACATTTAACTAGTGCAAGTAAAAGAAATGCCATATCCATATGCATGGTCCAATGACATTCAACTAATGCAAGTAAAAGAAAGGCCACATCTATATGCATGGTCCAATGACATTCAACTAATGCAAGTTAAAGATATGCCATATCCATATGCAACGTCCAATGACATTTAACTAATGCAAGTAAAAGAAATGCCATATCCATATGCAAGGTCCAATGACATTCAACTAATGCAAGTAAATGAAAGGACACATCCATATACATTGTCCAATGACATTTAACCAATGCAAGTAAAAGAAATGCCATATCCCTATGCAAGGTCCAATGACATCCAACTAATGCAAGTAAAAGAAATGCCATATCCATATGCATGGTCCAATGACATTTAACTATTGCAAGTAAAAGAAATGCCATATCCATATGCAAGGTCCAATGACATTCAACTAATGCAAGTAAATGAAAGGACACATCCATATGCATGGTCCAATGACATTCAACTAATGCAAGTAAAAGAAATGCCATATCCATATGCAAGGTCCAATGACATTCAACTAATGCAAGTAAAAGAAATGCCATATCCATATGCAAGGTATGATAACATCCAAATAATGCAAGTAAAAGAAAGGCAAAATAAAGAAGTGTTCCACAGAACAAATAAATGTCTCACTTGCTGTCCAGTGACATATCCCACCTATCCCTCAAGCTGTATTAAACTTGTACATATTTTCCTACAAAATTTAAGCATTGAATTTTAACTTTGAAGTTGCCATCATTTCAACATCCTAATGCAGGCAAGACAAAAGATCATGTTAAAGCCAAAAGAAGACAAACAATAGAGAATGTTTTGACTTATGCATTACATTGCCTTAAGAAGTAGCATTAATGCAAATATTAATACCTGATCCTTTCAAAAAAATTTCTTCACCTGTAAACTGCAAAAATCCAAAATATTAAGAAACTATTTTACCTCAAAAATTTGCTAGCCTTCTCATTCCATCTGACAAATTTCCTCATGTCTCTCTTCCAAATTCCTCAACACAATATGAGATGTTCTAATCAGAGTCATGGTCTAATGTAACCAGCAAATTAAGCAGTGAGGTTTGAAAGATATTTAACCACACAATCAGTATCGTATTTATCCAAATATGAACAGCACTAAAACCAAGACCTAATATCACATAAAATATACCAGCTGATCAGGGTCTAGTTGATATCATGGGTACAAGAGCATGGTTGGACCCTGATGTACTTATTGTTGCATTATGATAGTTTTTAGTCTCAATTGTTGACACTTGGGTGTATTATAAACATGCATATATGGTGTTAGCTTCCCAAGAATTCTTGCTGGATCCAAACATAGCTCAACTTGGTACTGAAAACAGCACATGCACCCTGATATGTCTGTATTATAATGATACAATCAAGGTTGATCATTGTGTAATCTAATAATGAGGAAACAAAGTGAAATACCATATATGCTTGCACATAACTTGATTCCAATTGCAAACAAAACATAGACCATGACCTGCTGTTGCAAAATGACCCAGCAGATTAGGGTCTATGCTGTTTGTTCTACTGATTACCCCTAACAAATGCAAAGACCCAGATCTGCTGGTACATTATGCATCAGCAGAGCCGGGTCAAGGCAGTCTGCAATGAATCGACTTGTAAGCAAGCAAGTATGGTAGTTTACAGATTAGACTTTAAGTTTGACAGCAAAAGTCACACCTGTCAAATAATATCTAATATACAATGGATAATGTTCATGGGCTGAGTAGGGGGAGTGTCATAAAAACAAAGTGTTTACTAGTACAGACATAAGGAATACAAGATTTCTTTTTGTCAAGTGTTAATTTTATTTAGAAAGTGTAAGAATAAGATACTGCTAAACTCAAATAAAATTTTTACTTCCCTTCAACAATCAGGGCTTCTGCCACAAATGATCTTTTTTTATTCCAGTCCTTTTCCAGACCAAAAATTAAACATTTCCAGATCTCCAGAAGAGCTATGAATCCATATGCTAAAACTTCTCCCAAATGCAAGAGAGCAGTCACACTGCCAGTTTGTAACTAAGACAGTTGTAATAAAGAAAATTTAATACTTCTAAACTTTACCAGGCATTTTCAAGACCTGGAAAAGCAATTTTCAAATTTTATACCTTTTCTAGAATCTCAGATGAGCACAGGAAACTTGCTTCATCTGGGGCAGGCATGAACAACTTCCTCCAGGGCATGGGCTGGTTAAATCATTTTGATACCACACCCTATGATGTAAATTAACAGACAAAACCAGGTTATGGGCTGGATCTGGCCCACAGGCAGTATTTTGCCCACCCCCTGATCTAAGTGTGGAGGGAGGGTCGGACAGATGGACATCTACCTAGATGCACTACATGTATGTCAAGCTTCTGCCAAAATAGGTTCAACATCGATGTAGACTTAACTCTGCTGACATTTTATGAGAGGTTAGATCCAAGTCTACAATGTCAGCAGTTGGGATATGTGCAAAATTAAAACAAGAGAAAATATGGTAAGGTATTACTCCCTCAAACCAGCTGGACAAGGAACACTTCTGAATCACTGAACAATGCTATACCATTTCTGATTAGCTGACAAAACTAGAATTGAACAAGGAAATTTATTGACCCATGTCAAATGTCACCCTTCATCTTCTTCTTCTGGAGAGATGAAAATTGCTGGAGATCTGTCTTAATCTTGGAACTCCAAAAGAGGGATGAGATATTAATTCCAGCACACATCCTTTATCATGAGATAAGTTGCAAATAAACTCCAAAATCAATTTTCTGACATAATACTCCATCATCATAAGATTATGCCTGTTTGGCAGATGGTGCTATGGATCAGATATCCAGGAAGGAACATGTAAATAATTCATTCCATCACATCTACCATAAAATAGGACACTGTTCTGAGGATCCAATATCTGATATAATTACAATGTATCATAAATTCTTCTACTAATGTAGAGAGTTATCAGTAGAACTTATCTACTAAAGGTATGGGGCTATTTTTATACTAATAGTAGCAGTGAACTCTTGCAAAGAAAACCAGTGTACTGGTGAAAACTGCTTTTATAGCAGTGGCACTCAAGTTATTAGAGGGTTGGCACCAGCTCATGCAGCAATGTGAACTAGTCGTGAGTTATCATTACAACCTAGGTGGCGCCAACACTGCTGGTCATCAATGGATAATCTCTATAGTTACCTTCAATCAATAAACGAAAGAAAAAAAACACCTCGTAAACTAAATTGTGAATTAAAATTTCTTAATTATGGCGAGTATGTCTTGCTGTGTGCCTGTGTAGTATTAAATGACAGTAAAAGAGTACATACTGGCTGAATGATATCCCTGAACTAGAAAGGAGTAAAAAAAATTGCCATGATAAATAACTTTCATTTGCTTTATGTTGTATAACTTTACAACTTGTATTGTTTCAAGATATGCATAAATGCTATTTATCCAATATATGTGTATAATATATTTACCTGCAATCATGGTTTTAAAAACAATGTGCAATATAAACATGATTTGAACATTGATTCTTTAGGTTTTTATTTTCGGGTTTACAATACATTGGCTTTGCAATAATAATCGTTTACTTTAAATACTGTTTATAAAACTATTTCTCAACAAGCTCCGATTTGAAATAATAAAACTTTAAAACTTTTTGACCATTTCAGTTGTGTATGTTCAATTCTATAAATGTCAGTGTACTTGATGTCCTTGACTTGAAGGTTATTTGATGCATGCACACAAAATACATTTCTGTGCACCAGTGCGAAGAAATTGTTATCATTGAATTTGAGAATGATAGTCACTGTTTTTATCAGGAAATAACTCTCCCTATGAGAGAAATGTATATTTAGTGTTAAGTTTTAAAAATGGCATAGAGAGCAATGAAATTATTATATCCCTAGATGGCTATGGGCATTTGACTTCCACAATGTGAGTTTTATTTACAAAACTGTCTGGTGACCCAGCCACAAATGGAAAATTTTGGAAAACTACAGGTCAGCAGGGATGTATTAAATACACAAATTCCTCCATGCACCTCTGTACAGCCAATGTCTCATGTTTGCACCTATGGTCAACAGGTGTGAACTTTACATCTGCAACAACAGTAAATAATTTGGCTAACTTCATGCTGTTCTGTCCACTGCCAAACATATTTGCCTGAACTTCCTAGACTGAATCATGATATTAATTTTTTTTTTAAAATTATGCTGAGTAAGCATTATTGCACGCCTGGGTAGAATTAAATGACAGAAAAATAAATATGTAGTAAAACAGGACACATTTAATGAATCATGGGTCTAGCCAAAACATTTAAAATTTAAAAAATAAAGAACTCAGTAAACATTTGTGATTAATATATTGACTTATATTTGATTGCAAGTGTAATGTGTACATCAATATAAAATCTTTTATAAAATAACAAAAAGGAGCATGATGGGAAAATAAATTCACATTGAAAATATTCAGCAGCATAACTTTAAAATCCAACTGAAGCAAACATGACAATTATGCACATTCTGAGAGAGAAAAATGTCTTAAATCTGTAATATTTTACTTTGTGGAGAATAAATTACACTTTATTAACAAATCTGCCCTTGGCTGTGATATACTGGTTCATGTGCTTGGCCATGGAATCACATTAGGATCATAAAATAACTTAACATGAGACCCATTTCTGAAGAATTTCTAATTTCACCATCAATAATGGCATCGTGTAACATGTGCTAAGAGATGCATTTTAATATACAAATCTTTCAACCAGCACATACTTTTGTCATGAAATCATCATATTTTTTTCCATAGTTCTTTTCTCAACTGATGAATCATCATTAAACTAACTTTTGATTCCATGATCAATACCTTAAAATACTTTGTAATGTACATTTACAATTGTGTATATCAGCTGCTGGACCAGTAGCAGTGGAGCCTCCTATTCATTTTCAAGGGCAGATAACTGACACTACTATTCCTCATTGTCCCAAGATAATTATTTATCCTTTATTCTGTGCATATTTTTGTCAGTAGCAGACAAAATATACATTGAAACATATTAAATATTTTTCTATGTTGTTCTGTGTAAGTAAATAGATCCATTATCACTGTTGGATTACTAGTGTATTATATCCACTTAACCTTTTGAAGTCCAAGCACTACCTTGAATATTAACAAAGCTGTATCACATGAAAATATACGTCATATTGATTTTAAGATAAAACTAGTGACAAATATACCATAGTCCTGTCAGTTTAAGCACTTGATTCCAATTGTATGGGTACTAAATAACCTATCTGTGTTGATGTGCCATAAAATACCAAAAACCAAACTAAAAACATTTAAGAATATAAAGTGGAACCAAAGTTCTTTGTAACTGTGTTAAAATTAGATTGCACAAGTATAATATCATTATCTATGTTGAAAACCCTTCCTCATTTAAATCATGCAGCAAATATTTTGGTATCGTGTAAGTATGTTGCAGGTAGTATGGTCATTATTTTATTGCCAAGCCCATGTAACATTTTTACCCTCCAAACGAAAATAGAAATAATCATTTTTAAAAACATTATATGCAGTAAAATTCTGTGAGTGCATGTACAATAATTGTTCTCCATTTACTTTTGTACTTTCAGCATCTTCACTAATCAGACTGGCATTTACTGTTGTATCATTAACAGTCTAATCAGCTTAACACCACAATGGTATAGCAATGAAAATAATGAATAGGATATAAAGTAGATGTGTATATCTCTTAATGAGGCAGTATGTCACTAAACAAGACTTTTATGGAACACTGTGTCTGGCCTATGTACCACATTATGATGATACAGGCAAGACATCAGGAACCCTATTAGGCTTGAGAATGGCATGATGATGATACAGGCAAGGTACCTAGAACTCTAGCAGGCCTGTGAATTGCATTATGATGATACAGGCAAGACACCTAGAACTCTAGCAGGCCTGTGAATGGCATTATGATGATACAGGCAAGACACCTAGAACTCTAGCAGGCCTGTAAATGGCATTATGATGATACAGGCAAGACACATACGGAACCCTAGCAAGCCTGGGAATGGCATTATCATGATACAGGCAAGACACCTATAACTCTAGCAGGCCTGTGAATAGCATTATGATACAGGCAAGACATGTGGAAGTCTTGTAGGCCTGTGAATGGTATTATGATGATACAGGCAATTCACAAGAAAACCTAGCAGGCCTATGAATGGGCTTATGGAGATATAGGCAAGACACAAACACTAGCAATCCTGTGAACGGCATTGTAATACACTGTACAAGCAAGAGACCTGAACCATAATAGGGATGTGAAAAGCATTATGATGATACAGGAGAGACAAAAAAGAACCAAACAGGAAAATGAGAATACATGTATAAAGAACATGGAATAAATATAACATGGATATCCTTCTAGTATATATATATATATATATATATATATATATATATATATATATATATATATATATATATATATATATATATATAGAGAGAGAGAGAGAGAGAGAGAGAGAGAGAATATCTGTATTGCACTGAAGTGCCATCTAGATTTGGTGTATGCACCCTGATGGGACTTAGAAAGTTATGATTTGTTTATTTACAGTTAGTTCTTTACTTTGTTTCCTTCTTTTCTATTCCTTAAAGTAAACAAGCATACATAAATTCAAAAACCAATATTTCTTAAGGGAACATTCTATGCTACATTAAAAGAGAACTTGTACATGGGCGCCCCATCCATGCAGCACCCACTGTACTTCAATGGCCACAGGTCGTGGGTTTGATCCCAGGCCGAGTCATACCAAAGACTTACAACAATGGTACTAACAGCTGCCTCGCTTGGCGTTCAGCATTAAGAGGTTAGTGTTAGGACTGGTCGGCCTCGTGTCAGGATAATGTGACTGGGTGGGACATCGTGCTACATGTCTGCGGCATGATGTCCCATTGCAGACATCGTAGCGTTATGACTGAAAAATTGTTAAAGCTATGTTAAAAATCAAAATCACATCAATGGCCACACGTTTATTTGCTGGTAAGGGGCATGTACAGCCATGTGACAGTTTGTAATGGACCAATGACTGTAGTATATTATCCTTGCTGCAGCTCAAAAAGCTAATGTACTGACCTGCAGTACATTCACAACTGTGCTGTATATGTTCACTTGTAAGAAATCACAGTGTACATCCCTGATCTGTCACAGAATCAGGCAGATCAAATTTTGAATCCTGCTACAAACATAACCTGATCAGCCACTAGATCACAAAGATTAAATACGAATCCTGCTTTCAGATGGAACATGATCTGTCACTGTATCACAAAGATTACATTTGAATCCTGTTTGTAGACAGACCCTGATCTGTCACTGTAACAAAAATCAAACATGAATTCTGCTTGTAAACAAGCCATAATCTGTCACTGTATCACAAAGATCAAATATGACTCATGCTTGTACACAGACCCTAATCTGTCACTGTATCACAAACATTAAATATGAGTCCTGCTTGTACACATACCCTAATATGTCACTGTATCACAATGATCAAATATGACTCGTACTTGTATACAGACCCTAATCCGTCACTGGATCACAAAAATCAAATAGGACTTGTGCTTGTACACAGACCCTAATCTGTCATTGTATCACAAACATTAAATATGACTCAAGCTTGTAGACAGACCCTAATCTGCAATCATTACAGAAAATAAGGTTCCTGCAGATTAAAACTGCACACGCCTGTTGTAAGGTCTCTGCTTCTAAGTAAATCTATACTGCATTTCTCTCAGATATATCTGTGAGTGCTGCCAGCATGCATCCATGGCATGTATGCAAGACATGTATCTTGTGCTTGCATGTGTTTTGTTGGCACATGAAATGCAGATCACAACATAATCTCAAGAGTACGATAATACAATAATATTCAGACAAATCAATTTGTAAAATCTTGATTCACATGAAAGTACTTTTCTGCTCACTTTTTAATTATTATTTTTTTAAAACAGAAAAAATCTAAATTTTATTACTTATAACCTTCAGCAGACTCTCAATCTCAGGAAAATCAAAGTACACAGAATAATTTGAGGAAAAAAGCTATGACTGTATCAATCAATGGTGTATGAAAAAGTTTGATGGCATGAAAACTACAGATATTCTGAATGCCATAATGTAAAAACATTATGTTATTTATACATTGTGCATATTGCAAGCAAGTCTTCTTTAACAACTGATAAAGCTAATTTGCTTAACTGAATTTTACAAGCTGTTATGATGCATTAATCTCTTTTCAATCTCTACAATTTACCTTAACTGTCTCTATAGTACCATTCAGTGCACTATTTGCACCATTAGTCATAACACTATCTGCAGCAGCTGAATCCTGATGAAGAAATATGCATCCATTACCATCAAATCTGTCAGGTACTGAGGCAAAAGGCGACCATCAATCATGATACCCTCCATGCTTTATTTTAAATTTGTTTAATCATGATACCCTCCATGCTTTATTTTAAATTTATCTAATCATAATATCATCCTTGTTTTATTTTAAATCTGTCTAATCATGATACCCACCATGCCTTATTTTGATTTTGTCTAATCATGACACCCTCCATGCTTTATTTTAATTCTGTCTAATCATGATACCCTCCATGCTTTATTTTAAATTTGTTTAATCATGATACCCTCCATGCTTTATTTTAAATTTGTTTAATCATAATACCCTCCATGCTTTATTTGATTTTGTCTAATCATGATACCCTCCATGCTTTATTTTAAATTTGTTTAATCATAACACCCTCCATGCTTTATTTTAAATTCGTTTAATCATAACACCCTCCATGCTTTATTTTAAATTTGTTTAATCATGATACCCACCATGCTTTATTTTGATTTTGTCTAATCATAATACCCTCCTTTTTTTATTTTAAATCTGTCTAATCATGATATCCACGATGCTTTATTTTGATTCTGTCTAATCATGATACCCTCCATGCTTTATTTTAAATTTGTTTAATCATAATACCCTCCTTGCTTTATTTTAAATCTGTCTAATCATGATACCCACCATGCTTTATTTTTATTTTGTCTAATCATAATACCCTCCATGCTTTATTTTGATTTTGTCTAATCATGACACCCTCCATGCTTTATTTGAAATCTGTCTAACCATGATACCCTCCATGCTTTATTTTAAATTTGTTGAAATCATGATACCCACCATGCTTTATTTTAAATTTGTTGAAATCATGATACCCTCCATGCTTTATTTTAAATTTGTTGAAATCATGATGCCCACCATGCTTTATTTTAAATTTGTTGAAATCATGATACCCTCCATGCTTTATTTTAAATTTGTTGAAATCATGATACCCTCCATGCTTTATTTAAATCTGTCTAATTTAACCACCTCAAGCTGTTTACATAAACTCACTACCTGAGTGTGAATAGGAAAGATGCATGTCAAAAGGTTTATTTACACATATAAACTTATAACACAAAATGGAATGGTGCTTGGAATGAGCACCTAAGTACAAGATATACTCATTTATAAGTCAAGTCAAATTGCAAGCATCATTGACCTAGATGTTGCTGTAGCATAAAGTGCCAGAAGATCAGGGTCTATATTGTTTTTTCTACTGATTACTCGAAACAAACTGAACAGACCCAGATCTGCTGGTACATTATATGACAGCAGCTCTGGGTCTGTGCAGTCTGTACTTGGACACATCTTATAAGTGATTATATATGGTACACTGTATTACAGTAAAACTTTGATTACCTTGATCTTCTTAAGTCAGCTGAACAAGCACTAATGTCTTGAAACCTCTGCTGTACACAAATATAGATTAAATTAAATGTATACAGGTAGCTATATTACTCACTCTAAGCAAGTGTGTGCATGTGATTTGGATTTTTAATGTAGCTTTAACAATTTTTCAGTCATCGCTACGATGTCTGCAGTGTGACAGTTTATAGTGATGTCTAGCACTGGGGCATCATGCTGCAGACATGTAGCATGATGTCCCACCCAGTTACATTATCCTGACATCAGGCCGACCAGTCCTAACACTAACCTCTTAATGCTGAGTGCCAAGCGAGGCAGCTGTTAGTACCATTTTTGTCTTGGGAATGAATCAGCTGGGGATCAAACCCAAGACCTCCCACATCCAAAGCGGACGCTTTAACCACTAGGCCACCGTAGCGGTCACTCTAAGCAATTATTTTCTAACTGAACATCAACAGCACATACTCTCACCCTTTGTTTAAGAGGATAAACAAAATGTCCGTTTTAATGAAGCTTCACTGTAACAAATGCATATTAGAGATCTACTGCAATCCATTTTGAGCATTCCAATGCACAAATTATTCTGTTGAAACCAACACCAACAAAAACACACAAAAACCAATACTTTCTACAGAAACTCATTGAATCATATATTCTTTTAAAATGGACATCTTTCAATATTTCTTTGTTGGAAAATTTTAAGGCTTATGAGAAGACAGTTTAATTTTTTGATGGTGCACTATGTGATGGAAAATCTGTGTCCAAGATATTTAGCTTTTAGATCTACTGGTCACAGACCAGAAGAGCTTATGGTAAATTTCACCCAAGTTTGTTATACAGTAATGGGCCAGCTCCTGTTGAGCCACCAGAACCCTACAAGCCAATTTATTTTAATTATAATGGTACCTAGTGAATGAGTGAAATGGTCAGAATTCTCCCCAAATGTTATGATTGACTTACTGTTTCCACCCATCCCAAGAGATCCACTGCAAGTTTATGTGCCACACTATACATTTTCCACACAATTTTCAGCCCACAGCTTGACCTTCTAGTCCTAACTTCATTCCTATTGATTAGATGTGAGCATTAAGATAGCAGTGGCCTATCTTATCTGTACAGAAGTGCTTCTGGAATGGCTTTATTTGTTTTCATCAATGCTTGGTTCATTTGGCCTGCTATGTCATGGGAAATGGAAGCATGGATGTTAATTATGAACATTTGAACTTGACCAATTCCATTCCTGAGTATTCCACAAAATTTCATCAACCTTAGCCTCCCTTAAAGATCTGGCACTAACCATTTTATCTGATTAACCTATCCTAGACTAGCTAAAATTTCTGTCCTTTTTTCTGGACAACAGAGCCCTTGTTCTATTAAAGCAACTACTGTACTGTCAAGCCTATTTTTTCCACATCTACTAAACTGTTTGGTTTCATCAATTCAAGTGATTTTGAATTGATGTAATTTTGTAGAGTTGTTGCATTTCATCTACTTTTCTTAGATGTCAACATGTAGCTGTCTGATTTCACAGGTGTGATCCTCTCAGAAAACTTGGTGAAAATAAACAGCATCCAAAAAAAGTGGGTCGACAGGATACAGTAAACAGAAAAAAAAGAACCAACTGGACGCAATGCAAATGCGGGAATGATTCATTTGATAAAACCTACATTCAAAGACTATCTCCAAAATATGGTACCTATTCAGTAACAACTGACAAAAAATGAACAATTTCATAGAAAATCAATACCTGTGGATAGCCTACTGCACTTGCAACCAAGTGAATCAGGTAAATACATCCTCATCAAACTGCAGAACCTGCTGCATACAGATCATGTGTATAAACGTGTTATACTCAGCTCTACAGCACCGATTAATTGGATATCATTGCTGGTAATCCTAATAAGCATTGGAAAGAAATTAGCCCCAGATTAAAGCCATTTGTCCAGGAAAAATCCACCTGATTAAGTAAACTTCCTGGCTGCAATCTCCTCTTTTAATTATTGCTGATACACATATCCATCTTCTGTTTGCTGGGCATTCATAAAAACTGCATCTAGACCACACCTGAAGTTTACTCTAACATCTCCAAGTAAAAGCAGATTGACCCAAGAAGCACATGTGGGTCTTTACCATGAATGGTCCTAGCTCTTTTATCCACTAAAAGGATAAACTTCCACTGTTTATGACAAGTCAGTTTCATCTCAAAATTATTTTACAACCTCCCCCAATTTTTATATATAATCAACTTAAAATTTAACCCCTACAATTAAAGGTACAACTATTTCAAGCACTTCTCATACAGTAGATTGATACAGTACATGCCATTGTTTGTTTCAAACCAATTACTGGTACCATTTCTCGTAACTGATTGAACTATGGTACAGAAGACATGAAAATCGGTGATCACAGTGCAGGCCAAGTTAAAAAGCATATGCTTTACCAGACTGACCAGACTTGGGCAGTTATTCTTGAAACAAAAATTGCATCCATACAAGGCAAACAAATCAATTTAATTTTTAATCCAGATAGCTAAACTTTTGGTTTTATGTCAAAATAGTTTTTCATGTTTTACTCAACAGAATAGGAAGTTTTGGGATAGTACTACTTTTCATACTCAATTTTAAGTTATGTCAAACTGCAAACAACAAAGATCCTGATTTGCCCTAGTATAATCTGCCTGCAGATCAGGGTCTATGTTGTTTATTCTACTAATTACTCCTAACTAACTGTACAGACCCAGATCTAACAGCATATAATGCAATGGCAGATCTGGGTGTGTGCAGTTTGCAGTTGGACTCTACTTATAAGTGAGTATATATGATGCATTTCATATGTGAATTAAACAACAAAATAAGTTAAGTTCAAGTGGAATTAAATAACACAATGTGTCATCCAATGTCTGATATAACTTGTATGGCTCACTAGGAACATGTCATCAGTGCATAAGGTACTGTAATCAACGTACTGTAATCAACACCTAAAGTCAATTTTCATGAAATCTGTAAACAACAGTTTTTGTTGTTGTTGTTGTGAGCTTAATGCCATTTTTCAGCACATGATAAGCTATACATGGCAGCCAGTATAAATGGTGGTGTAAACAACAGCTGTTTCATTCTTGTTTTACCAATGCAAGTAGTATGAATTTGATATATATAAAAAAATAAAATGGTAGATAAATGACACTGAGAATTTGTTTTAGTACAAATTAAAAGTAAACTTATCTTGAAACCGCTTACAATATCTTTCAAAAGTAAGCCACTACATTCATTTACACATGTCACTCTTTCCCAACCTTTGCTGTGCTTCCAACCGATTAAGTAATCTATTGGTAAACAAACCTCACACACTACCAAAAACCTACAGAAAAATCTAATAAATTTCTAAATCAATAGAGTCAAAACCCATGGTGTGACATTCTGACATACCAAGTTTTGCTTGTTGCACTTTGGATCACTGTTAGGAATGAATGCTTTTGATACAACATATCCAAGAAATTCCCCCTTTAATCTCCAAATTAACAATCTTTTGTGTTCGTAAGTTGAAACCATAAATATTCTTGGGTTTCGGAGATGTTTAATGCAAATGTCATTTGTGGATTTTGAGGATTTTGCTTTGTCCTGTTAACAATGTTTTCATTAAAATGCCCTAAAAGGTATTAAAGAAATAAAAAAAAACAGATAAAAAGCTTTAATGGCTATTATCAAATCATCCATATACACTTGCAAATATGTCTGCCAATTTTAATTTGTCTATTATGAGTGGTTTTTGCACAATCATGCTAATGAACTTCTTGGAACAACAACACCCACCCACAGCTGAATATTTGCAGGACCAGTCAAACTGCCTATGTTGCAATTTGTGACACAACATTCATGTTTTTGTACAGTCATGGAACCAAGCATTCCTGAAAAAAGCAACCTCTTACACCAACTCACTTCAAAAAGAGAGGATTTCATATTTTCTGAATTTCCCCTGTAATTAAGATTACACACACTAGTTACATGTCAATTTCAAGTGCATTACACTGGTTCTATGCAATACACATATGTATAAAAGCTTGCTAAATCAGATGTCTTAATGTTCAAACAAACCTTCTAGAGGTAAAAACTCCTCACATCCACTGTCACATGTTCTGCAGCTCTAATACCACCATCAATAAAACACAGCTCTAATGAGACTCAATTAATTGTCAATTTAATTTCCATCAGTTTCTTTTACTGACTTGATGGCAAAATGATTTTCACAGCATTATGCACCATGACAGCTACTTTATACTGGCCTGACATGTGATATTGGTCTTTTCATTATTGTGCTGTCAACTTCTTATGAAGTTTTACATATGGGCTACAACCGGCTTGATGCCCATATCCTGTGGGTGAAAACATTTGGTTTACTCTGGTCTTATCCTTCATCTTGCCTTACAAGAGTCTAATTTTGTCACCATAGAATTTACCAAAATGAATCTGGGAAAATCTTTGAATACATTTAAACATGCTATTGTTATAAATATTTAGTTTTAAAACAAAAATAGCAGGCTAGAAGAATTTAATGTAAATGAAAATAATAAATGTTATGAAAAAAGACTATACTATAAAAGTTTAGATACTTATACTCAGGACTCATATTTTTGGGGCAAGCATGGAACCATACCTATGCACTTATCAGTCTGACTGCAAAATGTACAGATCCTGATCTGCTGTTGCATAATGCGCTGACAGATTTGCATCTGTGCAGTTTGTTAGGAATAATCAGTAGAACAAACAAAATAGGCAGGTGCATTATGCTGCATCAGATCTTTATCTTTGTCGACTGCAGTTTGTTTCAACTTCAAAGCGAGCATATATGGTACATGAAGTAAGATATAAAATACGACTTCACTTTGATTCTCACTGTCAAAGAGCTAGGACTTCTTAAGGACACACGATACTAATGATATGGAAAAATGGGAACCAGCCTGGAAATTGGTGAGCATAAAATAGAGTATATATGGGTTTGGCTGACCAGAAATGGTTAATAATGTAAGTTATATTTTAGGAACAAGAATCTATTGACAGCTTATCCTAGTTGTACATGAAAAAAAATAAAAATAGCGACATTGTTTTATTGATGGAATTTCAGTCCTTTAACAGTCTTGAGTTTGGAACACTCATTACTAAAATTAGCACCTGACTCTCTGGTGCGGAATTGAAAGCACATGTTTCAAACACATGCAGGTCCAGAAAATGCTGTGACTCATATCCTTTCCTCTACACAGAAGCTGACTTCCAGTTTCATCTATGCTGATAAATAAGGGTCCGATCATAAGCACTCAAAAATTTGAAGTTTGTGAATTTTTAATATCATGGTGTTTACAAAGGTTTACTATGGGAACTGAATTAGTACCGTGAGTTCTATAGACAGCCACAGCAATACGGTGACTCCACATATGCAAGTGCAATTAAATTTACTATAAATGCAATCATATGGTTCTATTTGTGGATAGCTAACAAAATTAATACCTTTTGTAAACCTCAGATTGTTATTCAGTGGGATATTAAACACATATTCAGATATATCAGCTGTTGCCAAGAAGGGGGAAGGGGAACAGAGTGTAGATTTGACTATGTTACATGGAGTGTTTTGCACTTTGGCTTATAAATAAGCAATACATATATAAAAGTTATACAATTTACCATCTACAGAGTAATTACAGTAAGCAATATGATATTTCCCAGTTGTGTTTTAAAACAATGCTTCAGATATGATGACTTGGCATCCTACTAATTTCTTTCAGTGAATGTTCTAGAAGTTCATATTCTGCATTTTAATGGACTTATGACTACCTTACTTTAGCTTTAAATTATATGTCTTCTGAGAGGAATTTTAGGTAATTTTTGTCATTTAAATATCTTTTTCTGTAATAATACATGTACATATTGATGGTCACCTTGACCTTTTACGTAATATGACATGGCTGGTAAAATATTTCAGTATTAAATTGAACAGCAATAAACGGTAATATTAAAAAAGACGATTCTTAATAGACATTTTTATTTTAATATTTTTTTTCCTGATTTTCTTAAATAAAGCTCAAATATTTAAATGTTGCCTGAATGCACCATTGCTCTTTAGGTGAACATGAACTTGCAATATAATTTAATATTCACTAATGTAATCTTTGACAAGCAGAACTATGCACATTGCTTACTTATGTACTGAACTACTATTCCTAGGGCTGTCAAGAAAACAAAAGGGGATATAGGACACATGGTACTAATTATATGGAAAAATGGGAACCAGCCTGGAAATGGATGAACATAAAATAGAGTACACATATGGGTTTGGATGATCAGAAATGGTTAATAATCTAAGTTTTAGAAAAAAATAAATAATCTTTTGAGAGCTTATCCTAGATGTACATGAAAAAAATAGAGACATTGTTTTATTGATGGAATTTCAGTTCTTTATCAGTCTTGAGTTTGGAACACTCATTACTAAAATTAGCACCTGACTCTTTGGTGTGGAATTGAAAGCAGGTTTCAAACACATGCAGATCCAGAAAATACCATGGCTCATATCCTTTCCTCTACCCAGTAGCTGACATCCAGGTTTCATCTATACTGATAAGTATAGGTTTGATCATGAGCACTCAAAAATTTGAAGTTATTGAATTTTGAATATCATGGTGTTTGCATAGGTTTACTATGGGAACTGAAATAGTACTGCAAGTCCTCAAAGTAAAAGAGTAAAAAAACAAGGAAGCATAATCTCTCTTCTTCATTAGTGAATGCTGGTAGATTCAGATTTGTATATCAGGCATTGTAAAATTTTCTATAGGAAAATAAACTGATTACAATTTAGCACTGATCCTCAAATTTTGCCTTTTCATCAAGTCTTTAAGATTAGAATGGAAATTTGAAATAAATGATAGAGGTAGCAATTTTCATACAGTCAACTACTATCACATTTTTTTCAAAGTCACCTCTGTCATGGAACAGGAATATGGAACAGGAAAAGGCTGTACGTTAGGTAATGGGATTGCTTTATGGAAATAACCAATTAGTTAGAGTTGGCTGTACTGGGTTTTCTACAACCACCTTTACCTCTACCCCACTCCCAAAAGCTTGCATGTTTTGTGATTAGTCATATACCCCTAAAGACTACCATCTTTTCTTAACCACTTAGTGACAACAGAATCTTGGTAATACAAAAAGAGTCAAAAGCATGATACCCAATGGGCAAGAGTAAGTGATCCATTTTCAACTGAAGGCTAGACTAAGTGATGTTTTTCCAACTTAAAACTTGTTGTTCCATCATGATGTTCTGTTATACAAGATATGAATCAGTAAATGCTTTAAGGTTATGTTAATTAGCATTTCGCTGTGGCTCTCTGCAAATGCCTTATTCATGAATAATACTAAGTTAATTTGTTAAAACTTGTAACACTGTATAGAAATCAAAATTGAATTGATGTAGGTCTGAGTAAATACTCAAAACATTCACAAAAAATGCAAGATCTTTTCATACACATCCAGATCCATGAATGGTCACACAACTTGCTAGTAATGAGAATGAAGTCTTGTTCTTTTCTCTCCGATAATTGGTTCAGCAATATGAGTTAAACACCAACAGCATCTATACATGCCAATTACAAGGATGGGAGGGTCAACAAATAAGTGGTTAGTCCAAAAGTGCTTGCAAAGATGACCAGACAATTTGCTATCAAGGAAGTTTCAATCAATGATACTCAAGTCTGGTGTATCAATTCCATGTGACAAAATGAATGTGGCAATGGCCTGTAAAAATATCGATTTCATTTCTCCAGCAATAAACAAGGAGACAATCAGTTTGGCAAAGACCTCTATTTCAATTATTTACAATTAAGAAATATTACAGAACTCCCTTTCTCACCATTTTTGAAAAGGCAGTAAAATGTAGGACATAGTCTGTAGAAAAGAAGTTCTGCACATGAAATGATGAATATTTGACTGCAGAAAAAAATAAACATGAATTTAGCCAGTAACCAGCTTTAAAGGACATAATGTATATACCCGCTTATAAGATGAGTCCAACTGCAAACTGCATGTACCCACATCTGCTGTCGTATAAAATACCAGCAGATCTGGGTCTGTGCAGATTGTTAGGTGTAATCAACAGAACAAACAGAGGTCCTGATTCTGCAGCCACATTATGCTATGGTACTTATGGATCTTTGTTCTCTGTAGTTTGACTGAGTATATATGGTAAATGACTACATTATAAGATCCCTTATCATCCTTGATTTCTGATACTCTGAAACATAAACTTGGCATATATATATATATATATATATATATATATATATATATATATATATATATATATATATATATATATATATATATATATATATATATGTGTGTGTGTGTGTGTGTGTGTGTGCATGTGTGTGTGTGTGTGAGCATGTGTGTTTGTGTGTATATTATTGGTGTGATCATCCCACAAAAGTCAATTGTATTGGAGGCAGGTTGGGTTCTGTATAACAAATTTCAACAAACTGTTAGTTAGGTCATGCCAAGGAAATGGGAACTGTGCTCATCATAAGGACACTCTGAGGCAGCCATCATGGCTGGGTCTGGGCAGGTACTAAACAACTGATCTTTGCAATACAAGCCTGGAGAAATACCATGCCTATCTAGGATGTACTTGAAGTCCCATGATTTGTGCAGATAAAAAGTTTCCCTTGTGTTTCACTATTCCTTTGACTTGCACACAAACAGCAGATGGTCCAGGAGCAGTTTTCATTATAAATATTTTATTGATCATTTAGCTAAGTGCTGGTCAGGGGGACTGGACTCTTGAGGCCAATAGGAAATCAATCATCAGATCTGCAGCTAAGGTTTTACTGTAGCTATAAAGTGGCATAATTACTAGTTAAGCATACAGTAACTTGGGTCTCACACAACTATTAGTGTGTGTTTCAGTGGAAATGCATGTGTGATTTTTATTTGTAACATAGCTTTTTTTTAAAATTCAGTCATATCGCTATGATGTCTGCAGTGTGGCAGTTTATAGTGATGTCTAGCACTTGATCATCATGCTGCAGACATGTAGCATGATGACCCACTCAGTGACATTATCCTCACACCAGGCTGACCAGTCCTAACACTAACCTCTTAATGCTGAGCGTCAAGCGAGTACCATTTTTATGTCTTTTGTATGAATGGGCTGTGGTTCAAACCCACAACCTTCCACATCCGAGACATACGATCTAACCACTAGGCCACTGGGGCGATTCAGCAGAAATGAAGATCAAGCATGGTTACAATGAAATAGAGCTGACAAATTTCCTAACACACTTGCTAAAGAGTCAAGACCTAAAGCAGACAACATTTACTCTGATCTGCTGTTACTTGTTCAACTGATTACTGCTAACAAACTGCAATGGCAGATCCTGGTCTTGGTAGTTTGCAACTTAATAATGAGTACAGATGGTAGGCATAAACCTGCATTTATAATATTCTTTCCATGAAGACATAAATGTTGCTTTAATTATAAAAGTAAGTTGACTCTAATTTCCTTTATGTGGAATAACAGACATCCCCTTTGATATCTTTCAAGTGATGAGGTCCACAAACATTAACTGCAGCACAAGTCACAGATTTTGGTCACAAACATTGCCTGCAGCACAAGTCACATATTTTGGTCACAAACATTGACTGCAGCACAAGTCACAGATTCTGGTCACAAACATTGACTGCAGCACAAGTCACACACAGATTTTGGTCACAAACATTGGGGAAGATGGGCCTGCCTTTGACAGTAACTTTCTTTGCCACATCCAATTTTAGTCATCTAAACAGTGTTAATATTGATGGATATTAGATCTGATGAAGTCAATGAAAGTCGAAATTGATGACAGATTTTTATTATAAATGAATAAAATTCATCCATAATTAAAACTGCAGCTGACCCTCTTTCAGATCATATTATGTGTATCCATCATAAAGAAAACCAATGGAACTAAAGTTTCATGACAAGTATTACACTCATGAAAAAGACTAATTAATAGAAATTACTAAAACCACCCTTACTGGGCAAAATTTCTTACAATTTTTAAAAACTTTTCCTCATAAAAATGCAAATTATTACAAGTTTAAAAACAAGATTGTCGCTATGAAAGTCAAAGAAAATACTACAAAAGTTTAAAAACTGGATTGCCACTTTGAAAGTCAAAGAAAATATTAGCTATAATTTAAAAACAGGATTGCCAATACAAAAGTCAAACAAATTAAAGTATGCACAACTATATGTGATAACAGTTATTTGGCTAATGTTTATCCATCTTTTTTTAATGACAAATGTTTAAGATGTTAAAAGCTGCAAAACAATTTTGGTTTGAAGTTCTAAGAATGCAACCAGTGCACTGAGACTTTTCTTAATTAAAGCTTTCTAGACAATAAGTTCAAATTGACAAAAATCATATTTTCACTGCAAATTTTAAGAATCAAGCTTTTTTTTGTATTCCATCATATCATTTCAATAGCCTGTCCCTATTCAATAGTTATTTGACTCAAGATGCACTGATATGCCCATCACTGTACACTTTTGATGCAACACACTGTATCAGTTTTTCTATTTAAAGAGTTTGGATGTTGGATAACTCTTTTGAGAGTACATATCAATGGGAAGCAATTAATGCATTCTATCTGGGTAATCATCCTTGATGGGTATGTATAAAACAAATAAAAAATATTTGACTGGTATTGATTCCCTTTAACAGATCCTGACTGTTGTGCATGTCAGAGCTCATCCAGTTCAATTAACAAATGTTTAATGTAACAAAACAGAAAAACAGGTATCTTTAAAAAGAACTTTTTATAAAAATATCAACACACCAGAGAGAAAAAATATGTTAACAAAGGCTTAAAGGGCAAATGAAAATAGATCACAGGTTTAGCATAAAAAAAATTTCAGCAAGATTGGCAATATGTTCCTTAGGATCCTATCAAAACCCTGTGGGGTGCCGATATTGAAGTTTAGCACAGAAAGAAATCTGAGGAAAAATTAAAGAGACTGAGAGAGATTTCCAGATAGGCACATCACACAAAGTTGCCAGATCCATTTCAACACCTGTTCTATCACAGACAGCATTCTGTCAGGCCTAACAGTACTTACATGATACAAATAACCATGTATATTATTTGACCCATCATCATTTAGATCTATTAGAACTAATGATGGCTGTTTTTGTTTTTATTTTTCTGAACCTTGGAACTTGTTTTTAATGACAGAGTGAAAAATACTAATCATAATTAATCAATTACAAGGTAGGTATGTAGTTTTTTAAGGGGGGGGGGGGAAAACTAATTTTAAGTATGCAATACTTATCCATAGCTGTTGTTTAGCATTTTTTTCGTGCCAACAAATACACCATCCATTTGATGTGCAAAAATCCTCCCTTACAGTGAAGAATCTTCAGTATAATGCAATTCTTCATGGGGTCCCTGAGTGGCCGAGTGGTTTAAAGCGCTCAATGTTACGGATCACTGCCATCTCACCTCTGTCTGCGTGGGTTCGAGTCTCGGGTTCGGCCAATGTGGGTATGTGAGAAAGCTTGCCAGTAGCTTCTCGTGGGTCGGTGGTTCTTTCCGGGGTTTTCCCCGGTTCTTCCTCTACCATTAATACTGGCCGTCATGTATAGCCTATCGTGTGCTGAAAAATGGCATTAAACCCTACAACAACAACAACAACAACACTTCTTCATGCCACTTGCCTTGTTCTTGGTATGTTATGTGCAAAAGAAGCACAGATATTTAAACTTTTTCATACGCGAATGTTATATCAGGACATCACAGCAGGGTTGGAGGAGGCCATTCAACAATAACTATGGGTTGGTACTGCATAATTCAAATTGGTTTTACCATCTACCCCAAACTACATTTTAATAGCAGCAGCAGTTTACCCATAGTTATTGTTTAGATGAATTCTAACGAGGAGTGATTAAGGAAGGCCCATGAGGTAACAATGGCTCGGACCTCGTGGGCTTGAAGTTTCATAAAGAACAGGTCTCTAGCAGTAAGAAACAGATATGCTCTTTTGATCATGGTGACAATCCATCATGAAATAGTGGCAGCTGATATGTCTACAGAAGGAAGAAATGAGGCTTCCTACCCTTTCTTTATCTTTTGGATGTCTTATTTTATGACAGAAATGGAGTTCCCTCATTGGACATAAAAGTCTTTCTGTATCATTCGCAGCACAAATTCATAGATTGGGGATTTCTACTGTTAGTGGAATTATAGAAGAAGGTAATTGATTTTTGGCTAAAAATCCTGGTTGACAAAGACGGCAAACCAAACCATTAAACCAGAGACATCCTGAAAAGAAGCCCCACTCAATGGTTCATAGGTGTTTTAGTTAATGACCATAAAACACAAGAAAGATTCCATCTAGGTGTAAGAAAGTGTGAGACAGGTTGAGGATGGGCAAAAGGCACAACTGAGTTACCATGTGCCAACAGTAGTACAGATCCCATCGAAGTGACTGGATTTGAACATTGTGGATCAGTCCATCATTGAACTACTGGAGAACTGGTGTTCCAGTAACTGAAGGTATCCCATTACTATTCCCATAGCTCAGGTGAAAACTGTGCACGGAAACAGTTCTGAACAGTAGGACCCAGAAATGAAAAACTTCCTGGTCCAATCAAAACAGGAGATATTTTGCAGTGAGGAGAAAATATGAGGATGTGTAGATTGGCATCCTGAAGGTCGATGGAGACTGCTTTATCAGACAGGCAAAGTTAAATTTCAGATTGAGAAGGTGATCTCCATCTTGAAAGGGTCTTCCAGAAGAAACTGGTTTAAAGTGGAGAGGTCGATTATAATGCAAAACTTTCCACTTTTCTTGCTAACCAGGAGGATATGGGAATTGAAGGTGGGTGACTGATTGTTCAGAATCCTCTCAACTGCCACTTTCTGTAAAAGGGTGTACAATTCCTCACCAGACTGGATTGGTGAAGAAAGATGTGGGTCCTGGATAGGGGAGGTAGTCCTGAAACTGGAGTCCGTACCCTTAATACACTATTGAAAGGACCAAACGATCATCCATGATGCTTGACCAGGCCTCAGAAAAGAAGCCTAGGCAAACTCCAACAGGAATGCCTGGGAGAGGATTCTGCATAGCAAGAGGGCTCAATGAGGAAGAGAAGAGAAGGAGGTCCATTCTGAGGTTGCCTATTGGACTGGGGAAGAATCTGCTTTAAGAACTTGTTAAAGGGCCCCTGAGGACAATTCACATTGACACACTTCCTGGATGACTGTGATGGGCCAGGAGTGGATCTGAAGAATGTTTATGATCCAACAAGTCTTGAGATGCTTTGTTAGGAATGAAGCCTCCAAACAGACTCTCAGCTTCGAGAAGAGCAGCTATTAGGAGGTTGTTACTGTGACTAAGTATTACCTTTGAGTATTCCAAAGCAACATCACAGCAGATGTGAAGAAGTTCCATCAACAAAGCGATGGAAACAGAAAGTGCATGCCAAGATGTCTTGGCCACAGCTTCCAGTATGCACTGAAAGGTAGCTGGGTTCAAGGAGGTTCTTCTCAGCATACTTAGAGAAGCAGCTGAGAAGAGGTCAGGATGTGAAACTATGGTGAAGAGCAGTCAGACATTCTGTTCCACAGCTTCAATGTCTTTTATGGAAAAACAAACAGATAATGTAACAACTTTTGAAGATAAATTATTGTAGAGGCCAGGTTGCAACTGTGATTAAAAAGCACTGATACAAGCAAATTTTCTCTGGTGAATTTGGCATATGTCTGATCACATCAACATTCTTGAAAAAGATGAACTATCTGTACTTGTTTTGCACATAACATACCAAGAAGTTGCACAAAGAATTGTGTCTTACTGACAATTCTTCACTCTAAGTGAGGATGTATACACATTAAACTGACGGTGCATTTTTTTCAGCATGACAAAGAATGCTAAACAACAGCTAGGCGTAACCTAGTGCTGTTACCATAAATATGGGTCAATACTGCTGCACAGAGCAAATGTTTTAACTTGATCATGACATAGATACCTGGCCATGTTAGTCATTGGCTGAGAATATATACACAAACTGAAGTACATGTACTTAATGATTTTTGGTCTTTTCTTAATGATCTCTAGAAACATGATAATATTAAAATATTAATAGCTGTAATGGAAATATGGTGCTTTCAAGGACCACAATACCTCTACTCTTGACCCTGATTTTTGAAAGTGAACATCTTTCAAAGCCATACCTATTCTATCAATGCAATCTGCTAGCATCTCTTTCATTTTCAACTTATTTGAGTCTCTCATTTTCAACCTACCGAATCTAAATGTATGTATTAATGTTTTCACATTGTTGCCAAAACTGATTCCAGTTTGCCTGGAAAAACAACTAGAACATTAAAGGTATCAGTTGTTATGGTTATGCCGCCAACAATGGCTAATTGGTATATTAAGCCAAACAAAACAAAATTAACATTTTCATAACTATGATTCCTACTTTATAATGAAGATTACCCTGTGTACAGACCTAGGGGGAAAATTACATTTAGCTGCTGGATAACTGATAAATTTATAGAGATATGATGCTTGTCTGCATCTTAATTTGGAATAAAGGTTTCATCTGTCTGCTTATCATCAGGGTTTGATAGTTAGCTTTTATGTCCAATTTCAAAATATAGCCAGTGTTATTAGTCCTTTTGGTGCCGGAATGAACATAAAGGAGATAATTTCACACCATGTGCTTTGGCCTGTAGGAATGAAAAAAATAAGTACAAAAAGACTTTCCTGAGATGCGGAAAGGGTGGAGGTGGAGCAATAGAACTCTCTATATTTATTCAGTTGCAATTGTAAAACACAGGCACGCAACTTGTATGCATACAATAAACGTTGCATGAATAGTGTTACACAATTATTGCACATTTTTGTTTTGTGAAAGGTCTGTGTTTGATTTTCATGGCACTTTTGGCACGAAATAAGTGCAGATAGTACAAAAGACAGCAATTTTACGTTTACATTTTTACCTAAATCATTGTTCATGACACTACCATATGTTGTAAGCAAATAATGTGTGTGTATGTGATTTTGGTTTTTTAACATATCTATGCTAATTGCTCAGTCATATCGCTGTGATGTCTGCAGTGTGGCAGTTTATAGTGATGTCTAGCACTAGGCATCATACTGTAGACATCTAGCATCATGTCCCACCCAGTCACATTATCCTGACATCAGGCCAACCAGTCCTAACACTAACCTCTTAATGCTGAGCACCAAGCGAGGCAGCAGCTAGTATCACTTTTGGTATGACTCAGGGTGGGTTTCAAACCTACAAACTTCCACATCCAAGGCAGATGGCAGATGCTATAACCATTTAGGCCAGTGGAGTGGTACCAAATAATGTCATACCATCAGTTAACTTGAAGATTGTTTTTTGTTGCTTTTGTTGAGTTTAATGGCACTTGAAACACATTATTGGTTATATCGAGTAAATGGGATTTAAGTGACTCTTCAATGGACACAATGGGGCAGTCAGCCCAGGGTTGCCTGAGTGGGTATCATCTCCACAACTGTTAAACCAAGAGCTTGATGCTCTGCCAATTGATGAACCATATAAACTCGCTTATAAGTATAAACTCACTTATAAGTCAAGTCAAACTGCAAACAACAAAGATCCTGATCTGTCATAGCATAATGCACCTGCAGATCAAGGTCTATATTGTTTGTTCTACTGATTACTCCTTTTATGATATACTTTTTTCCTCCATTATTACATTAGACAGTTATTTTGTATAACCCAGTCCCCCCCCCAATATTTCCTTGTTATTTTTTACTTTTTCTTTTTGCAAATGAGGAAATCTGATCTAAAATAACCCAACATGTGTATCAATTTAGACCCTGTCCTTATCAAGTTAATATTCTTCCAAACTGTGACAGTCATGATCAAAATCTCTATCCAAGAAATCTAACAAAATTGCAAATTAATAATTGCATTTGATCACATGTATGGATAAAATGGCATGATGTTTACCATGCAGTAGAATATACTGAATGATACAGTAGCCAATATCAACTAACTTTATTCCGTCATCAATATAAACAAATTTACACATTATCATTTCTTTTGTTATATAAAAAAAAATATATTTCTTACCTGGCTGGGAGAAAAAAACATGAAATTTCTCTAAAAACATAATTTCTTCACTCAGAACACAATAAACACAACATCATCTTCCCATTACTCCTTGTACAAAGAAAGGATACTGTTCAACTTCAGTATGATAATATCTGTTGAAAACATAGTCTAACCTCTTTGCTGTATCATTTTCACCAAAAAATCTACAGGTGGCCCATTTACTTCCAAATGCACTTTTGGGCTGGCCACAGACTGTTCAAGCATTTAAACTAATTTAACAATCTAGATGACATATCTACACTATAGAGACCTTACTTCATCATTTTCCTGTATCTTCTATGCTACACTTTGCTCAGATCTTAATGAAGAGGGCTGGTGGAGATGCCAACAATTTTGAAGATCTCCCAATTGTTCATCAAAAATGGACCCTACATCAAACTCAGAGAAATGCTCATGGAGAGTTCTTCTGAACATCAAAGCTTTAATTATATGCATTAATAAATAGACACAGGTTTTCTTGATTGTCTGATAACACAACCAGACAGTATGTTATTGAAAGATCACCTGGGATTTGGTGTTTTCAGATCTATTCAGAAATAGCTTTCAAAATGTGTTTCTTACTCGAATTTCAGGCGAAAATGACAAAAACCTCCAGGGGTTAATGAGTTAAAGCCACTCAAAAAATAGGTTCACAAACATGGATTTCTCACTAATTTGTTAAATTCTGTGCTCACTCAAATTTTTGATTTACAATGTGTTTCCTTGAATTTATGAATTCTTCTGCAACATCTCATTCATACCAGTGTTAGGTAGTCATTACACTTTTGCATCACATTAGCATATACAGACTATATTAAAGCTCAGAAATGGCATCAAGCAAAAAACTAGAATAATATCAACATGTCTCCATTGCAAACTAGGTCTATCTATATCATATTATCCTGTGTATTATGTTCACAGTTCAATGCAACAACATAGTTCCTACAGCCAAGGATTTTTTTTTTCAAGGACATTTCAAGGAGTTTAACCTTCTCCATGTGTTAATTTGTTAATGTCCAGTGTTGTGTCATTTCAATTGCCAAACTGTATCCTATTTTATTTATTTAGTCAACATTTTTGGACACTATGTACATAACAAAAATTCCTAATTGAAAAAAATGACATATTTTGTTCAGATGTAGCACTTTGTGATCACTTAGATAAACTGAAAGAGCTTTTGGAAAAAATTATATCAGTTTTCAAGCATAAAACCAACTCGTCTGCAATTCAAGTAGTTTGTAATGCAACCCTTCAAGGATCTATCAATGTTGTATGGACCATGAGAAGGATCTATCAAGGTTGTACGGACCATGAGAAGGATCTATCAAGGTTGTATGGACCATGAGAAGGATCTATCAAGGTTGTATGGACCATGAGAAGGATCAATCAAGGCTGTATGAGAAAGATTACCATGTATATGTGCTTGCTTCAGACCAACTGTAAACTGCACAGACCTAGATCTGCCATCACATAATGCACTGGCAGATCTGGGCATGTGAAGTTTGATAGGTTCAATCAGTCGAACAAACAGCACAGACTCTGATTATACTATGGCAGATCAGGATCATTGTTGTCTTGCAGTATGACTTGATGAATAAGTGAGTCTATACAGAAGACCCAGATCTGCTGTTGAATGGTGGGCTGGGTAGATCACATTCGATACTTTTCACTCTATTTTTAATTTTATGCAATCAGAACAGACCCAGATCTACCAGTGCCATAAGCAATGGCAAATCAGTGTACGTGGTTTTACATTAGGGACCTCATTTATACAAATTGATCTATTACTTATGCAGACACTGTTCCTGTGAAGATCAATCATGAAGATATATATGTTTCATTTTAAAACTTTACAGGCATCCAAGCTGGAGATGCAAAATGTTACACTTTATCTAACTTTTTTTTCTTCTCCAATATATCAAAGTTTACATTCCGGGAATTAAGAGATATATATTACATAATTCCCACTAATGGCTGGTTTTACCTCATGATGTACTCCAGAAGACCTAACAGATACCTATGCTGCCAAAGTCTATCTTGACTGAGTCAGAACTTTATGTTTATCAAAAGGCTGAACATTCAAGTTGACAAATGTTATTTAAAAACTTGGGAGTGAATGTCTTCTGCCAGGAAGCCTCCTGAAAGACTTAGTATGCCAACTAGTCAATACAAAGCTGCAACACGATAACAACATTTGAATCGATACAAAGATCTTCCACAACAAAAATACTGTATATGAAATAATTCAGTTACATCACCTCCAGGATCTAAAATTGACATTTTGCATCAAATATATTTGACAATATTTATGGCTGATGAAAGAAACCAGCAATGCAAGATGAATGTCATGAGACAGTGTAATCTCTTCAATCTCCAACAAGACTGTACATATGGGACACTAAAGGAAAAAAGTAATCAGAAAAAAAACAGAATTGTACAATAGGATTCAAATTCCAAAGAATGGAAAAACACTTCTCTCTGTAAAATAAACATTGGTCCATAAAAATCTTGCAACCAGTCTATTATCAGATAGTTATGCCCTGGTGTTGTGCTTGTGAGAATAAACACTCAGTGGAGCTGCAATGATGGCCAGGTTTGAATGAGAAAAATTATACAAAATGCAAAGGGCTAATAAAACATTTAATCTTTTTTCATTGCTTGCTGCTGAATTCTTTGTTGTACACAAATCCTTCTTGCAAAAACATTCTTTATATATTTTATAAAACTGGAAACAGTGTTTGCTGCACTCTATAAATATTAAGTCTCACTAACACAAACAGATGTTGACCATGATCAGATCTTTAACCTTTTGACCAACCAATTAATTGAATTTCCCCTAACTGTTGTGTGCTTTCAAGTAAATGCAAATGGAAAATAATGAGTTACCTGTGCAGACACATTGTAGTTATTATGGAAGGCTGATGGAGGAGGTGGTGGTATCACAGGTAAACTCTTTGTATCTGAAAGAAAAAACAATATAAAGTACTTTCTGTATATTTTTGTACCCTGCAAATCAAATGGGAATATACTATATATTTATTTTACAATACAACAATCATAAAACGACAAGAGCTTGTTGTAAGCTCTAAATGGAGACCATAACAACAGAAATTAAAGGATCTGTACAAAAAATAATTTTCATTTAAACCTTTGTTGCATTTTTTCTCTCCTTTTATATATATATATATATATATATATATATATATATATATATATATATATATATATATATATATATATATAAAAACACGGTCGAGACTTAACTGGGTTCTCAGAGAAATGCCTGCAGACTTAGCTGACACATTTTACATTTAAATACACATTGCATTTATGATGATTACACTTAAGAGGAACTCAAAAGACAGAATTAAAATACAAATATCACTTAATAAAAATTATTTAATTGGCATTTAAATATTAATGTACTGCCTACAATATGCACAAGTGACATTTTTATTGATCAAAATCTCCTTGAATATCTTTAATTACGATACAACAAGAATGTCGTCTGGAAAGAAAATGTAACCAATAATAGGTCTCCTTATGAAAAGCTGATAATTTCAAGATGTTGATTAAAATTTCCAGGTCATCTCTACCATTCTCGACCATAAAACGAGTGACATATCAACATTTCAGTTAGAATTTTGATCGCGATTTTCTTAAAGTTCAATAAATAGGGATCAATGTTTTTTAAATTTATTTTCTGGTTAAAAAAATGGGATCCATGCCTGACCCTGCGTTATAAGCTGGTTTGTGAGTTATCAGGGTGCGAATTATCTGGGCACAAGTTATCGAGGGAATGGTATATATGTATGTATGTATGTATGTATGTATGTATGTATGTATGTGTGTGTGTATGTATGTATGTATATATATATATATATATATATATATATATATATATATATATATATATATATATATATATATATACATATATATATATATATTAGCTTCACCAGGTTTCCAGTACTGCTATGGTGCTCCAATGGCCAGAGTTGATAATTTGCATATGATTGTAGAAACTCTTATCTAAAGTATAGATTATTCCCCCCTCTTCCTCAAAACATGTCTAATTTTGACAAGCTTTTTGGGAACCTAAGCCCCTCCATGATCACTGTATCAGATAAATGAGGAAAATATCAGATAAGTGAGCAGTATGCCTACTACTGCAGGGCAGCTTTCAATTCCCTCCTGACCAGAAAAGCAGATTTCTAAGGATCTCATGAGGCAAACAGGCTGACCAAACCAAGTACATCAAGTTTTTCATTTTTTCCTATGGATGACATTTGATGACAACAGATGATTCAGAATACAACTTTAACTTGCTGTTTTCTATGATCTTCATCCTATAGGAGAGTTATTGTCAAGCTATGCCAATTGTTGCCAAGACTTTCTCACCTGTAATTTTATGTTTTCCATGGAAAGAAGCACTACAAAGCCATTTGCCGTTGAAATATACATAAAGTATTGTAACACCCATCGAGATCCCCAAATAATCTGGAAGCTGACTACTATCTTCGGAACTTCGCTACATTAATTAAACCAAGATGTGAGTTATTTTATATGCCAGAAAATATATATAATTTTCTAGCTTTGTGGATTTTAGGCTATATGTACACTGGTCCTTTACTATGGAGTCTCTCATTATTTTGCTGCAATTCTCATATACTGTTATTCCTCACTACAAAGTCCCTCAGTATTGATAAATGCCATTCATATATACTATGATCCCTCACTGCAGAGCCCCTAGGTATTCTGTTACCATTCTCATATACTGTAACCCCTCACTACAGAGTCCCTCAGTATTGACCACTATCATTCTCATATCTTGCAATCCCTCACTACAAAGCCTCTCAGTATTGACTGCTGCTATTCCCATATACCTTGGTCACTGTACACCACACTGTCATTCTCATACACTATGATCCCTCTCTACAGAGCCCTCTGTATTCTGCTATCATTCCTTAACTTGGAAATGGTCATGTATTCCATTTAATAAATTACAATTTTTCTCTGCATCAAGGCATGGAGTATGTTCATTTTGGAACATATTTAATCCATCCTTATGTAAATTTACCCAACTGAGAATGTACATATGGTTGGCCAAACTGACTGATAGTCTGTCTGATGCTATACTAAATTACCATCTCATATCAATATAGGCCTGGCATTCAGGCCTTTTTATACTAAATTACCATCTTGTATCAATATAGGCCTGGCATTCATGCCTTTTTATGCTAAATTACCATCTTATATCAATATAGGCCTGGCATTCAGGCCTTTTTATTTACATCTCCTATCAATATAGGCCTGGCATTCAGGCCTTTTTGTTAAGGCAAGTTTAGTTAAAGTGTGAATTAACAACTGGTGCAAAATATAATTGCTAAATATGTATTTAGTTTTACATACCAATAGGGCTTCTGTGCAGACATGCATATTATTTGAGAGTGCATGTGACAGTAACCTAAAATGCATTCAGAAATTTCAGAAAGCCCTATTTAGCATGATTCTTACTAGTATTATATTTACAGGATCCACATTGACATTTTTGGCATTAACTTTAAGCATGAGGCATTTGTCTTTTAAGAAGTACTTTAATCCTATAAATACAGAACTGTTCAACAAACATGTAAGCAATGAAGCTTGACTGTAACAACCTGTCCATCGTAGGCATGCTAATGAATCTGAAACATGTACCAGTGAAAAGTAGATCATATTTTCATCCTCTTGATAGCATAAGTATTCCAACTAAAGGAAAACCATGTTTCTGCCTTATTGTTGTTGTTGTTGTTGTTGGGTTTAACGCCATTTTTCAGCACAAGATAGGCTATACATGGCGGCCAGTATAAATGGTGGAGGAAGAACCCTGGAAAACTCAGGAAAGAACCACCGACCCACGAGAAGCTACTGGCAGGCTTTCCCACGTACCCACGCTAGCCGAGCCTTGGACTTGAACCCACGCAGACAGAGGTGAGATGGCAGTGATCCGGAACGGTGAGCGCTTTAGACCACTCAGCCACTCGGGGCCCCTGTTTCTGCCTTAAATACTTATCTTACCTACTCCTGACTGCTTAATTGTTTTAAATGTTTCATTCTTTTCAAACAAACAAATAATTAAACTGGTTAATGACAGCCAATTAAAATGTTTTATATAACATAATCTATTTTGTTTTTATGCTCCGTTAATACACATCCCTCTTGGAATAGATCTCACCATAATTTGGTCTCTCTTATAGTGTGGAGCATATCTCCCTGTAAGATGGTCTCACTAATAATGTGGAACAGATCTCACTGTAAGGTGATCTCACATATAGTGTGGGTCACTTGTATGGTTCCAATGAAAAGAACTATAAACAGAGAGCACTGTACAGTGTCAGCAGAGAGTGAATGCTTTCTAGTAGAAAGTAGCTGCTCTGGTGGAGGTAAAAACTTTGCCACATTTCTTGCAGATGATTTCACCATTAGGCCCAATTTGGCACCAGCTCTCCACAGACACTCTCTGACATAGTTGCATGTCTGTGATTTGCTACACTTGGCCAATGACTATCCCTGTGAATCTCATCAAAACATCTAATGAAGTTGAGTAGAAAAAAATGTTGCGTGTCAGAGTACTCAAGCTTTTTCATCATGTAAACTGTGCACTTTTATATTCTAACTGAACAAGAGGCCCAAGAAGTCGTAATATTGTTCACAAGGCATAAATTGGTCAAGTAGAGAAACATGGTAGCACAGTAATATACAAGCAACTTGGTTTAAAAGACACCATGTCTGGATAATCTCCAGTTATCTGATTGAAATTGGTGGAATCTAGCATCAAATTTAACTGTCTACTTTGGGTAAATTCAGCTGACTTAAATACTGTAATGGCATCTTTCATATGAAAGGTGTCCATCCTGAGACTCTTATATATCAAATCTGGACTGAAAAAATGGTAGCACAGTTTTAGAGAGGAAGTCTATATATAAATGTTTTATATATCAATAACAGTAGAAGTACTTGATTGGAGATGAGTATCAATGGTAGTCTTCCATTTGGTTGCTATGGATGGAAGTGACACTCTAGCCAAGGATTCCACCCCAAAATCAATACTGCCACAGCATATCCAAAGGCACATTCCTATCACTTTTAATCAAACTTGACTGATCGATGAAGAAGTAAAAAAATAAGTTTTTAAGTCGGTTTGATGCACCTTGATTTAACATGAGTTTGAAAACATATTAAAGAACATATTCAAAAGCATGTACATTTTGCAATATTTGTAGTCTGACAATCTTGTTCATCATTAACAACATTTTAATGTGCCTCAAATACAACTGGTTGTCTAGTGGATTATGCATTCTAACAATAGTGTAATCTGAGTTATATTTAGAAGAAAATGTTGAACTACAACACTCACTGCTTCTCGGGGGGTTTATTAATGGACAGGAATGTTACGGAATATACCTAAAACAATACAGAGTAAATACATAATATTGTTATGTATATTTAATTAAATTGTTTGACTGTTAGTTTTAATTGTTTTTCTTCATTACATGCTATTGTAATAAAACACTATATGCTGGACTTGACCTGATTGATTTTTTTGTATTTTATTCATTGTAAACAACTAATAGATAGCTAAATTATTTTCTATGTGTATGAGGTTAAAATTAGTATTATTATTAATAGAAGAGGTAAATATGTTTATTTTGGTCAATGTTTTGGAGTTTCCTAAGTGAATTATACATATACGAGGCTATTGTGTCGTAAACACCAGGATCATTCTAGAAGGTCATTTTCCATTAGGTAATGTGTTTTTTTTTTTAGAAAATGCTAATTGTGACCTCAAGTAGAGAACTTTATAATCTTGTGATTGTGAGGACTTGGTCATTCGTGCTTTAACATCCAGCACTTTTAAGTGCATTATGTTGTGACCAGTTGCGATGAATTTTATTTTCTTCAAATTGCTGAATTCAAGTGATTATTTTCTCTGGAAATTCAAAAAGTGCTTTGATAAAATTCTTGGACAGAAACATTCACGGGCATTTATAGTTACTCAAGCCTGGAATTGAAAAGACTGTTGGCACATCAACACACTAGGAGCTATAACAGACACATCGATGCCGAAAGTTATTTTTTCTCATTTTCACTTTGCATTCCAGAGAAATAAATTATTTATTAAATTTTATAAAACTTGTCTTTTTTTCTTGTCTGTTACTTATTTTAAGACTTGTAATAATACACAAGACTAGGTGTAACTACAAGCAAGGCAAATCCTATACAAAACTGCACACTGGTATTTCATAATCTTAGCATAGTAAGAAACAAATGATGTTTTACCAAACTTGAAGTGTAGAAGCATTATAATTCTTTCACATTATGACTATTGCATCCATTCGTATGACTGACTAGCATTCTTCATATGTAAGAGTGGAATGACTCATGGTGTTGCCTGTCAGAAGTCAAGAAGAATGAGAGAAGTTTTTGGTTAGTTTAGTGGGGAATCAATGTTAGCCCTTCATCATGCACTGCGATCTAGCGCTCCCTCGATCACTCACTCATAACAAACATGCACATTGATCAGTACCCATGTACTTTACATTACAAAAGACAGCAAACATAAATACTGGAACAGACTGAAAGTGAGCTGAATACAGCTTGCTAAATTGTGATTTGGTAAAAGTTTGCATCCAGCAAATTGTTACATAACACCATCCTGGGTCATCATGGTATCCCTGACTGCTTTCTGTGGGTAAATTGGTACAATGACTAGAGGCAGCACTAAAGTTCCATGAACCTCATGACAGGTGCACATCAGGTGTAAACCATTACACCTTGTCCTCATGCTGTTTAATCTACAGCAATAACACCTGTATTGCAATTTCTCCAAAATGTTTGTCAATTAACTACTTAAGTATTAGGCAAAGATTATAACATCAACTTAGCTAATTCTGGAAAAATATTACAACTGCATGTCCAAGAATGACTTTAAAATCTAGCAATGTCACAATTTTCAAATATTCAAAATTTGATGAAAACCAAATTGTATGGCCCATCGTATGACAACTGAACTATAACTGGTTGCTAAAGAAGAAACAATACTACTGGGCATCTGACCCTGGCAAAGTCTGATAGAGCATGTCTTAAGAATTGCACTTTGCTTTGGCTATTCTAGAAAAGACATTGAAAATAGGTTATTTCACCTGGTATCTATGGAAGCCAACGTGCTACATGGGGAGCCATCTTGAACATTAATCTGGTAGACCATGTCCTATGGAAAATTCATCCTAACATTAAACAAAATAGGCTCAGCTGTTCTTGAGAAGCTGAAAATAGGTTTTCCACCAAGCTGTTATGGTTTTCACACCCCTGCTAGGGAGCTACCCTGACAAAAATCTGGTAAGACATGTCGTAAATTGATCCATCCAAGTCTAATCAAAAGCTGTCCAGACGAAAAGTTTAAAAGAGGTTTGTCACATGGTTGCTATGAAAGCCAAGTCACAGCTAGGGAAACCACCCTGTATTAAAAGCTGATAGAGCATAACCTAAGAATTCAAAAACATTCCCCCTAAGTTTAATCACAATGGCTCTGTCATTCTGTAAAGCAATGCGGTTGCTAAGGGGCCATCCCAAAGCAGCAACATATCTGCTAAGGAGACAATCCCAAAAGGTGCCAATCTGTAAAGCCACACATTTGCTAAGGGGGCCACCCAAAGGTACCATTCTGTAAAGCCACACATTTGCTAAGGGGGCCATCCCAAAGATTCCATTTCTGGAAAGCAATACATTTGCTAAGGGGGCTATCCCAAAGATGCCATTCTGTAAAGCCACACATTTGCTAAGGGGGCCATCCCAAAGATGCCATTTCTGGAAAGCCACACATCTGCTAGGGGGCCATCCCAAAGATGCCATTTCTGGAAAGCAATACATTTGCTAAGGGGGCTATCCCAAAGATGCCATTCTGTAAAGCCACACATTTGCTAAGGGGGCCATCCCAAAGATGCCATTTCTGGAAAGCCATGCATCTGCTAAGGGGGCCATCCCAAAGATGCCATTTCTGGAAAGCCACACATTTGCTAAGTGGCCATCCCAAAGATGCCATTTCTGGAAAGCAATACATTTGCTAAGAGGGACATCCCAAAGATGCCATTTCTGAAAAGCAATATATTTGCTAAGGGGGCCATCCCAAAGGTGCCATTCTGGAAAGCCACACATTTGCTAAGTGGGCCATCCCAAAGCCAATTCTAACAAAGCATTTCCTATACAACCTTTCAACTAAGTTTGATGAAAATTGGCTTTAACTGCTGAAATGAAAAAGTTGAAAATAGGTTTTCCATGTGGTTGTTAAAGAAGTCAAATCACTAACAGGGGTGCCTCCATGGACACAAATCTGATAGATCACAAAAAACAATCCAATATTTGACAACAATTCTGAGCTGTGTTCTGGAGAAGAAGCTGGAAATAATTAAATTCTAGCTACCCGAAAAAAAAGGAAAAAGTAAGAAAATGGCCAGTAAATCTAATCGGGTCCATCTATTATGGCAAAACCATCAGAAATGAACATTTAGCATGTTTTCCATGTACATTCAGGAATCTTGCAAATGGTAAGTTCTGTTTTATTTGTAACATATACACACCTGTTATTTGTGACTATAGTAATACAAGTAACTTTGTTATGCCAAGCAATAAGCCTCTTTCATGGTTAAACAACAGCATAGTAAAGTAAATACAAGTATTGTGATACCTCACTATAACTCTGTTACAGGGAGCCATAAAAGTGTACCATAATAAAGGCAAGTTCACCATACAATGAGGTACATTATATGGAAAAATAAAAATCCTATCAACATAATGAGATCCATGACCACGCCCTTATTATATCAGGGGATGTGTTATATTAGGTACAGATCTGCAAGGGACCATACTTTATGTATGGATATATTTGGATGGATGGATGGATGGATGGACTTAAGTAGACTGGTTGCTCATTAGGCAGGTATAAGGTATCTAGCACAAATTGGTAAATGTTATCCTAAGAAAAAGATAAGCTAATAAATATGATTCCTAGAAAGCACTGTCATCAAAAACTAAAACTTGACTTTTGGATGGATGACTGTTCATGCATCCACAACATTTGTACCAAGGCTGTTGAAAATATTCTCTGTTCTTATACCTGTTTCACTGCATAAATCTCTTGTGTTATTATATACATACAATAAAATTATAAATAGCTCAAAATATGAATATTCATAGAGATGCACTTTAACCTGTACTGTGTCCAAGTCTTGTGGCCAACAGAAGCCAGGAAATATATTTAAATAAAACTCTAATATACATTCCTATTTAATTAATAATGAATTTGACATAAATAGCAATCACCGATTCTGGTAATTTTTGAAGGAAATGACCTATCTCAATGCTCTTTCTTCATGTATAATTATTTTTTCAATTAATATAGATGCATACTGTACTTTTACAATTAATACACATGTATGCTGTACTTTTACAATTAATATACATGCATATGTACCTCTGTTGGCATCAGTTCTCTCCATTTTCATGATGGTAATTTCTCAAATGGGAAAAGCAAGTGAATATCCCCAAGATTACTAATCATTCCATCCTTAACCTCCTGCTGTGGATATAACAGAAATAGCAACACATTGACCTGTACCCTTTGTACATGTAGCAGTATAAATTTTCTCTTTTAATAACTGCAAATTATAATAAAAATCCTTCCATGAATACCTCACTTACACAATGAGCAATACACAAAAAGCCCATAGTCAGTCTTTTTCAAAAATTGTTTACAATCCAGCTGAGAGTGAAGATAAGAGTGCAGTGCTGTCATTCATTACCAATCAATCAAAAGAAATGCTTAGAATTACTGGGACTCTGTCAAGTGTCCAAGAGAAAAAGACAAATACAGGTCTACCAAGGCACCATTCCTTCTAATAGAACAGGCATCTGGTTGTTAACTGAAATTAATGGTATTCTTAATTATATAACAGGCATGGCACTCATTATTTCCATTCTGAAAGTCACATCACACTATACCCATACTCTTGTGAGCTACATACAGCCTAGTCCCAGAATATGGTACAGATTAACATGAAAGCAAGGTAAATATATGTATGAATTGCTCCAAGCACCAGTCTGGCATGATGGAAGTAGGTGAAGATTCTGACAGATTACTCAAAGTGGCAGTACCATACACAAGTACCCTGTTATCTTTTGTACAGCATGGAGAGGATATCTTGTGAGGGAGGCAGAGAAAAAGGAGGCTCATATCAGACTGTATCTATAACTAAAGTCTGTTTCAAAATTGTGACATAGAAAAAGACAAACAATGATCTGTGTTAATGATCTATACCGATGGATTCTATGATTGACACAAAAAATACAAAAAGACATTTTGTAATAAGCTTCACTAATATGATAGCAAAAGAAAATCTGGTAGTGACTGTTTCAGTTAAACAAACACCCTTTTCTATTTCAAGTCAAATAATTTTCATTGAAAAAAATGACAGTTTGATATTTTGAAACTAAGCATTCTCATAATCAAAACCTGCTGGAAAATTCCTTGATCCAATCATGAACTATTGTCTTTTTCTTCTTAAAAAGGCCAGAAATCTTTTCATGCATCTTTCTTCTAAATGATACAGTAACCAGTTTAACTGTATATATATGTCTATGTTTCAGTTTTTTGTTTTTTTCATTGAACAGTTCACTTTTCAAATTTTCAAATCTTTATTTTTCTCTCCATCATGACCACAAATTACTCTATTGTAGCAAAAGCTGCAGCATCAAACATGCAATAAAAAGTGAATAGTAAAGGAAGATTGCCTAGTTCCAGATATATTCCACATATAATTACATTTCTTGTTGAATGAAAATGTTACTTTTTGTATTCATGTCTGTCACTGTACGACAGAAGTACCTATTTATCCAATCCATGTCTCTATCATGTCTCTTTTATTTGGTCAGAAAATACATACTTCCTTGAAAAGCTGTCTATAATCAAGGAAGCTGAAGGGACCATAATTGTCTTTCCCTTATGCAAAGGTGACCTTTGCATAATGTACAATGACATAAAACTTCAGAAAAGGGACTCATAAACACTGTCCTCTATTAACAGCCATCTTAAATGTGGATATGTATGCTGTGATAAGTCTCACTAAACACTGTACATGTATCAACCACCCACCCACCTACATCAATACCCACATCCTATCCAACATTTATCAATCAATACTTTCCTTCTTCCATTCTTTATACTCGCCTATAAGAATGTCCAACTGCAAACTGCACAGACCCAGATCTGCCAGCACATAATGCACTGGCAGATCTGGATCTGTGCAGTTTGTTAAAGAGTAATCAGTGGAACAAACAACATGGACCATGATCTGCATGTGCATTATGCTACTGCAGATCAGGATCTTTGCTGCTTGCAGTTTGACTCAACTTATAAGTGAGTATATATGGTTTCCCTTTATACAAGAAACATTATACTACATCCCCTTCCCTTACAAATTATACTTACCTGCTGCTTTATTGCAGGAGAATACAGCATTTTTCTTGTAATAAACCCAGAAGGCCCTACAATGACATTTTTCTTTACAAGTAGTGGGTGAACTTATTATTTGAAAAAGGTTCTCAAGTTAAAGTTTGCCACAATTTGGTAACAAAAAAGATTACCAAAACTTTAGTTATGGCCACCCATGGGCCTTAAATGAGAGACTTTCGGTACACATTAAAGACCATAAAACATCTGGTGATGTGAATATACTATATTTGTAATACACACCTTCTAACCAGTAAAATACTACACTCTATGTATGATGTTTCATTTTTATGTGAAAATGTGTCTCAGAAAATTGTTAATGTGCACTAAATGTAATTGCTCTGCAGTTACATCAATGAAAGAACACACATCTGAGACCATTAAATCTCCTGCTTCATTGCTCCATGGTAATTTTGGAAAATGAAAAAAAAAAAATATCGGCATTAAGCTCTGTCTGAGATGTTATTCTTTTTGATCACTTATGCAACAAGCCTCGAGAAAAAAACATCAACCACTGTAACTGAAATCTACAATTTTGAGAAATGCTTTCAAATTGACGAAAACATTTTATTAACAAGCATTGTTCCAGAACATCTCTCTTTATATAAACCTATAAGCCAATTAAACACAGAGACTAACCTAAACACACTACACATACTTAAACTAAGGTGTGACAGGTGTGATGTTACTTAAGGTGTGACATTTTTGGTGGGGCAATTATTATTACTGTAAAGGGGCACACATTTGTTCTAACTGAATTTACTGACAATTTTGATTTAGCTGGCCATTTAATTAAGTAAAACACAGAATACAAAAATGGATGCTCCATGAAATACCCCCACCCCACTTGGTGCTTCTTGACTGCCCCTTACAATGGCCCTACTCAGCACAAACATAAATGTTCTTCAAGTGCTGCAGATAAGGTAAAGTAGGGCAGAAACTCTATTACCTGTTCAGTTAAATGTGTAGACAATCTTAAAAATGTCTCTACAAAGTCACATGAATATGTAGCCAATTTAATTTATTCAAATTTGGTATGTTTATTCATTTGATAGTAAATGGTTTGCTGACTTTGATATGGCCCCTATTCTAAACCACTTGTTTCATCAAGTTGCCACATAACACATAATTTTGTCTACAGAACATTTAATTGCAATGAATAGAAATGGCAATGTTGTGAGCAATATGACTTTGTGAGTCAGAATTTACCAGTTAGGTCATTTGGCAGATCTGAAGTTGTTCCTTTGTAAACTAACTCAATGTTGTATAGTTTACATTTTGCCTTTTTCTTCACAAAATGCTGGCAAAATACATATTTGAATATAATTTTTTTAAATATTTGCAAAAAAAAGACTATTCTGATTCAAGTATTCAGTTATTCATTTCAGCTCTGTTCTATCCTATAGCTACCTGAGTGCTGAATGATCAAGAAGTAAATTAACTTGTCCTCCCACCCCACGGATATATAGCAGTGATTTGGTTTTGGATTTTGGTCTTTTTTGAGTGGCACATCAACATTTTATGTGTTATATTATGCCATAGCAAATAAACTACCTTGCCCAAAATGGTGCATCAACATTTTATGTGTTATATTATGCCATGGCAAGCAAACTGCCTTGCCCAAAATGGCACATCAACATTTTATGGGTTATATTATGCCATGGCAAGTAAACTGCCTTGACCAAGATGGCACATCAACATTTTATGGGTTATATTGTGCCATGGCAGGTAAAACGCCTTGCCCAAAGTGGCACATCAACATTTTTTGGGTTATATTGTGCCATGGCAAGTAAACTGCCTTGCCAAAAGTGGCACATCAACATTTGATGGGCTATATTGTACCATGGCAAGTAAACTGCCTTGCCCAAAATGGTACATCAACATTTGATGGGTTATATTATGCCATGGCAAGTAAACTGCTTTGCCCAAAATGGCACATCAATATCTGATGGGTTATAATGTGCCATGGCAGGTAAAATGCCTTGCCCAAAGTGGCACATCAACATTTTTTGGGTTATATTGTGCCATGGCAAGTAAACTGCCTTGCCAAAAGTGGCACATCAACATTTGATGGGCTATACTGTGCCATGGCAAGTAAACTGCCTTGCCCAAAATGGCACATCAACATTTTATGGGTTATATTATGCCATGGCAAGTAAACTGCCTTGACCAAAATGGCACATCAACATTTTATGGGTTATATTGTGCCATGGCAGGTAAAATGCCTTGCCCAAAGTGGCACATCAACATTTTATGGGTTAGTAAAATGCCTTGCCCAAAGTGGCACATCAACATTACATTTTTTGGGTTATATTGTACCATGGCAAGTAAACTGCCTTGCCAAAAGTGGCACATCAACATTTGATGGGCTATATTCTGCCATGGCAAGTAAAATGCCTTGCCCAAAGTGGCACATCAACATTTTATGGGCTATAATGTGCCATGGCAAGTAAAATGCCTTGTCCAAAGTGGAACATCAACATTTTATGGATTATATTGTGCCATGGCAGGTAAAATGCCTTGTCTAAAGGACACACCAATGCAGCCAATTCAGGCTCATCTGATGGTGGGACCTGAATCCACACCCTGTTCATCACAAGTCCAAAGCCTTAACCATCAAGACTGCAGCTCGAGCATACAGAAGTGGTGGTATAAAACCTCAACTCATTTTTAACAGAATTCACAGCATTCTTGAACTAAGCAAGTGCAAACAGCCTGCCATATGATCTGTCATTTTTATGATACTGTGCAGCTCTAATCCTTTTCATTCCCCAAAAATTTCATTTTAAAGAAAGCTACCGTTTCTGATATTAATACTGTGCATACTGCACCCAAAAATGACTATAAAATATTGTACCGTTTTCTGTTGATGGAAGAGTAATTGCTACAAAGAATCAGGCAAACAGAAAAGGTCGATTAAATAATATTATGCAATGCTTAGAAAACAAATATAATTGAATTGTGAAGGTCTATGAAGAAATCAAAACAGCATTACCTTCTTTCTCTGGTGACCTTGGACAATGGTACCTAAATGCTGGATTACAATAGCAATACATCTGTAATCACATACACTGTAGATGCAGATACACATGTATACAAATGCCATGTGCAATGACTGATTTGTATATCCTTTCTGTCAGAATTTCTTACATAACACTGTAATTACAAGAACAGTATCTGCATCTGGATATTAGTTTACCATTATTTGAGCCTATAAAATTATGCAAGCCCCAGCCATTATGCAAGTCAGGTGTAACAATTCTGCAGTTCTATTGATTTTATATTCTTTCAGTATAGCAGCTCTTTCATAGATATCAGTTTCAGTCAGTACTTGACAAGACCAACACTTCACTTGTATTGCAAAATCCACTTTATAACACATCAATTGGAATGTACATAAATAAGATTTTAATACAACATTTATATGGGTTCAAGTGAATCTTCTGAATTTTCACTGTAGGTGTCTTGTTTCCATGGTAATTCAAATCAGTTTCAATTACAAAACTGCTTAGAAAGCAGGTATAATACTGTAATCAAGAGTTGTATGATTAAAACAGGATTTTATCAAATTTCAACAAAATGTAGTGACATAAAAGGTACAATACAATTAAAGCTGATAGTACTTGCATGCAGTCGAGGCTGTGTGAAAAGGTCATCCTGCTGACTGGACAAACATTGGCCTACTCCTAGGAATACCTTAATATGAATACCTTTATATGAATACCTTTATACGGATACCTTTATACCGATACCTTTATACGAATACCTTTATACGAATACCTTTATATGAATACCTTTATACGAATATCTTTATATGGATACCTTTATAATAATACCTTTATACGAATACCTTTATACAGATACTTTATTTAAATACCTTTATACGGATACCTTTATAAGAATACCTTTATACGAATACCTTTATACGAATACCTTTATACGGATACCTTTATAATAATACCTTTATACGAATACCTTTATACAGATACCTTTATACCGATACCTTTATACGAATACCTTTATACGAATACCTTTATATGAATACCTTTATATGAATACCTTTATACGAATATCTTTATACAGATACTTTATTTAAATACCTTTATACGGATACCTTTATAAGAATACCTTTATATGAATACCTTTATACGAATATCTTTATACGGATACCTTTATAATAATACCTTTATACGAATACCTTTATACAGATACCTTTATACCGATACCTTTATACCGATACCTTTATACGAATACCTTTATATGAATACCTTTATACGAATATCTTTATACGGATACCTTTATAATAATACCTTTATACGAATACCTTTATACAGATACTTTATTTAAATACCTTTATACGGATACCTTTATAAGAATACCTTTATACGAATACCTTTATACGAATACCTTTATACAGATACTTTATTTAAATACCTTTATACGGATACCTTTATACAGATACTTTATTTAAATACCTTTATACGAATACCTTTATACAGATACTTTATTTAAATACCTTTATACGGATACCTTTATAAGAATACCTTTATACGAATACCTTTATACGAATACCTTTATACAGATACTTTATTTAAATACCTTTATACCGATACCTTTATACGGATACCTTTATAAGAATACCTTTATAAGAATACCTTTATACGAATACCTTTATACGGAGTGTCATCTACTCTGGTCAAATGACCAGATGAAGAATTGAAGGATGTGCGTATTGCCATGAGAAAACAGAGCCTGTATTTAAAAGTTTATGTTTATCAGTCTATCCAACCACAATAATATAAATGCTAAATCAGACTTGTAACATTTAAGGGACAGAATATAAATGGACATATGCCAATCTGAATCTATATACAAAATTAAAATGTATCTATCAAGCTTTTACACAAACAATACACTGATTCAGCAGGACATCTGCAGAAATACACTGCATTCAGCAGGCAAATGCTACATATGGGACATCTGCAGATATACACTGCATTCAGCAGGCAACTGCTATATACAGGACATTGGCAGAAGTACAATGCATCCAGCAGGCAATTGCTACATACAGGACATTGGCAGAAGTACAATGCATTCAGCAGGCAACTGCTATATACAGGACATCTGCAGAAATACACTGCATTCAACAGGTAACTGCTACATACAGTATTTCTGCAGAAATACATTACATTCAGCAGGCAAGTGCTACATATGGGACATCTGCAGAAATACACTGCATTCAGCAGGCAACTGCTACATACAGGATATTGGCAGAAGTACAATGTATTCAGCAGGCAACTGCTATATACAGGACATCTGCAGAAATACCCTGCATTCAGGAGGTAACTAGTACATACAGGACATCTACAGAAATACACTGCATCCAGCAGGCAACTGCTACATACAGGACATCTGCAGAAATACACTGCATTCAGGAGGTAACTAGTACATACAGGACATCTACAAAAATACACTGCATTCAGGAGGTAACTAGTACATACAGGACATCTACAGAAATACACTGCATCCAGCAGGCAACTGCTACTTACAGGACATCTGCCATTTATAGCTTGCATCAATGAAGAATAGAAAATTGATGACTAGAATTATGAATGTAGCACTTGCAAGCAGCCATTTACAATAATGCAGAAGGAAAGTAGCACTTGCAAACTACCACGTACAATTTGCATCAATAAAGAATACAATATACAGATAGAATTATAAAAATAGCACTTGCAAATTACAATAATGCATCAAGGAAGATTAGAAAATACAAGCATAGAATTATAGTGGAAATTCCCATCCACAGTCCTGTACATGGATCAGATCTCCGATGTACTCAGTAGTTTGTGTGACTGTCACAAAATAGAAGAACTTAGGATTCTGTTTCAGATCAGACTTAAATTGTGTAAATAAGTTATATGCCTGGCTTATATCATGAAAATGAAGAGCACAGTTCCAAGTCAAACAGGGGCTGTAACTGTTATATTTTGTCAGAAGCTATGAAAATCAAGCGTGATCTGTATCATCTTCATTTAAAACCTTGCATCAAAGTTCAATAAAATCCACAAAGCTCTTCAAAAGTTACTGAGTAGAAATTAAATTAGAGATGGCTGTTATGTGAATGGATGGGCATACATTGGTAACACTAAGTGAAGTATATACATCTTCCTCAAGAGTTGGAATGGGTAGTGTTGTCCACAATACTGCAATGAAACAGTGCCAAGAAAAGATAACTCATCAGCACATGCACCAGGTAATAATGATAATAATAATAGTAATAATAATAATAATAATAATAATAAGGACTTTGTATAGCACCTAATCTTTAGAAGCTCTAAGCGCTTTACAACATTAGACAACATCTATAAGATAAAAAACATATAATGATATGATTACAAACAACACAAACACCATGAAATTAGAAAACATAGAAAAAACATGCTGAGAATATTTAAGGTAGGAAACATTATTAGGTCTTTAAGTTTGTTCTTGCAGTCGAAATAAGTGAGTTTTGAGAGCACTCTTGAATGTGATCACTGTGTCTTTGTGTCCAAGTTCAGTGGGCAATTCATTCGACGTTGCTGGGCCCTGGTATGCAAAAGAACGCTGTCCATATGACTTTGTTTTGATAGTGGGAATAATGACTATACGATTGTCAGAAGAGGAACGTAAGTATCTTGCTGGTGTGTACACATTGGAGAGGTTGGATAGGTATGTTGGATTAGAGTCTGTCAGTGAAATGTAGCACAGAGAAAAAATTTTGTGTTTGATTCTAGATCGAATGGATAGCCAGTGTAGGGTACAGAACAGTGGGGAGGTGTGCTCTGATTGTGGTACTCTAAGTATGATCTGAGCAGATGTGTTTTGAACTTTTTGAAGTTTTTGGAGTAGATTTTGAGATGAACCAGACAGAATTGAGTTACAATAGTCCAGTCTTGAAAGTACTAATGAACACACAAGTGTTTCAGTGGCATCAACTGAAAGATATTTGCGAATGGAGCTGATGTGTCTCAGCTCAAGATATGCAGCCTTGCATATGTTCAGGACATGTTGGTGTAATGTGAGAGTACTGTCCAGAGTAACACCTAGGTTTCGTACTGATTGTGTGAATTTAATGTTGGTGTTGCTGATATTTATTGTTTGAGGTAAAGGATGTGAATGAGAAAGTCTTTGTGTTGTAATCAGAATGGCCTCAGTTTAATCATCATTCATCTGCAGCTTGTTACATGTCATCCATGATTTCACGTCAGAAATGCACCTCTCTACACCTTGGATGGTAGCATCAATTTCAGTTGGGTGGCTAGATTTGTATATTTAGGTGTCATCAGCGTACAATTGGTGAGACTCTGGATGATGATCTATGACACTTGAGAGCAGCTGAGTGTATCGAATGAAGAGAACAGCTCCGAGAACTGACCCCTGTGGAACACCACAACATAGATCAAATGGGCTGGAGTGTATTCCATTTGCAGATACAATTTGTGTCCTGTTGACCAAGTAGGACTTGAACCACAGTAAGGCTGTATCATGAATGCCAAATACATGCTGGAGATTGTGAAGTAATATATCATGGTCTATTGTGTCAGATAAAGAGGGTGAGGACAAATCAAGGAGGGTGATGACTGTAATCTTTCTGCTATCCAAAGAAGAGAGAATGTCATTAACTACTTTTAGAAGAGTAGTTTCAGTAGTGTGGCAAGGGCGATATGCAGATTGTACATTGCTAAAAAGACTGTTTGAATTCAGATGAGATACAAGCTGGGATAGGCCAACCTTTTCTATGATTTTTTATATGAATGGGAGATTAGAAACTGGGTGGTAGTTCTTTAAATCATTATGGTTTAGTGATGGTTTCTTCAGCAGAGGCTTTACAATGGCAGTTTTGAAAAATGAAGGGAATTCCCCGGATAAGAGAGAGGTATTAATAACATCAGTTAGTGAAGGCAATACTGGATCTAAGCACTCAAGCAGCAGTGATGTTGGAATTGGATCAAGTTCACATGACTCTGGTGCACTCTTCATCACGATTGTACGTACGAAATCCATAGAGACAAGTTCAAATGCTGCTAATGGTTGCCACTCAAATTCTGTATCCCAACTGTATGCTGACGACGAGTCAATTGAAATTGTGGTGTCAAGCTTATCTCTAATGGTACAATGCAATACTGCAATGAAACAGTGCCAAGAAAAGATAACTCATCAGCACATGCGCCAGGTACAATGCAAATTTTCTTAATGACTTAAAGCGTTCACAATCTCAATTACAGGTTTCAATTTGTCTTTATTTAGATTTTCTGACATTAAATGTAACAAAATACATAGGCTTTTCATATGTGAATGATCTGCACAATAAATTTACTGCAATTAAATCTGCTAGAATAGACAAGTTAGATTCACACATAATCAAGTTTCCACATTCCCATCCATGACAGATATTGGAATTGTTACCTGACACACTGTCGGATGGTCAGAGGTACTGTGTATGTATGTATGCATGTGTGTGTGTGTATATATATATATATATATACTTACAAGGAAAGTCCAAGTGCAAACTCCAGAGTCCCAGATCTGCCATCATATAATGCACCTGCAGATCTGGGTCTGTGCAGTTTGTTACAAGTAATCAATAAAGCAAAAACCACAGACCCTGATCTGTTGGCACATTATGCTATGACAGATCAAGATCTTTGTTGTTTGCAGTTTCACGACTTATTAGCAAGTAATGTGTAATTCATATTACTTCATACTTGATTCAAATTAAATATGACTACTTATGTGATACAAAATAATTTTCCAAATTGGCACTGGAAGCAATTACATACCAACACAAATTTCAATTTATATTTGTTTTCTGTTCAACATGGAATATCAAATAACTTCTAGTTAAAAGCAACTGAAAGCAAACGCTGTATCTGTACATCATCCTTCATTTAAAATCGATAACTGATGACTCTATCAAGGCAAATAAACTCTGCATAACATTCATACTAGTGGAGTGATACCTGAAACAGGCAACAAATCTAAACAATGGTTGATTAAGCTACCTATAAAAGAAGGTGAAATAAATAAATACAAATAATATAAAATGCTGTCCTTCACAGTAAATCTTCAATCTGATTATTACAGCTAATAGTATAGTACTCCCTCACTGTAAGGTCCATCATTACAGCTAATACAATAGTACTCCCTCACTGTAAGGTCCATCATTACAGAAAATAATATAGTACTCCCTCACTGTAAGGTCCATCATTACAGCTAATACAATAGTACTCCCTCACTGTAAGGTCCATCATTACAGCTAATACAATAGTACTCCCTCACTGTAAGGTACATCATTACAGCTAATACTATAGTACCCCCTCACTGTAAGGTACATCATTACAGCTAATAATATAGTATTCCCTTGCTGTAAGGTCCATCATTACAGCTAATACTATAGTACTCCCTCATTGTAAGGTTCATCATTACAACACAGTACCTAAGTCAATTCGGGTATGGATAACATTTCATTAAGTGGTAGTCAAATTATGTTAAGTACTTCATTATAAGGCAGTCTCCGTATAGTCTACGACTTCTACAGTGTTATAATGAGAGATTGCTGTATTTGGATGTTTCTTATTCCACATCTTACCTTGACTGAAAAACTAGTATTCTGTATATTAAGTCCACTGTATATTGTTGAGCAATACTGAAGTCCGCTGGTTATTGTTGAGAAAGATATTCAACAGAGAATGTACAACCAGTATGACAGTCAAAGTTAGCACTGTTTAAGCAACAGACTAACACCAGCACCAGCTAACTTCACTGAGCATGATTTCTGTCCAGTTAGTAAATTGTAGTAAATATGCAAAACCTGTAAATAGGCTGATCAAGTGTCTCCACTATTATATCATCCAATGGTGTATGGACAATATTGTGACAAGATATGACATAATTATAACAACAATATTCAGATTTGGTGTGGAATATGACAGATACATGACAGATGTAATTTCAAACTTTAAATAAGCATATAGAATCTTTATCAGTCTGAAAATGTGTTAATGGATGTACTTCTTGAACTTGTTTAGGTACATTAGAAATTACTTGTTCATTATGCAGAATTTTAAATTTAGGCACATCACTCCTGGACATTTTGTTCCCCAAATAGCATGTTTTGTCAAAAGTAATTAGGAAAATTGCATAATCAAAAAGATACATTTAATTTTTTGAATGTCTTCATGGAACACAAATACCCCACCATTGCTTGGAAATATAACTGACCTAAATGCAAAACTTGCCCAGACAAACAGTTGGACAAGGACAAAATTACATGCCCACATTCACAATTACATTGATGCATCTGGTTTATGAAGTCTGAAAATATTTTTCTTCAGTTCCAGCTAATCACACCAGCCTATATAGCTGAGTCCAATCTGATTCAATGCAATAACGTTCACCTGGATAAAATCAAGTTAAGTATAATTTTACATCAGGAATTGTGGATTTGAAGGTACTTGCTGGAATCATATATTAACAATGTGGATATTAAATGCTATTCATTTGCTATCATTTTCCTTCGTAAACAACACAACAAGCAAAAAGCCAACCTGTATTTTTCTGTCAATCTTGCAACTGCAGAATGCCAATAATGTGAATATTCCACTCTTATAAACTCCTAATATATCCCTAGAAATGTCAAATCCCCAATCAATTACAAATTTCTTTTTTCTGGCCCAGCAAATTTCCAGTCCAAATCATGGTGGGTAGTACAATCAGCATCTATCTGCATGGCTTCTTCATGCTACAGAATGCTCAGACTATCATTACATCAAAAGAATTATACCAGTGTATTTAGTCTGTATAATTTATTGGCTTTTGCTCAAAGCATACAGTAAAACTTCTTCCAGCCAACTCTCTAGTGATCACATCAAGACAATTTAACACACAATCAATCAAAATATATACCAAAATGTCATGAAAATGGCCATGTAGTTCAAAGCTTTCCCTGTGGTACTGAAGCAGGACCACATGCATGTCCACAGGGTGTGCTTTAATGTCATTGTTACCTAGCAACCCAAATAATAAAGATCTAGAGGGCAAGGTGGGGGCTGGTATGGAGGAACTACATGACAAAGAAAATCCACTATTTTGAATGGCAAAAACTAAAGCAATTTTTCTCTGCAAATACTCTTGGAAAGTCCAAGCCACCATACACAAAATTATTTTTTTTTTAGAATGAAACCAACATTTTTGAAAAAAGCAAAATCAGATATAATACTGTACATTTTTTTGTACTTGCATACAAGGCAGATCCAAATGCAAACTGCATTATGTTCCATTAGATCAAATCATTCTACTAATCAGTCCAAAGCTTTAATAATTACCACATATAGTCATTTGTAAGTCAAGTCAAATTGCAAGCAACAAAGATCCTGATCTGGCATAGCATAATGCATCTGCAGTTTGTTCTACTGATTACTCCTAAAAGAACTGCACAGACATAGATCTGCCAGCACATTATGCAACAGCAGATCTGGGTATGTGCAGTTTGCAGGTGGACTTGTCTTATAAGTGAGTATATTGTTGTTGTTGATGTGGGGTTTAACGTCATATTTAAGCACATGATAGGCTATGCATGGCAGCCAGTAATAATGATGGAGGAAGAACCACTGACCCACGAGAAGCTACTGGCAAGCTTTCTCACATACCCTCATTGGTCGAATCCTGGACTCAAACCCACGCAGAGTTGAGATGGCAGTGATCCGTAACGGAGAGTGCTTTAGACCACTTGGCCACTCATAAGTGAGTATATACAGTAAATCTATTTCATTTCAATGAATAGTATGTTCTCAAGTCTGACAGGGAAAAATGTTTATGCTCTTGAATATTATTTTTAAAAAGTTACCATAACACTTGTTACAATGCCACTAATTACAATGTAACATTAAGGTTAAAACAGTAAACTGATTTAAACATATTTGTTTAATAGAAATTCTGACCTTTATAAGAGAATTTTTAACTTCCAGCTCCAACAGAAATTTCCCAGTAAAAAATGCAACCTTCATTTATATTTTTTTTTTCATAAAAATATTGTCTTTTCCCTAGGAACTAGTCAGAGGACAGTCTGTAGGGAACAAATCAAAGCACAGTCTGTTTGGAACAAGTCAGTGTGAAATCTGTAATTCACAGTACTGCAAGGAACAAGTCCGAGGACAACATTTATTTTCTGGAAAAACTGCAGGATAATATGTAAAAGATTGAAATCAATGTTTAAGATAATATACATTTTGAAGAAGAAAAAAATTGTAGGTGGAATAATTTTTTTCATTTATATATACTAGTTTTAACAACAATCAAACAGAGACAGTCACTCATCTAAATTACAAAATCAATGATAAGTTCTTGATAATGATAAGATTTTTTACTATAACAAAATGGATCATATTGAAGTTGGCTTTGTAATGAGAATTGATTGTATACTGAAGACTAGAACTTGTTTGAGCATGAAACCATATAGTGTGATCGCGATTTACGTGATCTGAATTTATGTAAATTCGAAATAACGTGAGATGGGGAAAAATGTGAAAAAGATTGTTACTATTGAGATAACTCTCTCATACATATAGACTGCACCACTGTCGCAGGCAAACATTACCCACACTGCCCAACTCTTACGCCCCCCACCATTCTGTTTATTGTGGCCTCAGTGCTGCGTACATATGTATATGTACAAATTGTTTGTTACAATTTTGGAATGTTATTAGTGATGGCATCTAAAATACAAGCAAGTGATAGTCTGAAGAGACCAAGGAAGGCTATTTCTTTAGAGGTTAAATTTGAAGTGGTGAAAAGGTATGAAGCTGGTCAGAGTACTGCCATGATAAAGCATGATTTGAACCTTAGTGAAAGTACATGTAGAACAATGTGTCAGTGTGGAAAAAATAAAATCAAGTGTGAATGCTGGAACCTCCGTTTTGAACCAGAAAAGTTGCTGTACCCACCCCCAACATAATGGACAGGATCGAAAGGATGTTGGGAACGTCAGCTGATGAACACTACTGTTCAATGCAGCTTTCTTTTTTAATTACACGTACATATGTTCTATTGATTAAAATTCTTAATTTCATGTTTTAATTTTATGTTTCCTATGTTTTAAGTTCGTTTCCTGATGCTTTTTATGAAAACTTTTATTATTTAACAGAACATACCCAGCCAGACAACCAGTACAGACTACTACAACATTTCATAATGATGTTCAACATTTTCACCACAAAGTGTTACTGCTACAAGTTCAGATCCTGTTACAAGCTCAGATCCTGTTAATAAACAAGAATTATGATCCATTACTCTGGGAAGTAATATAATAGAAAATTTGAGTTGAAAAATAAATAAGAATCATCTCAAATGGACTGATGTTCTACTGTCCATAAAGAATTTCCAAGATTTCACGATAAGATCATTTTACTTTTGAATGATGAGTGCTGAAATGATCTCTGATTTTCTTCAACAATAAGAAGATTTTTAAATTGGCTGCTGTAACAATCATATTGGAAGTAAGACTGGCACCATTTTATTTCTGGAACAACTAGCCATCATAAAAAGTCTTTAGGTGAAAAGCCATCTAGGAGGACTATCAATAACATTTTCAAACTGGCTACCCTGGCAGCCATTACTCAAGGTCAAACTGGCACCATATTCATTTAGGACCAACCAGACAACTTAAGTCTTTCAGTACAATCCCATATCAATACGACTATTCGTTCAAGAGGATTAGTTAGGTGGCGCTCACCAGATAATATGTACTTTTCAGAGAGTGACGTATGTAAGGTGAAGTAGTTCACATTTAAAACATGCACAGTGGAGAGAATGTTTGCATACCTCTATGCTACATTAATGTAATGTGGATGATATTTCTTTTGGATGATGTACTTTTGGAAATTTTACATGATTTAAGCACACTGCTAACTAAAATGACTGCTCCCTTGTGTTAAAAAATCAGTCTGAATTAGTCTAAAGTACACTATACATAGCAGCTATTAAAATAGGGAAAATGAATTTTGCCAGACTAGACAATACCAGCTTCTGAAAGTGCAATGAATGAATTACCAAATATATAAAATGTAAAAAAAGTTATTGGCTCTTGTTTATACAATTTATCTCTGAAGTTCAGGAAGTGAAAGTGACCAAGTAGAGCTAGCACTTTTTTGAAAGGTGCACATTTGAAGTAAGGCCAAGCTGTATACTCTATAACCCATAGTACACCCATCAATCATACACCAAAATAAAGGGAATTAAAGGTTCTTTGCATTATACCTAAGATATACAAGGTCTTTTTTAAATAGCCAGTATAACCAGTGAGGAAAGCCAGGGACATTCTTTTTCTTTAAAATCCTAACCCTATGCAAAATGCAAAACTGTATAGCGCCACCTTAGTAATAACAAAATTTCAAGATGGCCACTGTGGTGGCCATATTGGAAGAGCAAGCAGCACCATTTTCATTTAGAGCCAACTAGACCATCGGTAGAATGTGTGTGTAAAGTTTAGGAAGAGGTAGCAATATAACGCACTTGTTCTAATGGACAATGAGCAACAGGCCATCCCATGAGTTCCATTGGTCTATGACAAGTAGAGCCAACTGTAAGAACAGAATGTGATGGTTCAAACAGTTCTACAGATACTGAAAAGTCAGGACTGTGATTACAGCTGTAACCTGTTGACATGGATATAATAAAAGGATTACATGTTGTAATCCTTGGATTACTTTTTTTTGCCAGAAAACCGGTACATCTCTAAGAAGGAAAGTTCAATAAGTCTGGACTTAAATGCAAAATAAAATGTTCAGCAAGTCAATATGTGTTTACAAAACAATCAACAGTGGGTAGTCCACAAAAACAGTTTAATTCATAACAGTATAATGAAATTCAAAGAAGAAAAGAAAAGAATTTTTTTATATTTATATAACCTCTTTTAAGACAATATAAGGGTAATACAAGTAAATAAAGCCCCTTTTAATATCACCATAAAAACAAGATCACCATAATAAAGTCCATGGCTGAGCGTTAAAAATTTATGTGATACAGTATGGCATTACCAAGAATTTTATGGAAATGCATCATCTTTAGCTTCATATATGGCTTCTTTTCTTTTTAAATCCATTTTTTTAAAAAAGGATGTTGGCCCTGAAATGTTGGAACATTTAACTTTTATGGATGTTTGTACATGCACATAATGAAGAGTCAAAATCATTAAAGAAAATAATGTCCAAAAGAGTATAAGAAAATTAGCATAATTAATTGTCCATACAAAGTATAAGAAAAAGTACCCTGTCACTAATTGTCCATACAAAGTATAAGAAAAAGTACCCTGCCACTAATTGTCCATACAAAGTATAAGAAAAATTATCCTGTCACTAATTGTCCATAAAAAGTAAAGAAAAATTACCGTAAAATGATAGATAAATGAATTCATCAAATGTTCACAGGTTGAGGATCATAAACTCCTCTTACCAAGAACACAGGGAAGTGTATGATGGAGAAAGAAAATAATTGTGTGGAAATGAAATTAGTAAACAGACATACAGAATCATAATTTAATACATTCTGCCTTATGGCAGGTAAAAAATCCTAGGGAATATTATCCATTAGCTGAATTATCTAGATACACTTAAGAAAAGTCCATCATTCCGCAGATGATAATGTCAGTTCATTCCTCATTATCTGCAGACAATGGGTTGATGTTACAGTTTCAGTTAATACAAATGCAGCTATCACATATTAAATTTCTGTCAATCAAATTATTCCATCTGCTATATGCTGATTTGACACTGTTATATGTATTCTTAACCATGTTGGCAGAACCATGTTACATTATGCAAAATAAAACTGTTTAGAATAAGTGCACTTACTAGCAAGTGGAACAGAATGGATTCGCCAGTATCTCAACACTTACATATTCAATTGTGAACATTATCTTTAATTCTAAAATCATATTTCAAAATACCTTCTGAAAAGTTTCAGTAAAGTTTCTGGGCAAGACTATCCTCATATGACAGATTTTTCCTCTTTCTTTCATAATATTAAGTTTTGTTGCTAAATGTAAAGTACATGCATCCATTCTTTTGTTCTTGTAAACGGATTGGGTAAATTATGCCACAGATTTCATTAATAATAATAATAATAATAATAATAATAACAACAATAATGAAGTTTTAATTTTATGATGATGATACATTTAGTACAACTAATCTCCCTTCTGGCCCTTAATTATACACATGATCACCCCCAGACATTATATATGATATATACATATACAAATATACCACAAAGTTGGCCATAACCATTTATAGACATTATTTGGACTGCTTCCATCTCAAACATCTGTGATGAAAGGAAGGAACTGATGATGCTTCTTTAACATCTTTAGACAGACAGTTCCAAATGATTGGACCCAAGAAAGCCAAACTATTTGTATACAATTTAATAGCAGGCTTAGGGAGAAGAAAGTTAGTGGATGACCATAGAACATGGCATTGATAGACTAGAAACTGTACTGATATTATTTGTCTTTGAACTGAACACATCATTTATATATTTGGGCATAGAACCAGTAGAAACTTTATACATAAATTAAGCCTTTCTTAAACTTATCATTTTTTAGTCATTATCTTCAAAGTCTTCATACATTTGTGGACATCATTGACTATTTGGTCATGGATAATTCTGATGGCTCATTTTTAAAGTCTTTCCACTTTTAACAAATTTGCTTTAGAAGCAATATACCCCATCTGATGTTGCATTAGTTTACACGAGGTTGAATGTAACTTTTGTAAAACATTATCCTGTGATTTAAAGTTAGGAATTTTAAATTTTTTTATAGTAACCATATATTCTTAGCCATCCTTTTGGGAACATTACTAATATGCTATGACCATAACAAATTGCTATCAACTTGAACTCATAAAACTTGCATTAAAATGGATGTGGAGAATATTATCTTTAATTCTGTTATGTCTTTCTTGAGTAGTTATCATCATCACCTAGGTCTTGTCTACATTAATGACCATTCCATTATGTTTACCCCATTTAGAGTTTTACAAGAGCATTATGTAAATTTCTTACTATGTAAGTTTTAGACAACCTAATACAATATAAGGTGGTGTCTTCAGCATAGAGACAAGTTTCCATATTTACAGTTTTGCAAATATAGATCATTTATAAACATAATAAATAGTAGTGGCCTTAAAACAGATCCCTGAGGTACTCCAAATGTCACAAGCTTTTGTTTGAAATGACACTGTGTCAATGTTTTGTTTTCTTCCTTTCAAATACACTCTTAAACCAATTAAAAAAGTTGTTCAGCTTTAAAAGTTCAAATTTTTCAAATAAAATATCATGATCAGTTACATCAAAAGCTTTCTTAAAATCAACCAGCACATCTCCCACAAGTTCTCCAGTGTCTGAAGCTTTGAGCCATTTTTCAACCATACTAGGGAGAGTCATATATTGTGTATCAATTTATTTTCAAAATTCCAGTGAATATCCGTGTGTGTGTGTGTCTATATATATATATATATATATATATATATATATATATATATATATATATATAAATAATAAACTGACTACCAACAGTGCAAAACTAGTATCTAGCTAGCCTAAGCGCTTTAACTCTTAATGAGTCTTTTTCAAAGGCGAATACAAAACATGACATGACAAGACAAACAAATAAAACAAACCATTGTCTTTGTAAAACTTTCCATGACTATGACTTGTTGCGGATGCTAAAAGATATTTTATATTGACCTAAAAATTGATGAGCCATAGCGTCATCTGTTATTTTAGGCAAATTTAAGTACACGCAAATTAAATCCCGGATATTTCATTGTTATAGTTGTAATTATAGGTTACTGGGTGACTAATAAGCAAATCTGGAGAATTATTGAAAAGAGAATATGCCGGCTGCAAAAAGATAATTTTATTTGTGCATAGCTGTCTTTTTCTAGTCTTCTTGGTTTAAACCACTTGGTTTCAATGTTCTAAGGTGGCATATCCAGTAAGATTCCTTTTCTTTCCTGGTTTCGGAACTCCATTTGGGGTTGTCAGCAATTGATGATAATTTTTAACATTATTGATTGATGATAAGTCCATCCCCACCCCCATTTTTACATAACTTTTGGCAAATGTTAACTATGGACACCTTTTTTGATAACGAGGTCACCCACAGAGTACATGTCTTGAGTGAGAAACTTAGGACTTCAAATAAATTCAGTTCATGTCCGAACTGAGAAATGTAGTTTTATAGAAAAACAGAAATTCTGAACTATATGAAAATCTCTTTGGAAAACACTGTAAAAGTTTAGATAGAATCAGCATTTTTTAAAAAATTTTCAATATACAGTGTATACAAGTTTTTATTTGTGAAAATTATTGTAGCAGACAAAGGTAATATTGGATTAACCATTTTCCCACTATCTTCTAATATTTTTACTCAAAAACAGGCCCACTTTAAAAGTAAGCCATCCCTGAAAATAAGTGGATACAAAATTAAAAACAAGCAGATAAAAGTATGAAAATGTACTGTATTATTCGGAAGACTTTATGTTGCTTGAACACGAGTTTACTAATTCTATTTATTTCTTACTTTGCATTGCTTAACAATTCTGCTGCAGTGTTATGCAAGATAGTGAAGAAAGATTTTTAAGATACAACATCACAACAACAATAATGTTGAGCATAACATGATAAAAAATAATATGACATAATACCTTTTTTAAAACACCGGGAATTTATGGCCTACCCAGGTGGTATGGTGAGGGTCATAAAGCTGACGATATCAGAGCAGACAGGTGTGCCACTATATTTATTCTTCCCTTTTCAAATTCATTAGAAAAATTAAGAATTTTTATGATTCTCCACTTACACTAATTACAGTTTATTTCATCTGGTGCATTTCCCCCATCATCTATAACTCCTTATCAGTTCCACCTGCTTGCCTGAGTCTAACTTTTGCAGCAGAGGCAAAATTTATTTTGGGAATTTTCGTTGTTGTTATTAACCGATTCAGCCCCGATCCCGTCTGTAGGCGTGATGAGGCTGTACCCTACTTCCAAGCTCTGCAGTATCAAGGTCATTTAAGATACACCAATGTGGGTGGTATTAAATAAAAGCAGACAGATATAGCTTTAAAACGATACCAAATAATCTGGAGGTTCTAGCTGCACTACAAAATACAGAGGGAAAAACCTCATTTTTTGGACCCGTTTTTTTTTTCACCCAAAATTCGCTCGAGGTTGGAATGTGATTTTGTGTCCGGATTTTAGACCTTTTGGCCTCAGATCTAAGGCATACTGGTCTTAACTGCACACAGACAGGTGATTCTTTGCAAAAACTAGGATAAGGTGGGCATTTGGAATAAATTGGGGTCTCCATACAAAAATGATGGGTCCATTAAGCAAAAAAAATATATAAAAAAAAATTAAAAAAAATAAATCCAACTTTTACCCTTCTGCTCATGCGCAAGCAAAATAACCAATGAAAAAGGATGTTTCTAATACAACTAGGCTTTAGTCTCATGGAAAATCTGCTGAAAGCCGATGTATTACGATGTATTCAGAAATAGCCCCCCAAATGTCTTTCCTACGCACATTTCCGGCAAAAACGACAAAAACCTCTGGGGCCGAATGAGTTAAACAATATTTTGTGTAATTACAATTGTTGAAAGATACTTTTCTTGTCATGAAGCATCCACTGAAGATAAATTAAAAAAATGCAAGGACAAATGTTTGTGCCTACTTTGCACTGGATGAAGCATCAAGGCTGAGTACATACCAAAATGATTTTCTAGAGAAGTTTGCAAATCGTTCTAATAGCTGATGAACTTATTAATCATCATATCCCAGAAGAAGAAAAAATAGCATAGGTAAAACTAGTATTTTTTTCTTCACACATTTAATTGCATGTGTTTTGTGTGCACCTGATTTTTTAAAGTACAATGTTTGGCAGATATATTACAACATTCTATCTATACAATGCATATCAGGATAAGTATCTATACCAGCAGATTCATCACTTATGATGCCAGGATTAATTTATGTTTGGTTTGTTCCCTTTATTGGTACCAGGATAAGACAGAAGCCTGCTTGCCAAAAATGCCTTATTTTGTTTACTAACTTGCAATAAACAAACAAGACGTGATGAACAGATTTATTTGGTGGCAGAGTCCAGTGAATGATCTACAAGAGCTAGATTTCCACTTTTCTTTCTTCATCTTGACTTTCAGAGACATAACACCTGTCAAGTTTTCCATAAAATACTCTCTCACCATTTCAGCTGCATACATAGACAACCATGTTTCTCTTGGTTATAATCAAGTGAACTCCCCTTTACATGTCAGAAAGTGTATAGATATAACATGATTCTGCATAGTTTTAAAGTAAGTACCAAGGAACCATTCCCCAGGAGGTCTGTAGAGACCCAATGCCAAATGTCAAATGTATACATTTTCATCTCATGAGTGATATGGCTTCTGCATCAGATGAAAGAGTATACACACTGGTTTATACTGGTTGAGAAAACTTTGGGGTTTTCAAGCTGCTAAGAAGAAGCTGGACTTCATGGGGTAGGGACAGCCCCTGGCCCCTATGCCCTCATCTTGCCAAGTAGGAGTGTGTATCCATATAGTACTATTACAGTGGGGTTATAAACAACTTCCAAGTCATAACTCAGGGGCCAGTTTGCATGAGGGTGGGGGTGGGAAAGACCCAGGGGCCAATTCTGGTTGTTGCATACATGACTTGGCATTTCATGATAGGGAAATGTATAAATGGTTACATTGTGGGATCTCAAAACTTTCCATTTTATCACTCAGCTATTCAATTACTTCACTAAAATTCTAATTTGAAAATCTGATATTGCTAATGAAAATATTAAGATCAGAAATTAGGTTACTGAAGAACAGTTAGGATGATGCTGGGAATCAGTTAAGAAAGAACAGTGTTTGATCCTAGAAAAGAACAAGAAACCCCACTTCATCTCTCAAACATAAGTGGATTGATACACAGACATATTACCAACAAGATACTAATGTGGTCATAAAGTTCTTGCTTAAGTAAGCCTTATAATACAATGGCAAAAAATTCATTACAGCAATTACACAGACGATCCTGAGCTACAAAGGGGTGAACTCTCAGCAACCAAAATTGTCACATGCTCCCTGATATATGTAAGTATTTTTGCACACATCATTTCACTTGATTATAATATTTCTCTAAGGGCTGAGACCCTGCAACCTGTAAAACAGTTTAGAGACTATTTGCATTTTCAATAATTTTTTTTGACCATTTTAAAAAATCTTCACACCAAGAAATATCATTAAATGCAAACAACACTTCTGCCCCACACGAGCTTTAAAAAAATGTTTACTTCATCTAAAGTGATACCAATCTGTAATTAAGATAGACATGGTCATGTGCAGAACAACTGAAATTTATGTTGCATAACAGTTTATCCTCTTCTTCTGCAACCTACACTGTTTATTTACTTTTCACAAGATATCTTAAACACTACTAAGGACTGCCTTATTACATTTCTAATAACTCCCTAGACAATAATTTTCAGCATCCTACCAAGTGGCACCACATAAGTTGTGATTAGCTTCATAATTCATATTGCTATTTCAGAATACTGCCCTCTAATCTCCAACACAGGAAGTTTCCTGCCGATTTTATCTCCCTTTGATAACTCTTTAACAGAAGGAAACCCTGTTAAGTTGATATTCATTTGATAAATCAATGCAACTTTGAGAATCTGTCCTATTCTTCCCAGACATTTATGGCATCACTGCAGTCAATTTATTAAAGCCTGAAAAACTTGATTAATCTAAGGAATTAAACTTGCAACCAGGACCCTAAGGTATCATCTCCAGGAAGAGCAGCAAGATCAAGTTGCGGACTGAAGCTTTTACCTCTCTTTCATCTTAAATAGCAGCTTTATCTAAAACATAAGGCAAACAAACTCAAATGTACATCTACCAGAGTGTGTGTGTGTGTGTGTGTGATTTGGATTTTTTTTGTAACTTTAAAAAAATTCAGTGTTATTACTATCATATCTGCAGTTTGGCAGTTGATAGTGATGTCTAGCACTGGGGCATCATGCCGCAGATATGTAGCATCATGTCCCACCCAGGAGTCACATTATCCTGACACCAGGCCAACCAGTCCTAACACTAACCTCTTGATGTTGAGTGCATAGTGAAGCAGCTGCAAGTACAATTTTTAAAAAGTCTTTTAGGTGACTCAGTTGGTTTCAAACCCATGACCTCCCACATCTGAGGCAGATGCTTCAATCACTTAGGCCAGTGGAACATCATCTAATGGTGCAAAACTTTATAAAAATGTAAAGGCAAGGGTAGGAGTAACTGTTTACAATGTTCTTACTTGAATACCAATGTTAAACATATCTTAACCAGTACACCAGTTTTTTTTCTCAATCCAATGTCGATGAAAGCATGTAATGAATCAGTTTTGTATAAAATCTAGCATCTGTGTAAAGTTTATCCTGCAATTTTATTAAGAAGGTCTTTCAGCAAATGATCCCACCCCCAATATATTACAGAAGGTGCCATTGCATACAAATGTGCATAGTATACTAAATCATATATTGTCATACAGCATTTTAGTGCTCACTAAGTACACTCATCATCTTTTGAGTTTTACTCTTTGCCAAAACATATTCAAGATTTTCGTTACAAGTACTGTTTTAGGATGGAAACTTGTTTCTTTTACTTTGAAGAAGTTACGATGTTTTTAGTATAGTAGAATAGTATTTAGTGTACATCAGCATGGTGCATCAGACAAGAGTTCTCTGCCATTTTCCAGTGATTAATTTATAGAATATGACTGGAAATTCATATTTGAATAAAAGAAACAAAATATGTTTTCTTTGAAGTATTTAATAAACTTTCAAACAAAAACATAGTTGGTACCATTGCACAAATATCCCAACACCCCTCAATGAGAAAGGAAAAGGTTGGGTCACTAATGTTGATATACAGTATGTGAGAAGTATTAAACGTTCCCACCTTACTACTGACAAATTCCATCAACCAGGAGTTCTGAAATTTAGTTTTTCCTGGGTTATGCTTGATTTGCTGTAGGCTCATTTTTCTCAGAATCATATCTACCATTTAACATTTTACTTTCAAAAATGAACATTACTTCCATACTATTCCAGCTATTGAAATAATAATGTTTTGAACGACACTTCCACACTATTTCAACAACTGAAATAACGCCTTAAATTACATTTCCACATTATTCCATCTACTGAAATAATCAAGTTTTAAAATTTATATTGCAGCAAAAGCTGACTTCAAAGAAATGGTGCTGCTGATCATGTATTTGCCAATAACCTTTAAAAAAAGGTGGCTTAAGAATTCTCAATCAAGGCAATGATGTTTAATAACTTTTGTTTTTACAACATCTATTTTATTTCCTTTACTTTAAATGAAATGGGTTGTTCCACTTGTACCCATCACACAAGCTACCCTACTGTCAGTCCAATGAGTATTCTGTGAAGTTGCAATTGCATTTATCTCTGACTGCCTTCACCTTTTAATCACTTCAGCAAGAATTAACCATATAAACTGCACAGTGCTACGTTTTTGGTAAACATTAAGCATGACTGCTATACAGGCTACAGGTTATAGGCATACCGTATATACTCTCTTATAAGTCAAGTCAAATTGCAAACAACAAGGACCCTGATCAGCAGCAGCATAATGAGCTTTCAGATGACAGTCTCTTGTTTGTTCTACTGATAACACCCAACAAACTGCAGAGACACAGATCTGCCAGCAAATTATGTAACTGGCAGATCTGTGTTTGTGCAGTTTGCAGTTGGATTCAATTTATAAGCAAGTACATATGATACATGATGGTGTACATAAAGGTCTCTCACCTTTTTCATGTTTTTTTTTCTTCACATAACATTTTGTACTGGCAGGTATGTGTATTACACCATCAACAATATTTCAGATTGTCTTTTCTAAGACACAAGCTTTTCTCCTTGAGTTGTCCTCATGCTTATACAGGTGATGGCACTGTTTCCTTGTGGCAAATGCAAAGGTATGCTGAGGGAAATTTCATTCAGAGAAAAGTAACCCTCTAGTGTAGCAATGCCTACCTAGAGAAAAGTAACCCTGTCATGTAGCAATGCCCACTTAGAGAAAAGTAACCCTGTAGTGTAGCAATCTCCACTTTGAGAAATGTAACCCTGTAGTGTAGCAATGCCCACTTATGTAAAAGTAACCCTGCAGTGTATCAATGACCATTTATGTAAAAGTAATCCTATAGTGTAGCAATGCCCACTTAGATAAAAGTAACCCTGTAGTGTAGCAATGCCCACTTAGAGAAAAGTAACCCTGTAGTGTAGCAATCTCCACTTAGACAAAAGTAACCCTGTAGTGTAGCAATGCCCACTTAGACAAAAGTAATCCTATAGTGTAGCAATGCCCACTTAGACAAAAGTAACCCTGTAGTGTAGCAATGCCCACTTGATATACATGTATGTTACTGAAAGTGTTTGCTTTTGAGTACTGCTATAAAGGTTAATGGACATGATGCATGCAAGACCAAGTTCCTGTCTAGTGCCCTTTCTCTGGGATCAACAATATGAATATCAAAAAAATTGTGCAGTGGGAGTTCAGAAGATGGTGTTCATGGAAAGTGTGATTTCAAAACAGTACTAATTGTTAAGCAGACTTATATCAGATAATACGGTGGTAATTGGTTTTGAAAACTACAATATGATACACAAATTATCATTAAATTGTATATTGCATGTCAGTCCTCACCAAAATACAGCCAATCCTGCTATAGTGACAACCTGCATAAAATGCCCACCGGTAAAAAAAACCTAGGTTCCATAGGTCACTTTATTTATAAATCAATAAGGTTCAATCTAAAGCACATTTTTGCATCATTGGTACGATTTAAATGTTACTGACCCCTTAGAAAAATCCCATTGCTCCAGTATGTGAATTTATCAATACATACCAGTAACTACTACTTTTCTGAACAGCATAGCAAATAGTTAAAGCATCTACATCAGTAAGACACTTACTGAAATACCATATGAATGACGCTGACTTGTGCAAAATTGTTCATCCCAAGTGGACATCATCTTCGCTAGCCAAGGTTCAATTTGTTAACCATATCTACACCTTGGTGGATCAAGCAGATATTTCTTTGCATCGGGTCTCTGAAATTCACTGGATGCAGCAGCAATCCACCACACCCAATCAAAATTAAGTTGCTCAAATTTGAACACTGTTCTAACATGAATGAGACAAGAGGATCACACAACTTGAATGGACTGATAAATAAACAATTTTCCACTGTCAATCCCTGTTTGTACAAATAATTTTCACTCAAATACACTAATGACTTCTTTCTGGTATGTAGTCATACTTTTTGATATTAAACAAAGTACCTTTTTGAAGTCAGCTGACTCAAACACTTTTGGTCTATGTAAAATGCACTGCTGTTACACCATGTTGGTTAGTTGGCATTACATATTAAGGGAGGCAATTCATGAAATCCAATAGATGTTGCTAGGACAAAGCATTCAAATATCTGCTTGATCTGCCAAGGTGTAGATAGGATTATCATATTGGAACTTTGGCTAGCAAAGATGAGTGGACATATATTAAAAGCAGGGTCAGTAATCCAGCAAAGAGAAGACAAATGTGCATTGTAGATTTTTTACTGCTAAATCAAGATCATCATCTAGCAAATTGCCTGACGTAACAATACTGGTAAAAAAGCAGATTTCAAAGACAGTCCTGACAACGATGATGTAAAAGTTAGCGCTAAAACTGCTGAACATCAGTGAAAATCTGATGAGAAAAAATTAACATGGATGATGACGTTAGTTGGTATATAATATAAAATATAAAAAAACTGACAGGACTACCATGAAGCTATCAAGCTGTGGAGACAGGAAATGGCAAGTTGTTGTATAATTAAATTTAATGGTTGCCTCTGTACACTGTTTCCAGACAACGCTATATTTTCAGACACCAGGGTGCCCCAAGTGGCCGAGTGGTCTAAAGTGCTGACCATTACAGATCACTCCCATCTCACCTCTGTTTGCATGGGTTCAAGTCTTGGGTTCGGCCAATGTGGGTATGTGAGAAAGCTTGCCAGTAGCTTCTCGTGGGTCAGCGGTTCTTTCCGGGGTTTTCCCAGGTTCTTCCTAACCATTTATACTGGCCGCCATATATAGCCTATCTTGTGCTGAAAAATGGCATTAAACCCTATAACAACAACAATTTTCAGACACCAAACATTTTTTTGCAAAATATCTTTTTATGCTACATAATTTTTATACATCATTTAAAAAAAAATCATTTTTGCACTCATTTTTTGAGACAAAACTCTAGTTCTCCAATGATAAAGATTTGCTTCTAAAAGTGGATGGATGGCTTGCTTTTCATCTGAAATGGCCTTGACACTGATTGCTGAATATTGCAAGAACCCAATTTCATCATTCATTAGGTCATTAATGCTGATAATAAAAAAAGACCTTTTCTATTTTATTTTATAACTGTTGTGAAAAAATTACAAAACTTGAGAAGAATGTATCATCCTTAATCACCCTTTTTTAAACGAGAAAACTATTGAAGTAACATGTATCAGTATATTAGTCTCCAGAGAACAACTTCAGACCGAAATCATCTGAAATTTAAACTCTGACTCATAAGGTAAAAATAATGTCAAATTTCAAAAAGCCATTAAAATATTGCCATTTGTCACTCAGATGCTTTTGAAAAAATACTGTGTAATACAGCAAGATATTTGTGTCCTCACAGGTTACAGCTTAACATCTGTAAACAACTGCTAGATGGTGTGTCCAAAATTAAGCTGAAAATTCCATTTGTCACGATAACATAGAGCCCACAATAATACAGCGTTGGAGTATACTTGAACAGAAAAGTCAGCCAATACAGTATTAATAACATGACATTTGCAAATAAAAACTCAAACATATATAATCCATTGTTACTTTTCCTTACTGTATTGAGTTCATCCAAATGTGACAAATTACTCTATGACCATTTTAATATTTACTGTAGATTTTTCTAAGAAAAAATCCCAAACATTTCTCCCACAAACATATATTAGGATATTATAGGGATCTGAGGCAATGTACAGGGGAAAAATACAGGACTGTCAGTTTATATTCATTACCATGCAGGTCAAGCATGACTAGTTTGTTGTTTTTCACTAAAGAGGTGGCTTGATGCCAGAGGTGATGTATTTTTGCCTGAGCTCAGTTTTTTTTTCACTCTTTGTTTTCATTCACTGAATGAAATAACTTGCCATGTTTTGAGAGAGCAAAATATAAATAATATGTTTATATAAAACAAATATTAAATATGGTATGTTTCCAAACATTAGTAATTTTAAAAGTATCTAAATCTGGTTGTAGCTTTTGGAATCTTAAGTTTAGCCAAATTTTACTCATGTGTTCAGACATCTGTGTATATAACTGGTAGACCCGATTTGCATGGTGTTACCATTTATGTGTTTAAACCTCCATGTATATAATTACTGGACCAAATTTGCATGGTGTTATCATGTATGTGTTTAGACTGCTGTGTATATAACTAATGAACCATATTTGCATGGTGATATCATTTCTATATTCAGGCATCTGTGTATATAACTTCTGGACTATATCTGCATGGTGATATCATTTCTATATTCAGGCATCTGTGTATATAACTTCTGGACTATATCTGCATGGTGATATCATTGATGTGTTTAGACATCTGTGTATATAACTTCTGGACTATATCTGAATGGTGATATCATTTATGTGTTTAGACATCTGTGTATATTACTACTGGACTATAGTTGCATTGTGACATCATTTATGTGTTTATACATCTGTGTAAATACTATACAAATTCACGTGTCAAATAATGCACAGCTTGTTAGGAGTAATTAGCACAAAAGCATAGATCCTGATCTGCAGGTGCATTATGATACAGCAGGTCAGGATCTTAATTGTCTGCAGCTTGACTCAACTTATAAGCGAATACTACTGGACCAGATTTGCATGATGTTGTTGTGAAACAAACTCACCTTTGAGTTTTGCTCTGGAGACAAGTGGAGAGGGAGGAGGTGGAAAAGACTCATCATGGCCAATACTGCTGTATAAATGTCCATTACATTCTGAGTAGCCTGAAGCACGGTTTAAGATATCAGGCACATGCGGAGGGGCTGATAGACGGGATGAATTACGCGACTGAAATGCATTTCTCTTGACCAAGGCTGCAAATCAAGGGTTAAATGAAACAAAATGAGGGTTAAAACAAAAATAAAGATATACAACAAAAGCAAATTAAAGATATGAAATAAAAAATAATAACAATAATAAAAGATGGAAACAATAAATCACTGAAACTATACAGATGCTAAATGAAAAAGAAACTAAAGGTGTTAAGTCAAGATTCCATAGTGTTCTGATTTGTAACTTTAAAGTGTACTATAAACTATTGAACACATGCACTAAAATAACAGTAATCTTTTAAAATGTGCTCTAAATCTTTGAACACATGCACTGAAATAACAGTAATCTTTTAAAATGTGCTCTAAATCCTTGAACACATGCACTAAAATAACAGTAGTCTTTTAAAATGTGCTCTAAATCCTTGAAAACATGCAATAAAATAATAGTCCTGTTTGTTTTACAATACAAAGTATACATACTGGCATTGCAGTTTTTCACAAGCAATTTATAGACCACAATGATGCTATTTGCTGCTATCAAATAACAGGGTTAGTGAAGTACCTAATGATGGACCTCATGCTAAAATAGATACATTAAATCAAAGTTGGTGTACAGAATAACATGCAATAAATGATTGTCTTTGGACTAATTGGATGGAACTAACCATTGCTGTCAATGAGTACCACATGGTCAGCAGGAAAAAATCCTGTCTTTGCCATCCTTCCTTCCTTCAGCAGGCTGCCTTTCCACACCCCATCCTGACCCTGCTCTAAAATCTGAAAGTAGGAAAAAAATGATTCTATACATCTAAACTTTGACTTCTGACAGCATTGTCTATATTCGCTAAACTGGGGTTCACAGTATGCAACGTTTTACCTGCATAACATATCCTACAATGTATCCCCATTATTTCTGACTTGCACAAACATTAACTCATTCGGCCCCAATCCCACCTGTAGGCAAGATGAGGTTGTACCCTATTTCCGAGCTCTGCAGCATCAAGGTCAATTAAGATACACCAATATGGGTGGTATTACAAAAAAGCAGACAGATATAGCTCTACATTGATACCAAATAATCTGGAAGTTCTAGTTGCACTACAAAATACAGAGGGAAAAACCTCATTTTTTGGACCTGCTTTTTTTTCACTCAAAATTTGCTTGAGGTTGGAATGTGATTTTGTGTCTGGATTTTAGACCTTTTGGCCTCAGATCTAAGGCAGACCGGTCTGAACTGCACACAGGTGAACCTTTGCAAAAACTAGGATAAGGTGTGCATTTGGAATTAAGAGCAGTCTCCATACACAAATGATGGGTCCATTAAGCAAAACCTTTTACCCTTCAGCTCATGCGCAAGCAAAATAACCAATGGAAAACAATGTTTCTAATACAACTAGGCATTAGTCTCATGGAAAATCTGTTGAACGCTGATGTATTATGATGTATTCAGAAATAGCACCCAAAATGTCTTTCCTATTTGCATTACAGGCGAAAACGACAAAAACCTCTGGGGCCAAATATGTTAACACAAAACTTCAATACTGGATCTACATACTGATGATACTAGTCAGTCACTGCCACAAAAATCATTACTAGGGTGGCTATTTGCTAATGCCATTAGACAAAAAGAGATCTTGACAGTAAAAATACATTCTTTTACTGCAAGGCTGTATAAATATAGATATGCCTATTAAACAGGACCCATGTTACATGTACCTACAGAATGTATCATGCTAATGATAGAGTAACAGGACTTATCTTACATGTACCTACAGAATGTATCATGCTAATGATAGAGTAACAGGACTTATGTTACATGTACCTACAGAATGTATCATGCTAATGAGAGAGTAACTGGACTTATGTTACATGTACCTACAGAATGTATCATGCTAATGATAGAGTAACTGGACTTATGTTACATGTACCTACAGAATGTATCATGCTAATGACAGAGTAATTGCTGGGATGTTCTCATGCAATAAAATACCAAGTGCAACAAGGGTCCCTAATAAAGGGGAGGCAACTCTTTAGGGCTTGTGAGAGCAAATTGGAGAATCACATGTAAATACACAAATGCTATCTAGTGAATTTCAAACAAAGCAAATTATCAATAACTAAATAAAGCAAAGTATCTGTACAGATGTGTAGCAGAAGACAGGTGCAGTGGACTAACATACTATTTTATAGGTGTACATTTACGAACGTATGTGTGTGTGTGTGTGTGTGTGTGTGTGTGTGTGTGATTTGGATTATAAAATAACTTTTAAAAAATTCAGTTATATCGCTACGACGTCTGAAGTATGGCAGTTTATGGTCATGTCTAGTACTGGGACATCACAGCGCAGACATATAGCATGATGTTGCACCCAGACACATTATCCTGACACCAGGCTGACAAGTCCTAATACTAACCTCTTAATGCTGATTGCCAAGTCAGGCAGCTGCTAGTGCAATTTTAAAAGTCCTTGGTATGACTCAGCTGGGGTTCTAACATGCGCCCTCCTGTATCCAAGGAGGATGCTCTGACATGTAAATATGTGGCTGAAGACAAGTGCAATGGACTAACACACTATTTTATAGGCATACATGTACTTCTTTTAAATGTTATGAACTTTCATGAGTACAAAGTTTCTGCACAAAGGATGCTGCAAGAGATACTGTGCTGTTATCTCAAAAAGAAGAAAAAGAAAAATAGAGTAATACAGTAAATTGCACCATGTAAAAACCAAAATAAAGCATGTGCAAAGTGAAAATTGTGTTCATTAGAAGATCCTACAACTTGCTTTAATTATTTCTACACAACATACATAATGTATATACAATTAATAGAGTCACGGTTATTATAGATCATGTATTTACATATAAGAGAGGCATGTTGATTATACATCATGTATTTATAATTACTGAAGGCATGTTGATTAAACATCATGTATTTACATATAAGAGAGGAATGTTGATTATACATCAAGTATTTACAATTAATGAAAGCATGTTGATTAAACATCATGTATTTACAATTAATGAAGACATGTTGATTATACATCATGTATTTACAATTAATGAAGGCATGTTGATTATACATCATGTATTTACAATTAATGAAGGCATGTTGATTATACATCATGTATTTACAATTAATGAAGGCATGTTGTTTATACATCATGTATTTGTAATTACTGAAGGCATGTTGATTTGACATCATGTATTTACAATTAATGAAGGCATGTTGATTATACATCATGTATTTACAATTAATGGAAGCATGTTGATTATACATCATGTATTTACAATTAATGAAGGCATGTTGATTATACATCATGTATTTATAATTACTGAAGGTATGTTGATTATACATCATGTATTTACAATTAATGAAGGCATGTTGATTAAACATCATATATTTACAATTAATGAAGGCATATTGATTAGATGCTTAACACAATACATTCCTATGCAAATCTGAATTGCTTAAAAAGTTATTGTGTAAAAATGTAGAGCTTCATGCACTCCAACTTGTCCTTTTTTTTTGACCTTTTATTAATTAGAGATACTTTTATTAATTAGAGGTACTTTTATTAATTAGAAGTAATTTTACTGTACTGTATTACTTTGAATACAAAAGGGAAGAAGAATGTTATTCTAAAGGAACACAATTTTCATGTTGCACTGATAGGTTTATTCAGCTTGATCTTGTTAATGACCATTAGTATCACCACTCCAGTGGCCTAGTGGTTAGAGCATACATCTCGCAGGTCGTGGGTTTGATCCCCGGCCAAGTCATACCAAAGACTAACAAAACAGCTGCCTCGCTTGGTGCTCAGCGTTAAGAGGTTAGTGTTAGGACTGGTCAGCCTGGTGTCTGGATAATGTGACTGGGTGGGACATCATGCAACTTGTCTGCAGCATGATGCCCCAGTCCTAGACATCACTATAAACTGCCACACTGCAGACATCATAGCGATATGACTGATTTTTTTTTAAAGCTACATTAAAAATCCAAATCACACACACACACCATTATCTGTATAGCAAATGACTGAGTACCTTCATAGCAAATGAATGAGTACCCATATTGTAAATGACTTAGTATCTGTATAGCAAATGAATGAGTACCTGTATAGTAAATGAATGAGTACCTGTATAGTAAATGAATGAGTACCTGTATAGTAAATGACTGAGTATCTGTATAGTAAATGACTGAGTACCTGTATAGTAAATGACTGTGTACCTGTACAGTAAATGACTGTGTACCTGTATAGTAAATGACTGTGTACCTGTATAGTAAATGACTGTGTACCTGTATAGTAAATGACTGAGTACCTGTATAGTAAATGACTGAGTACCTGTATAGTAAATGACTAAGTATCTGTATAGTAAATGACTGAGTACCTGTATAGTAAATGAATGAGTACCTGTATAGTAAATGAATGAGTACCTGTATAGTAAATGACTGAGTATCTGTATAGTAAATGACTGAGTACCTGTATAGTAAATGAATGAGTACCTGTATAGTAAATGAATGAGTACCTGTATAGTAAATGACTGTGTACCTGTATAGTAAATGAATGAGTACCTGTATAGTAAATGAATGAGTACCTGTATAGTAAATGACTGCGTACCTGTATAGTAAATGACTGGGTACCTGTATAGTAAATGACTGAGTATCTGTATAGTAAATGACTGGGTACCTGTATAGTAAATGACTGAGTATCTGTACAGTAAATGGCTGAGATCTGTATAGTAAATGACTGAGTATCTGTATAGTAAATGACTGAGTACCTGTATAGTAAATGAATGAGTACCTGTATAGTAAATGAATGAGTACCTGTATAGTAAATGACTGTGTACCTGTATAGTAAATGAATGAGTACCTGTATAGTAAATGACTGTGTACCTGTATAGTAAATGAATGAGTACCTGTATAGTAAATGACTGCGTACCTGTATAGTAAATGACTGGGTACCTGTATAGTAAATGACTGAGTATCTGTATAGTAAATGACTGGGTACCTGTATAGTAAATGACTGAGTATCTGTACAGTAAATGGCTGAGATCTGTATAGTAAATGACTGAGTATCTGTATAGTAAATGACTGAGTACCTGTATAGTAAATGAATGAGTACCTGTATAGTAAATGAATGAGTACCTGTATAGTAAATGACTGTGTACCTGTATAGTAAATGAATGAGTACCTGTATAGTAAATGGCTGAGATCTGTATAGTAAATGACTGAGTACCTGTATAGTAAATGAATGAGTACCTGTATAGTAAATGAATGAGTACCTGTATAGTAAATGACTGAGTACCTGTATAGTAAATGACTGAGTACCTGTATAGTAAATGAATGAGTACCTGTATAGTAAATGACTGAGTATCTGTATAGTAAATGAATGAGCACCTGTATTGTAAATGAATGAGTACCTGTATAGTAAATGACTGTGTACCTGTATAGTAAATGAATGAGTACCTGTATAGTAAATGGCTGAGATCTGTATAGTAAATGACTGAGTACCTGTATAGTAAATGAATGAGTACCTGTATAGTAAATGAATGAGTACCTGTATAGTAAATGACTGTGTACCTGTATAGTAAATGACTGTGTACCTGTATAGTAAATGACTGAGTACCTGTATAGTAAATGACTGCGTACCTGTACAGTAAATGACTGGGTACCTGTATAGTAAATGACTGAGTATCTGTATAGTAAATGACTGAGTACCTGTATAGTAAATGACTGCATACCTGTACAGTAAATGACTGGGTACCTGTATAGTAAATGACTGTGTACCTGTATAGTAAATGACTGTGTACCTGTATAGTAAATGACTGAGTACCTGTATAGTAAATGACTGCGTACCTGTACAGTAAATGACTGGGTACCTGTATAGTAAATGACTGAGTATCTGTATAGTAAATGACTGAGTACCTGTATAGTAAATGACTGAGTACCTGTATAGTAAATGACTGAGTACCTGTATAGTAAATGACTGAGTATCTGTATAGTAAATGGCTGAGATCTGTATAGTAAATGACTGAGTATCTGTATAGTAAATGACTGAGTACCTGTATAGTAAATGAATGAGTACCTGTATAGTAAATGAATGAGTACCTGTATAGTAAATGACTGTGTACCTGTATAGTAAATGAATGAGTACCTGTATAGTAAATGGCTGAGATCTGTATAGTAAATGACTGAGTACCTGTATAGTAAATGAATGAGTACCTGTATAGTAAATGACTGAGTACCTGTATAGTAAATGACTGAGTACCTGTATAGTAAATGAATGAGTACCTGTATAGTAAATGACTGTGTACCTGTATAGTAAATGACTGTGTATCTGTATAGTAAATGACTGAGTACCTGTATAGTAAATGACTGAGTACCTAGTACCTGTATAGTAAATGACTGAGTACCTGTATAGTAAATGGCTGAGATCTGTATAGTAAATGACTGAGTATCTGTATAGTAAATGACTGAGTACCTGTATAGTAAATGAATGAGTACCTGTATAGTAAATGACTGTGTACCTGTATAGTAAATGAATGAGTACCTGTATAGTAAATGAATGAGTACCTGTACAGTAAATGACTGAGTACCTGTATAGTAAATGAATGAGTACCTGTATAGTAAATGAATGAGTACCTGTACAGTAAATGAATGAGTACCTGTATAGTAAATGACTGTGTACCTGTATAGTAAATGAATGAGTACCTGTATAGTAAATGGCTGAGATCTGTATAGTAAATGACTGAGTACCTGTATAGTAAATGAATGAGTACCTGTATAGTAAATGAATGAGTACCTGTATAGTAAATGACTGTGTACCTGTATAGTAAATGACTGTGTACCTGTATAGTAAATGACTGAGTACCTGTATAGTAAATGGCTGAGATCTGTATAGTAAATGACTGAGTATCTGTATAGTAAATGACTGAGTACCTGTATAGTAAATGGCTGAGATCTGTATAGTAAATGACTGAGTACCTGTATAGTAAATGAATGAGTACCTGTATAGTAAATGACTGAGTACCTGTATAGTAAATGACTGAGTACCTGTATAGTAAATGAATGAGTACCTGTATAGTAAATGACTGTGTACCTGTATAGTAAATGACTGTGTATCTGTATAGTAAATGACTGAGTACCTGTATAGTAAATGACTGAGTACCTGTATAGTAAATGACTGAGTACCTGTATAGTAAATGGCTGAGATCTGTATAGTAAATGACTGAGTATCTGTATAGTAAATGACTGAGTACCTGTATAGTAAATGAATGAGTACCTGTATAGTAAATGACTGTGTACCTGTATAGTAAATGAATGAGTACCTGTATAGTAAATGAATGAGTACCTGTATAGTAAATGACTGAGTACCTGTATAGTAAATGAATGAGTACCTGTATAGTAAATGAATGAGTACCTGTACAGTAAATGAATGAGTACCTGTATAGTAAATGACTGTGTACCTGTATAGTAAATGAATGAGTACCTGTATAGTAAATGGCTGAGATCTGTATAGTAAATGAATGAGTACCTGTATAGTAAATGAATGAGTACCTGTATAGTAAATGAATGAGTACCTGTATAGTAAATGACTGTGTACCTGTATAGTAAATGACTGTGTACCTGTATAGTAAATGACTGAGTACCTGTATAGTAAATGACTGAGTACCTGTATAGTAAATGAATGAGTACCTGTACAGTAAATGACTGGGTACCTGTATAGTAAATGACTGAGTATCTGTATAGTAAATGACTGAGTACCTGTATAGTAAATGACTGAGTACCTGTATAGTAAATGACTGAGTACCTGTATAGTAAATGACTGCGTACCTGTACAGTAAATGACTGGGTACCTGTATTGTAAATGACTGGGTATCTCTATGGTAAATGACTGAGTACCTGTATAGTAAATGACTGTGTACCTGTATAGTAAATGACTGAGTACCTGTATAGTAAATGACTGCATACCTGTACAGTAAATGACTGGGTACCTGTATAGTAAATGACTGAGTATCTGTATAGTAAATGACTGAGTACCTGTATAGTAAATGACTGTGTACCTGTATAGTAAATGACTGAGTACCTGTATAGTAAATGACTGCGTACCTGTACAGTAAATGATTGGGTACCTGTATTGTAAATGACTGGGTATCTCTATGGTAAATGACTGAGTACCTGTATAGTAAATGACCATGAGAAGAGATGAAGAGACTTATCAAGGTGAGGTCAAGCTATGGCTGCTGAACTATTCAGGACTCTTTCATGATAGACATTTAATAGGAAAGTTACAAACAACTTGAAGAATAAAAATATCTTGGAATTCAAGATCCAAACAAACTTCATCGATAAATAAAGCCATGATGCAACATGACTGACCAACAAACTATGAACTATGTGAATTAAGTAGAGTAGCAACAGACTGGTTTGCAGCTTTATGGATTATCATCTGGTCTCTACCTCCAATATTTCCCATTCACCCTTAATTGTCAATCAGAACTTCAAAGAACTTCAAAGTGATCTGTGCATGTGTTCCAGGCTTGATACTTTGAATTTAAAATCACTTAATTATTTATGTCAAGTCAGATTCTTCAAATCATGTTGCATATAATGTATAAATTGTACATGACAGATAGAAGGCCTCACGGTAGATTAGTTCTGTAACTAACTGAGTTACCTTCTCTAAATAAAGTCTTTATTATTATTATTATTATTTTTATTATTATTACAAAGTCTAACAAAGCTGTGTTTCCGAATTCTCATTCAAACTGAATCACATGTCAATATGTTTGCATAAAAGGTGTGCAAATTAGGTCATCATTAATTAATGTCAAAAACAGGGATGACTGCAGCACACTGGATTAAAAAAACTAAAAAGATATATATTCACCATGTTTGGATTACAACACCATCATGAATCAAACATAACTGAAATTATTCAATTAAGCTTTTAACTTCAAATAATTTGCAAAACCAACAATATGAATGTGGTATCTAAAATGAGAAGTACCAGCACACAGCTATCACCTTTGTAACTACAGCATACATGCCAATAACACCCCAGGAGACATAAGCATAATTATTGCTATTATAAGTGGCAAAAAAAATGAAATTTTGGGCATAAAAAATGTAATGTATGTATTACATCCCCGAATTACATCATGTATTAACCTGGTTTTGTTGCTAGTCAAAATTCTTGTTGCCAAGTGCAAAATCAAAATGGATTAGAACCAGAATACAAACTCAAAATATACTGAAAAATGATTTATCTTCAGTACTCACTTGAACTAGTTTACATGTGTAACTTTCGCTTAATGATCATGAACTGGAATTCTGCAATGAGCATGATCATGTGCTCAGAGTACTGTATTACTATACTCTCATATTCTTTGTTAAAGTTTGCAAGGTGGTACTGATTTGTCCTTTCTTCTTATCTGATATATTTTGATGTTTAAAAAGACCCATCTCTTCTAAATTTTCTGTCATATAACATCCACATTATTCATGCCATAAAGCATTTTGCTTAACATGTGGTGACATTTTCTTTAGAAGTATATACCAGTCCGCCAACTAAATAGCTTCTCAATATAATGAACTTATAGGGTGAAATTCATATTAGAAGAAACCTGTCTGTTTTCTTGGAAATGGGTCATATACAGTTGCTATAAATAGCAAAAAAGGAAAGTACTTAAGCTATTCTTAAACAGCAGCCATCTTTTTAAGAATATTCTCAAACTTATGAGTGGAACCAAAGAGAGGATAATAAAAGGGACAAAAATAACTTTTTGTTACTTTGCATTTTTAACTTTTCAATAAAACCAAAAAAAGTGTAATCTATCTACAGGCTAAGGTAAAATGTTAATTTGGTGAAAAAAAATAATGATTACGCCAAAAGTGTAATCGTTTGCATGTATGCTACATGCTGGAAAATTACAGTCCAACCTGTCACTTGGAAAAATAAAACTGGTCTTTGTAAACAAGTAACCTCTGTACACAGGTTCACCTGGATGTCTGAACAAATACATGCACCAATTATTATTATTATTATTAACAATATTATTATTATTAACATTATTATTATGTTATCAGGATTGTTTTACAACAAAATCATAAGTGATGTGTATACTGTTCTCTCCCAAATGTATGTTCTACACAAGATTAATGGATTTTGCTCACTTTAATCCATCCTATAAATTAAATAGTCACCTACTGAACACTATCACCAATCTTAGCTTGTTCAAGCTTTAAAAAACAACATCTGGATGCCCAAGTTGTTGAACATGCTGATATCAAAATAAAGCTGGCTTATGTGAGAAGCCTGCAATGAAAAGGAAATTGAAAGAAGCCATATAAAGGCTATTCTTTGTGACCGATCAACCAAAGCTTTGCTGGTATTTACAGACAAGTTTTAAATATTGAATGACCCAAGACACCTATTGAAAAAAGGCTGTAACTTGTATATTTTCTCAAAGAAGAACTTCTTTCTTCCTTGATAGCTTTAATTTGCAGGCAAATAGATGAAGATATGGAATTGGAACTGTCACACAGGCACAAAAGGTAACTTCCATTTCTACTGTGATAACATGGCATTTTTCGAAGTTTCCTGAATGATCGTAAGTAACTAAGCTGTTGTTGTTGTTGTAGGGTTTAATGCCATTTTTCAGCATTTCTATTGTGTAGTGACTGAAGTACTGATAGGGAGTTGGAGAAGATGATGCTGTTTAAAATACATTTTTTAAAATATATTGCTGAGCAAGGACTACTGTTCTGATTTCGGCAAAAATAATTGATGTACCATTTGGTAAGCAAACTTGTGTGTTTTCCACTAACAAAGTCTGCAGCAGCCTTTTCCTCATCCTCTCATCCATCGGTATAAATTCTTGTTTGGATTTTAAATTCGGTGAGGAGTTCATGATAAGAGTTGTGGAAGATGGAAGGGTTTGTCTCGGATTTTTTTCCATCATGTAGCGTAAAAAGTACTTGTGGTTGTTTAAATATCCAGGAAGGTGTTTTGGAGGGATGATTTCTGAATTTTAAAAAGATCAATTTTTGTACTGTCAAGGCTGGATGATATTCTAATGCCAAAGGATGGCATGGCATTTGGTTTATTTTCATATAAAGTTTTGTATTTGGATTGAAAAACAGCCAAAAAAGCAGGGTTCAGATTGTCTGATCTTAATTTGAAAGCATACTGTGCAGAAAGCATTTCTCTACGATGTGATAAAGGTGGTTCATTCATTTCAGCGAGGAGGCTTTCATATGGAGATGTCTTATATGCTCCCAGAGAGAGTCTTATTCCTTGATGTTGAATTGGATCAAGCATTTTCAAATATGACTTTCTGGCTGAACCATAAACAATGCAACCATAGTCCAGTTTGGAGCGAATAAACGTTCTATATAAATTGAGGATGACTTTTCTATCAGCACCCCAGTCAGTGTGCGCTAATACTTTAAGTAGATCTAGAGATTTTAAGCATTTAGCTTTTATGTTCTTTAGGTGTGGAATAAAAGTCAGTTTTCTGTCGAACATAATACCTAAAAACTTTGTTTCCTCAACAACTGGATCAGGTGTTCCATCCAGCGTGAGTTTGTAACTGACAGAAATGCATGCATACAGTTTTTGATTTTCAGAATTTTAAACCCTTAGTTAACTGGCCCAATTTCGAATCTTGTTTATATTTTGCTGTAGTTGTAAAAACAACTGTATTGATTTTGATGTTGACAAGCATCACAGATAAAATACTGCCGCGGGGCACACCCATCTCTTGCTCGTGCAGATCTGAGAGGGTAGAACCTAATCGTACCTTGAATTCTCTGTCTCTGAGAAAGTTTGATATGAAAGAGGGCAGATGGCCTTTTAGATCCAGATCGTGCAGGTCATTTAGTATCCCGTACTTCCATGTCATGTCATAGGCCTTTTCAGAATCAAAGAAAACTGCTACTAAATGTTCCTTCATGATAAATGCGTTATGAATAAATGTTTCCAGTCTAACCAGATGATCATTGGTGCTATGGCGATAACGAAAGATACTTTGGAAAGGAGATATTAAATTCTTAGTTTCCAAGTACCATACAAGCCAAGAATTGATCATTTGTTCCATTGTTTTGCACACATAGCTTGTGAGTGCAACAGGTCGATAGGTGGTAGGATCTACGCTATCGTTACCTGCTTTGGGAACTGGCATTACTGTTGCTTCTTTAAAGATCTTAGGTACATTACCAGTAATCAATAAATCATTGAAGATTTTTAAAAAGATTCTGGAAGGTGTTTAAAAAACTGGCAATGTATTTCGTCAGGCCCACTGCCGAGCTCTGTAGCATCAAGGTCATGTACAATAAACTGAAGTAGGTGGTATTATAGAGAGGTAGACAGATGTAGCTCTACAATGATACCAGATAATCTGAGGGGGCCCCGAGTGGCCGAGTGGTCTAAAGTGCTCTCCGTTACGAACCACTGCCATCTCACCTCTGTCTGCGTAGGTTCGAATCTCGGATTCGGCCAATGTGGGTATGTGAGAAAGCTTGCCAGTAGCTTCTCAAGGGTCGGTGGTTCTTTTCGGGGATTTCCTGGGTTCTTCCTCCACCATTAATACTGGCTGCCATGTATAGCCTATCGTGTGCTGAAAAATGGCATTAAACCCTACAACAACAACAACAACCAGATAATCTGAACAGAGGGAAAAACCTCATTTTTTTTAACCCGATTTGTTTCCACCCAAAATTAACCCATGGTCGGAATCCGATTTTGTGTCCGGATTTTAGACTTTTTGGTGTCAGATCTAAGGCAGACTGGTATGAACTGCAAACAGACAGATGAACCTTTGCAAAAAGTAGGATAAGATGGGTATTTGGAATAAAGAGTGGTCTCGATATGAAAATAATGGGTCCGTTAAGCAATATCAACCAAAAACTTTTACCCTTCTGTTCATATATGAGCCAAATAACCAATGAAAAATGATGCTTCTAATACAACTAGGCATTATGTTATTGGAAGATCACCTGGAAGTTGGTGTATTAGGATGTATTCAGAAATAGCTTTCAAAATGTGTTTCCTCCTCAAATTTCAGGTGAAAACGACAAAAACATCCAGGGGTTAATGTGTTAATAGAGGAATATGAGTTTAAAGAAGACACATATTTCTTCAAGCATCATGCTTGTTTACTTTCTTTGATTGTGTGATGAGCTTTGGCCTGGAGAATATATTTACTTAAATTTTTGGACATTGGACGATTGTTAAATTTTTTCAATGCTTCTCCATGTTGTCTAATGGCTTCTTTACATTCCTTAGTGACCCAACATTCTGGGGTTCTTTTACAGTTCAGTGAGGACATGGGAATGGATTCTTCTGCAATCTCGATTAAAACAGAAGTAAAATGCTGAATAGTCATTAATGTTGAAAACTGTATCCTCATTTAGCCTAGTTTTACAGCATGTTTCAAACTTAGCCCAGTCGCCCTTCTGGATATTCCATTGTGGAATTGCATCATCAATTGTAGAGTTAATATTTTCAAGGGAGATTGGAAAGTGATCACTGCTGTGAAGATCATCAGCGACCTTCCATTCATAGTCCAAAAGCAGTGAAGGAGAACAAATTGTCAAATCGATACACGTGTATGTACCCATTCCTGGGTGTAAATATGTCAGTCTTTTGGCGTTATATAGACACAAATCATGTCTAGAAATGAAGTCTTCTATTTTGTGGCCTCTGTCACTTATATGATTTGATCCCCATAAAAGTCATGAGCATTAAAATCCCTGAATAAAACAAATGACACAGGAAGTTGTTGAACAAGACTGTCTAATTTGTTTGGTACTAGATTGATGTTTGGTGGTATGTAAATAGAACAAAAGGTAATCACTATGAGGGGCTCTATTGTTCACAACAAAAGAAACCCATCCTGAGGTCCTGTCAACAATTCTGAAAGTAGCTGTTAAACAGGGAGTAGTTTTTCAGTGTGATATCCGTATCTTTCAAGAAAGTTTCCTGAAGGCATAGTACTGCAATATAATGTTTGTTTAAAAGCAGAAAAAGATCACGGTAGTTGGCTTTAAGTCCTTGACAATTCCATTGTATGACAATGTTCTTCATTATTTGTTTAAAATTAAAGATTGTTGAGCTAGGTTAGACCTTTTGCGGAGGCAATCTGTTTGGTTATTTCTCTGGAGGAAGTACAGGGGTGTTATTTTCTGTTGGTAGGTCTGAAGCCACCTTGAACACATGGAGCAGTTTCTTCTGCATCCATGCTCTCAATGTCTCCAAACCTGTTATATATTTTGATGGGGTCATCTGACCCCTTTTGCTGTCTATTTCCTTTGTTTTTATTTCTTGGTGATTTCATTGGTATGGTAATATTGAAAGTTGTTTTAGTAGATGCTATGTTTTCCTGTGCTTGGTAATGGGGGGTGTTAGAGCTTGATATTGAATTGGGCGGTTCTATCTGTGTTTGAGCATCCTTTTTGGGATTGTTGTTCACTACAGTGGAGAAGGATGGGCTGTTTTGGCCTGTACAAGTTATCTTGCTTCTGGATAGGTAATGTTAGAGGTGTACTTTATCCTCTGTATTTCCTTCTCCTGTTTCCAGGTATCACAATCCTTGGAATTGGCGTGGTGCTCCTTTCCACAGCTGACACAATACAGAGTTGCTCTACAATCAGATTCCTGATGAGAATGGTCTCCACATTGGCCACATATTTTGCTTTTTGAGCAAGTCTTCGTGATGGCCATATTTCTGACACTTATAGCATCGAAGGGGGTTCAGTATGTAGACCTCAATCTTCACTTGCAAAACGACCACTTTGGGTACTGTTGGTTTGTTGAAGGTGAGTACAATGGTGTTGGTGTCCTGCAGACTGTTATTACGTTTAATATGTATTCTACAGAATGCAGTGACACCTTCGTCGTTGTGTGAGCGAATGAGGTCACTGGAATATCGAAGAAAGTTTTACTTTTCCTGATATTTTCTCTTTGACCTCGTCACTCACACTCAACAAGAAGGCAACCTGATTTCAATTTTTTTACACGTTTTGGTGTGCCAATCAATCCTGTCATTGTCTTTTCGATGAAAAATGGAGATAGTGTGGCAAGCGGTTTGTTAGCATCTTTCGAATGTATAACTATGAATCATGGAAATGGCTCCACACTACATGGTTCGTCATCTGACTCACATCCAGTTTTGATACGTTTATTTTGATTTTTTTTTAAAAATTCCGTTGGTTTCTTTAAAATGCAGCACCTGTGCTCCCCACCCACCATGGAGCCCAACAAGGGGACACTTTTCAAGTGCCAGGGACACACAGATGCTATACTACCTATGAATGACCCTTGAAGCCACTGCCTTCTAACTACCTCCTGATTGACCAGTTAAGCCACTGCCTTCTAGGAAGTCTTCTAAGACTTGGGAAAGGGAAAGCTAAAGGGATAGACTGTAGTGTCAGCAATGGTGGTATCAAGAGAGATACACAAAGATAAAGAAGGTGAACGAGTAAATAAAGACTTCCTAGGGATAGGCATGATTAGTTGATTTGTCAAGACTGGGCCCATCCTGACCACCCGTCTAGAAGAAGTAAAGGCCAATGCATCAGAAGGCCTCTGCTCAACTGTCAGGATCCTTTCCTCCCACGACATGGGACACAACCCACGGCAAACAGGTTACCTCTACTTAGTCACCTCTTACAACATGTAGTGAGGATATGGCGGGTCAATTCTACAACCCCAGACCAGCAGCAGAGAAGAATAAACAGAGGTAAATTAATAAGTGAAACAGTGGTTTAAATGTCCTTTATGGGCAGGTATCATTTATACTTAAGTATATTAGTAAGAGTGGTTTATATGTGTTCTTTATGAGCAGGTGTCCTTAACATGGATGTGTCTGTTAAAACAGGCTCAAATGTATAATTATACCCTTGTAAAGCAGTCACCACAGAGATGGAGATGGTGAACCATTGTGGCTACTGTCACCATAAGTCACCACTTAAAACATTCAGCAGGGCACACCAGACCAATATTATATATTTTTCAAGTCCACAGGGGTCAGGAGAAAAAGTGACCTCTTAAAAAAGGTGGCTGCTTTATACAGGTTCAGTTTGAAAAGGTGCCTTAAATACAAGACTGATGATTGTTTAATAGACATAGGGATGTTAAAATTTGTATTCAGGAGCCATAATTTTGATCGCCGAAATTTCTCTGGGGTCTTCTTACCTTTTGGATACATTCTAAAACTGTAACATTCAATGCCAAAAATATCAGCAGGCATCACTACCTCAATGTGTGTTTACAAGATTATCATTAGCATCAAGTTTTTGATTTCCAGAGCATTAGGTTCCATTATACCTTCATAATTTGAGATGCAAACACAAATGCCAACTCACATTATTCAATTTCAAATTAACATGGCAAAATCATTTAATTAATTTGATAAAAGTAGGAGGATAACTAACTGGAGAGTGAATACTGGACAAATATCTCTATTTTCTGTAACATATCAATTTATTTTTGTTTTGCATACAACTGACTAGATACTTGCTTATAAATTTATGTGAATTAATAGCTTTTTCTTTTATTCCATCATCTTTGAGACCTGTCACATGTACTGAAAATTAATGTGTCGCGGATAAATTTTCTTCTGGAGGGGTTGTATGGTGTAAAGGAAGTGCACTAAGTTTTTAACTCTACCATCCTGGGTTTGATCCCTGGTGCCAGTCAAGCTTAATGGTCACTAATCGAGGTATGATGTTTCTGTCAGTTTTTCAAATTTCCTCCACCTTAAACTAGAGTACTTGATAACATGATAAAAAACCCATACAACTGACATAAAATAGATAGCCTAATGTAATTAAAGTCATGCTAACACACGATGGTGATAATCCTGTTACTGAATTGGAGCTTAATAAACTTTTGTGCACGATTTGTAACAATCACTCTGACTGCAGCACATTAACATGAAGGCAGTTGATTGCAGGAAAGTCAAACCATGAACATCCTCCTGCAGTAATGCACACAACAGAAGCTGAAGTATTAAATAAACAGGAATTACCTATGCACACATTTGGTCTTATCTATAAGATAACTGTATGTAGTTTCAACTTGATAACAGAGAAGCAGTCATTTTCGGTAAAATTAAGGTGTCAAAAGGTTCATCTCTGATACAGACAGTGCTAAAAGCAGAAAGCTTCTATGATACACACTGAACACCTGGTGTGGAAGCAAAACACTCCCATTCAGTCTTGCAAGCTAATTTATAGAAATCCTATTTAAAGCCTGATTTTGCATGAATGCCGCATTATTGCAACATCTATCCCATAATAAATGGTCCTCACCACCATTTTTTTTTCTCCATCTGGAATAACAAAGGTTACAACTTAATGCACTGTAATTAGTATAACAGTACTAATGTAGAAATGGAAGAAAAATCTGGCCAATAAAGACAGCATACAATTTTGGTCACACACACACACACATACATACATACATACATATATATATATATATATATATATATATATATATATATATATATATATATATATATATATATATATATATATGCGCTTTAAAGTGTTAGGCCCAGTTGGTCTGGTGTCAGGATAATGTGACTGGATGGGACATCATTCAACATGTCTGTGGCATGGTGCCCCAGTGCTAGACATCACTATGAACTGCCACACTGCAGACATCATAGTGATATGACTGAAATTTTTTTAAAGCTACGTTACAAATAATAATAATAATAATAATAATAATAATAATAATAATAATAATATTGAGGACTTTGTATAGTGCCTAATCTTAAGAAGCTCTAAGCACTTTACAACATTAGACAACACCTATAACATAAAAAACATATATATTGATATTATTACAGAAAACAAACACCATGTATTAGAAAACAAAAAATAACATGCTGTAAATATTTAAGGTAGGAAACATTATTAGGTCCTTAAGTTTGTTCTTCAGTCGAAATATGTGAGTTTTAAGAGCACTTTTGAATGGGATCACTGCATCTTTGTGTCTAAGTTCAGTGGGCAGTTCATTCCATGTTGCTGGGCCCTGGTATGCAAAAGAACGTTGTCCATATGACAATCAAATCTCTCTCTCTCTCTCTCTCTCTCTCTCTCTCTCTCTCTGTACCACACACACACACACACACACACACGTACAAAGATGCATTCTAGCAGTTATTTACTATTCATCTTCAAGAGAAAATGAAGGAGAGGGAAAAGATGAGATAACATTATGATACTATGAGAACAGAAAAGGGAAGAAACTAGAGGAACGCAAGACTATTAATCATACACATCAATCATCTGGCCATTTTCTTATTTTTAAATTAAAGCATTTCACAGCCTTAAGTAAGCTATTACAAAACAATTGTCCTTAATATGCAAAACTTGTCGTAAGTAATTATTTTTTGGTTTTGATTATTACATGATGGAGACTTCGAAATAGTTGAATTTAGGTTTCCTTGCTGTGGTTTGACAGTAATTAGGAGGTACTGAGGACCCTCTTATTTCAAATTTTGTAACAAATTTAGATTTTCTCAAAAAATATCCTGGTTCGATGCATGATTACAATCTGTATAATTTTTACTGAGCTTCATCTTAAATGCTCATTTCCGGAGTCTCATCAGTTAAGTTCTATGAGCTGAGAACAGTTTTCCCGTTACCATATTACAACAATCACACTGGGGATGAACATTATTTTTATAAGCTTTAAGGCTATGAGAAATATGGAGAAGATGTTTAATCTTCGATAGCAACCAGAATGCAGATAAGATCTTTTTCTGATGTGTTCATTCTATATTTAGGTTGTTATCAACATGCACACCATGAATCTTATCGTGCTTGGCAACATGCAGTGAGGTATCATTGTATTAAAGATCAAATATCACTTCAGTCTGGATGTAAGATTGGCACCATTTTCATTCAGGGCCAAATTTACACCAATAGAAGTCTTTTGATGAAAACCCCACGTGAATATGACCATCAAATCAGTGGGAGCAGCGATAACAAGATTTTCAAGATGGCCACCATGTTCACCTTACTGGATGTCAGATTCACATCATCCTGATTGTGTCAAACTAGAAAACCATAATAAGACTTCTGGTGAAAATTCTATGCTGATAAGGCTTTCCTTTTAGGAAGAGTAGCGATAAAACAATTTTGAAGGTGCCTGCCATGGTGGACATACTGGATGTCAAATCTGCACAAATTTCCATGTCAATATGACTTTCTTCTCATGATAGCTGCCTGTAGTGGCCATATTGAATGTCAGATCAGAATCATTTTCATTTAGGATTAACTAGACATCATAAGAAGACTTAGTGAAATCCCCATCTTGATACAACTGTCCAATCAGAAAGATCAGCAATAACAATATTTTCAAGATGGTTACTGTGGTGGCCATATTAGATGGTGGATTGGCACATTTTCATTTTGGACCTTGGGATAAATCTGTGCAAAGTTTCATGGCAATCCTCCTAATAGTTTAGGAGGAGTAGCAATATCAAACTTGTCATAATGTTCAACCAGACAATAGATGATGGCCAGACAGATGACAGACAACAGGACATCCCATAAGCTATGCTGTTGTATGACTGTAGAGCTCAAATGTAGTTTTCCTTCCATTTCTTTAAATCAACTGCAGCTGGGAGGGCTAAATCTGTGCTGTTAAGTTTAAATATTAACTCCTATGTTGGAAATGAGTCCTCTGATTTCCATAGTGTTCTTACCCCAAAAGACCATTGGTTGAGGCAGTACTGGATTATCTTCCAGGAAATGGTGATTTTCTAGCCAATTTTATCAACTTACTTAGTGCTTTTGGGGTCATGCAGTCTAACATAGCAAAAATGCTTTACATGTTAAACAAATATTAAACTTTCAATGTCAGATTTGGCAAGTCAACATTCCTGTCAAAGTTAATTCTGAAGTTTAAAAAAAATCAAAGGTAACTTCACCTACATGTTTGAAAAACTGCTGATTAACTGTAAATAGTTAAAAATCTCATACATGAAAGAAACATATATATAGTAGAGAGTCTGCTCAATGCTCATTACAACTGCATTCTAGTCCAAAGCAAAGGACTCCATTAATCTCAGTAGTATAGATTTTAATAGCTACTGTGGGCTTAGGAATGCAAACTTTAGAAGCAAGCTGCAATAATCCTGTCAACCTGGGGAGACTGTTATATTTCACTCTAACCAGAATAAACAAACTGAACCTAAACTAAATGCTGAGTATCTTTTTATGCAGTGATTTACCTTCAAGTGGAGTCAATCCTGACCAAAAACCAACTTGCACTAAACTGGTGCATTATTACTAAATACTTGCTAATACAGAGTAACCTATATGTTTATATAGAAAAGTACACAGTACATTTTTCTACATTACTAATTATCAAATTCTAGATGAAATTCATTTTATCATATCCATCTCGGGCTGACAAGTAAAATCAAAACTATATTTAACTAACAAAGTGATGACTCACTGACTATTTTCAATCACATCATGATAATATGTATACTGTGGTATGAGGACATAGACGATAATATGTATGCTATGGTAAGAGGACACAGATGATAATATGTACACTATGGTATGAAGACAAAGATGATAACATGTATACTGTGATATGAGGACACAGATGATAATATGTATACTGTGGTATGAAGACACAGATGATAACATGTATACTGTGGTATGAGGACACAGACGATAATATGCATACTATGGTATGAGGACAGATGATAATATGTATACTATGGTATGAGGACAGAGACGATAATATGTATGCTATGTTATGAAGACACTGATGATACTATGTATGTTATGGTATGAAGACATAGATGATAACATGTATACTGTGGTATAAGGATACAGATGATAATATATATACTATGGTATGAGGACAAAGATTTTAAGATGTATGCTATGGTATGAAGACACAGATGATAATATGTATGCTATGGTATGAAGACACAGATGATAACATCTATAATGTGGGTATGAGGACACAGATGATAATATGTATACTATGGTATGAGGACACAGACAATATGTATACTATGGTATGAGGACACAGATGACAATATGTATAGTATGGTATGAGGACCCAGATGATAATATGTATACTATGATAAGAGGACACAGATGATAATATGTATACTATGGTATGAGGACCCAGATGATATGTATATTATAGTATGAGGATACAGATGACAATATCAATACTATGGTATGAGGACACAGATGACAATACGTATGATATGGTATGAGGATACAGATGATAATATGTATACTATGGTAAGAAGACAAGATGATAACATGTATACTGTGTTATGAGGACACAGATGATAATATGTATACTACAGTATAAGGACACAGATAATAATATGTATACTATGGTATAAGGACACAGATGATATGTATACTATAGCATGAGGAAACGTATGATATGTATACTGTGGTATGAGGACACAGAGGATAGTACCTATATTGTGGTATGAGGACACAGATGCTAATATGTATACTGTGGTATGAGGACACATGATAATATGTATGCTATGGTATGAAGACATAGATGATAACATATAATGTGATATGCGGACACTGACGATAATATGTATACTATGGTATGAAGACACAAATACTCAAAAACACAAAAAGGGGAAATATTATGATTTCTTAGTAAGGTTTTGCTGTACTTTAACCTTGACTCCATCTAAAACATAATGATACTGAAATACTGTGGGGGTAGAGCTTTGTAAATAAAAAGCAACTTTATCTCTTCAAACTTTTTCTTGAGACAGGTCACAGTTGGTTAGTTAAAACTTAGTTAATCAGAGTTTCATGGCTAGCAAACTCTGGGGTACTCAACATTTCAGATGATAGAATTATGTAGATGTATATAGCCAGCTCTAATTGATAAATTGGTCCAAATCAGTCCAAGTAAGGTGATACACTTAACAAACTGCTGACAGATAAGAAACAAGTCCATAGATTAGAGGTACAGTATCATGATTCATTGATAGTAACATTACTTCCCAGACATAAAATAAAGAATGAACTGAATGAACTAAATTGACCCGATTCTCCTGGCCCACATCTGCCTATATTAGCCAATGCAGGACTCACTGTACTAATTCAGCTCACATTTTGAACTTGTGGAAACTCCATATTAAAAATTTGATAACTTAAATTCTGACTAATCATCATTAAACCCATGTTTATCAGTATAGACACATCCTTTATAACAGCACCTGTGTAGAGAAAACCATGAGCCATGGCATCTTTCTGATCGATCTACACGTGTTTTCTATTGCACATCAAAGATTCAGGTGCCAATTTCAGCAACGAGTTTTCCAAACTCAAGTCAGCAAAAGGACTGAAAATCCATCAATAAAATAATGTCTCTAATTTTTTCAGATACAACAAGGATATATTCTCCAAAGATTATTTTTACTTTCATTATCAACCAATCCTGGTTAGCTAAACCCACATTCTATTTTATGTTCACCCAATTCCAGACTGGTTCCATTCTTCTATATCATTAGTATTATGAGCCCTGCAAGAGCAGTTGGTCACAAAAATCTGGGTTAGTGGATGTATTCTAATGAAATTTCTTGCAGTGCTGTTGATCGCATCGTATGAAAACAACTGTTTCAAGGTTTTTCAAGTCTGTAAACCTTCTTTCATTCATCATCACGCATCATTTGTCAAATACTGAAAGGTCTGTGTGCCAGACCAGGGTGCTTTCTGACAGAGTTTGTCAAATTTTAAGCATTATTTTTAGATAAATTTGCTGAAATGCTCATTTAGTAATGGAGGTCATATGGACCATGGCACCATTTCTGTGACTATGAAAGACATACATGCTGTGCCGCTTTCTGTTAAATTTGGTCCCAGTCTGTTAAACATCTATTTAGAAGCTATTAAAATAATTATATTTTTTTAACAGCAGCAGACATATTTTAATGGGAGACTGGAATCATTGGTACAAACTTAAAATCCTTTATGTCAAGGTACTTTCTATTAAATTTTGTCCAATTCTGTTCAGTGCTTCTTTAAGAAGTCATTAAAATTATTTTCTACTTGTTAGTAATGGTGGCAATATTTAATGGTGTATTGGCATCATTTCTGTAACTATGAAATGTCTCCAAACTTTGATGCTTTCTGTTAAATTTGGTCCAAGTCAAGTAGCTTATAGAAGTTCTTTTTTTTTAAATTCAGCAGAAAAATGGGAAGCTGTGTTTAATTTTGTGGTTCCAGCAGGTTATGAAATATAGAAATAGCCTATTATACACTCAATGACAATAAAACTACACTGGCAGGGAGGAGAGTTAACCCTGCTTTCAAATTCAGTACTCTGTGTACCAGACGTGATGACAGGTTCTGCCAGATTAGATCCATCTTTGAAAGAAACATTTGATTTATTACTTTAGAAATAAATTATATTTATGGATGTAATTTATTTTGTCTTATCTGAACTAAATAACTGTACAGTGATCAAGCTGTTCTGAAATGTGGTGATCTAAGGTGGTAGCTACCATAAAACTTCAAATAAAATGTGGCTTAATGTGTTGGAATCATTTCTCACATTGTCATTAAACTGGAAGTCTTTGAGATTGGTGTAAGGTGGACAGCCATTTACATATGTACGTTCTATCAAGCAGATGACATTAGAGGATGTTAACTCCTGTGAAGCTTGTCTGGGGGAGGAGTGCAAGCTTTATTCAACTAAAAGTTGTTTGTGTGCATTGAGGTTCTGAAATGATGATTTTGGATTGCTTGCAGGTAGGTTCTGCAGCAAAGGGATTGCAGAGGTAAACATGGCTGCACCCACTTAGTCTCTGCAAATTATCTGCTGCAGGTATTTGCAGATAACCTTCAGTAAATGCTCTCTGGTCCAGCATACCACTTCCAGATCTAAACACCACAGAATACGAACAGCAAAAATTTGTAGACAGGGTTACATTTTTAAATACAAAATTCATTTACAAAGCACTGGAACGTATTCTGATAGTATACCATTTATGTGTGCTCTTTAAGTCAGCAAAACAATTCAAACTTCTAAAAGCTATTTCAAATATACAGACCAATAATCTTGTATACCACCTATACTAACTTTTAAAACAAGTCAAAAGGCAAACAACAAAGATCCTGATCTACCATAGCATAATGTGCAGATTAGGTCTGTTTGTTCTACAGATTACTTCTAACAAACTGCACAGACCTAGATCTGCTGGCACATTATGTGCTGGTAGATCTGGGTCTGTGCAGTCTGCAGTTGCATGGTCTTACAGGTAAGTATATACAGTAGGTAATTTGTGAGCATGTACTCCATTAACTCATTAACCCCTGGTCACCTCTGTCTGCATGGGTTCGAGTCTCGGATTCAGCCAATGTGGGTATGTGAGAAAGCTTGCCAGTAGCTTCTCGTGGGTCAGTGGTTCTTTCTGGGGTTTTCCCGGGTTTTTCCTCCATCATTAATACTGGATGTCATGTATAACCTATTGTGTGCTGAAAAATAGCATTAAACCCTACAAAAACAACAACAACATTAACCCCTGGCGCCACGTTTATGTGGCAGGAGGTAGTAGCCTACTGCCGAGCTCTGAAGCGTCAAGGTCATGTAAGATACACTAAAGTGTGTGGTATTATAGAAAGGTTGACAGAAGTAGCTCTACAATGATACCAAATAATCTGATTGTTTTAGTTGCACTACAAAATACAGAGGGAAAAACCTAATTTTTGGACATGTTTTTTTCTCACCCAAAATTCACCAGTGGTTGGAATCCGATTTTGTGTCCAGATTTGAGACTTTTTGGCCTCAGATCTAAGGCAGACTGGTCTGAACTGCACAGACAGGTGAACCTTTGCAAAAAGGAGAATAAGGTGGGCATTTGGAATAAAGACTGGTCTCAATACGAAAATGATGGGTCTGTTAAGCAAAAAAAAAAAAAAATCCAACTTTTACCATTCTGCTCGTGCATGAGCAAAATAACCAATGGAAAATGATGTTTCTAACACAACTGGGCATTAGGTTAATGGAAAATCTGTGGAGGTCAATGTATAAGGATGTATTCAGAAACAGCCCCCAAAATGTGTTTCCTACTCATATTTCAGGTGAAAATGACAAAAACCTCCAGGGTTTATGAGTCATTGGATCATCAACTCCACCCGATGTCCTCAAACATTAACAGGCTGCAACTAACAATTGCCCAATGACCACCAGATCACTGGCTATTTCTGAGTGTTACCTAATGTTATGCCAATCTGAAAACTGGCAGCCTGAATTTAAGGTTATCAAGCCACAATACAATATACTGGGTACAAATTACTATCATAATGAGACCACTGAGCTATCTCCACTCTGGCAATCAATCAATTCTGAACAAGTTATACAACTCATCCCTTTTATATTACCAACCCTTCTGCAAAGAAAAGATGGTTTCATAAAAAATGTGGCCTTTGGTGATGGAGGACAAATTTTATACAAAAATGGTTGCAGGATGTATCATTAGGTAGTGGCCTCTCTTACAAAAGGTCTTGCAAAGGGGAGAGCATGTGATCAATATATTTGCCAGAATGCTAACCCCTCCAATCTTAAACAAGAATGGCTGATTTATAAAATCAGAATCTGAACATAAAACAAGGAGCACTTCATATTTTTACACAAAAATTTATATCTGACTATTTTTTGCAGCCGTTTTTGGATGAAAAGTGCTTCCAACAGTTATCATTTCCAGCAGGTGACATGCTTAAGTCCATTGCAAAAATATTACAAAAGCATGGTATTAATTTAATACTGATGCCTTGTTTCCATTTAGAATGTTTGCATTTTCCTTTGGATCTCTTTTTGCCCATGGGAACTAGGTCCCGATTCATACCATAGAAACTGTTAATAGGCCCACCCTTAAAATACATACATTTATCTGGCATTATATGGGAATTTTTAATCTGTGTAATCATTATGGATCCCTGGGTCTATCCTTAATAGCTGGGATACCAGCCCTGAAGTCATAACTTGTAAACCATTAAGATCTCCACTCAAGGCAACCGCAGTTGCAAAGTGGCTAAGATGTCGGACCTAACCAGAAGTTGTGGGTTCTGTTACCACTGATCAGTCTGAATCATCATGATTATGCATGGATTTCACTCATAACTGAACTCATCTGAGATCTTGTCACTACAAGCTTACTTACTAAATCTGATGTAAAAAAATATTCAGAAATAAAAACTCAATGCTGATATGACTTTCTGTTTAGGAGTAAAAAGAACAAGGTTATCAAGATGACTTCCATGGCAGCCATACTGATGTCAGATTAATACCATCGTCATTTAGGTTCAACTAGACATATTATTAAGTTTAACTTCATTCAGGAGTCATCAATATGGCCACTGGTGACCAAATTGGATGTTCAAGTAGAACTATTTTGATTTAGGTCCAACTAGACATCTTAAGAAGTTTTCTGGTGAAAACATCACTTTCCATTCTGGAGAAATAGTAATAACAAGATTTTCATTTAGGACCAACAAGACAACATATGATGTTTTTCAGTGAAAACCCCTTAGTGTCATGGCCATCTGTTCAGGAGGCATACTGAAATGATTTTCAAGATGGATGCTGTGGTGGCCATATTGGATGTCTGAGCAGCACCATTTTCATTCATGACCAGCTAGACCTTGGGACAAATATGTGTGAAGTTACATGGCAATCTTCCAAGTAATTTAGGCGGAGTAGCGATTGCAAACTTGTGCTAAGGGATGGCTGGCTAGTTTTAAGACCAGTGACCTTAAGTATTTACATGTGTACTAAGCATATTGCAATAGTGTTAATTTCTGCTTGACTCTCTGTATACCTTACTAATGATGGGTCGATCTAATACTGAAAGGGGTATTAGAAAATTACCATGATGAATGATATATTATCCCTCTAATCCCTTTCAATTTTAAAACTATTATTTGGTCTGGAATAATGCAATATAATAGAAGGGCTTTTAAAACCTGATGAAATTCTCTCTCTCTCAAGCCATTTTCACTGGTTTTGATTGCTGTTGTAAAGATGTATACTGCCTGACAAATCCAACAGTATTTTGTTCAACAATTATAATTAAAGCAACATGACGCAACAACCCGTCAAACTTAAGAATGTGTTGAAATTACTCTGAATTGAGCCAATATTGACAGAGTAAATTCTTTATTCAACATTTTATTTTATGTGAATTCTTTCATGAATATGTTATGTGAATATACAAGTTATATATATTTAACAATTAAAATGGCACCTCTTGCCAAAGTGAAGCAATAAAAGTGAATGAAAAAGCAATGCCAATATGGCTAAAGTGCAATCTAGAAGAATGAGATGTGGTTTTAAGAAAATGAATAAATTAAAATCTGCTCATAATTTTTGAAATAATGAACAAGGATATAAGTGATGCCATGTATGATATGCAATAAGTGCAGTGAGTCACAACTTTATATGTATTTTAAGTCCCGCATCACAATACAGCCTGTGGACTAGTCAGTAATTATGTGCATTGTAATGTTGAAGAAAAAAACATAAAAGAATAATATCAAAGTAATCACAATAGTGAATAACAGTTTACAAACTGGGCAAATGAACAAGAACTGTTCACTGCTTGTATAATGTGTGGCAGTTTTTACGCTTATGTCTACAATCTTTATGTCTGTCTGTAAGTGTTGTGATCCCAATAAGGTTATACTGTTTTCCATTCATACAGGTCTTTGGACATGCAAAATGATAATTTTTTCCTATCCCACAATCCTTTGCAAACCTATCCTATATACTCACTTATAGGACAAAATCAACTGCAAACTGCACAGACCCAGACCTGCTGGCACATTATGCACAAGCATATCTGGGTCTATGCAGTTTGTTGGATTAATCAGTAAAACAAACAATATTGATAATGATCTTCAGCCACATTATGCTGTGGCAGTTTAGGATCTTTGTTGTTTGCCATTTGACTCAACATATAAGCAAGTAAAAATGGCAGGCAATATAAAGTCCTGTATAAACTGGTTCATTTGATAAACAGGTATCATATATCTTTCACATTCATGACATTATGTAAAACTCATTAAGGAAAGTTGGATAAAGAAGGTTACAGTCATTTTGGTTTACAGTCAACAATAAACATAAATGGTTACCAATATACTTTGCAACATGCGGAAAAATCATTTTGAAGCCTTATTCAACAGCGTTAAAAATGATTCGAATAAGGAGTAAGTTCTTACAGCAATCAATGTCTTTTCTACCCATATTGAACTAATCAGATTAACTGAGATCCAATGTGCCATAGCTAAATGAAAAGATGGTAAATGTCCAGCATCATTTTTTAAAAATATATATAAATATATATGGAACAGTTTAAATTTTCTGATAGCAGACTTCATATCCATTTTGGTTTTATTTAATTGTATGTTTGTATATAACTTTGTTCCAGATGATTTCACAAGAGTTACAATTATTTCATTTGTGAAAAGTAAAATGGGTAACCTGATGGAAAAGAAAAAAAAATACTTACATACCTATAACTATTGTGACAATTATTTTAAAAAATATTTGAATGTATTATATTATAATGATGTGAAGTCACAATCTGTGATAATCAATTTGTTTTTAGAAAGCAACATTCAACAGACTTATACCTTTATGCCTGTAAGGAATCTATGAACTACTACCGGTATGTAGAACCTATGGCAGCCCTGTGTTTTCATGTTTTTAGATGTCATTTAATAGGGTCAATCATTGTACACTGTTTAAAAATGTTGCTTGATATTCAAATACCCATCTAAGCAGTTCATCTTTAGTTAACTGGTATGGCAAACAGTTGTATTATGTGCATTGGGGAAGTGTAGCATCCAGCTCCTTCCATGTAAACAATGGGGGAGGCAGAGAGGTGTTCTTTCCCCTTTGTTCTATACATTGAAGAGTTAAATCATAAACTGGGTCAGTGTCACATGCGGTTACATTTAATATCAAATGTGTCATTTCTTAACAATTTTATTTTGCTGATGTTATGTCATTGATAGGTCCTATTGTAGGTTTAAGGATGTTATTAAAGATATATAAACAATAAGCATTTGAGAATTATATCATCCATAATACACAAAAATTGGTATGCATGGTCTTTCAGTCAACATCTTTCAAATTACCATCTCCTCCCCCTGTACACCTTAATGGCCATGCTCTTCCATATGTTAACAGTTATACATATCTGGGTCATATTTTAAAATCCAGTTGGTCAGATGATGAAGATATGATGAAACATTACAGTTCTGTGTGTACTCGAACGAACATGATTGTACATTAATTTAGAAACTGTTCTTTGAATATCAAATTTATATTATTGAAAGCTTATTGCTGCACAATGAATAATAAAAGTCTTTGTTTCCTATTAAACCTTCCAAGACAGAGCAGTTTCTCTAACATTGTTTGTAAACAATAATGTATTCAGCTTTGAAGAAGCAATGAGAAAGTATAGGTTCTCAATGATGATATGAATATATAAAAGCAAGAACTGTATCTTGAAATCTCTGTGTGGAATTATAACACTGGTTTAAATTCTCATATTATAGATAGATCGAACAAATTACTCTTTAAATGTCTTACATAATTACATTCTAACACTGTTGAACACAGCCCACTGCTGTAAAAGTGTGGGTATATTTGTACATAAAATATATATGATCCTTTTATGTTTAAAATGCTTTTATTTGTGTATTTATATCTCAGTTTAGATGTATGGACAACTCTCTGAAATAAAGAATTCTTATCTAATCTTATAAAGCTGAAAATTGAAAACTTACCTTAATAATATCTCCCTCTTTAAAAGCCAGTGTGTTAGGGTCATATATATTACAGTAATCCTTAACAGCCTTGGCCCGTACAGCAAAACTGGCTTCTGAAACAGACAGAAGATAATGTGAACAAACAAAAAACATCATCATGGTAACTACATTTGATCCTCACTACAATGCACCTCAGTATCACACTGTCACCTTTTATAAGGTATGTATGATCATGGATACCATTACATTATATAATATTAATAAGTTTAATGTACTCCAGTATAAGGTACTTCAGTACAGCATGGTCCCTTTTATAAGGTGGATATGATGATGGATACTATTACATTATTAATAGTTGTTGTTGTTGTTGTTGTTGTGGGGTTTAACGCCATTTTTCAGCACAATAGGCTATACATGGCGGCCAGTATTAATGGTGGAGGAAGAACCCGGAAAACCCCGGAAAGAACCACCGACCCACGAGAAGCTACTGGCAAGCTTTCTCACATGCCCACATTGGCTGAATCTTAGACTCGAACCGCCGCAGACAGAGGTGAGATGGCAGTGATCCGTAACGAAGAGCGCTTTAGACCACTCGGCACATTATTAATAGTAATACTGTGTATAATTTACTCCAGTACAGGGCACCTTAGTGTAACAGTCCCTTTTATAATGTGGGTATGATTGTGGAACCATTTTGTATTATGTAATAGTAATAGTGTGTATAAAGTAACCCAAATTAAAGCAACCGCACCTATAATGCAGTACATTATTTGTTGGGCTCCCTTGAGCAGTATTATATAGAGAAATTACTGTATATTGTACTTCAGTAAAAGGTTGACTAGCCTATAACAATGTATTTTAATGGCTGCTTTGAAATGCATTTTATTCAGGGATTATTGAATAATTTACCCAGTATAAGGTGATCTCCCTATAACATAATATATTGTAAATGGCTGTCTTGAACTGCGTTATTATGAGGTAACACGGTACAATAAATATTTTAAATATACTTAAAATCAATTAAAGTATTAAGATTGTATGATATATATTTTGACTGGATTAATGAGACTTCAGTTTTTCATGGGTGCCAATTTGCATAGTTCTCAATGTTGCTGCAAACAATGAGTATAAAAACAAGAAACAAACACACCTTCCACCCAGTCCATAAATTAAAGTACCAACAAAATGGAGTTTTTCCACAAAAAACACAAAAACTGACAAGCACTAGAATAAATTAATTACAATATTAGTTGTTGATGTGATTCTGTGGAACAAAATAGTACCGCTTTCACAATCCATGAGTATAAGTGAGTACCAACAATTATTTCTTACAAACTGTGAAAACTTGTAACCATGAAGATAGACAAAATAATAGCATTGGTTGCTAGGTGATCAGTAATGATCCAAAGTCCTAACTGTAGGTTCCAACTTGTCTCTGTATGTGAATCCATCAAAGATCCAGTGAAAGAATTATAATTTTTATTTAGCCTCCCTTTCAGGGCAGCAAGCATAGACCAATGGTAGGCACTGGAGATTTAAAAACACAAAACTTGTTGGTTCAAGTTGTACCCTGGCCATAGCAATTACTATCAAACAGCAAGGCACTAAACTTAATGGTTCCTCTAGTCAGCCCTCCTATTAATGATCACCAGCATTTGCATCCGTATTCTAACACATCATCTGTACTCTAACATGTGTCTGTATTCTAACATATGTAATATCATTTTTTTTTCTGAATGTCAAAATTTCTGACTGCATAATTCATGGTGTAGTCAGAAAATCTGAAGTCATTTTAAGGTCAAAACTTTCCTTATATCATGCATGAGCATTTGCATTTCAGACAGTATTTGTCAATAATTCTGAAATAGGCATTTGAATAGGGGTAACTGTACTATTATAATCTTATTACATGATCATGCTTATACATTTTCAGATTTATCACGTCTGCTAATGCACTGCAGAAAAGACTAAAATTGTTACGGCATAACCTGAGTAATAAACAACAGGTGTTTATTATAACTTTCTAAAGTATCTAAAATTTTATAAGCGTTTAAATCAGGGAATAATTTTCTACATGAAAATTCAAGAGGCAAAAAACCCCAACTAATTAAAGTATAGCAGCATACAATATCCCCATTCTTTCCTTATCATTACCCTCTCTTTACCCTGCATGCATGTGTGTGTGTGTGTGTGTGTGTGTGTGTGTGTGTGTGTGTATTAGTGTCCCCTATCCAGTATAACATAATGATATTATAAGTCCAGAAAACTGAAATACATACAACAATTAACTCGTTCTAATACTTTCCAGCAAACTGTCCAAATATATCCCAATATTATATTGTTTCTGGTGCAGAGTAAAACTCATCATGTTATAATTGACATATATCCCAAAATTATGTTTCTGGCACAGAGTAAAAGTCATGATGTTATAATTGACTGGATATTTCCCTTTCAACAGGAATCAGAAAGTGTTTTGCATTTGCAGATGGGTTAGCATAACAAATATCTAATGGCTAAACTTGGCCAGCCCTGTACAAGATCAATGGAGGGAAAAATTATCTGGAAAGCTCTCAAGCAAACTGCACAATAGTACACTTGGGACTCTATTTGGCATTTCTCTGAAATGCCTTATCTAATATAATGTTGCATAATAATATTACATGGTTTGTGAATTTTTCTTTACTTATTAGATATATGGGCAAAAACTAAATTATTTTAAGTAAATAGTATCAATTATTTTAAAGTAAATAGTAAACTTTCTTCTTTGTTCCCATTTGACCAGCAAATATAATTTATCAATCCAACTCTGATCATTCGCATGTACATGTGTTGTTTTGTCTGAATAGCTATGTTCAAAACATCTCAGTGTCCATTAAAGTGGTCACACCTTCCTTTCATGCCTGGCTTCACTTCCTTTGCTGATTATTTAACAGTTTCCAGGATTGATTTCCCTCAATAAAACATGGCATCAAAACACCAGTGCATTCATCGCCTTCTTTGAAGTAGTGGTAATTGTGATTTGGAAATGTTTTGAAAACAAAACAATATTGCCATTTCAGTTAATACATGTACAAAAAAATGGACCTAAATCAATCGATCAAGATGACCCTGTTTAAGTTTATTGGTTATGCTTAACAAAGTATAGACTTTTATTGGTTTGGTTTTACGTCTTGCAGCAAGGCAGCGCCATGAAGGACTCACTGTACAAATAATATGGAAGAATGGGAACCAGTCACGAAATGAGTGAACTTAAAAACAGAGCATACATGTATATGGGTTTAGACGGTTAGGATTGGTTGATAATAAATGTAAACTTTTTGTAAAAAGAATCTTTTGAGAGTTTAAACTAGATGTAGTTGAAAAAACACAGGGAAAGTGTTTTGTTGATGGAATTGGGGACCTTAAAAAACTTGAGTTTGGAAAACATATTACTCAAATTAGCAACTGACTCCATGGTACAGAATAATAAACACAATTTAAATGCGCATAGATAAAAAAAACAAGACATGGCTCTTATTGTTTTCTCTACACAGAAGCCATCATCTTAGCTGTCTATGCTAATAAACATAGGTTTGATGACGATCATTCAGAAATTTAAAGTTAATGAATTTTTAATATCATGATGTTTTCATAGATTTACTATGCAAGCTTTATTAATACTGTTGAGTACAAGATAGAATAATAACCCTACAGCAGTTTCACATATTTATGTTGTTGTTGTTGTTGTTGTTGTAGGGTTTAATGCCATTTTTCAGCACACAATAGGCTATATATGGCGGCCAGTATTAATGGTGGAGGAAGAACCCGGGAAAACCCCCGAAAGAACCACCAACCCACGAGAAGCTACTGGCAAGCTTTCTCACATACCCACATTAGCCGAATCCAAGACTCGAACCTACGCAGACAGAGGTGAGATGGCAGTGATCCGTACTGGAGAGCGCTTTAGAGCACTCGACCACTTGGGGCCCCACATATTTGTGTACAACCACCTTTACAAAAAATGCAAATGCAAAATTCTGGTTCTATTTGAGGATAACAAGCAAAGTGAATACATGATGTCTACATCAAAATGGCTTTCAGTGGGATTTTAAACACATTCAGATATGGCAATTGCTGCCATGTAAGGGGAGGGGCTGCAGTGTGTGGAATGTGTAGATTTGACTATGCAAGATGGGGTTTTTTTTGCATATTGGTTAATATGTAAAGTATTTACAGAGTAATTATGGTCACTAATCCGAAATTTCCAAGTTATGTTTTGAAACATTATGCTTCAGATATGATTGATCAGGTTTCTAACACCATACCTAATGCTGATGACTCCTCATGTTTGTCTCCCTCCGATTTCATTCTGTGAATGTTTTGAAACTTCATATTTTGTATATATGCCAGACAGAATGGAAAGTGCTATCCCTGGATTCTTATAGAAGAATGCTTGATAACAGGCAAAATTAATATTTTAATACATGTACTAAAAATACTATCATACAGTTTAGAGAATTTATAATTCATACTCTTCAGAGATTTAAACCCAGGTTTGCTTGTAAATGGTACCCATCGCCTTGCCTGTACACGAGCCCATATTCCCTCATGACTAAGCACACATCACCAAGAAATGATGTTACTCAATTGGTGCTATATGCACTCATTTGTATCAGACACACTCGCATGACGACTTAGTAATTATTTCTCATGTTATCTACACAGTCATTCCGGATTACTCTGAAAGAAATCAAGGTATACAGAATTAATGATAGAATTATGTGTTTCAAGAGCACCAGTTCCAACACCCTGACTATAAAAGTTTTCTATCATGGGACTTGGTACAAAAAGAGAAAAGAGGTCTGGTGTGGCGAGAGAGAGCAATATGTTCACCATGCAGTTACACATCAAGAATGTTTCAACTGTATGAAGAGATGTTGAAGAAAGGTTGGGGAAGATAAACTGCCTGTGTAAATAATGCAATACAGATAGGACTTTTGCAGACTTCTACTAGGAATGAAGGGTTGAAGACTATTATTTTAAGTGAAAATGTCCCTCCCTGCTCCCGCAACAAAAGGGATGCAGAAACGTTCCAATACTGTTTGCCAAAACATTGGATGTACCAATATGAGAAACATGCTGGACATAGAAAATGTGTCAAGGAGTTTAATTCTGTGATAAGAAATAGGACAGATAATATAATTGATATTCAATGTGACTTGACATATAATAATGCAATCAACAGGTTGAGGCAATGCAGCATGTGCAGTTTTGTGCACAGTCCTTGATTTTTACAATGCTCTCTGCTTTGATTTACTGAATGTGTCTCTCAAGTTAAATGATCAGTATTGATACATAAGTGATTGACATAAGTGGCTTACATTTAAAATATCTCCCCCACTCCCTTTTGGGGAAATGTTGCATGTGTTAAATGGTATTTAACCATACAGGCCAATCTGTGGACACCATCGAATGAAATTTTGCCATCATGCCATACTATGCTCTCTTCCCCATGGCCTGAGCTATCTACTGCCACTGTCCAGTGTATAAAACCCTTCCCATCTGTCTTTTGTATACATTTTGCTCCAAAATCACATGCAAACCATGAGAGAAAAAAAGACTCCATTATGACTGTCATATGCAAAAACCACCAAAATGATACTCTGGATGCACATGGTAACCATGGAAACAACATTCTCCTATTATGGTATAGTAAACATATGGAAACACCATCATATTCAAAATTCAATAACTTAAAATTTATGGGTGCTGATGATCAGACTTATATTTCTCCATGCACAACTATCTTTGGTGCAAGCCTCTGTGTGGAGAACACCATATGACCCGCTGCATTTTTTTAATCTACATGTGCATGAAACACATGTTATTGATTCTGCACCAAATGAATCAGGTGCTACTTTCATTACTGAGTACTCCTAAGTCAAGCCTGTAAAAATACTAAAATTGCATCAATAGAATTTTGTCTATATGTTTTAAAAATTACAGATAGGATATGCTCTCAAAAGATATTTTTACTAAAATTTTAATTTTTATTATTAACCAATTATGGACCACCAAACCCGTATATACTCTATTATTTGTTCACCCATTTCTAGACTGGTTCACAGTTCTTCCATATAATTAGTACGTGTGTCCTCCAGAACACATGGTTTGACTGGCCAGAATTGGTTGACAATAAAAGCAAACTTTTAGCAAAAAGAATCTTTTTTGAGAGTGTGTCCTAGTTGTAAATGGAAAAGTAGTGACAATGCTTTATTGATGGAATTTCAGTCCTTTTACAGACTGAGTCTGGAAAAAAAATGTAACTAAAATTAGCATCAGGATATTGGGTGTGATATTGAAGATACAAGTGAAACATCTGCAGATGAAAAAACTGCCATGGCTCATATGGCTTTCTTGACAAAAAAAAGATACATATTGATGAACACAGGTTTGATAAAGAGCATTCAGTACTTTACAGTCAGTTGGCTTTGTCTACACAGTAGCCTGCATAAAAAATACATCCATACTGATTAGCATAGGTCTGATAAAGAGCATTCAGTACTTTACAGTTATTGAACTTTTTAATATCATGATGTTTCTATAGGTCTACTATGAGAGCTGAAATAGTACAGCGAATCCTGAGGTAATATCATACCCAGGCAAGCTGAGTAAAGTGTCCTACCCAAGGAAACACCACAGTAGCCGATCCCATTGGTCAGGATCAAACCCATGCTTTTCTGGACATGAGTGCAACACACCTTAACCAGACAGCCACCATGATTTCCCAAAATATTTAGTCCCCTAGATATTTATTGGAGATATTGATACAATTTGCTGTTGTTGTTGTTGTTCTAGGGTTTAATGCCATTTTTCAGCATAAGATAGGCTATACATGGTGGCCAGTATAACTGGTGGAGGAAGAACCCTGGAAAACCCAGGGAAGAACCACCGACTCACAAGAAGCTACTGGCAGGCTTTCCCATGTACAGGTACCTATGCTAGCTGAGTCTTGGACTCGAACCCATGCAGACAGAGGTGAGATGGCAGTGATCCGGAACGGTGAGTGCTTCAGACCACTCGGCCACTTGGGGCCCCGGATACAATTTGTCAAGATCATATACAAAATGACGTTCTGTCTTCAAAAATTACCATGAATAAAAGGATACAATATTAATGAGATGCCATAGCAATTTCCTTCCATCTGACTTTATTCCAAAATGAACTTTGAAGTGACAAAACTAATATGTATTTGGTCAGAAATTTTTCATACAGGTCTGAGTTTTGACACCACTAATATGATTAAACCTCATCAAGTAACCACCTGCAGATAGAAACCACCTTTTCTGCTTAACATTTTTCTACAATGCTGTCAGGCATTTCTGTGCACCTAAGGTTTTCATTTTCAATACTGAAGCAAAATGCATGACGAAAATAAAATACAGCAATGCTTACCATTTGAAAAGAGGCAATTGTCACCAGAATATTCTGTTCAAAATAATATTTCATACACAGGGGATACCACCTCCGTGTTTTCCTGACTCGCGATATGTCAGCCTATTCTGTGCACAGCTTTGAAAACATGTAATGTTTATCCATCCGACTAGAGAACTGAAAGGCATTACTTTAGACTATTTCTGTCAGCAGTTTAGTCGAGTAATTAGGTCAGGTTTAAAGCTAGTTTTACGAAAATCAACATAAAAATACCAATAAATGGCAAAAGATATTAAGCAAACTAAAGTGATCTTGTAAAAAAAGTTAGTCAAGTTCAACATTTTATGAAGAATAAGCTATTACCGTATTTTCGCGTATATTAGACGCATCCAATTATAAGACGCACCCATATATAAGACACGGGGTTTGGCGATTTGTGTAAAAAATATTTTAAATAAGACGCCCATGAATATAAGACGCACTCGGCTTCACGATCTGCCGAACTGAGCAAACCCTATATTGACTCCAGATGACATAGCGTTGATTTTTTAAAATAACTTATAAGTTACTTACGGTATTGATCTTATCTAATATTATTTTGTTAACTACTATTACATTATTGTTCCAATAAAGTTTAATCAAATCCTTTGAATAATTGTGTGTTGTTTTGTTCAAATATGTACCGGTAAAAATCCGTTTTCAAACCACGTGCATCAAAGTGGCTACCGGTACTTTCCTTTGTCATAAACGCAAATATCTCTAATGTTTCGATCACTCACCTGATGTAAACAAGGCTTTATTGACTGTTTTGGCTGGAGTTCAAAGAATTGTTTGAGGCAGGGCCGCAACGGTTATCGTTTGATCTTATCTTCCTGTAGGCGCTAGGCCTAGGCTTCAGCGGCTTGGGTTAGTATATACCGGTATATTCTGGTATATAGGGTATATGTGGGATCAGTCTCTTGTTATAAATAAATGAGTGATCAACCTCTTCAGCATTTATAAAATTTATAAAATTTTCACGATGACAAAGCGAAAATCATATATGGCCAATTTTAAATTAGACGTCATCAACTTTGCCAAGGAGCATGGCAACAGAGCTGCACACCTTCATGCCAGCTGGTCGACAACGTCGTGCAACATACGTAGAGGTGTGTAATTGGGTTCTCCGGGCATTGGAGAAAGTGAAAACAACAACAATCGTCAATGGCTTCAGAAAGTGTCGGATAATTCCAGAACCGGCTGCCGATATCAGTTCTTCGGACAACGAATCGGCTGCATCCGATACCACTGACGCCAATGAGGATCGATTATCAGCGCCTATGGAGGAGCAGCAGAGAGGGTGAACAGACCATAGAATTCCGACAAAACAAATAAAACAAACAAATAAATCATCTCGTAGAAAGGTCAAGATTTTACAAATGAACTTTTCCTTGAGATGTTTATTTTTGCAATGACCGATTGTGCTAATAAAACCTCAGTTCGAAATAGTAGCTGAAAAAATAAAGTACTCTACGTGTTTATTTATTTCTTGTTTATTTGTTTGACGACCAACGTTGGTAGGTACCCTCTCTGCTGCTCCCCCTGTTACCCAAATATTTTATCAATACCCACACGATATCTTGTTCTTGGATCATGTAAATTTATTGTTATAAATCCATGCGGGGTAGCTTGCGCTCGTGAGAAGAAATTTTTGAATTTAATTATATCCATGTCACCACCACACCAAGTTTGATGAATATTTCGCAACGTGTGTGTGTCTACGCCATTAAACACAACTAAAATGTTGCAGTTGTCTCTGATCACCTTCGGAATTTGTGTATATCGTTGAGTAACATAGATCACGTCTGTATTTTTATGTCTCCCTCGGGAAAATATTCTGGCTGGATTTGATTGTTTATCTAGCATCACATCGTCGTATACAACTAAATTATTAATAAATCCGTCTATGGAATCTACGGATGGTGCTTCATCAATATCGGTTATAAACTCTATAACATCATTATCTTCATCCAGTAATCGCGCGTTTTCATTGAAATCTTTAAGTACATCATAACATCGTTGATCATCAACGGATGGTGCTACTAAATACAACTTATCCCATTTCAACCATCTCATTATCAGATTAAGTAATAATTGCGTCTTACCCGATCCAGATGGTCCTATGATAATCATTCTGATGGAGTTCGGTAGCGCAGGATGATGCTTAACTGGCTCTCGTTGCCGAGTTGCTGAGAAATCAATTATATCCATATATATTATAACATGAATTTATATTGTTTACGCTGTAAAGTTAAAACTCCAACTGTTGATTTAGCTACAGTTACAACAAAAAATAAAAAAATCGCGTACGGTGGAAAATGTTCTATATGCGGTAGAAAGAAATTTTCGTTTTTACCTAATAAGCGCGGTGGTGATATTGCTAATTTGATGTCAAAGTTTCCAGGTGCTCCATGGGCTAAATACAGCGGAGAAAAACATCTACCAGGATATAATTATTGCGGTCCTGGTACCAGACTCGATATCAGGCTCGATAATCAAGATCAACCAAAACCAGGCGAGGAACCAATAAATGCTATTGATCGAGCTTGTCATGCTCATGATGTAGCTTATAAAAGTAAAAATCTACAAGATAGGCATATTGCAGATGTAAAATTAATTCATTCATTAAATTCTATAAAAAATAAAAATATTAGAGAATCATTAGCTAATTGGTTAGTAAGATCCTCGATGAAAGGTAAATTAGCGATTGGGGCTGGTAATTAATAATGGAATCAATTTATTATTCACCGAGAGGATACTGGAGAGGCAAAGCAGCAATTGGTAAACTCGCTGATGCAGCATCGGTTAAACATTCTACTGCTAAAACGTGGTTATCTAAACAAGCAATATGGCAAATTTATCTACCACGTCCTAAACAAATTCAGTACTCGTATTTCGATGTCAGTGTTCCTAATGAAGTTCATCAAGCTGATATTCTGTTTTTACCGCATGATACTGTGCGTGGAAAAACGTACAAGTACGCGTTAACCGTAGTTGATGTTGCAAGTAGATATAAAGAAGCAGAGCCGCTATCAGCGAAAACATCATCTGAAGTAGCCGATGCGTTTGAACGAATTTACCAACGAGGACTCGGACCACAAGGTGGTCTGCGATGGCCACAGCTACTACAGGTTGATCCTGGTAAGGAATTTCTTGGTCCAGTATCATCGTTGATGAAACAACATAATACCAAAATACGACGAGGTCATACTGCAATTCACCGTGATCAAGCAATTGTTGAGCGATTTAATCGAACACTTGCTGAGCGGTTATTTGGATATCAATACGCGAGGGAATTTATTCAGGATAAAAGATCTCGCGAATGGGTTGCAAGATTACCAAACGTGATAGCTGCATTAAATAATGAGATCACACGAACAACCAACATGAAACCCATTAGCGCGGTCACAAAAAAAAATATACCAACACAACGAAAAGATGCTGGAAAACAAAAAATATTAGGTGATGTCACAGTCAGATATTTATATGAGCCTGGTGAACTTGAAGGTGGTAGCGCGAGAGCAACTGATCCTATTTGGAGTGTTACCACACACAAAATATCTACCGTGACAAGATCCACTGGAAGAAATGTAGGCGTTTCCAGACCTGCAATCTACAGATTAGATTCTGCTGCTCCTCAACGTGGATTTACACGTGAACAACTACAAATAATTCCCGCGGATACACAACTACCACCGCGATCACTCCGGTGATTTCGATCACTTAACTAGCGCCAAGGGTGCCAGCACCCCGACGTTGATTACACTCAAGACAGGTTAACATGGTATTTTCTCGTGTATGACCGCGACTATTATCTTTTCTATCTACGGTAAATTGTCTTGAATCATTACTCGAATACCGCCATAACATTATACAATTACAACTGGTGCAATGATTGTTCTGCTGCTGTTTTAACTCAATAATAAATTCAACATCAAGATCAAAGTCGCGTTTATTTTTTTTGTCAGATTGTTTGTATCCGATTAATTTTTTTCTTATTATATCATCATCGATGATGTTAAATTTATCAACGATTTCAGGAATTATAATTCTACGTAATTGAGATATATTTCTGACCCTCGATACCGCTAAATAAACTAAATTTGACCACTCGATGCGATCGTCTACAATCCAGACTCGTGTATCAGAAATAGTTAATCCCTGTGACGAGTGGATCGTCATAGCGTATCCCAACACCCATGGAGATTTGTCAGCACGTAATGCATCTTCGACCACACTGATATCAACGGCGACAATATCATTTAATACGAGATTCTGTTTCCTTGACTCTGTCAAGGGTCCTGGAATATCAACATTAATATTCTGTTTTCGTGTATCTGATGGTCTATAACACAACGGTACGGGTAGTTCTGAATATTGTTCTTTATGTAGCTGAAATAACTGTTGTTGTAAAGCGTCTCTGATTATTTTTCTACTTGCTACGATCAAATCGGTGGGTCTCCATGAGTTCAAAAAATCACTCATTGATGTCTCTGAGATCACTCCACGTAATATTTCACACTGAATTTTGTTTGATTGTAATCTGATTAATTTTTTAAACTCCTTCAAATTTGCATCAAGAGCTCTATGATCATCATCTATTTCTTCGTAATAATCAACGAAATTTTTTAACCAATCATGTGGAGATGGTCCAACAAAAGGCGGAGGTTGACCATGATCGCCACACATTATTATAGCGGTATTTTTCGTCAACAACCAATCAAGAAACGTTTTTAATGTATCCAATGACACCGTGCATATCTCATCCCAAATAATTATTTTAGGTATATATTTTTCTCCCATCCGTTCAGGAGTCCATGTATCTCCACGCCACCGAAAGAAACTATGATACGTACACGATTGTACTTGCCGCTGTTTCATCTCACGTGCAAGTCTATGTGTGGGTGTCAGCACGATTATATCTGAATTTCTAAAAACATTAATCGTTCGAGTTGTTTTGCCGCATCCACCAGGTCCATTGAGATATACTGTCTTATATCTGGTTATTGGATCACTCAACGATGGTGCCTTCGACATTTCTGATATTTTATTACCCTCACGATAAAAATCTCTCACTGGAACATCTGCTGATTCTACATAATTGTGTAATAGTTCCTTTTTTATTCTCCACAAACCCCATCGTTCATCATTACTTGTAAATTTCATAACAGATTCTAAATATTTACTTGAAATATAAAACGAATCTGTTGCGACTCTGACTGCGGTCTCAGGAAATCTATTAATCATCGATAATAAATTTATAGAAACATAAGCCAACATAGAAGATCTTAGATGAGTATATTGCGGGGATACGTCATTTATGTAACTAACGATCGTACCTAATTTTGTTCCGTCGGATAAATAAACACTCTCTCGATTTACAAATGTATTTTTCGCCGTTGTATCAGCGATTATAAAATCGTACTCGGCATCATCTAAAATTAATCGTGCGTGATGTCTTTTATAATCATATGCACCGCCTTGAGTAAATTTACCTATAATTTTTCTACCGAGATCTTTTGCGGTTTTGAGTTTATTAGGAATATTGTCCTTAAACTCGCTGATAACTTCAGAATCTGACATGGGCAACCAAACTTTGGTCTGTGCATGATATGATATAATTGCCTCACTGACCACCAACGATGTCAGTATCGCACAATCTAGCATATATCGCAACAGAACTATAGGTGCCCAACGTTTTTCACAAAAATGTCTACCAAACCAAACATAACAAATCTTGTGAAGATTTTCGTTAAACTCGAACGACTCAATACAGGCGAATCCAGTCAGATCAAAATCAGGTAATGGTCCATTAATTGCCACTCGCGTCATCTCGTTTGTAGGGTGACCAAATCTTTCAAAGTACGTAGAACAATCTCCGTATCCCAGAAAACTTCCTGGATAACATGCAACCATATCAACCGAAATAACATCATTGTAATTGTATTTGGTATTCCATAATCCGCCATGTCCATATTCGACGCAACTTGCGCGTACGTCCTCGAGTAAATCAAATCGTGTTGGTTTCCATGAATTTCGTTCTCTGGCGAAATGAGCCGCAACAGATGGAACGGTAAAACAATTAGTTAGTAATTTGTCAGTATTTTCCACGTGCTTGCACTGTAAAAACGTCGCAAGATTTTTCATCTCGTCATGGAGGGATTCTGTGCGATATATTTCACCGTTCGGTTTGACAAACTGATCAAATTCACCCTCCTCATTACTTTTGAATAACCATACCGATACAGGATCGGTTTTACTTATTTCGTTAATAAAATCAAACATACTCATATCTGCCACAGCCATATCTGTGGGGTAAAATCTAACAGTTCGATCACGTGGAAATATTGTTACTGCGTTAGTCCATGCGTGCGCGTTATGATCGATAATATTTATTGGAGCTCCCTTCGATTTATATTTCGACTGGTACAGTACTTCTCCCGTTATTGTCGCCAGTTATTGGAAATTTTAATATTTTTCCTAACTCAGCAACATCTTTTATTGTAGCACCGGTGTTCTTAACTGAATCAGCCCACGAGTTTATTTTTTCACGCCTTAAATCAGTTAATCCATTTCCACGCATCGCGTTTGTAAAGTGTTCTATTACTCGTTCAGCCACACAATTTAACCTTGAAAATTTCATCGGCGCTAGTTTATCAACGTTGGGTTTTTTATTTATCTCATAAATTCCATAAATAACTGCTGTTACAGGATACGCTCGCTCATAATACGGTTTATCAATACCAGTCAATAGACCCGGTCTGGAATTTTTACTTAATATGATAGTTTTATTATTACCAAGGACAGGATCATATTTGTCACGGATAATCCAACTATCTGTTTCTGTTAATACAATAAATTTTACTCTGAAGAAATATTTTTGATTGCCCTCGTATTCAGCGATGTAGTTAATGATAGTTGCTGCTCGCTTGTCGTTCATTGTGGCGTCCGTGACAGCGTCCTTGACGGAGTCAGGGCGTATAATCTTGAACGTTGACCATGTATGAGATGCACCATCCGTGTAAAATTCTTTCTTAGCGTCATGAATTTTCGAGATCAAACTTTTATTTTTCGGATCAACCAGATCTCGCACTGGCAAGTCAGAAGATAATCTGTCAAGGTTGAATTTATACTTAACAGGCCTAGTTTGGGATAATCTCTCAAACTCGTTCATATAATTAAAACAAATATTTAAATAAAGAAAATTATATATATATATACAATGTCCCAATGTAGATGGTTGATGATCGGCTCAGTAAATCGATGCAACAAATCCTGTAGAAAGGAATTTTGTTGGATGCACTCACAAAACATACGACGAGGAAGTCTAGGACCAATACCATGTCTACGGTGTGGTATTGGAGTGCGAGGAAAGACAGAATTATGTGGAAAGTGTGGCGGGAAACGGTTCAGAGAGCTCAGAAGATATTATGACAAAAAAAATAATAGCGGTGAAAACGCTATAAAATCCGTGAAGGATTATATATCAAGATTTCAGACAAACAATGATTTAAACATATAATATTATTATAATGGAGCAAAATATATTTGTCCCACATCCTGTCATAACAAACTATGAATCAAATATTAATGGTGTCATCAGACATCGCAAGTTGAAGAAACAAGTTGGTTATATTACTAATGCTGGTTATCTAATGTTCACATGCGGGGGGGAAAAGAAACATTATCTATGTCATAGATTTACATACGAGTGTCACAAGGGTTTGATCAATGATCTTGTTATTGATCATATTGATGGGGACACTCAAAACAATAATTTATCCAATTTACAAGCTATCTCTCACAGCGAGAATAATACACGCGGTAATACAGGAAGATGTAAGACAATCGGAAAGAGGGCGGTAATTTCCTCAAACATAGAAACTGGCAAAGAAAATATATTTCGTTCAATATCTTCTGCTGCGAAATATTTTGATATTCACCCGCAATCAGTACAAAAAGTCGCAGAAAATATATATAAAACAGCTTTATCGAAAAAATATAAGCAGAAAATTATCTTTAAGTATCAATAACTATCATCACCACATTATTAACTATCATCACCACATTATTAACTATCATCACCACATTGAATTAATTTTTTTAATTTATGTCACAGAGGTCCTCCATACACTACTGAATTTTTGATTTAAGGGGAGATTACTTTGTAATATATAGTTTTCTTCGTAGATGGTTGGTTTTTTATGATCGTAATTAGTCAGTTTAACTAATTACATCGTATAGTGCCGACGAACCTAACTCATTAGACTCATAAGTATTATTTATGGTTTTTAAATATTTTCCCATCATACAACACATGATAATATTATTGATCCGTAGGAAGCTGTGTGTAAACAGAAACCGTTACTCATTGTAATCGACCTGCAGTTGTGTGTTCACTGAACTTACAATTCTGGAAAGTTCTTTGATTGGTGCATTAATGCTACTGTTATTATTGATTTTCGGTCTGCTACAAATACAGAAACTATTATTCAGAAACTGTTATAAATACAGAAACTATTATTCAGAAACTGTTATAAATACAGAAACTGTTATAAATACAGAAACCGCTACAAATACAGAAACTGTTAAATACAGAAACTGTTATGATTCAGAAACCGCTGTTTAGTGTAAATATTGGTTCCTTAGCTATATAGCTAGCTATATATTAACTTCCGAAACATATGTTCGTAACAATGTTTGATAGCTCGATCAGTATGGTATTGGACTGTGGCGCTCGCGGTCCAGGATCAAACCCCCATGGCTGATAATTGCGATTTTTATAATAGTGGGGGGAACCGCAAGAACCCCTCCGCTCAGCAAATTCACAACCACAATATTGACTGGTTGTTGATACATATTTTCGTATCACCCACTGGATTAATTATTGTGGGTGTGATTTTGCTGAGCGTACATGTTTGTACTGTCCTTAGTTAAGTTATATGTTTGTACTTCATTCATAATCTGAGCTCGCTAATACACTCGATAGGGGCTCTTCATTCATTGTATATAACCATTTCATTGTATATAACCATTTCATTGTATATATGTTATATGTATGTCCGATAAACTTGGTAGATTGCGGTGGCAAGCTACGAGTTTAATGAGGACTGTGCTGTCCTTGTGCTGTCCTTAGTTAGTGCCGTTTCATTCATAATCTGAGCTCGCTAATACACTCGATAGGGGCTCTTCATTCATTGTATATAACCATTCATTGTATATATGTTATATGTATGTCCGATAAACTTGGTAGATTGCGGTGGCAAGCTACGAGTTTAATGAGGACTGTGCTGTCCTTAGTTAGTTATATGTTATGTGTATATCCTCTAAACTTGGTAGATTGCGGTGGCAAGCTACGAGTTTAATGAGGGTTGTGCCGTCCTCCCTCTTGGGCCTCTAGACCGTTGTTTGGCGGGTTAGGGGCTCTCGTAGAGGGAATATTTGCCTAATGAACTTGGTAGATTGCGGTGGCAAGCTACGAGTTCTTGGCTGTGCTGTCCCTGAAACATCCCGACGAACTCGCTAATACACTCGATAGGTGTTCCGGGATATTTTTTTTATTTTAAAGATTTATATATTATATAATGAACCATGAAAATATCAATGATGTAATTGTCGCCATTAAAAAATTAAAAAAAGATGGAATTAATATATCTGATGAACTTAATCCTGAAAAAATAGTTTCTGACTTTGAGATTTTACAAGAACGTAAAACCATGGGGACACACACACTATCATCTGAATACAGGCTCATGAAACGGATTCAATCGGCAATGTTTCAGTCGCTAGCTACCGTAGAAGATGATCATGTGAAGGAGTTCGTTCCTCTTTCTACCGCCGTAGAAAGAATTAAGTCGTTATTATCCCACGAGTATGAGGCAAAGAAAACGATTAGTACTCGCATAAGACAATTAAGAAAAATAATGTCAGATCATGAAACGATCCAAGGTAACTTCGTTGGTGAAACGATCCAAGGTAACTTCGTTACTGATGATAATGAAAATGAAAGTTTTGGTAACTGGGGTCCAAGTCAACGCTGACCACGTGTATTGGTAGTCAAAATCAAGAAAGTTCTAACCTTGTCAAATTTGTTCCTAATAAATTTTATTTATTATAAATTTTATTTATTATAAATTTTATTTTTACTGAGGATTTATTTTTTTTTACTAAAATCAAGAAAAATGCACAAATTACTTGATTCTGACGGGGTAGTTGGTAGTCAAAATCAAAGAAAAATGCACGAACTACTTGATTTCTGACGGGGTAGTTGGTAGTCAAAATCAGGAAAATTGAGCAATTTCGTTGTATTTTAGTAAAAAAAAAATAAAAATCTCAGTAAAAATAATATTATTAATAAATAAAATTAATTTATAATAAATAAAATTTGTTAGGAACAATTTGACAAGGTTAGAACTTTCTTGATTTTGACGGGGTAGTTGGTAGTCAAAATCAAGTAGTTCGTGCATTTTTATGTTTCTGACGGGGTAGTTGGTAGTCAAAATCAAGTAGTTCGTGCATTTTTATGTTTCTGAGGGGGTAGTTGGTAGTCAAAATCAAGTAATTTTTACAATTTCAGTAAAAATCAGGAAAATTAATAAATATTATTTTTTTTTGTGATAGAAATTTTAATTTTACTTTCATCGACTAGCTTTTTTAGTTGCCTGGGCCGATTAATTTGTACCAAACACAAATTTGTGCCAGTAATAATAAAATATTTTTTTAAGTTGATCGAATTTGATTCTGAAGATCTACGACAAAAGTCCTTAGAAATCCTTACGACGGAAGTCCTTAGACAGAAATCCTTACGGCGGAAGTCCTTAAGACGGAAGTCTTTACGACTTTACAAACAGATTTATTACAAGCTCTTCTTCACGTATGTCAATCAAGCGATTAAGGTGGTCTGTGAGTTTAAAATTGATTCGTGTTAACATATTATTGTGACACCGCAAATACACGGGATTAGTTGGTTCTTGCACGATTAAATTTCCAGGGGGAACTTGTGGTGTGAACGTGTACAGGATGTATCCTTGTTGAGCCTGATTTGATCTTCCGAGATCTATTTGATAGCTGCCATCGATTACGTCACAAACCAGATTGACCGCGACCGTCGGTGTTATATTAACGATCCGCGGAGATACGTGCCTTCCGCCGCCGTGTGGATCATTATCATATCTGAGAACGGTTGAAGGTGGTGGCAGTTTTCTCCATGCATCGAGTATTTTAGGAACGTTTTCGTTGATAAGATCATTGAGAGATTTTTTAAAGTCAGTTGTGTCAAATTCTGGTAATGTAAATTTTAATGCTTCCTCGGAGGTTTTTTTGTAATGATTGGTAAATAAATCATCATAAGAATCTGCTAACCTTGAACCTGTTTTTTTACCATTAAATACAATTGTTATGACTGATCTATTATTAATTGTTGTATTAGCATCATGAAAATCTGATATAACCTTATTTAAATGTTGTATTGACTCAATGATTTGTTGTTTTACATCATCGCTGTAAAATTGTGTAATACTAGAAAATAAATTCTGTAAAATTTTAAATCGAGCCTGATATTCATCCTTAAATTTTTTACTTATTGATTCAATTACTTCTTTGGTAATTATTTTATTGGAAATTTCATAACCAAAAAGAATTCTACCAACGTGCTCATGAGCGAAGTTTCCATCAAGATAATTTAATCCGCTTGCATAATTACTCACGTTCGTAAGAAATTCATCTAACTTCGGTTCTGGTGATCCCTCATGCACCGGGGGAATTTCAGGCCATCCTAGCACGGATCTGATTGAAGATTGATAAATATCAACGGCATAATCAGGCGAGTTTATTTCAACCGTCGAGGACAACGTCGGCTCATGAACGTTTATTGATATTTTTGATTCCTTTCCTGTTATTGATTTTATTCTACGCGCAAATTCCTCACCGATCTCTTCAATCTGGTAACTGCCGGTTGGTATTCCAACAACAACCCAGTCAGGTGTTTCATCGGATTTGTTCTTGTTAGTAAATACGAGCGAATTATTTGCTGGTGTACCATTAAATGATTTTGATCTGATATTTGGCCAGCTGTAATATACTCGTAATTGTGCTAGTGCTATTTCTTTTACTGGAATTGCAATAGGAAAATTAACACTAAATTCAGGATTAGTTGAACTTACCGAGATCATCGTTATCTTTGGCGGAGTTGTGTTGGTCACGATCTGCTGGAGTAATTCTGTCATTATTGATACTTGTATCTTTAATACCTTCATCGTATATTTTGGTCATCATTGAAAATTCGAAATCAGATATAATTCCATCACTGAGACTCGCTGATAACAACGAGGATAATTTCGAGTATGCTACCGTCGCTGTATGTAATTTTATTTTGTAATCGGATAATTTTTCGTTCGTACAAGTACATATTTTTTTTGTGATGATACCAAGCACACCTGCAATAGTTGTTGCTGCTGAAATACAAACAGTTACAGCTACTGGTGCCATCGTTGTCAACGCTGATAATATTACACCGGTTCCAGCAACAACAGCGGATACTGAATAAACAATCACATCAACGATAACCAATCGTCGTCGATATTTTTTCACTTTTACTGTATATTGATCAACTTGATCTTTTAGCGCAGCCTGCCATTCACGCGCTTGATTGTATCTGTATTGTGCACCGTCCATATATTTTTATGCAGTAACCAATTGAGGTGTTTCAGCTACAAATTCCAAACACCACCAGAAGGATGTTGCGGTTAATGTCTTATCATCTGCTTCCAGGATAAATATTTCTTTGAATCCGATATTTAATATAACAGATACAACCCCGGAAAACCTGTCGGTGGAATGACGCCATGGAAACGTTGTAAATATTTCAAATTTTGCAGCACTAAACACAGACAGCCTGTACACGCCAGTGGTTGTTGCGGTATATTCGATAGTATTATTCTGTTTTGACCATGTTGCGAATCCCGATGATACCGTGTATACGATGTTTGTGATATGCCCGGGAGATATTTCAGCTGAAATTTTAATCAGATTGATTTTATTGATAATCTCAGGAATTCCCGCTACGATGTCTAGTTGTGTTCGTTTGATCGTGTCTAGGTTACTTTTGATATCAACGAGTTTCATGTCAATGACGGAAGGATTTCCAAAGAACTTATTTATGGCATCATCGGTTTTCTGAAAATTTCTTCGAAGCCTTGTAAAACCGGTTACGTGAACATCATATTCGGCCCGTAGCGTGGATAGTTTTCCACCCACGTCGTCGACGTATAGTTTGTTTGCGACATCGTTGTCAGTTTTTGGAGCTGTTACAGCTACTATTTTGTTCCCGTTCATGTTAAGTTCACCTGTCATCGTGTCACCTGTGTTTCTCACGCGATTAGCAACACTTTTTGCAATTTCATCTCTGATGGTTTTAAGTGACATACTTGAATCTCTGATTCTACCACCGTCAGTAAACACGGGAATATTATCCGTAACTGCACCAAGTACTCGCCGGACTATATCATTCCATTTGATATTGCTGGTTTTTAGTTTACCATATCGATCTTGAAAAATAACAACTTCATCTGGATCAACTCCAGCCAGGTTCATAATATCAGCGAGGTCATCTTTAGTCGCATACTTTGACAGATCAACGTCGGATTTTATTTTCTTACTAGTAGAAGATCTTCCGTAAATATCAACCATTATAATAAGATCCGTTGTTTAAAATGCTTTACGCGCAACATATCGGTTGCTTGTATAATCGTGCACGACTTTATGTGGCGGCCTGGATGATTTTGATATAGCGTCGAGTACATTAATTACTTCACGGCCGCATATTGGCGGATCTGTCATTGTTTGTGTGGGTAGCGTTGAATACCAAACTTTGGAACCTCTGGTTGCATGGAGTGGTGCGACATACTTGATAAATTCAACAGGTGGAGCTAACCCGTACGAATCAAAATAAACAATTCCACGCGGATCAACCGCGTATGATACCCAATGAGTACCGGGTCCGGAACGTTTGTCAAGATTAATAATACCTGTTTCTAGTTTGTTTGGTTGTTTCGGTAATTGATCTCGCATAAAAACACCTCTAAAGGCGGATATTTTTAATTTTTTAGCAGCATCAAGTAAATCAAAATCTGATGATGGAACGTTTAACGAAATGATCCTGGAAGCCTTAGGCCTCTCCCCCAACGAGATCCCGGTAATCTTAGACCGCGCCCCTTTTTTTTGTATCCCTGCCCTGTTGCTTTCTTTAGTGCCATTCCAGCGGCTGTTCCAACAGCACCTAACGCGGCCGCTTTTGCTACGGCTGGAGCAGCTGCAGCTATTAATGCCGGAATGGCCGCAAGTAGTGGGAATATACCACCCGTTTTAACCATGTCTTTGATGGCGCTCGGGGAGAGATGAAATTGAACTCCAGTTTTTGATTCTAGGGCTTTATTGAAATGTTTAATCTGATTATTTGTCAACGATAATTTGTTTGGACCACCACCAATCTGATCTCGTTTTAGTGATATTTTAGTTCCGCATTTGTTGGCGGTTTTTGATTGAAGCTTTTTTACCTGACCCGGGGTCAGAGTAACATTAACATGACCATACGACATTTTTATATAAAATATATTTTTCTAAATAACACGATTAAAGATTTTCCACCGGTGCATCAACGACCCTCATTCGACCACTACCACCTTCAAGTAACATGGCCTTGTCGCTAAGTATGACCGCGATTGCTTTGTAGGCGCCGCGAACAATTGGTGGACCGGGTATATCAGGAGGAAGGACAGTAACACGAGCTCGAAAGTGTATATCAACAACAGATTGTTTGGATAAATCAAGATGTTCTAGTGAAAAATAATAAATCGGATATAGACCTCTAAAATCTAGTTGTGATATTTGCAACCCGGTATCTATATTTTGATCACGTCCCATGAATGACATTAAACGATGATATGCGCGCGCTACATGATTTTGTGCATAATTTAGTTGTATATTTTCTGTTGGTTCTTGATGTCCATTTATTCGCAAGGAAACTTCATTAACTCCAAGGTTATCAAATATCATATGTGAACGTTGTTGATTATTCGTCCGAGCATTATCTTGTAGTGCAATAAAAATATGTCGTGGTGCAGAAACACCCTGTTGTGATGCTATATGCCATGTAAATAAACCATTAATATTGCTTTGAGCAGCATCTGTGGTTACTGTTAACCATGATAGCAATGATTTACCGCCTTGATCCATAAAAGATAGTAATTTTTGTTCCTCAGTAATAGATGGAGTCATTACTGGCATCCACAATGAAAGTTTTGATATATTTACTTTACCAGCATCAGCAACACCAGCACCTCGCCAGATTGCATCATTATCATTACCTTTTCTTACGAGCACAATTGTGTGTTTAGCTCCAAAGATGACTTTTCTAACATTTCTGCAAAATCCAAAGATGTGTGATAATGGAATTGCACACGAAAAATTTCTATCACCTCCCGACAGCGCTGATCGGCGTGTTGCAAACCCTAAGTTGAAAGTCAGGGCAGTATCTTTTATGATTTCAAAATCAGCACCTGGTCTAGCTTCACGATCGGGGTTGGCAGCTACTGCCTGATCAGGAACAGAAGTATCCCGTGGTGTGAGTAACTTGATATACTGATTATGGTTGGCGTTGTCGGTGATATCTTTAGCGAACATCATTGTTGGACCAGCTGATCTTGTAAAGTCGTCAGAATATCTCGCCAGACCAATTATTGTTGTAGCAACATCAACATCCTTCTGAATTGATTCAATATTTTTTCCATCAATCATGTATGTGGCGCTATCAAACAGTGCCATAATTCCGTTGTTGACAAAACCAACACGCAGATTGGCATCATATGCCGTATCATCATCCTTTACAAGTGTACCTTCTACTTCAATAAACGCTTCAGCGGGCAAGAAATATCTACTAGTATCATGAACCTGTAATTCGATTCTCCCCGGATGATTTGGTTGTCTTGCGTCATAAGAATAAAACTGATAATCACGTACTGACTCGTACTTAAGGACAGGTGCCTCCATATCAAATGCTGGGTCTGATTCGCGCCTGAACATTTTATTATAGTTACCATTTTTCCAAATGATGATCATCGTCGACGAAGACCGCTTCCTGCTATTAAATTTGCTGTTATATTTTTTTCTGCTTCTTCAGATATCGCCGCTAGTTTTTGATTTGCAGCCTGATTTATTATTTTACTTACGTCTGAGGGCATCACCTCAGTACTTGCCCGTTTCACCGGTGGTTGTTGTTTTCGTCGCAATAATCGTGATAATCTTTCTTTGATCGCCGAGAACGCCTTACCAGCAACATTAACAATTGCACCAGGAGCTTTATCACGAACAATATCAACAGCCTTCATCGATAATTGTTTTGCAACAGGTGCTACTTTGGGAGCTATCCTCGTGAATAATCCTCGAATGACATCACCAAGTCCATTTCCGTAAATTGCTTCATAGATTGGTAATCGTGAGTTTACCGCTCTAACCTGTGTGGGTTTACGATGATTATCATGCACAATCATCTTATTTTATTTACCATTTATCTAACAACTAGTCATCAACGAGCTCATCAATAAGTTCTCGGTAAACGCCAATATCCATGATACCACCTTGAAATAGTCGCCGACAAATATCAGCTGCTTCATTAGTTATTTCTGGTGAATTATTTCCAGCACGTTTTCCTCCTATGAGAACTTCTAACCGTGATACGTCATTGATGATATTATCAGGACATAAACCAGATCCTGTTTTAGGTTCATCTTGAGGTGTTTTAAATACTGGTGGTTGCATTACCGGAGTAAGTACTTCAGCGGTGGCCGGGGGTGAGTCACCTTCTCGAAATCCACGTGGTGAACCTGTCGGTGTAAATGTTACATCCGGTGCACAAATTTTACGTAAAGGTGAAGGAATTTTCTTCGGGGGTAGTAATTTAATTAGCTCTTTAGTCTTTTTAATTTCCGACTTCAACCTTTGCTGTGGCGAAGAAGATTGTTGTTGTTCTATTTGTTGCAGAGGTGGAGGAAGCTGATACTGGGAGGACTCTCCTTGTTCTAGTTGTTCCCGTCTCTCTCTATAAAGTCTTTTTACTTCTTCTTTAAGTCCTTCAAATTCTGAACCTCTAGCTTGTTTTTTGTCGTAATATACGCGATATATCCATTTAATGAAATTATCATCATTTGTTTTTTCATAACGGGGTTTTAAAATACTAGATTTATTAGATATACTATTTAATATTGCTTCAGGTAATCTCTCTCTTTCAGTTTTTCTAATTTCCTCAACAACTCCTTCTTTAAATTTTGCAATTAATTCTACGTTTTCTCTTGCTGGTTTGGATTTAGATGCAAGTTCTTTTCTCACATCGGCGACTTCAGTACGAAGTTCTTCAATGCCTTCACGTATTTCCTCATCAACACGTGGAGGTTGAGCTGCAGCTATATTAGTTGGAAGATTTCGTAAAATCTCCCTCGTCTGTTCAGTCAGCGCTGCAGTTTGTTTTGATACCGGAAGAAGATCTTTTTTGATGACAGTTCTAACTTTCTTAGTAGCTGCAGTGACGGGTTTAAACAGTTTTTTAGTGTCCTCTTCATACTCAACTTTTGCTTCTTGCTGCGCTTGCAGATTTTTTCTAAATGAGTCTCTGACAGGAAGAAATTTTTTAATTGCTTCTAATCGTTCTCGAGCTGTTCTTGCAGTATGAGATTCTGGATGTACCATTTTTATTATAACATGATAATTTAATTAATATCAGCAAAAGAGGAGCAGCAGAGAGGGTACCTACCAACGTTGGTCGTCAAACAAATAAACAAGAAATAAATAAACACGTAGAGTACTTTATTTTTTCAGCTACTATTTCGAACTGAGGTTTTATTAGCACAATCGGTCATTGCAAAAATAAACATCTCAAGGAAAAGTTCATTTGTAAAATCTTGACCTTTCTACGAGATGATTTATTTGTTTGTTTTATTTGTTTTGTCGGAATTCTATGGTCTGTTCACCCTCTCTGCTGCTGGAGGTATTCGGCGACGAGAGTGAATTCGATGAAAGTTTTGATGGATTTAAAGCCGAAACTGATAACGATGAAGATGAAGATGAATAGATTTGTGTAAAAAAAATAATTAAATAAGACGCCCACAAATATAAGACGCACTTAGGGTGCGGGGTAAGTAAAATTTAATATAAGACGCGTCTTATATACGCGAAAATCGGTACATGGAAGAGAAACAACAACGAATAGGATGTGATGTGTTTACAATGTCTTGCTGATGGGGAAAAATTACTAGAGAATTTATGTTCTAGTGGCAAGTAGACATGTTGGGTAGCAGACGATTTTGTATGTGTGGGACAAAATTGGAAACTTGGATTAAAATGCACTGTTGTTTTAAGGTACACATTTCCATCTTTCATATAATATATTTACTTGCATGATTCTAAAAGATTCATAGTAAATCAGATTTTCTGTTTTACAGGTTAAAGAAGAGTCATGGAGTGGGTCTACTTGTTGCCATTTAGAAATCACATTTTCATGTGCATTTCGATTCTAAATGTGGGATATTTTTGTACACTTTATGAACACTTTCTTAATAAAAGTATGATTTTTCTTTCTTTATATAAAATGGATTTTTTAACCAAAATAACACATGATCCAATGTTTACAGAAATGACGTATCATTGCACAGAATTACCCGATGGACAGAATTGGCTGACATGGTGGTATATATAATTCACTTGCATGTAGCAACCACCTGCCAAACCAAACTTCAAATTGTTTTTCTTATGTCCAATTGGTCATGTAGATATATTTGCTTGCTCAATCTGAAATGTCACCTTCACGGTAATGTTGATCTTTTTCAGGTTTAACGCCATTTCTCAGTGCTTGACCTGGCTGTACATGGCAGTTGGTATAACTGGTGGAAAACAAACCCAGGAAACACCCATAAAAACCACTATCACCCAGCAAAGCTGCTGGCAAGCTCTCTCAAATACCCACATAGGTTGAGCAGTGGTGAATTAACTGTGATCGGTAAATGCAAGCACTTTAAACCACTCATCAACACAGAGCCACACCTTCACTGTAATCTATAATTTTCTGTGTATACATTTATCTTCAATATGTCCATCCATCTGTCTATTTATCAATCCCAAATTACCCCCCACCCCACCCCGAGAGTGTGATACACAGTTCTGATTCTAATACGATGTAGAAGACTGTATGGGTCAGATAAGGACAAAATTATTGGAAATTGGAAATTGTGATTCATTTCTTTGCGCACTGAGAAGTTTGTACAAAGAAGACATTTGTCATTTCATTTTGCTGCAACATTTTACACAAGAGATGTTTGAGAACCTATTCATCTCAGCTGCTATGTACCTGAATTCAAATTTAAGAAATACAATGCCTTTTGTATCATTTCTATATAAATGATATACTCCAGGTTAAGATTATCAATGAGCATTTACTTAACAAAAGCACCTCATAAACTTGAACATACCAGTATTTACAATCAGAATTATCTAATCTACAGTCAACGTACTGTGACCACTTAAAGGAAATCAAGAACACATTACTTATCTTATAAAAGGAAATGCAATGTATTTCAAGACCATGAAAATTCAACAATTCCCTTGTCAGAATTAAACAGTAAATGGCTTGTATAATTTGGAATTAAAGGGTAAGGTATGGTAAAACAGTATTTCAATTTCTCATTTTGGTTGTCACAACAAAATATATGCTCCTATACAACAACAAAATGAATAATAGAACTTGACAGAAGTTCAATTAAATCTAGAATAAAAGAAACAAAAACTGCCCTTCCAATGCAAGAATCTAATATCATACTGTTACCAGTACTGCATGAAAATCAAATAAAATGGATCAAAAAGAATTTTGCTTGAACATTAATATTTTTTTAAAATAGTAAAGTGCTGAGTAAGCGAGGCAATGGGAATAAAAAGGCTTGATTGGTGACACATCATGACAGCTAACCATGACTGTCCAGTTAGGGTCTGAACCCACAACCATTGGGGTGTGAGTATGGCACTCCACCCTCAGCCACTGCTACTGCCACGACAGACTGTTTAGTGCCCACACAATTCAGCTCATATCTGATGCGAGTTCAAACTACACTTCTGCAAATTATTACAAGTGTTTATATGAATATGCTTATTCCAATGATAATAACCACTTCCAACCACCAAAACCCTCGCTACAAAACTGAAAGCAGGTCCTTTGGGTTTGTAATCAGAGAAATACTGTAACTGTTTGCTTGCAGTCCACATATTCAATGCATTTGCTAGGCAGCATGAGTCATCTACTGAATAAATTTACTCTTGTTTTCTAGTATACTTGTCTTAAATATAAGAGTGAAAACCAAACAATGATGGAAGCATGTTTTCATTGTGAAGTGCTGGTGTTGGCTCCAATATCAAGGCTACAAGATGTAATCAAAGTCTCCAAATTTGAAATAAAGCCACTTGGATTTCCAATTGAAGAGTGCTTCATGTTAGATGCCATTCCAAATAAAATAAGACAACCCCAGTGAAATCATGTATCCTACATGACATTTGTGACATATCTTTGAAACTTTCTCACACATTAAGAGCATGGTGGAACATCAGGGGATTAAAAGCTTGGTAACAAAACCATTACTCTTTGTGAGTCACTCAACATACATCCTATATAAACTGTCCTCCACTTGTTGGCATCCAAACTATCCAATTAAAACCTGTTTTGGGTACTCTCAAACATTACAACCAAGTCAGGCACTTTAGAAAACATAATTCTGTTTTTGAACCTTACTACATGTACTAATCTAAAAAAAAAACTCTAAATTAAATTTGTTATAATGTACTGATGCAAGAATTTTAGGTAAAATCAACCATTTTGATTACATTCTTTCTTAATTAATTAAATAGAAATGAAGTCTTGAAGTGTATTAAATAGAAAAAGAAATCAAACCAAACAGAAAAGGCAAAGCAATTTTTTCTAAAATTCTCCCATACTATAGGGTATACACTGTATATATGTGTGTTAGTGTTAAAATTTATTTACCTAAAACATATAATTTTGCTTGTATTCACTGTTTTTTAAACATACAATTTACACAAGCCTTATATATATATATATATATATATATATATATATATATATATATATATATATATAGTCAGCCATTTTCTGCCAAAAATTAACATGATGGCAATATCTCTGAATATTCTGTATACAGTATAAACATTCAAATGATATATAACCAGTTGTGACAAAATTGAAATCAATGACATATCTAATTATTAAATGTACCAGAAAATGTGCCATTTATGGTTCTGGATTTGCCGCTGCTTAAGTGTTATTATAAACCTTCCATAGTTAAAGATTTCCTGTCAAGCTTCTTATTTATATAAAAAAAAATATTTTTCCTGTCCGAAATCTATATGATAGAATTTTACAAAATAGAAGCATTTTATTCCACAAAATTTATTTGTTTTGCAAATTAATTGTTAACTAACAATAACCTGACTATCTGAAAAATATGTAACATCTAATTAATAATGCACATTTTCTGGTTAAGTAAGAGGCCATATTTCTCATCCACATTAGTAAGAATATTAGCAAATCAGTGAAGATCACCTCAGTGATATACACTGATGTTGCTCATTAATGAAGAGATTTTTATTATAGTCCATAGTCCAGCACACAGCAAGCAGTTGTGGACAGACAAATTATTCACAATCTGGGCCAATGCATGACAGAAGCAGGGCCAAACCATTAGTTCACCTGGGCTTATGGCCAGGTGTGATAAAAATAACTTCCATAGAACTACTCTAGTTTTCTACCACATGCCCTGGCTACACTTTGCAGATTGCTTGCATCTCAGGCAGATATTTGGTGATTTGAAGAGTTAAATATCAAGGGAAGAGGGACACCAGTCCAGTAATCTACTACTTGCCACATAACTGGTGTATAATGCATCATTTACAGTATATGTACTTGTTTAAATGTACTCTTTTTATGAAATATTATCATACATATTGATATTAGTGCAAAAACAGTAATATACATACTAGATTTGAAACTGTAGCTTTTGTCAAATTGTACTTTTATCACTAAGTTCTCCAACTAATGGGTCACAAATCACTGACAGTGAATTCCTAATAGAAACAACAGCAGTCATATCTTTCTATCTTGAAAAGCTTTTTCAGGCCACTTTTTTCCATGAAAAGAGAGCTTGTTTTCTCTTGGGACTCAGCCACCATTTACACCATTAGCTGGCAAATAATTCAGTAGATGATAACCATATAATTACTAGCATACAAGTCAGGTTCAAATGGCAATACAATGGTGTTTACCTGATCAGTCCTAACAAACTGCATAGATACAGATCTGCTGGCATATTATGAGATTTCAGATCTTAGTCTATGCAGTCTTCCGTTGGATCCAATCTATAAGTGAGTACCATACACAATTAATCAAACAAACAACAAAGATCCAGCAGATCAGGGTCTATGCTGTTTGTTCTACTGATTACTCCTAACAAACTGCACAAACCCAGATCTGCTGGTGCTTTATGTGATGGTAGATCTGGGTCTGTGCAGATTGCAGTTGGACTTGTCCTATAAGCAAGTATTTACAGTACATTGCAACTAAAACTTTCAGCTAAAAAGCAGCAAGATCTCATAGTGGAAATCAAATACTGAGCTTGATTTGCTTTACTAGGTGCCACTCATTTTGTTATTTAGCTGTCTTTATTTTTTGTATGCATATCATTTTACTTAAACAGCAATTATAATATCCCATTTATTCACTTATGACAGATTTGGGTTAATATCATTCATGTCTTGGAGTGAGACTGATACAATCATAAGAATGAATTGTACAATCATGTGTTACAGTAATGTTCTTCGCTTCAACAGCATAAAGGTCATATAAAATGTTTCTCTTTTTAATTGTCATCATATGATAATGTAAATCACTAGTCCAACAGCTTTTTTAAAAGAAAATAATAATGTGAATTCCTGTGAGTCACTCACCAAACCCATTCCTAGTGTCTTGTGAGCAACAACACAATCCCAGCTATACTCAACAATTTTTTAAAACTAACTGGGAAACAAAATACAATATTTGCTAAGTTTTTACTGTGAACATTCTGATCATTTTAACAAATCTCAACTAGCAGCTGAGATGGAATATAAGGAAGTGTGTGTGCGTGTGTGTGAGATTTGGATTTTTAATATAGCTAGCTTTAACAGTTTTTAAGTCATATTGTGACGATGTCTGCAGCAAGGCATTGTATAGCACGCACTGAAGTACCATGCCACATACATGTAGCATCGTGTCCCACCCAGTCATATTATCCTGACACCAGGCCAAACAGTCCTACACTAACCTCTAAATGCTGAACATCAAAGCAAGGCAGCTGCTAGCACCATTTTTATAAGTCTTTTGTATTATATGGTTGAGGTTTGAACCCGTGACCTCCCACATCTGAGGCAGATGCTCCAACCATTTAGGCCACATGAGTGGTTGAATATAAGGAGGCAAGCAGCTAGATGAGACAGAATATAAACTAGCTGGGAGAAAATTATTTAGAAATTCTTCCAGTAAGTAAAGAGCAATCAATTGGCTTGACTCAACTTCTGGAAAGCTGCTATCAGTTTCTGGTTTCTGGTTAGCTACTAAACATCTCATTTACTTTCCTATTTTATATCATGGTTTGTATGTGTCATAAGATGGTTTGCAACTGTAATATATACTGAGTCTAACATGCATCATGGAAAGGGAGTAGCATATATGCTTTTTATGTCAGCAGTAATAACGAAAGCTGATACATATACTGTAACTACAATTGTTATGAGATCTGCAATTTCTGAGGACAGTCATATATAAGGACTTCTTCCGTATGTACTGTGTTAGAAGCCATACTTATCTAACTGAATCAGAATTCTTAAAATTTACAAAACATCAAATACAAATTTCATGTCATCACTTTATGAAGCCAACTATATAATTTGACAAGTATAATGTACATGAAATTAAGTTTTATGATCAAATATTTGAATTCCTTGATACATGAGCCATGCATGGAATCTGCAGTCAGTACAGATTCTAATCAGTCATCCCATCATGCAGTGGTGGCAGACCACAGTCAACACTGGTCACTCTATGTATTACTTCAGACAAACAAACTCTGGCAAAACAATGAGGCAAAATGCTGGCAATTGATCTTGGGCCAGGTCTCATCAATTTCTAGCTGCATATAAGAACCCTGGAAACCCCTGGCAAGAACCACTGACCCACGGGAAGCTACTGGCAAGCTTTCTCATGCATCCACACTGGCTGAGCCCAAAACTCAAACCCATGGGAACAGCAGTGAAATGGCAGTGATCTATAATGGCTAGTGCCTTAGATCAGTCAGCCATCCAGTGCCCGACAATTGGGGAATATAATATGGCTGCATGATGATGCAGAATGCTGATGACTTCAAGGTCCCATCAATATCAAGCTGCACACTAATTTGGTTCAAATCTAATTATAATTATGAAATTTAGTCTGCAGAAACTAAAATGGAGGGCCCATAAATCAGGGGATATAATTCAGCTAAATTAATGCTGTAAAATGTTGACAATCAAACTCAGCCACAGTCTCATCAATATCCTAATGCATATCAAATTTGGTTGAAATCCAAGAATAGTTAAGGTACTTTTTGTGTGGAATGCTATAATTGCTAAACGATGACAAAGAAGAATGACAATCAAACTCACATACGACCTCATCATTATCTAGCTGCATATGGTATCTGAATGACATCCAGTAATAATTAAGGGAATGATTGTGCTGAAACAAATGTGGGATGGATGAAAGGAAGGATTCACTGACTCAAGAGCATAAAGACTTAATGATCGATGTACAGACCCAATTTAATAACCTCTCCCCTATTCAAAGCAGGAGAGAAAAATAATCAAGAACAAAACTACGTACATACATTGACTCTAAACCAACTAACCACCTCCCATCCAGTGGTCACACTGCATATGGAACTTTCAAAGATCTGCTGTGATGATGAGATGACTGAAAGAACTATCTCAGAACCTAAGAAAGTCAGGCTATGACAAAGATCTTTTCGTGGAGACAATACCAATGGTTAAAACTGCACCAATCTTGTGAAAAACAATGAAAATGTTGAATGAATACCCTTTACCCTCACATACCATCCTTATTTCCCTTAAGTAGGCTGTTTAATTCATAAACAATGGTTCACTATCAAATCATCACTATCAAACAGGAGTGGCACATTTGAACTCTTTAAAGGTACAAAACTTATCAGCATATGATAAAATCTAGCACATTTTCAAACCCAAGCACACAGAAAGCTCATTATCCTTAGGCTTAATATCACATGCAAAACAGAAAATACGATCTATCTCATTACATGCAGGGTATGTGCTCTCCAGAATGCCAGAAAGATGGAGACACCATTTAATAAAAAAAAGAACCTCCCGAGATCTCACTGATTGCTACAGAAATAGGAAAGCAGTACTGTGACTAAACACAGTGTGCCAGCACATCTGGGTCTGTGCAGTTTCTTAGGAGTAATCAGGAGAACAAGCAATATAGACCCTGATATGCAGCCACATATGCTAAGGCAGAACAGAATTTTGTTGTCTGCAGTTTTACTTGACTTGTAAGTGAGTATATACAGTATGGTAAGTGTACCAGACTTGCAACTGAAAGGGTGTGGGCATGATTCCTACCATGGTGTGTCCTTGGGCAAGGGCACTTTATCCCAATTGCCCTGGCACTAGATAACCTACTCGTGTTGGTTTACAGCTCTGTCTTCATGGTCATAGTTATATTTCATTTTTGTTCACTTCTGTGACCTCACCATGGTAGGCAGGGAACAAAAATTCAAGGAATACGCTTTTCTTCTTGCAGTCAAAGTGACCATAACATCTAACAATTTGACACCAATATCAACAGGCTTCTTCCTTATCCTAATTACAAGCCATTCACAAAGTTTGGTTCAGGTCTGAAATGTAGAATTAATGTTAATGTGCAGGACAAATTTTATTCTTTCAGTCACTGACCTTGACCTTTGCTCTTTCAACTCTCATTCAATATCCTTCATCCTTACCCCAAGCGCAAGTCAGCTACAAAGTTTAGACATTTACAAAGTTTGGTTCAGGTATGCGAAGTAGAATGATGTTAATATGAAGAACACATTTTCTTTTTTCATTCAGTGATCTTGACCTTTGCCCTTTCAACTCTGATTCTACAGGCTTCTTCCTTACCCCAAGAACAAGTCATCTACAAAGTTTTGTAACAGTGATTGGTGGAGAACTGTAATCACAGTGTGGAATCAGAATAGAAAACTGAGCGACATCATAACCTAACAGACATATCGCAGCTATATAAAAAGAAACCTATAAAATCAACCATTTAAAGACACTCAGACCCAATGACATAAACAATGATGGATCGAGAGGGGCATATTCATGCACATACATTACTATTATTAACATTATTGTTGTTGTTGCTGTTGATAGTAGAGTAGTAATAGTAGCAGCAGTAGTAGTAGCAGTAGTAGTTGTATTTTGTACAAATAAGATTGCACAGAGAAATGAATATTACACTAGTGACTATGACATATTATCTTACTGGGATAATATTAACAAAGAAACAGCACAGCAGAAATATGCTATGCTTAGAATGCTTTCCTTTGTGCTAGATCATAATTTTACATTTTGAACAATTCATAAAAGATATTTAGTCCAATCGTAAATATTAATGCGAAGCAAAAAAAAATAGTTACACAAAGGATTTTTTTATTTATTACTTTTTTTCCATCATAATTTTTTTTTTCATTTGTGCTCTTCTTGAGTGTTAACTTCTCACCTAAAACCCATTGGTTCCAAAAGTACTAAAGCCAGTTTTCACTAGTTTTGCACTGTGTCAGCAGTTCGCTTCATGCATGTGTATCTACTTATGAACACATTCCTCGATTTTTCATAACTATAGAACTGTATATAAAAGACACTTGTCCATAAGGGACATAACTGTATGGTCCTTTGTCCTTTAACGACAGGTTTTACTGAAGTATTATATAAGGTTCATGTACAAACTGTCTGTCTGACCTTGACGACAGGTTTGTCGATAATTATGATTCAAAGGTTCTGCAAAACACATGACCCCCATCTACCATAGTACCTGGTCAGAAAGAAAACAAACCTGACAAATTTTCTAATGATATGGCTGAATTTAGTAACATTAATAAAACTGTCAAAAAGTGGCACATTTATCTAAGTCTTTTAGGCTAAAAATATGGAACAAATTACCTTCTAGGAGAGGCTCAGTTGGTGTATTTTCCTGACTGGGGGTAGACGCTGCCCCACATAGTTCCTCATCTATACATTTAGGGATGCAGAATTTCATATTTCAAAAATCCAACAAGAGACTTGAAAGTTACAAGAATTATATAAGTATGCAATCATCTGCTCATATCCTGGGATGAAGGCTTGCTAGGAGAAAACTGCTTCCTTCCTAACAGTGGAGTGCATTTAGCCACAGTTGGATTGCTAAACCATATGGTTATTTCCTGGTGCCAATTTGTTAAATCCATATTTTGTGGTCCTTATGTTCAAAAATACTGTCAAAGATGTGAATTCTGATGTGAAATCCAGTGTAACAGCTTAACTGTTACTTTATTTTGTATGATCCCAAAACTAATTTATGCTGATTTCAAGTACAGTTTGAGAATCCATTGATGACTAATGCTTTACTATAAGAATTTCATACATAATTCATCTCAACTGGATGATGCAATAAAGATGTATTACAGGCAACTAATGAAGAGAATGAACAGTACAGATTTGTCAAAAGCTGACCAAATGTTTAGTCTTAAACACATTTGCTAGACATCTAATTGGGCTTTTTTTATGAGACTGTGATCTAAGAAAACCAAAAAATAACCTCGTAGAAAGCATGCAGAAGTGTCATATAAAAAGTGAATCAAATTAATCATTGGAATCTAGTTGTGTAAGTAATGTGGCTTTTGCTGGAAAGTGTACTAGCACAGTGTTCCGTTAATCTGTCAGAATCATAGTTTGTCAGAGTAATTGAATACTCATGTATTCAAGAATGGAATCTGCAGCCAGCCAGCCTAAAACCTGCATATAGCAAAAAAATAGCCCAGCGGCCATCACTTTGAGGAAAACAAAAATTGTACGTTTATGCAAAAGTTTTACATGTAGTGGCCTAGATACTATACATGTCTCAAATGTGACAGAAGCTCTGTTTTCCCTACAAATCAAAGTGGTTCTCATTCCATTTTAAATTTAATCCATATTATGAATTCTAATACTGCTAAAGTTAGTGGAAGATATTTTGAAAAATAACTTTCTGGAATGAAATTACACTTCCCAAGAAAGCAAACTGTCCATCAGGGAATTTCAGAAAATAAGATTTCACATCTGCCTGCTTTTCCTGAATGGTTCAAATTGAAGGAACTACATACTGTTAAAACAGGCTGTAACAGAAACTTATCTCATTCTTCAAATATGTTGGCATGAAAATAGAAACAAACTGTCGTGAAAGAATAGACACTTATATGCACGTCTTTTAAGTTACCTAAAATAATTATGGCAAATTTTCAAGAATTTGAATACAAATTTGCTATTCTAATTGATCATTTTGGAACATAGCCTTAGAATTTAAACCTACAGTATGTTACTTGCTTGCTCTGATAAGAAAGACTGAATTCATCAAAAGTTTACAACCACTAACAAAAATCAACAGGAACAGGGCACAGAAATTGATGTCCTGAAGGTCTCTAATTAAAGGAGCACATGTTTATGCAATAACTGAGCACCACAGCAGATAGTCCATTTCTGACTTGGAATTTGTAATACAATGTATCTGCACAATAGATCCATGGCTCTGGTGTTTGGTTTGCTTGCTATGCACAGAAGTGGTCCCAGGGAATTTCCACACCAATTAGCTTTCAGATCTTGAGATTCCACACTCCATCCATAAAGTCAAGTACAGTGCAAATGTAAACATGCATATGGCAGTGTGCCTTGTAACTGTGGGCTCACTTTCATATTGATTTCTTTGGAACTCAAGCACCCTCAGTTCATCTTAACTGTATGCATGAGCCGTGTTTTTGTGATAGGTAATAATGTTTCCATTACTACTTGAAAAGCTTAGTGGAGACCATTTGAAATTCTAATTATAGGTTCCAGTAGTCAGGTTTGATTTAAAAGCTCCTTTATCAGTTCTGTTTGTAACCTTAATTAAATATCTAAGTTGAAAAGATGAACTACTAAAATCTTCTAATGGTACAATCCATTTTCAAAGAAGTGCTGGGGTCCCCTGATAATTATTTACTCATCATAGATTTTCAGCATTCACAATTGTTCCTGGTTATGTTTGGTAGGGTTGAACACCATTTTTCAGTGCATGATAAGCAATACAAGGCAGGCAGCATATCTGGAAAAGGAAGAACCTAGAAAAGCCACAGGAAGAACCACCAACCCACAAGAAACTAATGGCAAACTTTCTAACATACCCAAACTGGTTGAGTTGAGACTCGAATTCACATAATCAAGGGTGAGATGTGTTAATTATCTTTAAAGGCTTGCAAGACCATAGATCCACCTTTATGACGAAAAATGTCATAAGATACAATTTATTTTTAAAATTTGGCCTAATATGGAAAAAAATTAGATCTACACTGACCAGTTCAACGGTATTATCATATATTGGGTGGATATCTGGTATAGGGGTTATATGAGGCTTTCCAGCTGATGGAAAACTCCTGCCAAATTTAATACATTAAACATTTTCCAATTATAATGATCAGTCTATTTTACTGCCATTGTTGTTTCTTTTTTGGGAGGGTGTTAAATACCATTTTTTAGCACACAACAGGCTATAATGATGGTGGCCAGATATTTGGTGGAGGAAGAAAACTGTGGAAAACCCTGGTAAGAACTACTGACCCACAAGAAGCTACTAGCAAGCTTTCTCACATTCCCACACTGGCCAAGCCCAAGACTCGAACCCATGCATAAAGAGGTAGGATGGCAGGGATCTGTAAAGGCGAGCGTTTTAGACTACTTGGCCACCCAAAGCCCCCTTTCCATTCTTGAATTGGCACAAATAAACAACATTTTCAAAACCAAACCTATGACAGTGAAAACTACACATATGCAATATACAGTATGCAATATTTCCATGACAGAGCAATTTTTTTTCTCAGCCCAAACATTAAATAACCACTGCATAAACTCATTTCTGACAGACAATTATGACACATGCATGTTTATGCATTGACTGTTAATATACTCTGATAAAGAGCCAATCATGATACAGGCATGTTTAAACACTGCAAGTATACTCTAATAAAGAACCAGTTATGATGCATGCATGTTTATATACACACTGTTAATATATTCTGATAAAGAGCCAATTGTGATGTGTGTGTGTGTGTGTGTGATTTGGATTTCTAACATAGCTTTAACAATTTTTCAGTCATATTGCTATGATGCTGGCAGTGTGACAGTTTATAGTGATGTCTAGCATTGGGGCATCATGCCGCAGACATGTAGCATTATGTCCTACCCAGTCGCATTATCCTGACACTAGGCCGACCAGTTCTAACACTAACCTCTTAATGCTGAACGCCAAGTGAGGCAGCTGTTAGTACCATTTTTGTAAGTCTCTGGTATGACTCGGCTGGGGATCGAACCCACAACCTTCCGCTTCCGAGGCGGACGCTCTAACCACTAGGCCACCAGAGTGGTCGCCAACTGTGATATATGCATGTTTAAACACTTAGTGTAAGTACACTATAATAAAGAGCTAATGAGTCTCACTAAGAACCAATCACGCTACATGCATGTTTAATGTAAATTGTTAATATAGTCTTACAAAGATCCAATTATGATACATGTATTTTTATTTTGTACACTCTTAATATATTCTTGATAAAGAACAATTATGATACATGCATTTTTATTTTGTACACTCTTAATATATTCTTGATAAAGAACAATTATGATACACGCATTTTTATTATGTATACTGTTAATATACTCTCATAACGAGCCAATCAGTCTGATACAGAGCCTGGTCAAGTGGTCTAAAGCGCTTACCGTTATGGAGCATTGCCATCTCACCTCTGTCTGCGTGGGTTCGAGTCTTCAAATCGGCCAATGTAGGTATGTGAGGAAGCTTGCCAATAGCTTCTAGTGGGTTGATGGTTCTTTCTGGGGTTTTCCCAGGTTCTTCCTCCACCATTTATACTGGCCACCATGTATAGCCTATCGTGTGCTGAAAATGGCATTAAACCCTACAACAGCAACAACAACAACTGCAACAACTGATACAGAACCAATCATGATACATGCATGTCTAAACACAGACTGCAAGTATACTCTAAGAAAAAGCCAATTATGATACATGAATGTTTATACACAGACTGTTAATATACTATGATGGAGAGCCAATTATGATACATGCATGTTTAAATACAGACTGTAAGTATACCACAGTAAAAAGCCAATTATATTGCATACATGTTCATACATCAACTACTAGCACACTTGATAAAGATATAATTATGATACATGTATATTTATACAAAGACATTTACCATACTCTGATAAAAAGACAATTATGATACATGCGTGTTTATAATTAGACTTTTAGTATACTCTAATAAGGAGCCAATTATGACACATGCCTGTTTATATATAGATGATATATGCATGTTGATGCATAGACTGTTAATATTTTCTTGTAAGGATACACTGACTCCTCAAAGATAAAAAGGATGATTGTTGTTTTCTTTGCAATCTCTGGATGGTTCACATCTAAAATCACAAGGTCAATATGTGGATCCTCAAAGACTTTCATATTTTATATATGGTACAATAGACCTTTATATGAAAACAAAATTACGAGTCCATAACTATTCATACCATATATGCTCGCTTATAAGTCGAATCAAACTGCCAACTACACAGACCCAGATCTGCTGTCACATAATGCACTGGCAGATTTGGGTCTGCGCAGAATTTTGAAGAAATCAGTAGAACATACAAAATAGACCCTGATCTGCATGCATATTATGCTGCAGAAGATCAGGAACTTTGTTTTTTCTCAGTTTTACTTGACTTAAAAGTGAGTATTTAACAGTATTAAACGTGAAGGGTGTCCAAAGAAGGTGGTTCTTGTATGAGTTGTCCGACTGAATGATTTGCTACAGCAAATGACACATTTATCTGCTTGTCAGTCTGTACAAACTACAAGATTTGTTTGAAGGCTGTTGGAGACGATCCAATCTCCTGTCTGGCACCAGAAATGATGGATACTTGTTTTTACCAGAGAGGTGAGATGTCTCATTAGTAGCATGCCACCATAATTACAAAATCTACCAGCATGTAACACACAGCAACTGTATACAGTATAGGCACCTGCCTGGAAATCATAGAACTCTCAGATTAGGTTTGAACAGAATTTTTTCTCTCAGAAAACCAAACAAGACTTTGGATAAGTCCATAAAAACAATTTAATAACAGATCCTTCTTCTATGATTAGTTGACACAAATTTCAAGTCCCAACACAAAACTATTATCCCCAACCCAGATTTGCTGTCTCATTATGTGCTGATAGATCATCAGGGTCTATAATGCACACTGGAAACTTAGTACAAATGAATAGATTAGACCTTGATCAGTTGGCTCACTATGTAACGACAAATCCAGGTCTACAATAAACATATCTGGACATGCATTATATTAAAGTAAATACAGCCATAGTTAAGGACAGCTCATACCAGCAAAAGTAATAGTCAACCAAAACCTCCAAAATGTAAACTCTAAATGAAATAAGAAGTTCTACCAAATATTTTGCAAGGGTAGAAAAAAATTAAATTTTCTTATGAATTTAAATGTTTTTCGTCATCAGTAGCACTGATACATTAAATATCTAAAAAGAGGTCATAAACCTTCAATGATACTTGGATGATGACAAAGGTTATAAACTCTCAATGATTCCTCGATGGTGAATGTATGTGTGTGTGTGATTTGGATTTTTAACATAGCTTTAACAATTTTTCAGTCATATCGCTACGATGTCTGCAGTGTGGCAGTTTATAGTGATGTTTAGCCCAGGGGCATCATGCTGCAGACAAGTAGCACGATGTCCCACTCAGTCACATTCTCCTCACACCAAGCTGACCAGTCCAAACACTAACCTCTTAATGCTGAGCGCAAAGCGAGACAGCTGTTAGTACCATTTTTGTAAGTCTTTGGTATGACTTGGCCTGGGTTCGAACACGTGATCTCTTGCATCTGAGGTGGATGCTCTAACCACTTTGAATGTGCTAATTTCATGCCTAAAATTCACTGCATAGCTAGATCTACTGAGGAACTTCACAATACAAGACAGGAAAGAAATAAGATAATAGTTCATTCTACAAAGTATCAAAAATGATATCCACATCTGTAGCTGAGTAAGTTTTCAGGTTAGGATCATTAAATGTAGCTAAAAGTAACCAATTCATTTTGCCAATGAAGTATGTCAATGCCATTCAAAATGACATAGAGCAAAAATTAATTACATACTAAAACAGGGTATGGGAAGTCTGTCGCATCAAATTTTTTTAATGCTGCCATAACCTATGGAAGAGTCAATTTATTTATTTAATATTAAGGAGTGATCAGCTTTCCTATTCAGATATATTCAGCCATAATGTAGCTGCCTCCCTCTGAGTTCTTTGCGTATCAAAAATGAACTCTTCCAGTGCTCAGGATAAACATTGCAGATTACATGTACACAGATCAGTCTTTTTCATTATGTATCAAAAACAATGTTGCTTTGTATGTCAACATGAATTATGTTTAAGTCATTCGGGCATGAAACAAATTCTGTAATTTTATCTACATTTCAAGACAATAATGTGAAAATTCAATGAGAAAAACACATTGATTTCATTTGCAATGCTGTGCAGAATGAATTGGAATAAATCTTTACACCTGTAGCAATAAAACAAATAATAATAATAATAATAATAATAATAATAATAATAATACATTGTTTTATCCTTACTTACTGTACCATTTATTGATAGTAAAACCTTTCAAGACATTGTCACAGCTGTTATATACCTTCAAAGTCTATTTCTCCCCTAATTCTTATTAGAGGTGCCTTTGATCTGCACCTTTGAAAAATGTCAAACAATACATTACAAGCGAGGTCTCTGAGTGACTGTATGGCCAAATTAAAAAACAAGCCTGTGAGTGACTACTTACTGTATGCCCAAGTTTTAAAAAACCAAGCCTCTGAGTGATTGTACAGCCAGGTTAAAAACCAAGACTTTGAGTGACTGTATGGCCAAGTTAAAAAAGAAACCTTTGAGTGACTACTGTATGCCCAAGTTTAAAAAAACCAAGTCTCTGGGTGACTGTATAGCCAAGTTAAAATAGCAGGGCAATGACACAGACTCTGGCCAAGTTAAAATAATAAGGTTGTTGTTGTTCTAGGGTTTAATGCCATTTTTCAGCACAAGATAGGCTATACATGGCAGCCAGTATAACTGGTGGAGGAAGAACCCTGGCAAATCCAGGGAAGACCCACCGACCCACGAGAAGTTACTGGCAGGCTTTCCCACGTACCCACATTAGCCGAGCCTTGGACTCGAACCCACGCAGCCAGAGTTGAGATGGCAGTGATCCGGAACGGTGAGCGCTTTAGACCACTCGGCCACTTGGGGCCCCACAATAATAAGGTAATGACACAGACCCTGGCCAAGTTAAAAAAACAATGCAATGGCACAGACTCCAGCAGTGTTGCAAAAAGAACTCCACATTGTAGTACTTACATACGCACAAGTGTTCTGCAGTAAAGTTCAGTTTGGAACTTGAGACACCGACAAGTATGTGTCAAATTTCACAGGTATGAGAATGAGATACCTCAGCTTGATGTACCTTTCTCTAGTATAGATATTTATAACTGCTTATGATGGCTGCAATTATCCAACATATAAATACAATGTATGAGCAAACTGAGCACAAGCATGCTGGTTCCTCTGACTTTGCTCTTCAACAGCACATGTAACAGTCTCACCTGCCATCTAGTGAATGAAGAAAACACAAGGAGAGGTAAAAAAAAATCTCACCTTCTGTCATAATCAAGATGTAGCATGAAATAGCAACAGAAAATAAATCTGGAACTGGAGGAGCCCAATCAAAGTCAGACAGGGGCATTTGAGTTACCACAGAATAGTTATGATAGATCTATGATACAGCTAACACAATGAAAACATTCTGTATGCAGTGCATTATGGTGTGATTTTCATATTTATATCATCAATTCATACCCTGCATAAAAAACAGACAACTGAAGAATTTTGAGGCAGTAAAACTGAGCTTGAGTGTGACTCAGTTTTAAACTGAATCAAATACACAGTCAGATATATTGAACATTGTGTACCAAATATTAAGAAAAGATAACTCTATCACATCTAAGCAACCTTTTCTGTTCAGAATTATGGTTTTGAAATGTTGTTGATATGCATACATCAAATATTGCAGTGGGATTGAAAAGTTCTGACTCATGGTAATGTCTGACATAATATTAGTTTAGCTACTATCAGAACACATCATCTTCAAACAATATGTTCTAACTGGCAAAAATATAATTATCTTCTTTGATGTCCAAAAATATGAGAAGATATAATTTTTGACAAAGCAGTCAGAAACTTAGAATTGGGGTAATGGTGGGGCAAGATTAACTTCTGTTTCTGTTTATGAAGTAAAATTTCCATTGGCTACTAAATTTTATGATATAATAAATTTGGGCTACTAAATTTTATGATACCCGGTAAAAAAAAAGAGATAAAAGTGCTGATTACCAACAAAATCATGTTGCTGATGTAATTTTGTCAACTCTGAATTTTTTATATAAAATAGGAACCTAATGTTACAGTCATCTGCTTTAAACTCCACGTGACTGGATTTGTTTTCTCCTGTAATCTGGTACAGATCATATTCAATTCTATTAATTTTCACTTAAATTTCCAACGTTATAGATAGCATGATGGATGAAAACTAAATGTATGCCAAATACATCTTCCAACTTACAGTATGCTAAATATTCTAGGATTAGTAAATTTGCCCATTTGTCCCCTGAAGCCTAGATTACAGGGAAAAAAATCAACTAAAGACCAGTCTCATTCAAAATAAAATAGATGAGCTAATAAAAGTATAAAGACAGTTGATACAACATGAAAGCTTATATCATGTCTATGCAACTGGAGCAAAGATTTCTGTTGTGAGATACACCCAGCCTAGTCTGGGCAGGATTTGAACCTGGACCTTTCTGGGTACAAATCCAACCCACCAGCCAGTTAGATATTGCAGCTCTAGAGTGATAAATAGAGAAATACTGAGGTTTTTTAATCTCGATTAACATTATGCGAAGGACAGTTGAAAATACTTCAGTCTAAGCTGTACATACAGTAGTTCAAAAGTGCAAGTTCAAACTATGTGCCTGCTTTATCTTGACTCCAGGCACACTATTTATGATATTAAAATGTAAGCGTGGGGGTGATAACTTAATATCATTTGCATGGAGGTCAAAACTGAGGACGAAATCATCTGAACCAGTGTTGATAATTAAATTTGTTCATAATGTTTAAATTGTTTTATTCCGGTATCAAGATATTGTTAAACATGATCCAAGCAATCCTCTTCTTATACAAAGATCTGGAAAGAATTTGCATTTCGTGAGTAATTCTATATTTATTCCACACTTAAACACTTCTTAAGAATTGTGTAACCTAAGAAAACCCAGTCAGATTAATAAAATATTAGATTCAGACCGTACATAATTTTGTTGACGTATAAAGTAAATTTAAAAATCAAAGAAATGAAATGATTTGAGGGAATTAATATTTTTTGGCATCAAGTTTAATAGCTTTCCTGATAAAATACTTGATTTTGAATCACCGTATGTACTCACTGATAAATCAAGTCAAACTACAGAAAACAAAGATCCTGATATGCCACAGCATAATGTACCTGCAGATCAGGATCTACCTTGTTTGTTTTACTGATTACTTCTAACAAATTGCATAGATCAAGAGCCACTGGTGCATCATGTATTGGCATATCTGGGTCTGTGCACTTGGCTTATAAGCAAGTAACTACAGTACCTTTTCAAATTATTTGATTCATGATGTTCATATGAAATGAATAACCTACAGGCTCAAATGAAAATATGTTTCTTTGTAGCCATAATCACTAGTAGAGTGAGACATTTACATGTCCTGCTGAACTTTCACTAGTCTTTCACACAAAACACTGTCAGACAGTTATGAAGATTAACTTGCCATTGAAGTATTGAAATTATGAAAATCACTAGTCAGACAGAAAATGTACATGTCTTAGACTAGCAGACTACCATTAATTTCGAGGCTTTTAGGATGGCATGTTGTCTGTCCATTAGTATATTTGTTATCACCACTTATCATAAGCAAATTTGGACACTTGTCATGCAACTTTATACAAACACATTTTCACTCTATGGTCTAGTTGGTCGTACATGAAAATGGTGTAGCTCCGACATTTAATATGGCTACCACAGTGGTCATCTTGAAATCTTGTTATTGCTGCTAGTTAATGGATTGTCATGTCAACATGAGGTTTACCATGAAGGACTTCTTATGATGTATCTAGTTGATCCTAAATAAATATATTGCTACTCAGACATACAAGATGGTCACCACAGTTGCCATCTTGAACATCTTATCACTACTCCTCAATGAACTGTCATGCCAGCATGGGGTTTTATTGAAAGATCTCCTTTGATGAGTCGATGGTTGTAAAATGAAAATGGTGCTGACCAGACTTCCAATATGGCCACTTCTCCTAGATAACTCGTACTGATATTGTGCTTTCACAAAAGACTTCTTAAAATGTCTTTTTTTCCTAAATAATGTCTTGGTTTTTTATAAATCAACATTGTGCCAATGTGACAAAAAGCAGCTGATTGAAAATCTTGTTACTGTTGAAGAATATCAGAGATGGTTTTAACACCCAGGCGTTAAAATGAACAAATAGTGTTATACTGAAATCCTCAACATTCTTTTGCACCAGTAGCATGTCAGATCCTTATAAATCTTGCACGCAATAATGGACAAGATTTTCTGTTCCTCAAGTATCCCAACGTAAGAATCTAAATTCACTTCTTTGAGAACATTAGACATAGTCTGCCATTTTATTTTACTGTAGTCACTAAACAAGTTAATCGGTGTAGTAAGACAATATATCTCCATTAGGCCTCTTTGAACAGCTGAGAAAGTTCAGTTGTTGCTCATCACCATAAAGACGCTTACACAGAATATAAGGTTGTTTTGATCGAATAAAAGATTTGTCCGTTTTATTACATGCTATAAGGATAATAGCACCACATATAAAAAAGTCTGCACATATAATAAGGACGTAGGTACATAAGAGAACTTCATATAAAGAAGTTCTCACATCATATAAGGATGAAAGCATGGCATATAAAGAAGTTTGCACATAATATAAGGACGAAAGCACTGCATATAAAGAAGTTTGCACATCATATAAAGACGAAAGCAAAACATATAAAGAAGTTTGCACATCATATAAAGACGAAAGCAAAACATATAAAGAAGTTTGCACATCATATAAGGACGAAAGCAAAGCATATAAAGTGTGCACATCATATAAAGACGAAAGCACTGCATATAAAGAAGTTTGCACATCATATAAGAACGAAAGCAAAACATATAAAGAAGTTTGCACATATAAGGATGAAAGCACCGCACATAAAGAAGTTTGTACATAATATAAGGACAAAAGTACTGCATATAACAATGTGTGAACATCATATAAGGATTAAAACACATCATATAAAGAAGTTTCCACATCACAAAATACAAATTATCATCTTAAGACAGCTCTGTCATTCCATGACTCTCAGTCTGGAATATATTTATATAACTCAAAAGGGATCTCTCACTGTGTTGTACATACTCAATAGAACTCAAATAACTCACTTAATCCTATATTGAGGAATTTCTTGTTAACATCCATAGAAAGCCACAAAACTTCCAAAATCTAGAACAAAACGTTTGATCCCAGAGCACTTAGAGCTTTCTAAGTTCTACTGCATTTCAAACTTGGCTATAAAAAAGTTACTGTCTGTACTTGCTTATCAATCAGGGCCAACTGCAAGCTGCATAGACCATTATCTGCCATTGTATAATGAATGGCCAATCTGGGTTTATGCAGTTTGTTTGGAGTGATCTTAAGAACAAACAATACAGACTCTGCATATCAGTGTGGATGTTGTTTGCAGTTTGACCCAACTTGTAAGAGAGTTTAGACAAGAACAAACCAAGGTGTTTACTCTTCAACATGAACCCCCCTCATCAAAATGAAGATCCTTGAAGTAACTGACAATATAGAAACTGGTATGTGATTTAAGTGCCTTGCATTACACAAACCAAACTGAACATACTTCAAGTAACTGATGAAATACAAACTGGTACTGAGACCGACATGAACATACTTGAAGTAGCTGACAATATAAGAGTGCCTTGCATTACAGAGACGAAAATGAACACACCTGAAGTGGTTGATAATATACAAACTGATACTGGACTTAAGTGCATTTCATTTCAGAGACCAAAATGAACACACTTTAATTAACTGACAATATACAAAGTGGTATTGCAGGTAAGTGCCTTGCATTACGAAGACCCAATGAACATACTTGAAGTGCCAGCAATATGCAAACTAGCATGGGATTTATGTGCCCTGCATTACAATGATATATGCCATGATAGATGGTTGTGAGCTTGGTTTTGTGGGTTTTAATACCAATTTTTCAGCATGATAGGCGGTACATGGCAGCCAGTATATTTGGTGGAGGAAGAACCAGTCAAGGCCCAGGGAAGAACCACTAACCCACATAAAGATACTGCCAAACTTTCTCACATACCCACGCTGGCCAAGCCAAGACTCTCACATGGACAAAGGTGAGGTGTTTGAGCAACCTGTAAATGCAAGTGCCTCAGACTTGGCCACTCATGTCCCTTGACCATTTGAATCTACAATCAAAGGGATTCTTCCTTACCACAAGTGCAACCCAACCACAAAGTTTGATCCTGGTAGGTGATGTAGAATTATTGTTATTATGCATAAACCAATTTTATTCATGAAGTCACAATGACCTTGACCAATGACCTTTATGACCCCAAAATTGAAAGGGTTCTTTCTTACCCCAACTGCAAGCCACCTACAAATTTTTGTTACTGCTGCTGATGATTAACTCCAGTTATTGTGCAGATACCATTCTTTTATCCAATATTACCTTAACCTTTGACCTCTTTGGGCTCAAAACTGAGAGGTTAATTTTTTCTTTTACAAAATGCAAGTAATCCACAAAGTTTGGTAAGTGTAGATTATGGACAACTCAAGTTACTGGTGGAAACAAAATTGGTGACATACAGGTGGATGGATGGACAACATCATAACATAAAAAAAAATCACTAAAGAATAAAATTAGGCCAGTGACATAGTATTGGTGTGGTTCAATTAATATCCTTGAAATGTATTCAGATACAATTTTCATGGGCATAACTGTAATAGGCTCTAAGAATTTTAAGGTATCATGAACAGAAATAAATTAAAGCTTGAAAATTAGGTCACAATCACCTAGCTTTGGTATAGCTGAGTTACTATTATTGAACTGCACCCACAAATAGGATTCAGGATATTGAGATTAATGAATTAATAGATTGGCAAAGTCACTCAAACTTGAAATATTAGATCATATTGGCCTAATTTTTATATTACTGAGTTGCGCTAACTGATATGCATCCACATAGGATTGTTTAAATAGGCTTAATAGGTTCTAAATTATTGAGAGTGTAATGAATGGGTAGGTGAAAGTGCAAAAGTCAGTGCTGCATTAAAATGAGGTTACTGCACCCGAGGTTAAATTATTTGTCTTTGATGCATTATACCATTTCCATGATTGTAGGCGAAATAAGTCCCAAGATATGGAGGGTGTAAACAAATACTGTTATGTATATCTATATTTTTTTGCAACTCCTGGCACATGATTTTATTTAATTATTTTAATTTTTATTCATGGTTGAAAATTGTACAGAATATCTTTTGTTAGATTTTGCCTATGTGACTTGAATCTGTTAAGAGCAAAAACATAACAGGATCTATAAACAGATGTTTACAAAAGTGTTGAAAATTATTAATAATAATCTTAATAATAAGCCATTAGGCACCTTTGGATTAATTTCTCATTGGCAGATGGGGTTTCAATGTTTCTAGAAGACATCAGCAACTTCCCATTGGTTGGGCTGAAACACATGAATAGGCTAATTCAAGGCAAAATGAACAGAAACATCTGTCACACTGGGTATATAAGTATTATGAAATTGAGTCACAACAGAAGGTGCATATAAGGAAAGAACTGAGCAATCATATTCATTCCGATTTGTCTGAGTCATCCTCATTTCTTGTAATTCCTCTTGCATGTCTGCAAATGTGTTTTATGTTACACTTAGATATTATTTGAGAGGAAAAAACATTTGTTTGGACTGCTGAGTGGAAATAAAAGTGCTCATTATTTCAACTATGATAATATTTTGAAACTGTTGTGAATAATATTCAAAGGAGTTCTGACATCACCATCACGATTCATGGCAGACCAGTACATTTCTAGTTTTTAAATTTATACAGAATTTTTATTTGATTTAGAACTTTTATAGAACTATATCAGGATTTTTCTGGATTCACATCATAATACTGTAAGTTTCTCTCACATTTTTATTTATGACTTTGACAATTAAATTCTGTTAAGTTTTACAAAACTTGTTGGTTTTGCTTCTTTCTGTTTCTTAGTTTCTGACCATGGAGTATTACCAACACAACATGCATAACAAAAGCTGCTCAAGTGTACAAAGTGATTCGGCCACAGGGTCTTTTTTCTAACATGGTTGAGTTATGCTCCTTGAGACACATCCATAATTCTAATTTTTCATGACTACCCAGTAGTTGAAATAGGGTCCAATGTATTAAGGTTATAATGAAATAATTGCTGAAAATATACCAGTAAATAAAACATGAGCCTAGTTTAAATATAGTTGACTTTGAGTTGCATCCACATACAAATTTTCATGTGTTGATGAAATAGCATTTCAGAAACTGAGGATGCAGCCAGTACATTACTTAAGCTTGAAACTTAGGTCACAACGATCTTGTTTGGACATAAGTGATTTACTCTCATTGAGATGCATTCCCTTGCCAATATTAAAGACTACAAATGAAATAGGGCCAAGATACTGATGGTATACTGAAAGAATGACTAACAATACAAAGTCACTCTAGCATGAAAATTAGGTCACGGTAACCTAATTACTGTATGGTTGATTTTGTCTCAATGAGATAGATTACATGCAAATTTTAACATGTAGATGAAACAGGGTCCAGGACACTAAATGTGAAACATGGAAAGCTAAAAATACACAAGTCACTCAGGCTTGGAAAATAGGCCATTCTGACCTAGACCTTGATGGCCCAGTTATTCTCTTTGAGTTGCATCCACTGGCCAATTTTTATACATATTGGTTAAATAGGGTTCAAGATATATATAGTTTAACAAACGAATGAACTGAACAAAGACACAAAAACATTATCCAATGGGCACATACCATATTCCATCTCAAAGAAGACGCAAAAACAAAAACCAAGTGGCAAAACACAATATTCCATCCCAACAAAGAGAAATTGGCAAAACAATATATTCCATCCCCCAACTCTTTTGGCATGGGGATAAAAAAATATACTCCAATGATTGACTAATGCAATTGCAATGTTTGAGTACAGTTGATGTCACAAAGTCCAATCCATCAAACAAGCTGAAATGGTCCCATCATGTTAGAATATTCAATTCTCGAAACATTTGGTGAAATAACATTAGTTTTGACTTTTTTTTTCTTTTTCTACCAGTCTACCAATGGCGAATTTGTGAGAATCCCATAAATTATTTGTTTCCATAAAAAACTATATATATATATATATATATATATATATATATATATATATATATATATATATATATATATATATATATAGAGAGAGAGAGAGAGAGAGAGAGAGAGAGAGAGAGAAAGAGAGACAGAGAGAAAGAGAAAGATAGAGAGACCTCAAATGAAAAAAAATTATATAGGTCATTATTCCCAATTTATATTGTTTTCTCTTCAATTTGTTATACTGAGGAATTACAACCTGTTATTATCAGTAACCTTATTCTAGTCTTGTTGAAAATTGTGAACATTCTGCCAAAATGTAATATCTTGTAAGTGGTAAGATTACATGTGTTTTAATAAATTAATTTATTATTTTTTAAAAACAAATTGCTTTTCTCTTTTTATCTGTAAAGTTAGCTTCATGCTTCATTCCAGAAAATCAATCCGCCTAATGGATATATCAAAGGATTTTGTACCAGCCTCTGCTAATTACATAACATCACATGTGAAACCTATTTATTACAATAATGACCCTATTGAAGCAATTAGTCCCATTCAATAAGAAAATGAATACTACCTGCTGATATATAGCAACCCCATCTAGCAGATCCTAAACTGAACTCAGTTTTATTATACAGTCATTGATTCTGTCAGACCAGTTTATACTTTATGTGGGCACTGAAATATAATCCAGATGAGATAAGAGTTTACAAATCTAAGAATGGCACACAAGGTCTTCAATTTGTCAAAACAGGACAGGCCTACAGTTTTGAATTTAAAGGAAAATGGTCTACAAAACTTTCACCTTTTTTTCTATGTGCAAATATTACTATTTATATGTTACAGGACACAGCTAGTAAACTATCTAGTGGAAATTTTACCATACATGTCAAAATGCAAACATCATAAATCTGCTATTGCATAACATGTCTGCAAATCTGGGTCTATGAATTTTGTTATGAGTAAGCAATATAACATATAAGACAGACTCGGATCTGCTGGCAAATTATGTGATGGTAGATTAGAGTCAGTGATGCTTGCAGCTGGCCTTGACTTACAAATGAGTATATAAAGTAAACAATGAAAACATATTTTGCTTTAGTTCTTTTGAAACGATGGTACTATAGGGCTATGAATTATTCTTTTGACAGCAAAATCTACACATATAAAATGTACCATGAAGCAGTGGTGTTATTACATTAATCATTTTAAATCAAGAAGTTGGTTTAAAAAAAGCCTTTATAGTTATGCTAAGTAAATAAAGACATTCTAAAATAAATGAGGAGCATTCAAATCCATCTATAAATCTTTCATTCACCCATCTATCCATTCATACAGATCAGGGTCAATCCATTGATACATATTAGGGTCTATCCATTTATACATATCAGGGTCTATCCATTCATACATATCAGGGTCTACCCATTATATGTAACCTGGTCTATCCATTCATACCTATCAGGGTCTACCCATTATATGTAACCTGGTCTATCCATTCATACAGATCAGGATCTATCCATTTACACATATCAGGGTCTATCCATTCATACCTATCAGGGTCTATTTTAGGACTGACAATTCTAAGAAGAAGTCACCACCACCACCATTTAAAAAAGGAAGTAATATGTTAAATACAGGTGGGATTTAGACAAAAAAAAGTAGAGTTGACAAATATAATATTAATGTACAATTTGTATTCATTCAGACAATTGTCTGTGCTAATTTGCATAAATTAACATGATTATCACAATCTTACATCCTAGAATAGACCTGACCAACATTTTCACATACATAATCAGCAACACTCATAAAGCTTCAATAATATAGTTCTCAATTATAAATTAATTGATGTCCAAATCATGCTTTAACAAAGTTTGAAAGTTTTCTGATGCAAAATGCTTTTATGTACAATATGATAAGCCCACAACCAATGTTTCAAATAATAGCGAACTGCATGGATGAAATAATGTTATCTAAGGTCCACTTCATACAAAAACCAATCACACTGAAGTTCTTCCTTATGTCTACTTGTGTGTTCTTGTACATTGCTGTACTACAAGCAGGTTATTTAGTACCAAGGCAATTTAAGTGCCTTGCCCAAGGACACACCATGGCAGATGATATAAGTTTATCCAATGGTAATCCACACCCTTTTAAATGAGTCCAGCAGGTTAACCCCTGTGCCTTCATATCTTCTGCCTGTATTAGTTGCCATTTATGACATGGAGGGTACATCAGGCGTATTCTACATCCCCAAGCTACGAAAGGACTAACACACTTCCCATACACAAGGTGACATAGAGTAAGAACTTTAGGTGACAATTAATAAGAATGACCATTCTAAGAAAACACTACTATTTACACATTTAATAAATTTGGGCATATTTTACTGACTAAAACTTGTTTTTTCTCTCAATTCATTTGCAATGGGCAACAGTTTGTATTTGATTAATGCTGAAGAGCATACATGTATGTATTATGGTATAACAGCAGTGGCATACTAAGGATAAATGGTGCCCAGGGAATGGTAATGACCCAGACTGGGGTTTTGCATCCCAAGACCTTTGGCACCCATGTGTATGCTACTGATATCAGCATGTAAGCACAATACTGGCTACATGAGGTAGATTATAAGTAAATTCTAAAAGTAAAAAATATTAAAATCGACTGCACCACACTAAATTTCCACCTTAAAGACCACTAAATGCTGCTACCAGTGTATTGAATGTGAATATATAAATCATGGAATTGAATCTACAAAACCAGTAATGTGTGTGTGTGTGTGTGTGTGTGTGTGTGTGTATGTATGTATGTATGTATGTATGTATGTATGTATAAATGCACATTTAATGGCACCTCAGCACAGTAATGGCTTTACAAGACTAATAAAAAAGTTTCATACCAAAAATGTCAGTAAGATAAACCTGTACAAAAAATGTAAGCATTATTTTAGTAGATAAAACAAATAGTAAAGATGTTAAAATTATACAATAAATGAAAAAAGGTAAAAGATAAAATTCTTGGAACAAATAAAATATTTACAGTCAAAGTCTTAAAAGTGAAATTTTCAATAAATGGTTTCACATATTCAATAGCAACTAAGCTTGGTAGCCAAGAGTGGTTTCATAAAGACAAATGCCTGCAAACCTAATTTTTCAAATTAGGCTAGAAATTGCTCTGTACAAGGGTGATGTAATAATACAGTCAATCATCTGTTCAATGAAATGAATATGCTTGACTTCTTTAATACATCAGTCAATCCAAAACAAAAACCACATCACTGCTAGACATCAAAATACACCTAAGGCAGACTATTATAGAACAGTGGTTATCTGGTCAACTATATTTACCTCTTCTTTAAGCACTAACCATCTTTAATCACTTGCAAGTCAACTGCAAACTACACAGACATAGATCTGTCGTTGCATTAAGTACTGGCATGCATCTAGATCTCATCAGTTTTTTAGGTGTAATCAATAAAACAAACACAGAACATGATCTACCAGCTCATTATGCAATGGCAGACGAGGATCTATGTTCCTTACAGTTGAGTTCAACTTAAAAGTGAATACATAGGGTACTTGTTGTAACTATAACATAGATGTTCTATGTGATAAATTTGCCTTTCATCTCATTTTAAACATGATGTGATTTTGGTTCTTAAAGCTGTAAAATGGCTTACTTGATAGCCATCTGCTAACCCTCTTGGCATGAATGTATAATTAAAAACAAGCCATTTGAAAATAAGGTTGTGTGTCTTCTGAAGTTTAATTACAATATTACATACAATATCTACAAAAGAATTCACAACAGATTATAAAATAATGAGTATGCACATATGTTACTACAATGAACTTGTGTACCGTCTGTACTTGCTTGTAAGTCAAGTCCAACTGCAAACTGAACAGACCCAGATCTGCTGTCGCATACTGCACCAGCAGATTGGGTCTGTGCAGTTTGTTAGAATAATTAGTAGAAGAAATAGCACAGATCCTTATCTGCTGGCATATTATGCTACGGCAAATCAGGATTTTTGTTGTTTGCAGCTGGACTCAACTTATAAGCAAATATATACAGTACTCGTCTGTGCAAAAATGCATGTTCAAATGTGACTGCAGAACTTGGAAATCATTGCAAAATTCATCTACCTATAACATTCGGTCAAACATGCACAAGTGTCCACAGAAGTGATGAAATTCATGACTGTTAAATAGGCAACTGTCAAGAAACTAAATGCAAGGGCAGCTGAGCAATGAATCTGGGTCAGAAAGATGTTTCAATTCTGGGTTCAATGGCACATCAGCACAATCCTGGCTATATTCAGCTGAATAAGTTTAGGCATCCCCCAAAAAAGCACACAAATCAAAGAAAAAAGGCAAACAAAGGGAAAATCATTAAAATACAAAACAAAATCTTCCATATAAACCTAATCATTTTCATGGTAGGTTGGTATCAATTGTTCAAATTAGAAAGGTGTTTAGTGGTTCTTGAAAAACCGTTTTCATCATTTTTGAGAAGTCACTTAAAGTTGTCTATGTTTTTTAAACAGTGGCTATGTATGATGGTGGATCAAGCATCATTTACACCAACTTGAAAGACCTTCTGTCAAATTTCATTCAACAGTTTCTGAAGAAAAAAAAAGAAATTTACAGACCAAAAAACAATATTTTTTGCAATGACTGATCTACCTTAACATTTTTTTTAACATAACCAGAACCACACATACTTTTTTATTTGGCCTTACTTACACGATATTGTATCTAATCAAGTGAATATATACAATCAGCATTTCTGCAGTTCTTAACTATTTTACACAATTATTGGTCAACCTGCGATAGTGCTCAAAATATGTTGTTTTGTGGGCTAGCTTGCTTGGATGGGGATAATTCAAACTAAATATGTAAAGCAAACGAGGAAATGATATCAACGACAAGAATATAAACTGCAATGTATAGATGACACATTAATTCTATCACAATGCAAATTTATGAAGTGATCCTTTACCAAGTATTCTCTTGTTCTATGACTAAGCTGGTACATTATAATGTACAGGTTAGTACATTATTTTGTACGGTTATCTGACAAAGCTGGCACATTATAAAGTAAAAGTTAGTACATTATTTTGTACAGTTATCTAAGCGGGCACATTATTATGTACAGGTTAGTACATTATTTTGTGCAGTTATCTAAGCGGGCACATTATTATGTACAGGTTAGTACATTATTTTGTACAGTTATCTGACTAAGCTGGCACATTTTTGTGTACAGGTTAGTACATTATTGTGTACAGTTATCTGACTAAGCGGGTACATTATTATGTACAGGTTAGTACATTATTTTGTACAGTTATCTGACTAAGCTGGCGTATTATTATGTACAGGTTAGTACATTATTTTATACAGTTATCTGATTAAGCTGGTACACTATTATGTACAGGTTACTACATTATTTTGTACAGTTATCTGACTAAGCTGGCACATTATAAAGTAAGTTAGTACATTATTTTGTACACTTATCTGACTAAGCTGGCACATTATTATGTACAGGTTAGTACAAACAGTTATCTGACTAAGCTAGCACATTTTTATGTAGAGGTTAGTACATTATTTTGTACATTTATCTGACTAAGCTGGCACATTTTTGTGTACAGGTTAGTACATTATTGTGTACAGTTATCTAAGTTGGCACATTATTATGTACAGGTTAGTACATTATATTGTACAGTTATCTGACTAAGCTGGCACATTATTATATTACATGTAAAATTCCTTGCCTAAACTGGCATATTACCACATGTAAAATTCTGTGTCTAAACTGGCACATTACCACATGTAAAATTCTGTGTCTAAACTGGCACATTACCACATGTATAATTCTGTGTCTAAACTGGCACATTACCACATGTAAAATTCCATGTCTAAACTGGCATATTACCACACATAACATTCTATGTCTAAAGTGGCACATTACCACATGTAAAATTCATTGTCATAACTGGCATATTACCACATGTAAAATACCATGTCTAAATTGGCACATTACCACATGTAAAATTCTGTCTAAACTAGCACATTACCACATGTATAATTCTGTGCCTAAACTGGCACATTACCACATGTAAAACTCCGTGTTTAAACTGGCACATTAACACATGTAAAACTCCGTTGTCTAAACTGGCACATTACCACATGTAAAATTCTGTGTCTAAACTGGTATATTACCACATGTAAAGTTCTGTGACAAAGCTGGCACATGTACAGTTAAATTTACTATTGGAGAAGAAGAAAAAAAATGATCAAACTTAATAAAGATAATACTGTTCTGATATAAAAAAAATTAGTCTTTTAGTGAATGGGTGACATATGGAAATATTTCTGGCAAAAAATTAAAACAAATAAACAGTTGATGTTTATTTAACATTACTTGTCAAAAGATGTGCAGAAAAAGATTGAATTTGTGAAAATTAATCCCTGTGTCCTATTATCCATGAACACAGATGTAATTGTTCTAGGGCATGTGTTCCCAGTACACACTGGTTCTTTATCTAAGTGGCTGTTTGGCACTAGTATTTTAATACTTTAATAACATTGTTTCCAAGCTACAAAACTACACAGCTTTAACAATCTTGGGAGTTCATCAAAACACACTGATAAGTTGTTCCCAATATGCATCTTCATTACTTCCTATATCCCATGTAAGAATAAAAAAAAAAAAAAACAACAAACTTGAGCAAAGGTAAGGCAACATGTTTACCTGCCAAAACAGTTACAGGGTTGCCACAGGTCAGTGGAATTTAAATTCCCCAACTTTTCCACTGACCAAAGATAATCTTTCCTAACCATGTGTTTTTATATCAAACACATACTTCCAAATGCTTAATATAAAGAGTGAAGGAGGAGATCAATTTTTTCCAAAGATAAAACTATGCTTCAAGAAAAGCAGATCCTCACATTACAAAAAAGTACAATAATTTTATGTTTATGAATACAATCTTCTATGATAAGCTCACCCCCAACTTTTCAATGGCCGCTGCGCTTACCATGGAAGAAATACTGTCTTTAAAGCAGGCCTCCACATTTTCTACGGCCAACCCGTTACCACCTTTAACTTGAAAATACTGAGGCAAATTTGAATTTATGGTTTAAAATAAAAACATATTTAACCAAGGATATGAAATACTTTACCATTATAATGTTTGTCTAACTAATGGTACACAATTATGCAAATGTTCACCGACTTTCATGAAAGTGTAAAATTTCCATACCTTTTCCCCGACTTGTGCAACCCTATATTATAAATAAGACACTGGTCACTAAGCATGAACTACTTGTACTCAAAATATTTCATTCTGATACAAAATTAAGCTACAAATGCTATGCCAGAGCTGAACATATGACATGAAGAAATCAATATTAAGGACTGTGTAAAAGGTCACTGTGATTTAATTATTTCTATGGTAGTATGAAATGATACAAAGGAGATTTAACTATGGCAAACACCATGACATGAAGTTTTACTAAGAAACCAAATTTTATATGACGAAATTAATGATAAACCACAGTCGACAATTAAAGGTCAAATAGATTCATGCTTCAAATGAAACACTGAAATGTTGCATTTCAACACATAGGTCAAGCCTGGACAATAACTGTGAATGAATGAAAATTAATGAAGGAGGCATTATAATGAATAAATGAAAATAACTTAAGAGTTCACCCCCTGTGTCCCCCTCCCCAAAATAAAAAAAGAAAACTTGAGAACTTATCTATTTTTCTAAGAATGCTTGAAAATTCCCTAAATGAACTAAGTTTTCACACCTTATCTCAGTTAAATATTTAACAGTATTATGTGAAACTGATGACAGGGAGTACAAGCTATTAACAGTATTATATGAAACTGATGACAGGGAGTACAAGTACAAGCTATTAACAGTATTATATGAAACTGATGACTGGGGGTACAAGTACAAGCTATTAACAGTATTATATGAAACTGATGATGGGGGGGTACAAGTACAAGCTATTAACAGTATTATATGAAACTGATGACAGGGAGTACAAGTACAAGCTATTAACAGTATTATATGAAACTGATGACGGGGTACAAGTACAAGCTATTAACAGTATTATATGAAACTGATGACGGGGGTACAAGTACAAGCTATTAACAGTATTATATGAAACTGATGACAGGGGGTCAAGTACAGCTAAAGATAGCATATGATAAACTGATGATGGGGTCAATTACAAACTACTGACAAACATCTCATAAACTGACTGATGATGAGGTCAATTAAAAACTACTGACATCATCTGATCCAGAACTGTTAGATATAATACACTTTATATGATACACCTTGATAATTCTACTTGTCACCTTGAAGGACAGGAGGTATCTCCTCTGTGATGTATAGCACAATATGACCATCCATTCATACCTATAACAACAGGTAAAAGTACTGTGAGTCAGGCTAGTATGACATTAGATACAGAAACTGATTAGAATGCTATACAAAATACTTTAATGACTGTACACACATCACACCTTGATAAGCAGGTGAAATTTGCTCTGTGATCTATTACACAACAAAATATTCCCATCAACTCACCTGTGCAAACCAGAGAGGGAAACATTCAAACATACAGGTATGTTTGATAAGTGCTTTGGATGATAATGTAATCCAAATGTGAAAGAAGCAATGTCCCTGGGGAAAAGTGAACACAGAATTTATACAATCATATTTCTGCATACAATGTTAAATGATTGTGGTAATGCAAACCAGGTATTCTCTCATGGTAGTGTACAAATGCCAAGTGGGACACATGAGGTCACATGAGACTTGTTTGCATACTTAGGGGTTGTCTCAAGACAAGTATGGAAAGTGACAGCATTATGATAAGGCCCTAGGTATTGGTGGAATTTTTACATTCCAATCTAATACACACTTATAACCTCTCATGACCTTCAGAACTTATTTATATGCTCTGTGAAACTCTTGCTGTAGGCATGAAAAAAATACCACTGCTGTTTCTCGAGGTGGTAGAAATGGTACAATCACACCTGTGAATAAAGATCACCCTTGGAAGTGAGTTACTGTCCCTTAAATGCTGGGAAATATTTATAAATTTACTAACCTAAAGGAATTTTTAGACCTGAGGTGGCTGTTATATACAGATGATCACTAAAGGCGGATTTGGTGCAAATATAAATTCAAATGAACCACCGGATGTAACTATAGAATTGTCAGTATTTTCATTTTAAAATATAGGTAAAATATAATGATTTTAACCTGGTTTTCTTTAAGTATAATTATTTGCAAGTTTTGATAAGCAAGACATCTGTCCATATTATTTAGTACAAAAACTAATTGGTACCTTACAGATAGAAGCTGTATGAAAAATTACAGGGCACACAAAATAACAAACCTAAAGGGTACATACCGACTACACTATTAAATTAGCAAATATTCAAAAATAACATTTCATAAGGAAGTAATAATGAAGAGAGAACAACATTTAACACCAAGAATTCCTTAGGGTTGATATTTGACCTGTCTTATCTATAAAGGCAAGTGCTGTAATACGTGTGGAGGACCACCCTTACTCCTGGATTTGGATAGAAAATCACTGGCTGCATGGATACTGTGATTTTATTTCTATCCTTAAGTGATCAACTTTTGTGGATTTTGTGAATTTTACAAACACCAAAGTACAGTGAACTGCACATTTTATGCCAGCCCCATGTTTTAAAAGTCTTCTTTATAGGCACCTGACACACTGACTTTAATATGCAAATACCATTATTTTTTTATTAGCCTTACCATGAAACATGACCTCTGACCTTACAAAACCCATGAATCAATAGGTTCCTTTATTGCCCTAATTGCAAACCACCTACCAACTTTGGTCAAAGAACTTCCTCTAGAACAAAACCTATCTGCAAAACTCATTTTTCTTGGAGTACTACTGACCTTGACCTTTGACTTTTTTATCCCAAACTCAACGGATCTCTTTCATACCTTAAGTGTAAGTCCTCTGCACACATTTGGCCATGGTATGTAGTCTAGAACAAAAATATTATCCATAAACCATTTTTCCTCTTTTAGACTGACCCTGACATTGATCTTTTGACTCCACACTTAAACAGGCTTCTTGCTTACACCAAGAGCATCCTATGCACAACTCTGATAACTGTAGATAGTGGGGAACTCCAGTTATGTGCCAAAACCCTTTTGTTTCATGTCAGTGACCTTGAATTTTTTACCCATGTATGGTTTTTCCTTGCCACCAATGCAAGCCATCCACAAAGTTTGGTAACTATAGATGGGAACAACTTGAGTTATTGCACTGGTAACAAACAGATAAACAGAATTACATAATATAGTCCACATATTTGCAGGCAGACAGTAATACATTAATGACTACTTAATATAAAAGCATATTTGTCACAAATGCCATTTCTGTTAGACACATATTCATTTATTTATACAACCAAAAATGTAATCTTTTAGGAAAACTCATTCCTGAAAAGGGAGTGATAAAAAGAATTTCCATGAATTTAAGACAAGATCATTGCTTTCTTTTAACTGCTGTTGAGACCATCCCTGAAACTCGTCATCAGTAACAAGATTCTTAAAGTAGTAACTGTAGTGGACATACTGGATGTTTGGTTTCATGCATATTGATTTAGGACCAAGCAGACATCAATAAAAGGCTTTCGGTGAAAACATTAAGTCAACATGACCATGCATTCAGGGGTAATAAAAAAGCAAAATCTTCAAGACATGTATTGTGGCAGCCATATTGGATGTACAACTGGAACCATTTTCATTGGGACCAACCAGGTATCAAAGAAGTCTCCTAGTGTAAAACCCATGCTGATAGAGCCATCCATCTGGGATGAGCTGAGATAATATTTTCAAGATGGCCACCACAGTGTCCATAGTGATGGTCAGTCTGCATCATTTTCATTGAAAGACAACTAGACATCATAAGAAATCTTTTGATGAAAATCCAGTCAAAATGACATTATATTTGAAAGGAGTGGTAATAACAAGATTTTTAAGATGCAGTTGGATCAGCACCATTTTAATTGGCTCAGTGGTTAGTGTGCCAGACTCGTGACCTAAAAGGTACAGGTTCAAATCCTACCATCAGGCCAGCCTGGGTCAGCCATCATGATGTATCCTTGGGCAAGACACTTTAATCCAACTGTCTGGGCACTAAATACCCTATTTGTGTTGCTGTGCCATAAAGCACCAAAGTAAAGCAAATCAAACCATTTTGGAGTAACAATAGCAAGATTTTCAAGAAGGCTGCCAAGAAAGCCAAGGTGAACATCAGATCGACAACATTTTCATTTAGGAAAAAATAGACATCATAAAATCTTCTAATGAAAACCATAGTTTAATATGACCATCCTCTTACAGTGAGTAGCAATAACTAGATTTTCAAGATGGCCAATGTGGATGCTTGGATGTCTAGCCCTATGTACATATTAAAAGAGTAAGCTCTTTTAGCTCTGCAATTCACCAGTGAATTTTCTCTCCCATCAGCATTGTGCTGAATAAAACACATCTCAGATCCATGTCTGAGATTGGTTGAAGCCTTAAAGGCAAGGTGTAACAAACAGACACTGATGACAATATGTTCCAAGAAAATACCAAATTTAGACAGATTTTAGCAAGCTAGCTAATCAGGGCAAGTGTAGGTCTTATTTTGAATTGAGTATATGAACGGCCCGAAGCATTTCAAGGTCACTGTATAAACTGGCATATAGGTCCAATCAAACTGCAAACAGCACAGATCTCTGCTGTCACAATTGGCCTGCAGATCTGGGTCTCTGCAGTTTGTAAGGAATAATCATCAAAACAAAGTGCACAGATCTCAATCTGCCATCACATAATACGCCAGCAGATCTGGGTCTGTGCAGTTTGTTAGGAGCAATAACTATAAAAAAAATATAAAAAAATACAGACCCTGATCGGCAGGTGCATTATGCTGCAGCAGATCAGAAGCTTTGTTGTTTGTGGTTTGCATATAAGTCAGTATTGATGGTATCCATGTACTTAACGAATTTAATGGAACATCAGCACAATCTTGAACTATTTTACACCACCTTTTCAGTTTAGATGCACAAAATGCAAAAGGACAAAAAGAGCCAAGATGAAGCATTAATTGGTAAAATACACCAAAGCAAGAATTAAAAAAATAAACCACACTTTAAAAAAAATGTCAAAGACCTTTTCAGCTTGAACGAATTCATTATACTAAAGCGCATTTAAAGCACAAAAAAGCCTGCTTCATCAGTCTACCTCTTGCAGCATGCAGGAGAGTGTATCTGGCCTCTCATAAATCCTGATCTGGGAGGGGCCTTGGGGCTATTCTAGACCATTGGATAGGTCTTGTTATCAAAAAATTTTAACACTCATTCAGCCTAGACTGACTAATGTACAAAAAACACTGACAGTGATGGTAAGCACCTAGGTAATATTAGTCTTCATTCCATGTTGTAATGTCACACATCTGTCTGAATTTGTCATCTTCAAATGTCAAATAATATCTCAATATTGCATCCAGAGCCAGTCTGCGGTAAACGATGATACAACCTACAAACTGCAGGTTGTGTCCCTCTAAATTTGACATACTGTATGCATTTTCCCACATAAAATTGCAAGTGTCCCTTTAAATTTGACATTCTGGGTACATTTTCCCATGTAAAACTGCAAGTGTCCCTCTGAAGCTGACATAATGGGTACATTTTTCCAGTAAAACTGCAAGTGTCCCTCTAAATTTGACATACTGGGTACATCTTCCCACAGAAAATGCAAATATCCCCCTCAGTTTGACATACTGCATACATTTTTCCACACCAAACTGTCTCTAAATTTGACATACTGTATATACTTTCCTACAAAAAATTGCAAGTGTCCGTCTAAATTTGACACACTGGGTACATATTTTCATGTAAAACTACAAGTGTCCCTCTGAAGCTGTCATACTGAATACATTTTCTCATTTAAACTGCAAATGTCCCTCTAAATTTGACATACTGAGTACATTTTCCTACACAAAACTACAAATGTCATTCTAAATTTTACATACTGAGTACATTTTCCCACACAAAACTACAAATGTCTCTCTAAATTTGACACCTTATTTTGATTATGAAAATGGGGAGAGTGGAACAAAAAATCTCCCTCTTACAGCTACCATATTGCTGACTTGCAACATTTACCACAGTTGCAACATTTGCCAGACTATCTCAACCACATCATAATGTCCCCCAAAATGCAGAAATTGTGAACCAAATCTTGCTTATCCAAACTCATGTTTATAATGAACATTTTGCTGTGTCCCCCAAAGGGTTCAGATATGTGTTTACACTGTACTTAACTCTATACTAGCTAGCTTTATGATCAAGTTTTATGATCTTTAAATGTCCTCTTACTAGATGGTTGGTTGTATTTATAAATGAAAAGGTGTGGATTCAAATCCTACCATCTGACCAGCCTGTGTCATCTACCATGGTGTGTCCTTCAACAAGACACTTTATTCCAATTGCCCACAGTGTTGAATAACCATCAAAACAATCCAACAACAGGGTACATAACAGCAAATGGTGATTTACTGTAAGTAAACACTATATTACACAAATGAAAACTATGAAGACAAGCGCTGTTGAAAGACATTTGCTCTCTGGAGACTATTTGAAACAAAAAATAGTTGTAACTGGCCAGCCTTTAAGAAATTTAAATTCTGATTTTGATGCTTAATGATTTAAATGAGAAGGTGAGAAGAAGAGTATTTTGTTTTAAGCACTATCATTTCAACTCTCCTAAATCTGTGATTTAAAAGTTTTCTTTAAATATCAGGAGTCATCAATTACAGGCACATTTTCAGACACTATCATCTGTAAGCCATTGGTACATTTTCAAATAAACAATATCATCTGTAAGCCATTGGTACATTTTCAAATAGACAATATCATCTGTAAGCCACTGGTACATTTTCAAACAGACATTATCATTTATAAGCCACTGGTACATTTTCAAACATATATTATCATTTTTAAGCCATTGGTACATCTTCAAACATACATTATTGTTTGTAAGCCATTGGTACATTTTCAAACAGAAAATATAATTTGTAAGCCATTTTTATATTTTCAAACATCCATTATCATCTGTAAGCCATTGGTAAATTTTCAAACAGAAAATACAATTTGTAAGCCATTTTTACATTTTCAAACATACATTATCATTTGTAAGCCACTGGTACATTTTCAAACAGAAAATATAATTTGTAAGCCATTGGTACATTTTCAAATATACATTATCATTTGTAAGCCATTGGTACATTGTCAAACAGACAATAGCACTGTAAGCTATAGGAATGAGTGGCAGTTGCCTGACAGTGTATGATCATATGATTACATCAGGCATTTCTTGTTCAAGAAAACTGCCATTCACTGTACAGCATTTATATATTAGTTCTCAAGCAAAGACAAACTTTACACATATAGTTTAGGAAAAACAGCTTCCTACCTTTCCTTTTCTCTCCTGGCATGACAACACCACCTAAGCTTATAGATCAACAAAATATATCCACAGATATCAAGTTTGCAGAACTGATACATTACAAGGATGTTTAAAGGTAGTTAAAACAGCAATTTGAAAAAACACATATTCACACCTCGTTCCTGTGGAGGTCGACAGATCATAAAACACATTACCTGACATATTGGAATGCAGTACCTGGGTTACACACAATGAGTTTGTTCTTAAGGTCCCTGTGGTATACTTCTGATTAAAGAGTGTCAGTATGCACAGCAGTGATAGCTTATATAATCTCCCTTCATTAAAATGCCATGCATTAAAAGGGAGGTTTAACTGAAGTGGAGTCTGTCACAGTTCCATGGGAAAAAATCCTCGGCTTCACCTGGGATTACACCCATCTCAAAACTACTTAACAGTATTAGCAAAGTGGGGAAATTAGCAAAAGTATTTTTAAAATAGTAGAATAATAACTAAAAAGAAGCAAACTAGAGAAGAAATATGTAAATTAACCTGACAGAGTGGCCTTTATACTGTGACCAATAGTGTACACAAAATGCAAGTGGTCCTGTAGGACAGAGTCCTAACATGTAAGTAATCCTGTAGGACAAAGTCTTAAATGACACATTAAAATTATTTTTATTATTATTATTATTATTATTATTATTATTATTGTGTTTACAACACACAAAATGTTTGGAGAAATGCAAAATTCCATGAATAAGTTTGGATTATATGAAATATGCATTCAGGGGACATACAGTGAAAACTTAGAGAATTCACCTTTTTTTTCTTTATCAGTAGGTGTCCTTGATACAAAAGCTGCATATTTGAACAAAATAAAGTCATATAGAAAAATAGGCCCAAGTAAGCCTGAGATGTTGTAGCTATAAGGTTAAACGTCATTTTTCAGCACAAGATAGGATATACATGGCGGCCAGTATAAATGGTGGAGAAAGAACCCAAGAAAAACCCTGGAAAGAACGACTGACCCACAAGAAGCTACTGGCAAGCTTTCTCACATACCCACATTGTCCAATTCTGAGACTCAAACCCCCAAAGACAGAGGTGTCAGTGATCCTTAACAGTGAGCGCTTTAAACCACTCGGCCACTCAGGACCCCCGGATAAGCTGGAGATACTGTACCTTGCTAATATCCAAATACAAAAACAAAAAAGCCACAAATCTTGGTTAGTAAGATGTCTTTTGTCGAAAATTGCATTAAAAAATGTTAAGTGCTTAAGTAATGAAAACAATTTTTTCAATACTTTTTGCTGTTCTTTTATCTTTTTTGTTTTATCTTCATCCAAATCTGATTGCACATCAGCATCATCCAATATTGAAAAGCCATTATGCCAGATACTTTTTCTAACTTCTGTCTGATGGCATATCAATTTATCATTTGTACCCAAGAAAAACAATTTCTGAGTTGTTTTAAGCTTTTTATTGTTTTTAATAATGACAGCCATTTGTGACAGCAGAACAGCATCGTTCATAAAATGTGAAAAACATTTATACCAGGATGCTTTCTATCAAATTTGGTTAAATTCTCATCTGCAGTTTTGGAAAAGAGTTAAAAGATTTGTACATTTTTAGTAATTACCATATTTGACAGCAAATCAGCATCATTTGTAAACACAAAAAACAACAGTTAAAGTCCTTAAAGTCCTTTATGTCAGAATGTTTTTCTGTTAAATTTGACCAAATTATGTTTTGTAGCATTTGAGAAGAGGTTGTTTTAAAGTTGATCTTATTTTAGATAAGGTCACCATATCTGATGGCAGTTAGGCATCATTTGCACATATTTAAAATGCCTTAATTCTTTTATGGTTTCTTTCAAATTCAATCAAATGTTGCTGAGCAGAACGTTTCTGTTAAAATTAGGGTCAAGATCTATTACTGGCCATAATGGATGCTGGATTGGCCTCAATGAACAAATCTCCTAAGGCCTTTATATCAGAAAGTACCCTGTAAAATCATATTTGGTCACACAGTTGAATATTTGATAGGACCATACTATAACTATGGCCATTAGGTCAGATAAAATGAAATACTTTATGAGCATATCTTGTATATAATTTATGTCTGCCAATGTAGGTTACTTTGCAAACTTTCTGAATTAGGTTAAGATAAATGAAGTTCTAGTGACATGTTATTGCATTTTTGTGAGACTAGAATGGTGGCTTCCATTGTATAAAAAACAAATATCTGATAAACTAAGGTGAAAGATTTAGATCTCATCTGATATATCAAACCTTAACCTCAAAAGGATTTACATAAAAGATCACAAGCTTGTGACATTTGTAACTTGATTATAACATAAAAGCAAGTTCAAACAGTAGTTTTATCTTCTGTATGTTAAACAGCAGATTAAAAAAATGTGTCTGTGTGTTTTTTTATATTGCCTTAACACATTAACCCCTGTAGGTTTTTTGTCATTTTCACCTGAAATTCGAGTAGCAAACACATTTTAAAAGCTATTTCTGAATACATCCTAAGACATCAACTTCCAGGTGATTTTCCAGTAACCTAATGCCTAATTATGTTAGAAACATCATTTTTCATTGGCTATTTGGCTCGCACATAAGCAGAAGGGTAAAAGTTGGAGTTCTTTTTTTGCTTAACGGACTCGTTATTTTCATATTGAGACCACTCTTTATTCCAAATGCCCATCTTATCCTACCTTTTGCAAAAGTTCATCTGTCTGTTTGCAGTTCATACCAGTCTGCCTTAGATCTGAGACCCAAAAGTCTAAAATCCAGACACAAAATCGGATTCCCACTATGGGCAAATTTTGGGTGGAAAAAAATTGGGTCCAAAAAATGAGGTTTTTCCCTCTGTATTTTGTAGTGCAACTAGAACTTCCAGATTATTTGGCATCATTGTAGAGCTACATCTGTCTGCCTTTCTATAATACCACCCACTTTAGTGTATCATGCATGACCTTGACGCTACAGAGTTCATCAGTAGGCTACTACCTCCTGTGTTAACAATTTTTCAGTCATATTGCTATGATGTCTACAATGTGTCAGTTTATAGTTATGTCAAGCACTGGGGCATTATGCAACAGACATGTCACATCATGACTGAGCCTGGCACATTATCATGACACCAGGCCAACTAGTCCTAACACTAACCTCTTAATGCGGAGTGCCAAGTGAGGCAGCTGATAGCTGTTGTTGTTGGGTTTAACGCCATTTTACAGCACACGATAGGCTCTACATGGCAGCCAATATTAATGGTGGAGGAAGAACCTGGGAAAATCCCAGAAAGAACCACCGACCCACGAGAAGCTACTAGCAAGCTTTCTCACATACCCACATTGACCGAATCAGAGACTCAACTCGAACCCACGCAGAGGTGAGATGGCAGTGATCCATAACGGAGAGCACTTTAGACCACTCAGGGCCCCCTAATGGATGCCAATATATATATATATATATATATATATATATATATATATATATATATATATATATATATATATATATATATATATATATATATATATATATATCTTGAAAAGCAAAGTTCAATGCTCAATAGGGGTAATAAAGGTAAAGGAAAGAAAAGAAAAATCAGCCTATGCATTATAGGGGGGTGCACTCAATATGTGCAATATGTGTAAGCCTTCAGTATACATGTATACATTTTTAGCTTGAGGCATTGATAATCTAACAGCATACCAAAGATACTGACTTCAGAAATATGCAGAAAACATCACCTCCTGCAATACAGAAAAAAAAGCAGACATTGGATCTGTACTGCATAATAGACAAACACTCCACAAATTGACCTCACAGTGACAATCTATCTAGAAGCAACAATGGCAAGATTCAATTTTTTGTGGAAGCATCATTTAATTACATTAAATTCCAATTTAAATTAAAACAGTATTCTTTTTTTGTAATACCTATTTAATGCTGCATGCTTCATTATAAATATTTAAAAAATTCCAAAAATAACAGGCTTTAACTACCATATATACTTGCTTATAACCCAGATGCAAACAATGAAGATGCTGATCTGCCAGCACATACCTTGCCAGCACATCAGGGTCTATGTTGATCTATTGTTTGTTCCTAGCAAACAGCATAAACACAGACCTGCTGAATTGTTGTTTTAAATCATTCTGACATTAAATAAATCTTATCTTATTATGCACTGGCAGATCTGGGTCTTTGCAGTTGCAGTTATACTTGACGTGTAAGTGAGTAATACAAGGTACCAAAAAATCCAATACATATAATGTTATTATTTTATTAACCAAACCAAATTACAGAAAATTCTAAAATACTTGGGCTTTTGGAACATTAACGTTGATAATGACTGGAAACTTGACTGTCTGTCCATCTGTATGCATGTATGTATGTTGTTGTTTTGGGTTTAATGCCATTTCTCAGCTCAAGGCAGGTTATACATGACAGCCAATATAAGTGGTGGATGAAGAACCCAGGAAAACCCCAGTAAGAACAACTGACCCACAGGAAGCTTACTGGCAGCTTTCTCCCATACCCACACTGGCTGTGCCCAAGGCTCAAACACTAGCTGACACAGGTGAGATGACAGTGGTCAGTAAAGACGAGTGCTTTATACCAATCTGCCACCTGAGGCAATGTGTGTGTGTATGTATGTATGTGTGTGTGTCTGTATGTGTGCATGCGTGCATGCATATGTATGTATGTCTGTATATATGTATGTATGTATATGTATGTATGTATGTTTACTGACAAGTCACACAAAAATAATGGCTATAGATCAATTACATAGTTCTATAACTGTAAAAATGAAGATGTTCACAAAACTTTTAAAAAATAAACAGCGAGACTTAAATGATTAGTTCTGATCATCTAGTAATGCAGATATTTATTTCATGTGGATGGTGGACTTTTGTTACTATTATTATAAACTGGGCTTAAAGTACCTAATGCCCAATGAGTGAGAATCCTATATTTAATTACAGTGTTTTCTTGTGACACAATATATTTTCACTTCCATGTACAATCAATACTATAATTATACTTCGGTTGGTATTACACAAGACCCAGATATCTTGTTCCACATAGCAATGGCAGATTAGGGTTGACAATGGTTTTAAAAGAAAATCACAAGTACAATAAACATCATAGACCCTGATCTGCTGGTGCATTATCCATTTGTAGCATGTACAAAGATATGTAAGTTACACTGACATTGATGACCAAAACTACTGTGGGTGTTTTCATGCCTTTCCATGATAACCCCACTCCTGCTGTTTAAACTGATACAAAAATTCAGTCTACAGATTAAACTGGGGTTCATGTTTCTTTATTTATTACATTTCATCTATGTCATTGCCACAGCCCTTTTGGCAATCCTTTGTGAAACTATGAGGATCAAGTATGGCTAGATTTTCAGGGCAAAAGTTGGTGAAAATGGGAGATCTTTTAGAAATACAAATAGTATAAAATTTATGTAAATTACTGAAGCTGTTTACTTGACATACCTTTATAAACTTGAACAAATGCATGCTGTTACTCTCATACTTGTGTCTTTAGTCCAGGTTGCCTATATCTTCCTAAACACCCAGCTCCACATAACAACGACCATATCTTAATTTGCTTCCCTAGATCCATTCATGCAATGTGTAATCAGTTTTCAACATAAAAAAATATAAAAGTAGGGAAAGTAGGGCAGTTTTGGAAAAAGGAGAGAAAAATAGGGATTCTGAAATAAAGTAAGAAAGTGTAATAAATGTACGAAAATCTGGGACTTAGAAAGACCGTTACCAGTATCATTGAAAGGAACAGATCAAATTCTACATTGGTCTGCATAGTGTTGTGTAGTGGCTAACACCAACACTCTGTATCTCTGCAGATACAGTTCCAATTTGTTGGGGGCACATGGTTCCTGGTTTAAATTCAAATTTGTTCCAAGTTTCCTCCATCTGTAATTCATACATAGTGATATTGACAGATTGCAAGCCCTGAAAACTATACCACATATTCATATTTATTCATGGCATACAAATCACTGTAGAGTTGTTGGTTCATTTAAACCACAGACCAGACTGACATCTAAAAACCAACTTATGCAAGTCTATGAGCAATAGTGTCTGGCAGAATCACCTAAAAGCAAATACTAGTACAGATAAACTCTGCTCTGCACAGAAGTCAGCACAAATCACTAAACCATAAAATATAAGTTACAATGACCTTGTTTTCACTGACAGCTGCACTACACCTCATGATGCAAATTACATATCAATTTATGTGACTGTTAAGTAATAGTGCCTGAAGAGGATAGCCAATTAAATGAACTGTGAAATACAGGTCAAGGGACATAATTTTCACTTAATGGTGGTGTAATCTACATGATACATCTAAGTACCAACTTGTATGATTCTACAAGCAAGTGTCTACATCAGAAAGTAATCTAACCTTGCCTGACTTTTAAGACCTCTCCTCTAACTATATCATCAGAGTGGTATTATGTTCTCTCCATATAATTGGCACTATATAGCAATTAATGTGCTAAGGTGGTACAGTATTAAACAATCATACATATCATATATGTTTGCTTGCAAGATAAATCTAACTGCAAACTGCACAGACCCAGATCTGCTGTCACATAATGAGCTGGCAGATCAGGATCTTTGTTGCTTGCTGTTTGACTTGACTTAAAAGTGAGTATATATTGTACATATCTCATTCTTAATTTCTGAAGCATGTTCTCTTTAATCTCTGCATTATAACTGTTCAATAAACCATTACTCTAGACAAAATTGGGGGTGGTCATGCATTGGCATTATTGTCAGATCATGTGACATTTCTTTTGTTTCAGTCAGATGAATACCAGGTAGGTCGCATGTGGACAAGTTAAATGCTAAAGAAGATGTGGATAGTTTAAATACTAAAGATTTGGACAGGCTGAATGCTGGAGAAGACGTGGGCAAGTTGAATGCTGGAGAAGATGTGGGCAAGTTAAATGCTGGAGAAGATGTGGGCAAGTTAAATGCTGGAGAAGATGTGGGCAAGTTGAATGCTGGAGAAGATGTGGGCAAGTTAAATGCTGGAGAAGATGTGGGCAAGTTAAATGCTGGAGAAGATGTGGGCAAGTTAAATGCTGGAGAAGATGTGGGCAAGTTAAATGCAAAGGAATTTCTGCCAGACTGAAATAGTTAATGAAATAGTTAAATGGCCAAAATATAAATAGTTAAAAGTACACAGTTTTCTCCCTTTTGAAGGCTATATTAGCATTATATTCTTTGATTTTAATTTAATTAATACAAGAGCATGTTAGCAGATATGTTGTTTATATTTCTCTGTTTTAAGTTTTCAGTTATTTTTTGTTTGTGTCATCTGCATTGATAAAGGGATCCATTGATCTCAGATGTGATTGGCCAGTTTCTCAAACTTGCTTTACTATTTTTTGTCATACTTGTTCCTTCTCTACCTCTCCTCTCTCTCTCTCTCTCATCTATAGTAAAAAGAAATTACAAAATGTGAAAGATTCAGTTTCACAGAAATAAACTTATGGCTATGGGTATGGATTTTTTAAAGGGAAGTAACTCTTGGTTTGGAGATGCCCAATACTCTTAAATAGTAAACTGAAAAAAGAATTTATCAAATCTACTGAATAATAAAATTGTAAGTATCCTAACATAAAAATGTTTAGCCAAAAAAAAAAAAAAAAAAAAAGAAAAAGAAGAAAATGAAAGCAACCAAAACAAATAAAAATCAAGAGTCTCTTGACGGATGCTCTACTGTGTCAAACAAATTTCTAGGAATTCAAGGTAAGATCATTTCTTCCTTTATCTGTTGAGTGTTCAAAGCACCTCTGATTTTCTTCAGCAATACCAAGATTTTGAAACATAGCTGACAAGGTACACACAGCAGATGTCAGCTTGGAACCATTTTCATTTATGACAAAGTGGACATAATTATAAGTCTGTTAGTGAAAATCCCATGTAATAATCATCATTTATTCAGGTGGAGTAGTGACATGATTTTTAAGACAGTTGTCATGGCAGCCATATTGAATGTACCACTTGCTCCTGTTTAATTTATGATCAACTAAGTATCATAAGAAATTTATTGCCAAAAACCCCATGTTGATATAGCTATCTATTTGAAGTGGAGATGAAATAATAATATTGTCACGAGTTTCCATTTAGGAGTAACAATAACAAGATTTTCAAGATGGCAGCAGTGGTGGCCATACTGGACATCAGATTTGCACCATTTTTATTTGAGACCAACTGGACATCATTAGAAGTCTCTGGTGAAAACCACACATCAATATAATTTATAATATAATTCTTTTAGTGAAAATCCCATGTTGACATGACCATCAATTCTGGAAGAGTAGCAATAACAAGATTTTAAAAATGGCTAGAGCAGCAGTTATATTGGACACTGCTATGGATCTGCACTATTTTCATTTATGACCAACCAGAAATCATGATAAGTCTTTTAGAGAAATGACCATCCAATTAGGAGGAGTAGTGATAACAAGATTTTCAAGATGGCCAATGTGGCAGATATAGCAGGTGTCCTAGGAGCACCATCTTCATTTAGATCTGTGACCAATAGGGCAAAGAAGGAAAATGAATGTGTACTTGTACTATTTATTGAACCCTTGGCATTTATTACTCTGTAATATTGGGATCAGTTTAAATTTAGTCACTGTATGAAAAAAAATTGTATATGGAGCAATTTATCATATGATGAGGATTGATTGAGAGTCTCCACTCATTTTTCAAACATCAGCACATGTTCAAGAATATACTCTCTGACACTAAACTGAACCCAGAACCTTTTGGTGTTAAGTCCGGCACTAAACTGAATCCAGAACTTTTTGTTGTCAAGTCTGGCACCAAAGTGAATTATGAATCTTTTGGTGTTAAGTCTGGCACTAAACTTGCTGGTGTTAAATCTGGTACCAAACTGAATCCCAAACCATTTTAGTGTTAAGTCTGACACCAAACTGAATTCAGGACCTTCTGGTGTTAAGTTTGGCAACAAACTGAATCCAGAACCTATCCTAAAACTAGGTGTTTTCTTATCACCTGAAGAACTTGACAATAATCATTGGTTTTGGATTGGAAATATCACCTAATATCAATTTCAGCTAATATACTGTTAGGTAAAGCATGCTGTACACAACTTCATTTTGGAGTTTCAGAGTCTTCATTGAGTTTTTCTCCCTCTGATATCCACGTCAATCGATATGGAGCCAATAATAGCAGCAATAAAAAAAAAGTTCAATTTTCAACTAAATAACTCAAGTTTCTCCTGTTCTTCTGCCTCCATTTATATTTCAGCTTCCAACTTGTGAAGATTCTCTTCATGCATGGTCTTGAAATTATCTTGACATAATTTAAGGCCTGATTATGTTTGTCAACATGTCACGTGATATGTAATTTCCCCTTGACATGGGTTATTTCAGCATACAAAGATTGATATAATAATGTCAACAAACATTTGCCAATTTCACCAATGTTTTTGCTTTTATAATGATCTACATTCACAAGAATTGATAGGGAGAGTGATGAAATGAAAGGATCTATTGCTTCATTCACCTTACAGTGTTACTGTTGGTATATATAAACAGGCACCTCTTCAGCTACTGCCATAGTTCACGAAGTACTCAATAAACAAATCGGTGTGAAATACAAGATTCAAGCTCCACTTTTTAATATTCATTTACAATATATATGGTATAAAAATGTCATTGTCTTCCAAAATAACAAGGAATGAGATAACTGAAGCTATACTGGTAAAATAAATAGCAAGAATGTTAGACCCACATCAATCCAATCGCATAGCCATGTTGCATTTTATAATTAACTGTCTCTTTCATAATAAGATATCCCAAGTATAAACAAAATCCATCAGTAGGTTTAAGCAAATTAATAACTTTAACAAAACCCTCACAGCGAATCTTCCTTGTCTCAAGGTCACCATATTTTTTAAGGATTTAATTTTTTTTTTACCTTTATGTATACTTAACAGAACTTTAACATCATTATCGTTTTATCTTTTGTTGTTCAGTATCTCACGTACATGTTTATTCAGAAGGCTATATGTTCAAGATGTTCTGCAATTCTAAACCCTACAACTAATATTACTAGTACTTGACTCAAGGTCATAAATGACAAGTGATTGTCACTGAATGCACTGTCAATGATCTAAAATAAGAGATCCAATGTATGAACAGAAACCATCAAGGGGTGTAGGAAATTCACCATATGAACTTGCTTATTAGTCAAGTGAAACTGCAAACAACAAAGAACCTGTTTTGCCACAGAATAATGCACCTGCATATCAGAATATGTTTGACTGATCACTCCTAACAAACTGCCCAGACCCAGATCTGCTGGTGCATTATGTGAAGGCAGATATGGGTCTGTGCAGTTTGCAGATGAATTTGACTTATAAGTGAAAGTATACAGTAGGTAATTTAAGTAAACGAAAAGCTTGAATAAAATCTATCAAGGCCAGTACAGCATGAACATAACCAGAAATATATATATATATATATATATATATATATATATATATATATATATATATATATATATATATATATATATAATGGTTACTAACCACAGGAGTGTGGAGTACAAATTTAATGGAAAAATAAATAAAAGTAACTGTTACTAATCTGTATGGTAAAAATAAAGACTTCTACAATCTCAATCTCTCTCAATCAAACCATTGGCTCCAAATAATTATTACTTCTGCAACACTTCCTCGCCTTTAAGTACTTTCCACCAACAACTCTCTCAAACATGAGCCTGTAACTTTGCACTTGCACTGTTTCAATCACCTTAAAACTAGTTTACCTGCATAAATATAACTGTAGGCAAATTCACATCTATGCCATGGATGCTGAGTTTTATCAATAAAGTTTCGTTACTTAGACCTAACTTTTACATTATCAAGACAGATTCCTGTGTCTTCAAAAACAAGTCTATCTCACCAATCAGCATCAGAGACTGATACAAATGTTTTGCTCTTCATGAGATAGAGTGCAAAAAGCTGTGACTAAACTTGTAACTTCTACATCATGCTGATTTTAATCTCTAGTCATATCAAGCTTCCTATCTGAAAAAAGTCCCCAATGCTAAGAAGTGTTTATACAACACAAATGCCCTGCACCTCCCTCAAAGTCATGACACTCTACTGACTGAAGAGTCAAAGAAAAGACCCTTTCTTCTTTCTAACATCAAATATTCCTGATATATAATAATATCTTCAAGATGACCACCATGGTGGCTGCATTAGGTGTAAGACTGACACCATACTCATATAGGACCATATAGACATTATCAGAAGTCTTTTGGTGAAAGTCCTGTGCCAGTATGACCATCTATCTAATAATGTTGTCAAAATATATGCATGATGGGGTTGGTACTAAGAATTATCTTTGTGCTTACTATCACAGTCTGATGCAACCCCTTCTTAATTTTTCTCACCCATTTGTTCTGCAAGCAGGAAATAATTCCTATCTGTATTCCATCAGATCATTGCTTTGATTTCAATACAAACACAGAATCTGAATTGTCACATGTGCATTACAATGATGTGATGTCATCCAACTGTCATGCATATAACACGTCAATCAAGACAACATACAAACAAAAACCAAAATGGGAACACAAATCATATCATCTTTAATATCTCCAATTAATGAAATAGTCTGAAATATTTGTATTTCTGATGCTACAGCAGTGAATAATCAACATTCAAATATAATAAAATGGTGACACTTTAAGTGAGACAAACAATCTATATAGATAAAAAGAGTTCCTGGCAGCTGTTAGAAAAAAGTTCACTTATATAACAATTACAACAACCATTTACCTGTTCCGACAACGCATTATGGTACATCCTTGCATGAAATCACCATAATTCTCCCATGCAACTGTGAGGAAACTTGTAGATGAAATAAAAAGACGAAAACAACCACAGGCAGAACAGACTAACAAATGCATTAACCTAACTTTTAAGAATGAAACTCCTCGGTATGATGTGGGGATAACTGTGGATTTCTTCTGAAATAATTTGATGGTCTCCTCTCAAAGAATACAGATGTGTTGAATGTATCACAACAAACCTTACCTTTCAGTAACTGTTTGATTTCTTTAGCAGCTCGGTTTGCTGTTAACTTGTTGACAATGTCCAGTGCTGTTTGATCATAGGAGTTGGTCTTGTTCACGTCCACTCCACACTGAAAAGGAAGCATACAAGAACATAACTAAATGTTTGTCAACATGCCCTTAATATGCTAGCAACATTTCCTGAGCACATGAGATATTTTCATTTAAAAAAAGTCTGAAATGTTTGGCTAAATGCTAATGATGCTTTGAAAACCAACAATTTATTACACATCTTTGACAAAATGAATGTTGATCTTCGACACTGAACTTTATCTTTCACCCACAAATCTCAATTGCAATTTCGAATCTTTCAGGATGATAATGTGCCAAATAACAATCAAAGTTCAGTGATGAGAGCATCAATGATCCATATATGAAAAAACTGATATTTGACCCACAGAAGACAAATCATGTTTATAAACATTTCAGATGAGACCAAATCCTCACATCGTTATCCTGAAAGTATCTAAATATAAAACTCAAGCTCAGAGTCCCAAGATTGTGACATTCTTAAACTTTACTAAGGCTAAATACAGAACTGAATATTTTTCACATTAACTTTTATTTTCTGGTTCTCCTAACAGATCAATGATGCAGAGATCATGTTAGTATCAAAACAGGTATTACATAGATTTTAAGGTTTTGAGACTGCCCATGTGTGCTAAAATAAATAATGAGAATATAAGGCTTAAATACCTCAAATGTGTAATAATAAAAAAAATAACCAGAGCTATTCATGATAGGTGCATTGTAAAGGGCCCCGCTTGTCTGGCAGGGTTCAAACAGCAGGACTTGTTTTGGGAAACCTAAGATTGAAGATGATGAATGTTTAGGAGAAGAGATCTTGTTATCAGCCATGAATCCTTTAAATGACAATGCTGGAATTCCTACTCATCCAAGGTCCTGTCAAGCTTCGTGCCGAAATATGGCTGTAAACCAACAATCCAAGGTAAGGTAGTGCTACATAAATTAAAGCCAGGAATATCAATAATCAGGAGCCATAACTCTTATCAATTTGTGAGACACTATCATTTATTCAAGGTCTGTGTGTCTTTAATTTGGTTTAAATCCAGGAATCCTTAACACCCATATAAAGTAACTTGATAGAAAATAAAGTTAAGAGGATGGGAATCCAAAGACCATACTCTTCTAAAACATGTTGTGGAAATGAACTCGTTTAAGGCCTCCTCAACAAGGAGGTCAAAATCTAACAACCCTTCACAAAGTAATGCTGTTGAAATGTTAGGAGGATAGTTAGGGGGCATAACTCCTGTAAATAAAGTCATGGAATACTGGAACTGAACTCAATTACGGTATTGTTAATAAAGAGCTATATGCTGACTGAAATCTTAGTAAAGTAACAATGTGGAAAACAAAGTAATCAGGACAGGCAATCATATGGCATAATTCCTGTACGTGATTCTGCAGAATGGTGGAAATTAAACTCAATCAAAGGTGAATCATTATAAAGCTGCATGCCAAATCAACAATCTTTTGTAAAGTTATTCTGTGGAAATCTTAGGAGATTTGACAATGTGAGGCAATGCATGAATAAATCCTGACACAGAAAGCAAACTCTCAAAACGTCTCATCTATCTAATACTAAATCTCGTTACAAATCCAATCATTCCACTGGTAAGTAAATTTATCTTGAATAAACCATATCATTGAGGGATGAATGGCTGAATGGATGGACAGATGGACATACTGACCAATGGACGATATTATTAACTGGCCAGGATAATTGTATATACAATTAGCCAGGCTACCTATTAATGAAGAAAAAACCTTGAGATCAGTCAACCAGAGACAACATGGATACAAGTCTGTCTTGCATAATCAAGGTCAATACTAGATATGTTATATTAATAGGCCACCTGATTCACCTAACTGTTGGATAGAGAAGTGTGAAACTGAATTTGACATAGCGCCAGATCATGCTCTAGAAGCTACTGTGATGGGAAATTTCAACTTAGACTATTGAAGTTATAAGAATGCAAGATAGATAAGCATGACTGAATCTTTTGGGTTATCTCAACTAGTTACCTCACCTACTAGAGTCATGGAAACATGAAGTATACCAACTGATCATGTCTAAAGAAATAAACCAGCAATTATCATTTAAGTAGATGTCCCTTACTTATCAGTAAGTGATCATTATCCAATTTGTATTACAAAGTAAACAGTAATGATGTATATCAAGCAAAGCATAAGGTTATCTCCTACAGATTCTGTGTTAGATCTACATACACCTCTAAAAGAAAAAAGAGTGAAACACCCCCAGAAACTTGATGACTTACAACAGAAATCAATAAAGCCAGAGAGAAAAAAAGAATATTTTCAAATCAAGGTTTGGCACAACAACAAACTCTGGCATAACAGATTAAAAGCTAAGATTCAGTCTGCTAAAAGAAATATCTATTAAATATCTGTTGAAATGGCAGAAAATGTAAATGAAACGTTGAAAGTTCTGAATGATTTTACTCAAAATAGAAACAGTAAGATCCCAAATCAACTAATAATTGATGGGATAATAACTGATGATGTCTATAATATTGTTAACAGATTTAATGAGCTATTCATCAATGTAACAAGTATGAATTCCAATATCTCTGACACTAATGTAAAAAATAAAAACTTATAAGTAAAAAGATCCTGAAAATGTACAATTCACAATTTCAGTGATGTCATGTGCCAATGTAGTAAGTGAATTGAAAAAATTAAATTTTAAGAAATCGGCTGAATTGGGCCAAATAGGTCGAGTCATCTAAAACAAATGTGCTGATATTACTGCTCCATCTCTTACCTATATAATCAATCAAAGCATTGCTAAGAGAATCTTCCCATCTCAACTGGAAGCAGCGAAGGTTATGCCTGTTTATAAAATGGGTTCAAAATCAAACCCAGATAATTATAAACCAACATCTATCCTACCAACCATAACTCAACTGTTTGAAAGATGTGATTCCAAACATCTCTATGGTTACCTGTCAAAGTAACATTTAATTCATCCATCCCAGTCTGGATTTAGATGAAACCACTCCTGTGAGTCTGCTCTAACTAAACTCATTAATGAATGGCTGCTTGTAACAGACAACAGAGAATTGGTTGGAATGGTATACCTTGACTTTAAGGCTTCTGACTTAGTTGACTATAAGATACTTTCAAGCAAACTTTACAAGTACAAATATTCTCACTAATCGCTCTCATCGTTTAAATTATATCTGTTGGACATAAGTCAACAAGCTGTTATTGGTAACATTAAATCAGAGCTGATGATCACCAACAATGGAGTTCCACAGGGATCTATTTTAATGCCTATATTATTCATATTACTTAATGCTGTATGTACAACATTAAAAAACTTAACAATATGCTGTTAAGTCTGAGTCTAATGCTAATACCAAGTTGAATATTGGTGCTCAATGAATAACTTAACAATCCCCTAAACACCAAGGCAATGTTGCATAAACTATGCAAAGATTACCAGTGAATAGAAATCCAAATCTTGAACTGTATATCTTCAATAATCAGAGTGAACAGAAATCCAAATCTTGAGCTTTTGAGAATCAATAATGAAACTGAAAATGTTGACACAGAAAAACATTTTGGAGATTATGTTGATAAGAATTTAGAATGTTGTAAGCAAGTGAAATGTTTTTTTGTTAAGTAAACAAAGAATTTGTCTTTTATAGAGGTATATGCTATTTACCACTCAACTATTATAAATTATTTTACAATGCATTCCTTCTTCATCTTTTGGAATACTGCTGCACAAATCTGGGGAAATACAACTGATTTCAACAAATCCACAAACTTCAAGAAATGGTAGCAATAATAATCCTATGATACACCATCCAGAAAGCAATTCTCAAACTGAAATGACTGAAAACAGATTAGCCTACCAAACATCCACATTAAGATTCAAAAAGTTAAGAATGAACCTTGTCCACAATATTTCCAAGGTATGTTTCGTTTTAAGTCAAAAGAACAAAACTATGGACCTAAATTGAAATTGATTACCAATAACCACCACAAAGACCATTTTAAAAAACAAATACTTTTCAAAAGTAGTTTGCGTAATTACTTCTCCGTTACTTTATTGGATGAACTCTCCAAAGCAATTAGATCAGAAATAAATGTAAATGAGTTCAAAACAAAAACAAATGACTCCTTTCTCACTAGGCAGTTTTCATTGTAAATATTGAAATACATGCACTCCAATTTATTCTTTTAATGCATTTTGTATACAATTTGTGCTTTTATACTTAATTTATTTGAGCATTCTTGACTATTTTTCATTTTTTTCCCTTGTATTTCCAATAGTTTTGTTCATCCTGTGAGCCTCAGGGGAGAATATTATATTAAAACTGAGTTACCCTCCTTCAATAAAGTTATTATTATTGTTATTATTACTATTATTATCATCATCATTATTATCATTATCCTCATTTTCATCATCATCTTCATCATCATCATCAGCAGCAGCAGGCCCTGCCGACTTTATCAAGTACCATAAGGCCCTAATTTAAGAGATTTAAAGGTCCATTTTAGATTTGCCACTGCAATAAAGACTATTAAGAAAAACACCCAGCAGCTACTGCTTGTGGGAGCATTTCACCACATTTTAACCCTACCAATGAACGGTAATTCAGCATGTCATACTGTATGTGTACACTTTACATGTCGAATCTAATAGATTCATTACAAAATAATGAATTATAATGGCATCTAAGATCATGAGAATGTAAATTCTAAGACCACAATTTCTGGAAACTACCTGTCATTAATGATATTTTTTTTCTTCATGTTTGCATGCAGTCTATTATAAAATGTCTTGACCACTGATGAGACATCCCCTTTCTTGAGAGACCATTTTTTGTTTGAGAGAAAGTGTAATTTTCCCTCATGACAAATGTAACTGTATTGTCAATTTAGTGTGAGAAAATGAACAGGAAAATACATCTCCTGCTTCAGTGACGCTCCAAAGATAGGCTATCCTGTACAACCTGCTGCATACCATGGCAGGATCATTTTAACTACTAATTAAAGTTTGTATTGCTTATTATAGCCATCATATTGTCTACTAATTAAGGATATGTATTGCTCATTATACCCATATGTCAGTTAAGAGAAGATTCTCCAGAACCATCAACCAATAGTATTATTAATGATGGTTAGGTAGGAAACTGTATTACACTTAAACCTTGTCACAGCTTTGAGGTCTGAAGTGCCAACACCTAGGTGATTGTCACCAATAAAGTAACATATGCTGATTCAAACTGTCATGCTATGCACTGTTCTGTCACCAAGCTGTGCCACTTTGCAAGAAGACCTGGTCTTAAAAAGGCATGGTACAGTTTCATAACCAAGCAGTTTTTCTCTTACTTTATCTGGCCTCTTTTAAGTTTCTAAAACTTGAAGGTGCCATTATTTATTATAATACCTTATGATAAAATACAATACAAATTCTGAATTAATAACTTTTTTATTCCCTTAAGTTTAACTTATGAAAATATTAACAGAGATACTGAAATTGCACTATCAATACACCTACTACACATACCTACTACTTAAATTGCTTTCAACTACTGACAGTACAGACCCAGATCTACTGTTGGTTAAAGCACCGGCAGATCTGGATCTATGGAGTTTGTTAGGAGTAATCAGTAGAAAAACAACACAGACCATGATTTACTAGCACATTATGCAACAGTAGATCAGATCTGTTGTTTGCTAACAACTTGACTTGTTAGTCAATATCAATGGCATATATCTACATATACCATATGGTGGAAATTTTGGTTCCTTAGACATTTTCGCAATTAAGCCATTTCAGATTATCATCATAAAAATACATCTTATAAAAATTTACCACATTACAAACAACAGATCTAGATCTGCAAATGCAAAAATATCAGTAGCAAATTTTAAAATCACTTGTGTTTGACCACAATCACCAATTTTATGTCAGTTAAAAAAAACACTGTACAGTATATAGGTATCTTTCTTACAATTATCAAAACAGGTTTAAAAATTATATTTTCTGTTTTGATTAGCTATTAAGAACCAGCAATGAAAATCAGAACCATGTAAAAGGAGGTTAAAAAAGTAAAAGAAACTGTTTGATTATAAAATTATCTGGGTTGTTCCCAGGCAAGGCAAGGTTGCAAAATGTGCTGTTTCAGAACAAAGTAAAATACAAGGAAAACTATGTGTGGATCTCACTCATTATCAAACCCATCCAAAATTTCAGTGATACAAGCTAATATTTTAAACTGGATCAGAATGTGGCTTCCAAAGTAGTACTAAGCAAAGCCAGTGAGACACAAAATCAAGTGCTTAATATGTGTGCATCTCACTCATTATCAAACTTATAGAAGATCTTGATGATAAGCACACATTAAAAGTATAATCAAAATCAGATCAGAAATGTGGCCCGCAGAACGAGTATGAAGCCCAGTCAGCAAGATGCATGATCAACTCTTCAATATGCATGAATATCACTCATTATCCAACAAATCTGTTATCTTGATCACATGATCATATATATTCCATGTTTGATAAAAATCAGATTGGAAATATGGCCTCTAGAATGGTATCAAGTTCAGCAAAGAGAATGCAAGAATATCTCATCACTATGCTTGGACCTCACTTATCAAATCCATCCAAAATCTTGATGATATTTTAAGCAAATGGCATCCTGAGTAGTAAAACAGTTAGCCAATCAGATGCAAGATGACTCCATTTATATGCAAGGCTATTACTCCCTATCAAACTCGTCAAAGATTTTGAAGATATCAACCCATATTCCAAGTTTGATTAAAATCAGATCAGAATTATGGACTCCAGAGTGGTAACAGGAAATTGTTGATGGATGGATGCATGATGGACAGATGCAGGGCCATGCTATGAACTCTCTTGGACTTAAGGCTAAGTGAGCTAAAAACTATGATTTTTTTAATAAAAATATATTAACTTATTTTCATCAATATCTTTGCTTATGATGAACACCTATACCATATCAACATCTAAGCTGTTGAGTGTACATTGGCTTAAACTGGCAGAAATTAAAGAGCAAGAGATGTAAAATACCATATATACTTGCTTATAAATTGAGTCAAATTACAAACAACAAAGATCCTGATCTGCTGATCATAATGTGCATGCAGATTATGGTCTATGTATTTGTTCTACTGATTACCACTAACAAACTGCACAAAACTAGATCTGCCAGTGCATTATGTGACACAGATCTGGATCTGTGCAGTTTGCAGTTGGTCTTGTCTTATAAGTGAGTATATATGGTAATAGAGTTTACAACAAGAATTTATTTGTTTGTTTCATAGGAATAGTACTATTTAGTTTCATGCACAAAGCAATAAGGTAGACAAGCAAAATAAAAAGTACTATCTATTTACCCTTAAAATTCAATATAGTACAAAACAGAAGCATACAATGATGTATAATCATCTATTACCTCCGAATCTCTCAATAATGAATTTAATTATGGTACATAAGTAATTATGTTTCTCTAAGTGTGAGCTTGCCAAGACATTTCCCACACTGACACATTATATCTATCTTATCTGGTGTTTATAGCCACAAACATACAGCTGTAATTAAACCCTTGTTATGATCCCTCTTCTTGGCTATTAGCAATACTCCAGGATTGTTTTGATACTTTTAAGAAGCATGTGTGTATGATACTATCTGTATCTGATATAAGTGCACTTTGTTCAACCTGAATTTTGCAGGCTTTCAATCAGCAGCCCTGCATGATGAGGCTCCATTTTAATTTCAAAACCATACTCTAGGTCACTGTTAATACTGGAGGTAAACGATAAAAATTCAAACAGTCCTAACTTCAATATTTCTCAATTCAGTAACTCTCATGAAATTTTCAGCATATAAACCTTAGGTTTTAACTTTACTGCTCAAAGTAACCTTTAACATTTGTACACATCAAGACTGCACTTACATGTTTATATCTGCAGAAACAATTTTTCTTCTTTCAGTCACAGATACTTTGATCTTTGACCTTTTTACTTCAAAATCCATAGTCTTCTTCCTGAATTGATGTGCAAGCCATCTACTAAATTTGGTCTAGATCTGATCTGAAGAAAAAAATGTTCTGGTGCAAAACCATTGTCTTCTTTCAGTTGTTGTGGCCTTGACCTCTAACCTTTTGACCCTCAAATCAATAGGCTTTCTTCCATGGACCCAAATGAATTTGCTCTGTGTAGTTTACAACTAATGTTACTGTGCAGAAACCATTTTTCCTCCTGCAGTTAAAGTAACTATGTCCTTTGACCTTTTGACCCAAAACAGATTTATTCCTTACACTGAGTGCAAACCATCCGTGAAGTTTGGTCCAGATCTGTGATGTAAAAACTAATGTTAGTGTGCAGAAATCATTTTTATTCTCAAGTCAAAGTGACCTTGACCCTAAAATCAACAGGCTTGTTCCTTATTTCAAGCACAAGTTACAAATTTTGGTCCTGGTCTGTTCTGTACAAGTAATGTTTTTTTTTTACAAAAAAACATTTTCTACTTGCAGTTACAGTTATCTTGACCTTTGACTTTATGACTTTAACACAACATACTTCTTTCCTAGCTAAAGTACATAAAGTACAAGCTATCCACAAAGTTTTGTCCACAAGGCCAAAAAATATATTCAAGATAGCCACCATGGTGGCCATACTGAGGGTGAATCATTTTATTTTGGACTAAGCAGACAACACAATACCAACTCTTCTGGTGAAAACCCATGTCAAAACAACTTTGCCTTTAAGAGGAGTAGCTACAAAAAGATCAAGATGACCACATACTGGAGATCAGATCAGCACTATTTATATGGTGTCTTTTAGTGAAAACCCCATGATGATATGACTATTTATTCAGGAGATGAAGTAATAACAAGATTACCAAGCTTGCCACTGTGGCAGGCATATTTGAACCCAAATCAGCACCATTTTCAGTTAGGACCAAACATACATAATTAGTCTTTTGGTGAAAACCCCATGACTTTATGTTTAGCAGGAGTAAAAAAAAAAGTGTTTTAGATGGCTATGTGACAGCCTTATTAGACATCAGATCAGCACAATTTTCGTGTACGAGTTTTTTAAAGCAAAAAGCTCATGTTGATATGACCATCCAATCAGGAGAAGAAATAATAAAATGTTCAGGATGGCCACTGTGTAGCAGCCATAATGGACATCAGAATGGCACCATGTTCATGAAGGACCATTTGGTCATCATAAGAGTCTATTGGTGAAAAAACAAAATAACATCAATACAGCTTTCTGTTCAGAAGTTGCAATAAAAAGGCTTTCAAGATGGCTGCCATGGTGGCCATACTTGATCAGACAATTCTTTTTTAGGGCCAACTAGACAGCTTAAGTAATCTTTTAGTGAAAACCCTATGGTGATATGACCATCAATGTGGCAATAAAAAGACTGGACTCAGATCAGCATCATTTTCATTTGAGACTAAGGTGGCGCTCACCAGATAATATGTACTTTTGAGAGAGTGACGTATGTAAGGTGAAGTAGTTCGCATTTAAAACATGCACAGTGGAGAGAATGTTTGCATACCTCTATGCTACATTAATGTAATGTGGATGATATTTCTTTTGGATATTGTACTTTTGGAAATTTTACATGATTTAAGCACACTGCTAACTAAAATGACTGCTCCCTTGTGTTAAAAAATCAGTCTGAATTAGTCTAAAGTACACTATACATAGCAGCTATTAAAATAGGGAAAATGAATTTTGCCAGACTAGACAATACCAGCTTCTGAAAGTGCAATGAATGAATTACCAAATATATAAAATGTAAAAAAAGTTATCGGCTCTTTTTTATACAATTGACCTCTGAAGTTCAGGAAGTGAAAATGACCAAGTAGAGCTAGCACTTTTTTGAAAGGTGCACATTTGAAGTAAGGCCAAGCTGTATACTCTATAACCCATAGTACACCCATCAATCATACACCAAAATAAAGGGAATTAAAGGTTCTTTGCAATATACCTAAGATATACAAGGTCTTTTTTAAATAGCCAGTATAACCAGTGAGGAAAGCCGGGGACATTCTTTTTCTTTAAATTCCTAACCCTATGCAAAATGCGAAACTGTATAGCGCCACCTAACTAGACATCCTAATATGTCTTTCAGTGAAAACGTCATGTTCATATAACCATCCATTCAGATGGAGTAGCAATAACAAGATCTTCAAAATGGTTGTGATAATGGCCTTACTGGATATCAGATCAGCACCATTTTTCTTTAGGACCAAGTCTACATCATAATAAGTCTTTTAGTGAATACCCATTATGAGATGACCAATCAGGAGTAGTAGGGATAACAGGATTTTCAAGATGGCTGCTGTGGTGGCTATACTGGATGTCAGATGGCCACCATTTCTATTTAGGACCAATTGGACATCTCAAGTATTCTTTTAGTGGAAACACCATGCTGACATGACCACCCATTCAAGAGACGAAGTGATATCAGATTTTCAAGATGGTCACCATGCTGGCCATATTGAATGTGTGAGCAGCACCATTTTGACGTATAACTAGACCATGGGATGAATGTGTATGTAAAATTTCAGGACAATCCTCCATTAGTTTTGGAGAAATAGTGATAACAAACTTTAGCTTATGGACAGACAGATGTCAGAAGATAGATGACGTATGACAGACAAAAGACCATCCTACAAGCTCTTCTGGTCTATGATGAGTAGAACTAAAAACCCATACACAAAAAGCAAATAGTAAAACAAAAGAGCTAATACCTGTTTCAAAATTATCTTTAGAAAGTGCATTTTCTAACAAAACAACCAGACAGTGTTGGTAACATTGACCTGATCCTCAAATAGGTCAAAGTGACCATTTAACAAAATGTCCATGAAGTTATTCGGACAGATTAAATTAGTTAATCTAGTTTCAACTACCTCAAATTAAGCTAATTCCTGGAATTGATGTCCTCCATTTTTCACTATCTTCATCAATATCATGCTGCCAATATAACTGTAATGAAGTCCAATAATAAATACTGAGCAGAAATGAATGATGTTTGAAAATGAAGGGCTATGAAACAATGCAGAACACTGACAATTAAACTCTGTCAAGGTCTTATGAAATTGAGCTGCATACTAAATTTGGCTCAAAGTCAGTAATAATTATGGGAGCTATTAGAAAAAAATAAAGGTGGGTGGGTTGAAAATCAGGGACTATGCTCCAGGAAACAATGATGCAGAATGCTAACAACCAAACACAGCCAACATCTCATCAACACCAAACAGCATACCAAATTTGGTTGAATCGAATAAAAAAAGCATTGATCGTGTAGGATAAAGGTTGTCATTTCTGAAAATCAAGGGCTAGAACTATGCTAAATGATCATGTAGATGGATGACAATCAAACTCTGCTCAGGTTTCAACGATATCAAGCAGCATACCAAATCTGGTTGAAATCCAATACTAATTAAGGAAGATACTGGGTGGAAAAGTGGGTGTGTCTGACAATCTGGGGCTTTAAACCCTGCTATAGTAAAATGCAGATGGTTGACAATTAAATTCAGGCAAGGCATTATAAGTATCAAGTAACAGACCAAATTTGGTTCAAATACAGTAATAATCAAATTATTTATATTGCAGGACAAAGAGTGGATCTGACAATAAGGGGCTATAACTCCATCAATCAATGTTGCAGAAGATTGTCTACTACTACTCTATGGTTTGAAACTAAGTTAAAGAAAAAAGTGAAAACTAACACATTTTGAAAATTTCAAAATATAATTTAATTCCCTAGAAAATTTGAAAAGAACTTACAGTATTGTGAATAAATCCCAAATAGTACTATAAGTACTAACTCAATAACTGAAGTATAAAGCATTCTGAATGAATTCCAATGGCATTCCAAATGAATTCTGATTTTAAATGTGCTGATGTGCCAGTAGTCTCAAATGTGCTAATGTGCCAACAGTCTTGATGTATTACAATAATATATTCAAAAATGTTTTTGAATGAATTCACAATAATCCTAAATTAGTGATTTAATCCAAAATTCAAAGAGCACTTAGTAATTACAGTGACTGATTTAAATAAATAAATCCTTTCAAATTAAAACTGAACACAACAATAAGACTGCTTCCACTTCAAATATTACGGTCGGAATGAGTAATTCCAATATAATTAACCTTAATATAAAAACCTGACACAATTTGCGAACCAGGATAAGGGTCAAAAGTTTATTTCCAGAAAATTTAAAGTTAAGAACAATCTTATATAGATTCCCACTAATGTCATCTTAATAGAAATTTCCATCAAACTGTAAACAAAATTTGTTTCTAGAAAATTCTAAGGTCAGAATTAGGACTGTATCCAGAACTCAATTTTAGTTGTTGTTGTTGTAGGGTTTAATGCCATTTTTCAGCACACAATAGGCTATACATGGCAGTCAGTATAATGGTGGAGGAAGAACCCAGGAACCGCCCCTTGAGAAGCAACTGACAAGCTATCTCACATACCACATTCGCCGAATAAGGGACTAGAACCCACGCGGACTGAGGTGAGATGGCAGTGATCCGTAATGGAGAGCGCTTTATATATACATATATATATATATAAATGCATAAAACCGTTGTCTTTGCAAAACTTTATATGACAATAACTTATTAAAAAGAAAACATGTCGGCTGCAAAAAGACAATTTTATTTTTATTATTGTAGCTGACATGTTTTCTTTTCAATAATTCTCTAAATTTGCCTATTATTCACCCAATAGCCTATAATTACAAATATAACAATGAAATATCCAGGATATAATTTGCATGTACATAAATACTAATAGTTATTGCTATGGCTCATCAATTTCTAGGTCAATATAAAATATCTTCCAGCATCTGCAACAAGTCAATAGTCATGTAAAGTTTAGCAAAAACAGTGGTTTTTCTGTTTTATTTGTTTGTCTTGTCTATGTTTTGTATTTGCCTTTGAAAAAGATTCATTAAGAGTCAAAAGCGCTTAGGCTAGTTAGATACTAGTTTTGCACTGTTCGTAGTCAGTTTGTTACATTTATCTTAATCCCTGACAAATGTGCTGGATCCAGTGCACTTGAAAGTACTTTTATATGCCATATGATTTGTATTCTTTATATATATATATATATATATATATATATATATATATATATATATATATATATATATATATATATATATATATAATCATGAACAAAAGCCAACACACACTAAAAATAAAATAAAATATCCATAACATGCTGAATGCTAAATTTGGATGAAATCCAGTAACAATTAAGAGAGTTATTGTGCAAAAACAAAAGTCACTATGCCTGAAACTCAGGGGCTATAACTCCATTAAATGATGATGTAGAAGGCTCACAATCTAACTCAGCCATGATTGATGATATGACATTAGACATGAATCAATCAATCGATCAATCCATTGCTCTATTAATAGGTAAATCAATCAGCCATAAGACAGGCTTCACTTTAAGTAGTCTCAAGATATAATGATCTACACTGTACTATTTCTTCAATCTGAAAGCAGAATCTGTTATAGACTGGGTTCATAAAATTTGAAATATATGTAGCAAAATAACTACTTCACTGAACTTTACTTTTGAAGAAAAAAATTAGATGTGTACTGACATTACTGCCTGCAAACCAACTACAGTATATTTGTATCCATCATTCTATAATACCATCTTATGTCTAATGTAAACATCTAAATGTCAAAAGAATGTTTCAAGTAATTATATAAGGAATTTACAGTACAACAAATCTCACCTCTTCTGCTATTTCTGCATACTTGTTTTCTACAATATAGCAATCCATACTGACTTGATCCACAAAGTGCCAAAAGTTACACTCCACTTGGATAAAGGCACATGTTTTACACAGGTGAATGTTTGTAATGCATTGGGATATTGTACCATCAAGAAATCTTCAAAGCATCACATGGTGGTTTATTCTTGTAGTGGCCACCCCACTGGGAGATATACTCACTTATGCTACTGTGTATACACTTTCTTACAAGTTAGTCAAACAACAAACTGCATAGACTCAGATCTGCTGCATATTCTGGTGGCAAATCTGGGTCTAAACAGTTCATTAGGAGCAATCAGTAGAACAACACAATGATCTGCCAACACAATGTGCAACAGTATATCAGGGTCTATGTTGTTTGCAACTGGACTCTACATGTACATGAGTATATATGGTGTGCTATGTAATAGTGCATCAAGTTGATCATTACTATGGCTGGAAGACTTCAAAACTTCTCACTTTTGCACGAGTATTGGCACTATATGACTCCTCAAATGCTTTCCCTGGGTTAAAGCCAGCCTCCTTTTTCTGCAGTTAAATTATAACATTAAGCTGTTTTAGGTTGTTTACATTCTGACAATATTTTTGTAAATGCGTCATTGAAACTGGTGATGGATAGAAGAACTAGAGTAAGTTATTATTTTCTGGTGAATTACCCAAGTTATGTGCATGAATGATTAAGAGTAGCAAAGAAATATATCAGGTGTAAATAAACAAAAAGCAACTGTAGCTCCCTGTGACCTTTAATACAAAACTGATTTTAGTATCTGGCTTTCCCATAGTTATATTGTTATATTCATTTGACCAACTATAAACAGTAGTTATTTCTATAGTACACAAGTAACCTGGCAAGTTTATAAAAGTTCATCAGAACTGTGGTAAACTGGATAGCTATGGCGACCTCAGTGGTCTGGGGTTTTATTGAAACTTTGAGTTAAATGTTAATGGCCACACTATGGTTGAATCACTCATCTGACAAAGTCCTCCACCACCAACTCTAAAAGAGCCAGCCTATTAGCAGAATTCTTCAAAATTCAAAATGCTTGCAAACAGGGGCATGTTCATGCAGATTGGAATAGGGGACATATGCTACTTACAACACAGGCAAGTTCATGTAGATTGGAATAGGGGACATGGGCTACTTAAAACAGGGACAAGTTCATGTAGATTGGAATAAGGGACATGGGCTACTTATAACAGGGGCAAGTTCATGTAGATTGGAATAAGGGACATGGACTACTTATAACAGGGGCAAGTTCATGCAGATTGGAATAAGGGACATGGGCTACTTAAAACAAGGGCAAGTTCATGTAAATTGGAACTGGGGACATAGGCTAATAATAATGGGCAAGTTCATGCAGATTGGAATAAGGGACATGGGCTACTTATAACAGGGGCAAGTTCATGTACATTGGAACAGGGGCCATAGGCTACTTATAATGAGCAAGTTCATGCCGATTGGAATAAGGGACATGGCTACTTATAACAGGGACAAGTTCATGTAAATTGGAACTGGGGACATAGGCTACTTATAATGGGCAAGTTCATGTAGATTGGAATAAGGGACATGGGTTACTTATAACAAACTGAACTGATTACTACTGAATAACACTAAACTTTTTCGGAACAGTTCATCTTGGACACTTTTCTTCTTTTCTATCATTTCATTTTGTATGATGTGCAACATACCCTGTGCAATGTAAACATTTGTTAGGGGCTATAATTACAGTTGATACTCCTCAAACACAACATGCAAGTGAGGGTCTCCTTTACATTTTCTTCTAACCTTTGGCCAGGCATGTCTGTAAGAACCATGAGTTTTCATTTTTGTTGTTTTCAATTTCATGTAATTGATCTTAGAGCTCCATTTTTCAATAGGAGGGGAAAAAAGTGCCACTGTGTTGATTCATACCCATAACTTAATGATTCATACCTCCACCCTTAGACCGCTCAGCAATGGTCACTGTCTCTTCCTAAGTTCCTAGAGTAAAACATTTTAGGTTCTGCTAACTCTCACTCTGTGTGTGTGTGTGTGTGTGTGTGCACGCGTGCGTGCGTGTGTGTGTTTGATACTTGTTTAATTTCCCAATGAGACTCTTTTACTGTACCAATAATCATTTCAGTACAGTAAAAACAAAACAATTCAGATACAGAGTACTGCGACTTTCAGTCTAAAACTTAACTGATTGTTAAGATTGTTATAAATTTTCCATATCATGTGTCATCATTGTCAACAAACCAAGGTTGACCAGTACACATACCTGAAACTCAATCTTGTATGATGCTGTTACAAATAATACCATACTCTCTCTGTACAGAGTTTCCTGGGGGAAAAAACTATACAACCTTTTTAACATCACTAGTATAAACTATACCTGCACAAGTAGAGATTCAATGAATCACTCACCCCTGTTAGTAAAATGAAATTTATTAGATTTGCTTCAAACATTTTCCTTTCAATAGGGCTTTATAAATCATGTCATTTTCAAGATTTCAAAATGATAAAGTTGTTCAAAATCAGCTCAAGTGACTATTTGAAAGCTTATTAGCAGTCTGTCATCTACCTTAACTGAGACAATTAAGTTCTCCATTTCATGTCAAGATACATGCATGTAGTGGAGGCTATAATTATGTTCCCATGAAAAGATATGGTAGCTGACTAATAATAGTACAATTGTTTTAATCATTTTCTTGAGGATACATTGAAATTTTACAAAAAGAGGTGGCTCACTCAGTTCATATCAAAAGAGGTGACTAACTTGGTACATACAGAGGAGGTTCAGTCAGTTCATACAGAGGAGGATCACTCAGTTCATAGAAACAGTCAGTTCATACAGACGTGGCTAACTCAGTTCATACAAGAAGAGGTGGCTAACTCCGTGCATACAGAGGAGGTTTTCTCAATTCATACAAACTAATCTTCATACCAATTATTAAATTAATAAATTAAAATAATTGATGGATTCTTCTTCTAAATACTTCTATAAATGATTAGAGCAGTAGTTTTGACTTTTCATACCCATTTTTGTTACACCCTGAATCAACAAAATTACACAGTATTTTTCCTATGATAAGCCCATAGAGGAATCTTATTTTGCACATTTATGGAAAAGTGGGCATGGTTTTATCATTAAAGTTTTTTTTAAAAATAAATATTTTCCATATTTCTGTAAAAGTGGCAGAGGAGGAGGGGGGAGGGAACAAGCTGATCATCAGGAGTTTAGACATACACAATGCTTTTGAATATGCATCAAACGGACCAGGACTAATTCTTGGTGCATTAATTATATGACTGTTAGAGTCAGTGTTCTTTCAGTTATCAAGTACAACTCATTTCAAATGTTATCCATCTCTAACTTGTCCTAACAGCAATGATTAAATGTTCCATCATAAAATAAGGAATAGAGCAATATGCTGACAGCTTTGGACTAAATGCTTACAATTTTTAACTGTTTTGGAAAATTAAACGTGTAAACAAAATCTTTATTCACATTTACTCAATTTGCTTGCATGAAATATGCTGCTTATATATAGATTTGTTACTTATCAAGTTGAACTAAATCCAATCAATTACAATCTCTAGAGTGATAACAAACAGCAGCCAATCTGATGCAATATCACTTCATAAATATGCATAGGTTTTGCTTGCAATAAAACTCAAATATCTTGGTGACATTAGCCTATGTAGCAAGTTTGATTAAACTCAATGCAGCAATACAGTCACACATGTGACAAGAAGCTCAACCAATCAAATGCGAGATAACATGATTACTGTTGTTGTTGTAACATTAACACCATTTTTCAGCATATAATAGGCTATACATGGAAACCAGTATATAAGGAAGAATCCAGGAAAACCTGAGAAGAACCACCAACCCATGAGAAGCTACTGGCAAGTTTTCTCGCATACCGACGTTGGCAGAGCCAAAGACATGAACCCATATGGACAAAAGATGAGATGTCGGTGATCTGTAAAAGTAAGTGTCTTAGGCCACTTGACCACCAGAGGCCCCCATATGAGTAACATTTTCATAATAAAACTTGTTGTATATCAGCATTATGTAAGACTGTCTACAAAGTCTGACATAAATCTGATCAGAAATAGTTGCTGGGAACTACCTTGCATCTTCCCACTGTACAAGTGAGACTGTCATGTGGGGATCTCTTGAGCGTACTTGGTAAGTTTTACATACATATGAACCTCCCAGCTGGGAGAGTATTTTCCACAAGATGAGAGGTGTCTCCCATCTGTCCACCACTCACTGAAATCTCCCATGTACACAAAATTATGGTGAACCCAGTATCACTGATTAAAATTCTGCAGAGCACTAATGTACTGTATGATGGAACCCAGAATCAAACATCAAGATTCTGCAGAGTACTAATGTATTTTATGACTGAACCCAGAATCAAACATCAAGACTCTGTAGAGTACTATTGTATTGTATGACTGAACCCAGCATCAAACATCACGATTCTGCAGAGTACTATGGTATTTTATGATTGAACCCAGTATCAAACATCAAGATTCTGCAGAGTACTAATGTATTTTATGACTGAACCCAGAATCAAACATCAAGACTCTGCAGAGTACTATTGTATTGTATGACTGAACCCAGCATCAAACATCACGATTCTGCAGAGTACTATGGTATTTTATGATTGAACCCAGTATCAAACATCAAGATTCTGCAGAGTACTAATGTATTTTATGACTGAACCCAGAATCAAACATCAAGATTCTGCAGAGTACTAATGTACTGTATGATGGAACCCAGAATCAAACATCAAGATTCTGCAGAGTACTAATGTATTGTATGATTGAATCCAGTATCAAACATCAAGATTCTGCAGAGCACTAATGTATTTTATGATTGAACCCTGTATCAAACATCAAGATTCTGCAGGGTACTAATGTATTTTATGATTGAACCCAGTATCAAACATCAAGATTCTGCAGAGTACTTATGTACTGTATGATGGAACCCAGAATCAAACATCAAGATTCTGCAGAGTACTAATGTATTTTATGACTGAACCCAGTATCAAACATCAAGATTCTGCAGAGTACTAATGTACTGTATGATGGAACCCAGAATCAAACATCAAGATTCTGCAGAGTACTAATGTACTGTATGATGGAACCCAGAATCAAACATCAGGATTCTGCAGAGTACTAATGTATTGTATGATTGAACCCAGTATCAAAAATCAAGATTCTGCAGAGTACTAATGTACTGTATGATGGAACCCAGAATTAAACATCAAGATTCTGCAGAGTACTAATGTATTTTATGATGGCACCCAGAATCAAACATCAAGATTCTGCAGAGTACTAATGTACTGTATGATGGAACCCAGAATCAAACATCAAGATTCTGCAGAGTACTATTGTATTTTATGACTGAACCCAGTATCAAACATCAAGATTCTGCAGAGTATTAATGTATTTTATGACTGAACCCAGAATCAAACATCAAGATTCTGCAGAGCACTAATGTATTTTATGACTGAACCCAGTATCAAACATCAAGATTCTGCAGAGTACTAATGTATTGTATGATTGAACCCAGAATCAAACATCAAGATTCTGCAGAGCACTAATGTATTTTATGACTGAACCCAGTATCAAACATCAAGATTCTGCAGAGTACTAATATATTGTATGATTGAACCCAGTATCAAACATCAAGATTCTGCAGAGTACTAATGTATTGTATGATTGAACCCAGAATCAAACATCAAGATTCTGCAGAGCACTAATGTATTTTATGACTGAACCCAGTATCAAACATCAAGATTCTGCAGAGTACTAATGTATTGTATGATTGAACCCAGAATCAAACATCAAGATTCTGCAGAGCACTAATGTATTTTATGACTGAACCCAGTATCAAACATCAAGATTCTGCAGAGTACTAATATATTGTATGATTGAACCCAGTATCAAACATCAAGATTCTGCAGAGTACTAATGTATTGTATGATTGAACCCAGAATCAAACATCAAGATTCTGCAGAGCACTAATGTATTTTATGACTGAACCCAGTATCAAACATCAAGATTCTGCAGAGTACTAATATATTGTATGATTGAACCCAGTATCAAACATCAAGATTCTGCAGAGCACTAATGTATTTTATGATTGAACACAGTATCAAACATCAAGATTCTGCAGAGTACTAATGTATTTTATGATTGAACCCAGCATCAAACATCACGATTCTGCAGAGTACTATGGTATTTTATGATTGAACCCAGTATCAAACATCAAGATTCTGCAGAGTACTAATGTATTTTATGACTGAACCCAGAATCAAACATCAAGATTCTGCAGAGTACTAATGTACTGTATGATGGAACCCAGAATCAAACATCAAGATTCTGCAGAGTACTAATGTATTGTATGATTGAATCCAGTATCAAACATCAAGATTCTGCAGAGCACTAATGTATTTTATGATTGAACCCTGTATCAAACATCAAGATTCTGCAGGGTACTAATGTATTTTATGATTGAACCCAGTATCAAACATCAAGATTCTGCAGAGTACTTATGTACTGTATGATGGAACCCAGAATCAAACATCAAGATTCTGCAGAGTACTAATGTATTTTATGACTGAACCCAGTATCAAACATCAAGATTCTGCAGAGTACTAATGTACTGTATGATGGAACCCAAAATCAAACATCAAGATTCTGCAGAGTACTAATGTACTGTATGATGGAACCCAGAATCAAACATCAGGATTCTGCAGAGTACTAATGTATTGTATGATTGAACCCAGTATCAAAAATCAAGATTCTGCAGAGTACTAATGTACTGTATGATGGAACCCAGAATTAAACATCAAGATTCTGCAGAGTACTAATGTATTTTATGATGGCACCCAGAATCAAACATCAAGATTCTGCAGAGTACTAATGTACTGTATGATGGAATCCAGAATCAAACATCAAGATTCTGCAGAGTACTACTGTATTTTATGACTGAACCCAGTATCAAACATCAAGATTCTGCAGAGTATTAATGTATTTTATGACTGAACCCAGAATCAAACATCAAGATTCTGCAGAGCACTAATGTATTTTATGACTGAACCCAGTATCAAACATCAAGATTCTGCAGAGTACTAATGTATTGTATGATTGAACCCAGAATCAAACATCAAGATTCTGCAGAGCACTAATGTATTTTATGACTGAACCCAGTATCAAACATCAAGATTCTGCAGAGTACTAATATATTGTATGATTGAACCCAGTATCAAACATCAAGATTCTGCAGAGCACTAATGTATTTTATGATTGAACACAGTATCAAACATCAAGATTCTGCAGAGTACTAATGTATTTTATGATTGAACCCAGAATCAAACATCAAGATTCTGCAGAGTACTAATGTATTTTATGACTGAACCCAGTATCAAACATCAAGATTCTGTACAGCATTCTGGCATTGTAAGTAATTTATACACTCTAATTTTTCATAAACCATTGATGCATAAAAACTATATATAATATTTGGCACGTAACTTTTTTCCCTTTATTGTAGGTACCTAAAAAGAAAAGACAATTTCTAGAATGTTTGTGTTCTAACACATATAAAGTATATGAAAATTTACAGACAATGTGGAAAGTCTTGCCTGTAATTAAAGCTTAAAATGTATCAAATATGACTTTCAATATAGTTAAATCGGAAACTAAGTGAAAATCTGACATAAAACACAACTTTCCCTGCAACCTCTCACCCTCTATGCCAGCCTATGGGAATCAAGTTCATCCCAAACCTTTAAGTCTGTTTTAAAACAGTGTAAGACTGGTCATACAGCATTTTACATGCATACATACACTAGTACACTGACCACCAATGCCAGATGCCATGGTGGCTTAGTAGTCAGCTTGCTGGACTCATGACCAAATGGGTGTGGGTTTGAATCCTACCATCAGGTTAGCTTGGGTCAGCTTGCTGGACTCATGACCAAACGTATGTGGGTTTGAATCCTACCATCAGGTTAGCTTGGGTCAGCTTGCTGGACTCATGACCAAACATGTGTGGGTTTGAATCCTACCATCAGGTTAGCTTGGGTCAGCTGCTTTGCTGTATCTTTGGGAAAGGCAATTTACTTCACCTGTGTCTGCATTGTGATAAAAAAAACAGCAAACCAAACCTGACTATTGATGCCAGGACATGATCACATGGTTTCAAACTTTTCTTTATCAAACCACAACCTCACTGTGGTAACCATTGGAGTGTCTTGCACACTAAGCTATGATGACAACAGAACTATATAAACCCAGCAAAAAACCAAATAATTGTCAGAAACTGTGGATATAATCAAGATACAGCATCAAATAAAGCTGACAGATTTCTTTCCTGGTTGTAAGGTCAGATTCATATCTACAGCATTGTATTTACCAGTACAAAATGTACTCACCTAAACACTGACCCAGATCTGGCATTAGGCACAGGTATATCAGGGTCTATGGTTGGTACAGAGACTCAGTCTACTGCTATAATGTACAATGGCAGATCTGTGTCTACCATATGTTGTTTGCAGTCAAGATGTAATGTTATGCTGTAAATATGGTAGGGAAGATGCTTCCTTGCTACATTTCATAGCAGCACCTTGATGTACCATACATACTCATGTTCAAATCTGATCCAACCACAAAACAGACTTTCAGTGCTCAAAGAAATTATTTCCCAGACAAAGGCACAGGGCAAGTGGCTTAAACAAAAATCGTTTGCCATGAAAAAAATATCCAGATGCCCAAAATGGCAAAAAAATTTTTTTACTAATTAACTTGATAATGATGAAATTACTTTACTTTAAATTAAAATTTATAAAAATGCTTTAAAGTGACTAATTTACTATGTGTATTTGCCTCTCATAATAGTGTACTAGCAGCAAAACAATTATGCGACCTTTACTATTACAATTCTGATTTTATTTCATTCTGTTAAAAGCAATGTTTTCTCCTGGTTCTGATGTAAACCATTATGTTCAGTAGTTTCCTTTCTGGACACTGCTTAACTATCCACATGTTTCCTAATCAAAGCTGAAAACAGAAATGAAGTCAAAGAGCCATTTGTCTTTTTTAAATCAATCAGTAAAAACTGCGGCTTTAAGTCAGCATAAGCAAGGGCAGCTCATTATTATTCATGTAGGACAAACGTGCTAATTATGGGAAAGGCACACGGTTACTTTCAGGCCAATTAGAAACACTTTTTTTGGACAAGCTCAATCAATTTAGAATACAGGAAAGGACTGGTTTATATTTAGAAGGACCCCAGGCATTGGGCTATCCATATTTTGAGCTTCTGATTTTGATGAGTCAATGCATAAAGCACCAACAGTTGTATATATTTTGTTTATTCCACTGATCAGGCCAAACAAACTTCACAGACCCAGTTCTGTCAGCATAAAACACAATGGCAGATCTGGATCAATGCTGTTTTTCAGCTGAATCAGACTTACATGTGACAATATCTATAACTAATGTAAAAGTCCTCAGGTGGGTATTATTTTACAGACAAAATTAAAGCAAATGCTAATCTTTTTTTAAACTTTCACTACCTATTACTCAAAACAATACCTATCTACCTTGCATACTGGTAAATTATGAATTCAAACAATCTTTATTCATCAACAGAGAATGGCTTTAAAAAAGAAACCATTCTAGCATGACCTTTTACCTAACCACAATAATTAAAAATACTAGTTCCACCCAAGTGAATACTTCCAATTTATTTTACAACAATGATCCACTGAATCTGACAGTACAAAAAATGTTAAAACAAGAAAGCATGCCTCCGTATTATTGATCTCTGTAGACTATTAGCTCAAAGTTTTTGTATTTGCACACCCTCCCATTTGTTTGTTCCCACCTATCAATTTTTAAAACGAAAAGCATCAAGGATATAACAAATGCACAAAACTTAGTCATTTCATTCACTCATTTATAATTTCTAACCTGACTGTCACCAGGAGTTCTCTGACACTGTCAGCTTATTTGTATTTAAAGCCAAATGGACGCTCTCCATGTAAACAAGCAGACAGACTATTCATTGTACTTTTCTGGTTTCGAGACCAGTCCATTTCAGTAAAATCTGTGTCTTCTGCCTCCAAATAGCTGCAATGTCTAGTTTTAAGAATTCTAAAACAAACTGAACAAACAAACAAGAGAACTCATGTGCATATAAGCATTGAAAGAGATTTAACTAAAATATTTACATTTGTTTATAAAATCTAAAGGGGTGTACAAAAAGTGGAAGGGTGCGCAAATACTATACTATACTTTAACTGGCATAGATTTTTCTGACAACTGCATTTTATAAGCCACAACAAATAGTGATTGTGACTTATAAAAACATTATCAGATAAATGAACAAGAATAATTTCTTGAAAATCATTCATAAAGCGAATCTGATTATCCTACCATCGCCACAATCCAGTGTTTGTAGTGACAATGATTTTTGTCAGATAAATGAGATTACAGACAGTACCTATATTAATGATATCAGTACCTATATTAATGATATCAGTACCTATATTAATGATATCAAATATGATCCTCTATCTCACCTTTATTTAAGCACCAATTCAGCACAACATTAAAATAAAATGGATTTTGTAAATGATTTGCTTTTAATTAACACTTCTGACCCAAATCCTTTTTATCTGTATACATCATTACTTGTGTTTTATTTATGTCCAGTCGAATAATAACTTGCATGCTATTTCACTGATTAGTTCCCATCCTCATACATGTTTTACCTGATGGAGACACATTGAAATAAAGGTGTCCAGAAACTTAAGACATGTTTTTGTCAGGAGGTCACAAATGAGGCCACTGCAGCAACTATGGCATCCATTTCAACAAGGTCCATAACTTTATCCACAAGGACACATCTAGGTCTAAGAGACAATGTTCTATCCAAATTCTATCAAAATAAGTTGGACATGTCTTGCACTATGCCAACAGCATGCAACATACCAAGATTCCATTTGAAGACAAGAATTTGTTTGACACTCGATCCAGAATGGAATAAATTAAACAATAACCATGTAGGCACTTTAAAGTCAGCGATACAATGTTACTGTCAAATTGCATCAGACTATGTGGAATGGTTCTTAAGTAAGGCTGGGTTACAACCAATATCTCCTGTAGAGTTATGAAGTTAAATATCAATGGCCATTATGAAATCCAAAACAGAGTTAATGAAACACATCCAAGGCACATCCAGGTCTATGACAAAATGTTCACACCAAATTGCATAAGAATATTCTGAATGGTTCTTGCCCTGTGCTGGATACAAGCAAGAAGTGACGATATGAAATTCTGGGCCATTACATTATCCAAAATGGAGGTAATGAGACAAAACCCATAAAAGATACACAGACTTCAGAGACAATATTCGCAACAAATTTCATCTGGTTCTTGAGCTATGATGGTTACAAGCAACATTTCATTTGAAGATATAAAATATAAAATTAATTGTCAAAGGCCATAACTCTGTCTAAAATGGAACTGATGAGACAAAATCATTAAAAGGCAAATAAAACAATGTACGCATCTCGTTGCATTGCATTATGTTCAATGGTTCTTGAGATATGCTGGTTAAGAGGATCTACTCACATAAAACCTTAACAATAATGGATCTCTTGAAGAAGGGATACCTCTGTCTCACTATCTGCAACTGTAGGCGAGATAAAATTAATAATCTTCCTTTACTCACATCTATAAGTAGCCTGACAACATCAATTTTGCCAAATGGAGCAGCTTCATGTAATGCAGTCCCTTGAAGTGTGGCTCTGTTCACATTGACACCTGCCTGAAGCAACAACCTGCAACAATCAAATAAAACTTCTATGCTGCAAAGATGTTTTATTGAAAAATATTCAGATAATTTCATGACATGAAATTTCCACAATTCAGCAAAGAAAATATTGAGAGTCTCTGCTATGACCACTTGCTGTTTTACTGTTTTAACATGTGTAATATGCATTATTGAAAGAATCCTTCATTATGCATCAGTGCTGGATAGAAAATTTACACCCAAGGGTCAGAATGTTCCATCAGACACAAGGATTTACAATCTGACATAAAACGTTCATTCCAAGTGTGTAATTTTGCAATCCAACACTGGCGTATAATGAAGAATTATTATTCTCACATTCCAGAATGGAAATAAATGAAGGTCAAAGCCAAAATGAAGTAATGTGAATACTGATGAAACTTGCAAGCAGCAAAACATCCACTGAAAATTTCCTCACTGTAAGACAGTGAAAAATGTTAGGATTTTTACACTGAAAATTTCTGTATAAACTTTAAATGGTATTTTAACACATATCAATCCTCAAAGAACACTGCCTGATATACTGGCAGTACCTCTGATAGATTGCATTATGGTGCAAATGTTAACAGGTCAAAAAACACTGTCCACTCTTATCCATAAAATTAATAGTCAGACACAAGCTAAATTAAAGTGTCCTTTGAGCCAAATTGTATCTGACCTTTATAAACAATAATGAGAACATTAAGTTTAAACAAAACAATTATAATAGCTTTCCGACTTTAAATTGGATGACAGAAGCTGTAAAGGTAACTAGGTCCTTTCATGTAAAATATCCTGTTTAGGGGTCACTCATTTAACCCTGTTAGTTTCTGTAAGTAATGTTTATCTTTATAAGTACTGGAACCTGGGAAGTGTTTGCCACTTTGTGTGCACTGTGCTTGCAGAAGGCAATCATGTGATGAGAGACAGTACTCATGCGACCAAAATCAGAGATAATGTCCATCAGTGTTGTACACTGGAAAATATGATTATACCCATACAGGAATGTGAGAATTGATCTCACCAATTCTATGCTAGCCAAACCTTTAATCCACACTAATTTGTTATGATAAAAGAACATTTTATTTACATTCTCCATTTATATATGTAGTCATCGGCTACATGTCATCAAACTTCAGAACATGAGTTAATCAAAAATTATATAACAGAAATTAGTGCTCTCACTAGCCTTCTTTAGAAGGGCACTGCACCCTGCCATTTCCAGGGTATATACTGCCTTAATGTTCAGTGCTGCCCCAAAAATGTATCCAGATGTTCAAAAGACTGCATATAGTAACACTGCACATGCAAATTTGGGGCACTTTACCCCAAAGGTAAGTCATCTCTCATGATTGGTCCTGGCAGATAGCACATAACTCAGGATGCCTGCATATCATGATCAGTTACAGCATTAGATTCAGAGTACTGTAACATCCCACTGACCTTGGGGAAATGAATGAAATTTAAAGGCAGGCCACCCCTACCCACACCCCATAAAATACCTCTAAATTATTCAGTATGGTGATTTATACAGTATCTAAAAAATTTGATCATTATGCATTCAATGCTTACTGAGATTTAAAGTTTTATTGTACATGTCATGAACAGTTCACCAAGATCATGTATATTTTCAGCAGTTTCCATGACTCGACTCCATGTGGTATCACTTGAGGAACCAAACATTGTAAATCATCATTGTTCTACTGCTGCCAAGTCATCAGTTTCTTAAGATGCACACATCTGCTGAAGACATGACAATTTGTACTCATATTTTCAAAATAAATGCAATTATTTCAACAAAAATATTTAATCAATACCATTAATTGGATGATACAGTTTCATATGCAGCTGCTATTTAAAACAAAATGTATGATGAAATCCTCTTCATAAAATATGGTTTTCTTCTCAAGCACACCTGTCTAAAGCAGACACATCAACATTAAAGTCCCAATGTTGGCAAAGATATAGCTACATGTATATCAATATTTTTACATGGATATTTAAAGAAAATAAACTGCAGGTTCACAAAAAAAAGACAGAGATAACAGACTGAACTGTCATTGAAAAATGTGCTGCTGGGTATTATGTTACAGGAAAAAGTGAATTTCATTACTTGTAGTTAACCATGATTGGGAAAGGATATAAAATTAAGCTGCAACAATAACAGAAGTAAGGAGGGAACAAAAAGTGAAAGAAAACGATTAAAGTTTGGGACACAACAAGTGAGGGGGTGCAGTCTCACCAACACATAAACAGAATATCAAAAACAACCAATTTTATTACCAGCAAAAATTTCAACTAATACACAATTTACCAAAACCTCAAAAGTGAGAAAAAGAAAGAGAATTTAAAGAATTGTCAAGAAAGACAAGTACACCAACACAAAAATTCAAGGCTGGGCTAAACTGGTGGTCTACTATTAGCCCTGCAACATGAAAGTTGCTGACAATTCAGATAGTGGGGAACCACCAAACCCTAGACCAAGAGACATAGAGAACAATCATAGAATTATGACAATTTCCCCCATTCTTATTAATTTCAGCAAGAAATTTAATTGTTTTTACATATTTTGAAGTTGAAAACTTGTTGTCTTAATTGCTGGGTTAAAATTGCCACTGTTAATACCAGGCACAAAGTCAGATGGCCTCATGAAATATAAATTACATATGGAATCTGAAATTATTAATCATGAATTTTCCAGTTATCAATGTTCTGCTGTTGATTAATTGCTGGGCTACAATTGGGACTGTTGAATATACAATTTTTTTGTAAGATGGTTTTGTGGAACATAAAAAACACATTTCCCAAACCTGAAACTGGCATCCTGTCTATTAATGTCAGAATCCCCGTTATAATTCACAAATTACACATGAACCCTACCCTGTTATAACCTAGCTGGCTCAAAATTGGGTATTACACAACTGGTGAACACTGCTAATGACAGTATGTTCCACCATTACTACCGGTACTTAAGGACTAAACACGTGCCTCACATTTCTGAAAACCGCTCCAGTGGCCTAGTGGTGAGAGCATCCGCCTCAGATGCGGAAGGTCACGGGTTCGATCCCTGACCGAGTCATACCAAAGACGTATAAAAACAGTACTAACAGCTACTTCACTTGGCGCTCAGCATTAAGAGGTTAGTGTTAGAACTGGTCCGCCTGGTGTCAGGATAATGTGACTGGGTGGGACATCATGCTACATGTCTGTGGCGTGATGCCCCAGTGCTTGACATCACTATAAACTGCCACACTGCAGACATCATAGCGCTATGACTGAAAAATTGTTAAAGCTACGTTAAAAATCCAAATCGCACACACACACACATTTCTGAGTACATCTGGTGTGCTTTATATTCTTTTCTTTATATTAAACAGCAGTGATTGTAATTTAGAATTTAACTATCCACTTTTCATAGAGTACGTTTCAAGTCAGTATGCATGTTAGTTCTGATTTCTTTATTAAAAAACCCATCATATTCCTAGAACTGTTGATGCCAATGATATGAACTTTCCATTGATCATTATGGAAAATTGTTAGGCTATAATGTTTAAACTTAAATAGGAATGCACATCAGCAATAACTGCAAATAGAAGTCATACAGAGAAACAGCTCAACCTTTTCTAAACATACATGTAATGAATATACAAGACTCTTGTTAAATCATTTATTTAAATAACTGATATAACGATGATTAGATAATTGAATCTTTATTTGGTATCTCACTATTACTACTGTCATTTTTGTGAAGAAAATGATGAAGGCATAAATTATTCTTATGGGGCAATTCTTGCAAGATTTGGATATTCAAATCAGTGCAAACCATAAACACAATCAAAACTTTTTTTTAATGAAAACAAAAATAAATGTTGGAGGTAGTCAACCTAACTTAATTGAAAACAACTAATAATTTAAACAATGTTGCAAAACAAAAAGCAAGTTTTGATGGTACTTTTGCTGACTTTATTGCCTATTGTGCACAGTTCTTCCACTGATGTCACAAGCTACAGCATGTGTGCCACGATGTTTACAAAATGTTGCTTGGTTGTTTCCGTACAAGTCGCATTTTGGTAGTAATTAAATTACCATATCTCCTGATCCAGTGAAAGAATGTGCATGAAGTTTTCAAAGTACATGTGAGATGTCTAACAAAATAAGATTCCTGATTTTAGTATACAGCATTCAGATCTACCTATTAGCCTAAAAACACCATCAAGTTTCAAAATGCTGCAGTTCTGAAAAATATTTTCGGTCATGTAAGCGAGGCAGGCCAAGAACTGAACTCCAAGATTATCCATATATAAACTTTAAACCCTAGTGATATTATCATGTTTCAGCTGAATGCGGCCAGTGATATCAAAGAAATGTGACCTTCAAAACGTTACTGCACAAATTCAACAATGTTCACCCTGACGCTTAATCGGGTGAAGACAAGCATGACAGAAACTCCTAGCATATCATGGCATAAATTTAAATCCAACAGTGATATTATCTGAGAGTTTCACTTGAATGCAGCCAAAAGATGTCGAAGATATGCAACTTTAAACACTTTAATGTAAAGCTTTAACTCTGTGGATGATGATAATTTTAATGATCACCAATGGAAACATAAGTGTGCCAACCGTAAAAATTAAAGCAAAAAGCAAATGAGGGTAAAAACTGCATTTTATCTAGTTTAGGTTGCCACTGATATATTTTACAAATGTTTTATTGTCCAATTATAATTTTTCATTTTGATCCTAACAATGATAATGAAACTAAGATATACTACATCTGTTTGCCTTTCTAGAGCTTGAATCCTCTTTTAGCTAAAGATTTTCATCTAGACAGGGACTTTACAAATACCTTGATGATAGATATGGACTTTATGAATGCCTTGATGAGGATACAGAAGGGTTTTGTAAATGCTTGATGAGGATAGGGACTTGAATATGAATGCCTTGATGAGGATAGAGAAGGCTTTTGCAAATGCTTGACGAGAATAGATAGGGACTTTATGAATGCCTTGATGAGGATATATAGGAGCTTTATGAGTGTTTTGATGAGAATAGATAGGGGCTTTATGAATGTCTTGATGAAGATACAGAAGGGTTTTGTAAATGCCTGATGAGGATAGATACGGACCTTATGAATGCCTTGATGAGGATAGAGAAGGGTTTTGCAAATGCTTGATGAGGATAGATAGGGACTTTATGAATGCCTTGATGAGGATAGATAGGGGCTTTATGAATATCTTGATGAGGACAGATAGGGACTTTATGAATGTCTTGATGAGAATAGATAGGGGCTTTATGAATGTCTTGATGAGGATAGATAGGGGCTTTATGAATGTCTTGAGGATAGATAGGGACTTTATGAGTGTCTTGATGAGAATAGATAGGGGCTTTATGAATGTCTTGATGAGGATACAGAAGGGTTTTGTAAATGCCTGATGAGGATAGATATGGACCTTATGAATGCCTTGATGAGGATAGAGAAGGGTTTTGCAAATGCTTGATGAGGATAGATAGGGACTTTATGAATGCCTTGATGAGGATAGATAGGGGCTTTATGAATATCTTGATGAGGATAGATAGGGACTTTATGAATGTCTTGATGAGGACATAGAAGGGTTTTGCCAATGCTTGATGAGAACTGATAGGGACTTTATGAATGCCTTGATGAGAATAGATAGTGACTTTATGAATGCCCTGATGAGAATACAAAGGGGCTTTATGAATGTCATGCTGAGGATACAGAAGGGTTTTGTAAATGCCTGATGAGGACAGATATGGGCTTTATGAATGCCTTGATGAGGATAGATAGGGGCTTATGCCTTGATGAGAATTATAAGATAGGGACTTTATGAATGAGAATAGATAGGGACTTTATGAATGTCTTGATGAGAATAGATATGGGCTGTATGAATGTCTTGATGAGAATACAGAAGGGTTTTGTAAATGCCTGATGAGGATAGATAGGGAATTTATGAATGCCTTAATGAGGATAGATAGGGAATTTATGAATGCCTTGATGAGAATAGATAACGGCTTTATGAATGTCATGATGAAGATACAGAAGGGTTTTGTAAATGCCTGATGAGGATAGAGAGGGGCTTATGCCTTGATGAGAATTGTAAGGTAGGGACTTTATGAATGAGAATAGATAGGGACTTTATGAATGTCTTGATGAGAATAGATATGGGCTGTATGAATGTCTTGATGAGGATACAGAAGGGTTTTGTAAATGCCTGATGAAGATAGATAGGGAATTTATGAATGCCTTAACACATTAACCCCTAGACACGACTTTACGGGGCAGGAGGAAGTAGCCTACTGCCGAGCTCTGTAGCGTCATGGTCATGCATGATACACTAACGTGGATGGTATTATAGAAAGTTAGATGTAGTTCTACAATGATACCAAATAATCTGGAATATCTAGTTGCCTACAAATTACAGATAGAAAAACCTCATTTTTTGGACCCGACTTTTCTTTACGCAAAATTCGCCCGTGGTCAGAATCCCATTTTGTGTCTGGATTTTAGACTTTTTGGTCTCAGATCTTACGCAAACCGGTATGAACTGCAAGCAGACAGATAAGCCTTTGCAAAAAGTAGGATAAGATGGGCATTTGGAATAAAGAGTGGTCTCCATATGAAAATAATGGCTCCATTTAGCAAAAACAAAAAAAAAGAAAAAGTCCAACTTTTACCTTTCTGCTCAAGCGCGAGTCAAATAGCCAACAAAAAACAATGTTTCTAACACAACTAGGCAGTATGTTATTGAAAGATGACCGGGGATTTGGTGTTTTCTAGTCTATTCAGAAATAGCTTTCAAAATGTGTTTCCTACTCGATTTTCAGGCAAAAATGGCAAAAACCTCCAGGGGTTAATGTGTTAAACAGTCTATTTTGATGACGTCACAAAAATTTGAATATTCATTGAGTATTTAATCACTTGTGCATCGACACTGCACATAAATTACAAATTTAGCAATTCCCAGATGAATTGTAAAAAAAAAAAAAATCTTGTTAACACATTAACCCCTAGCGACGACTTTATGGGGCAGGAGGTAGTAGCCTACTGCCGAGCTCTGTAGCATCATGGTCATGCATGATACACTAACATGGATGGTATTATAGAAAGGTAGACAGATGTAGCTCTACAATGATACCAAATAATCTGGAATATCTAGTTGCACTACAAAATACAGATAGAAAAACCTCATTTTTTGGACCCGACTTTTTTTAATGCAAAATTCGCCCGTGGTCGGAATCCCATTTTATGTCTGGATTTTAGACTTTTTGGTCTCAGATGTAAGGCAAACCGGTATGAACTGCAAGCAGACAGATGAGCCTTTGCAAAAAGTAGGATAAGATGGGCAACTGGAATAAAGAGTGGTCTCCATACAAAAATAATGTCTCCGTTTAGAAAAAACAAAGGTCCAATGTTTACCCTTCTGCTCATGCGCGAGTCAAATAGCCAACGAAAAACAATGTTTCTAACACAACTAGGCAGTATGTTATTGAAAGATGACCGGGGATTTGGTGTTTTCTAGTCTATTCAGAAATAGCTTTCAAAATGTGTTTCCTACTAGATTTTCAGGCAAAAATGGCAAAAACCTCCAGGGGTTAATGTGTTAATGAGGATAGATAGGGGCTTTATGAATGTCTTGATGAGGATAGATAGGGACTTTATGAATGCCTTGATGAGGATAGATAGGGACTTTATGAATGCCTTGACGAGGATAGATAGGGGCTTTATGAAAGTTTTGATGAGGATACAGAAGGGTTTTGTAAATGCTTGATGAGAATAGATAGGGACTTGTGAATGTCTTTATGAGGATAGATAGGGACTTGTGAATGTCTTGATGAGGATAGATAGGGGCTTTATGAATGCCTTGATGAGGATAGATATGGACTTTATGAATGCCTTGATAAGCATAGATAAGGACTTGTGAATGTCTTGATGAGGATAGATAGGGACTTTAGGAATGCCTTGATGAGGATAGATAGGGACTTTATGAATGTTGTGATGAGGATACAGAAGGGTTTTGTAAATGCTTGATGAGAATAGATAGGGACTTGTGAATGTCTTTATGAGGATAGATAGGGGCTTTGTGAATGTCTTGATGAGGATAGATATGGACTTTATGAATGCCTTGATAAAGATAGATAGGGACTTGTGAATGTCTTTATGAAGATAGATAGGGGCTTTGTGAATGTCTTGATGAGGATACAGAAGGGTTTTGTAAATGCTTGAAGATAACAGATAGGGACTTGTGAATGTCTTTATGAGGATAGATAGGGGCTTTATGAATGCCTTGATGAGGATAGATATGGACTTTATGAATATCTTGATGAGGATAGATAGGGACTTGTGAATGTCTTTATGAGAATAGATAGGGACTTGTGAATGTCTTGATGAGGATAGATAGGGGCTTTATGAATGTCATGATGAGGATACAGAAGGGTTTTATAAATGCCTGATGAGGATAGATAGGGACTTTATGAATGTCTTGATGAGGTTACAGAAGGGTTTTGTAAATGCCTAGTGAGGATAGACAAGGTCTTTATGAATGCCTTGATGAGGATAGATAGGTGCTTTATGAATGCCTTAATGAGAATAGATAGGGACTTTATGAATGAGGAAGACAGGGGCTTTATGAATGTCTTGATGAGAATAGATAGGGGCTTTATGAATGTCATGATGAGGATACAGAAGGGTTTTATAAATGCCTGATGAGAATAGATAGGGGCTTTATGAATGTCATGATGAGGATACAGAAGGGTTTTATAAATGCCTGATGAGGATAGATAGGGACTTTATGAATGTCTTGATGAGGTTACAGAAGGGTTTTGTAAATGCCTAGTGAGGATAGACAAGGTCTTTATGAATGCCTTGATGAGGATAGATAGGTGCTTTATGAATGCCTTAATGAGAACAGATAGGGACTTTATGAATGAGGAAGACAGGGGCTTTATGAATGCCTTAATGAGAATAGATAGGGACTTTATGAATGAGGAAGACAGGGGCTTTATGAATGTCTTGATGAGAATAGATAGGGGTTTTATGAATGTCTTGATGAGGATAGATAGGGACTTTATGAATGCCTTGATGAGGATAGATAGGGGCTTTATGAATGAGGATATATAGGGGCTTTATGAATATCTTGATGAGGAAAGATAGGGGCTTTATGAATGCCTTAATAAGGATCAAAGTACTGCACAACCTCTAAAAAGACATACTACCACAAAATTGATTTCACTAGCTTTTCATGCATGGCAGTCTAAACCATCCAAAAAACTCCTACAACATGGAAAATGAAATGCAGATTGAACACCTGGTTCCATATGGATTTCATTTAAATTAGCATAATCAGTGGGTTGATAAATATCACATACAGGTGTACAAATATGCACATGCTTCAAATATGAACAGTATAAACATAGACTGCAGAAACAATCTTCAACCTGCCCAAACAAAACAGAAACGATACAAATTTTACAATAATAATTAGGCATTTACCTTTCTGACAGAAAAGCAGGTGTGAGTCTTCCTTTCAGCCTAAACATGCCAAACTTCCTACTAGAATCCATTTTGCTAATGAAGAATTATCCGATAAGTATAGAAAGGAGAAGACAAAATCAACTCATGATCACACAATGAATAATAATACAATGCTGACCAAAGCCAAAACTGGAGCAAAACCTGGAAGTCTGAGAGTTGTCCTTAACAGATGTGAATTATGGCACCAGGTCCCTGAAAGTATCTATATAAACAGGCCAGATACCATACATATCACATTATAAGTTAATCCTGATATGCTTATGTACCTGCACTCATGGTCCCAGTTACATTTCTAAACAGACTTCCTTGAGGATACTTAGAGACGAAGAGCTAACAGTATGCTTGAGCTACTATTCAGAGTGTGTTTTGCAGGTGGGTAATTAAACGTTAACAGATGAGTATGTAAATGGAAATGGATGAAAGTTAATACAGGTGTTGCTCAGCACGATGATCGGTTGTGTGTGTGAGTGTGTACAATTCTACTTTTGACTGTAAGTCAACCCTGATCTGCCACATTAAGAGATCCAAGACAGAGTTCAATGCTGCAATCAGATGAGTGTAGATTATACACAAGTAAATATGGTACCATATATACGCGTTACTGGTTCAGTCAAAATGCATACAACAAAGATTCTAATCTGCAATAGCACGTGTCTGCAGACCAGGATCTAAGCTGTTTATTTTAGTAAGTATTCCTAAAAATAAACTGCACAGATCCAGATCTGCTGGTGCATGATACGATAGCAGATCTAGATCTGTGCAGTCTGCAGTTGGACTTGTCTTATAAGTGAGTATATATGGTAAATGAAGTAGGCTTATCCAGTCCTACTGCAGGCTAAATATGGTAAATTAGCTCTGGTTAAACAAGCAATCAACCTCTATCATCTACCAATAAACAGATAAAACAATGATGAAACATGGGACCTGGCTCCAGAAAAAGCATTAGTGTTAGACAGCTGTCAATGTCTATGGACTTAGACAAGTGTTTTGCATGTTCTGAATCCTTTAATGTCTTGACATACAAATAAAACACATACAGAAAGTTCATCTCTCCCACATTTTGTCTATTTACTAATTATCAGCAAGATGATATTTATTATTTTTCCTAATAGAAATTTTGTCTTGTTTCATTTCCAAACAATAAGAGATATGAATCCAATAAAATTTCTCATCAACAGAGTTCTGATTTAATACATAAATACCATATATACTCCAGTACAAGTAATGACCAACTCCAAGCAAGACCCTGATCTAGCATTGCATATTATGCCAGCAGACAAGGGTCTTTGTTGTTTGTTCAACTGATTTTTCCTAACAAACTGCACTGACCCAGATCTTCCTGCACATTATGTGAAACCAGATCTGGGTCTGTGTGGCCTGCAGTTAGACTCAACCTTTAAGCGACTCTCTATGGTTACCATATATTCTCTATTGCAAGTCCAACTACAAGCTGCACAGACCCAGATATGCCATTGCGTTATGTGACTGCAGATCTGGGTGTATGCAATTTATTGGGAGCAACCAACAGAACAAACAGTAAAGATCCTGATTGGCAGATCAGAATCTTTGTTGTTTGCAGTTTGACTTGACCTGATTAAATATGGTACTCCTTTATTAGTACATGCACTGGTAAGTTCCCAGGAGGTTAACTGTCCGAAGCTAGCCTTTCTGTACATGTACTTATAAATAACTAATAATCAAATAAATCTTAAGAAATTTCTTACATTTCCCTTGTTTTCTTTTCTTCTTTGTTGATAAAAAGAAACTGCTAATATTCTGTAGGCCCAAACAATTCTGGATGTTTACAAATGCCGTTAATAACTGAACAAACAGCTACACATTTTTTAAAAATGAAATACACGTAAATGTTTCCATAGAAATAAAAAGGCACAGTTCAACTTATACATGAACTTTGATCAATGTTGTATCAATTGGTTGCACTATCTGAATGGCAAAAATTATAGGCTACTCAAATAATTTACACCCAAACTTTTCACACTGAAACAAGTTTTAGGTTAGATAAATAAGCCAATGTAAAAACGTGAGGCCATCAATATTAATGTATTACTATGGGAATCACCACAATATTATCTCTGAATGGGATTTTCCATAAAGGTTCAACAGTGTTTTGAATGAGATATTTTGTACCACGTTTTTACTTTTCTGTTACATTTAGAGGTATCTAACTGAATAACATCAGCATTTAAAAATGAAAAAAATAAATCATACAGGTCACTGTGTCTATAATAAAACAACAACAGCTTCCTGATGCATTTCCAGTATATGTGAATTGTTCAAATGTAAAAGCAAAAGCGTTTTTTTCCTCTCACTTTAGTGGCATCATAAAACTGGGAACATAATGGCAATCTATTTACTGGTATTCTTTTACCTTAACTTATATAATATTATTCCTAATGAACTAAAACTAACATGCAGTTAATTCAACACATTTTGATACAACCATTTATACTCACTAATAAATCGAGTCCAATTGCAAACTGCACACACCCAGATATGTCGGCACATTATGCACTAGCATATCTAGGCCTGTGCAGTTTGTTAGGAGTAATATGGCAGATCAGAATCTTTGTTTTAAGTTTGCCTCCACTTATAAGCAAGTATATATGGTATAACATCTCTGACATGGAGATCTATAAGGCATTCTTGAAATCCCAATACATCTATAAATAAAAGAATAACAACCATAAACCAAAATAGATGTTTATGATAGCTCTTGTTATTACCTTCAGTAAGAAGTGCCAAGATCACAGCCTCTGCTACCTGTGTGATGTATAAGCACTAGCTGATTTATTACTACAATGATGTGTAAGGTAAAGCACATGCTCTTATTATGCCTTGTATATATAACAGGTCTTGCCCACTCAGAAAAAAGCTTCATCCAAGGCATGAACTTAATCACTGAAGTGTCTAAAGTATGTTGTGAACTTAATCAATGAAGCATCTAAAATAAGTTGTGAACTTAATCACTGAAGTATCTAAAGTTATGAACTTAATCACTGAAGTGTCTAAAGTATGTTGTGAACTTAATCATTGAAGTGTCTAAAGTAAGTTGTGAACTTAATCACTGAAGTGTCTAAAGTAAGTTGTGAACTTAATCACTGAAGTGTCTAAGGTAAGTTATGACCTTAATCACTGAAGTGTCTAAAGTAAGTTGTGAATTTGATCACTGAAGTGTCTAAAGTATGTTGTGAACTTAATCACTGAAGTGTCTAAAGTAAGTTGTGAACTTGATCTCTAAGTGTCTAAAGTATGTGGTGAAATTAATCACTTAAGTGTCTAAAGTATGTTGTGAACTTAATCACTTAAGTGTCTAAAGTAAGTTGTGAACTTAATCTCTAAGTTTCTAAAGTAAGTTGTGAACTTAATCACTAAAGTGTCTAAAGTATGTTGTGAACTTAATCACCAAAGTGTCTAAAGTTGTGAACTTAATCTCTAAGTGTCTAAAGTAAGTGGTGAAATTAATCACTGAAATGTCTAAAGTATGTTGTGAACTTAATCACTGAAGTGTCTAAAGTATGTTGTGAACTTAATCTCTAAGTTTCTAAAGTAAGTTGTGAACTTAGTCATTGAAGTTTCTAAAGTAAGTTATGAACTTAATCACTAAAGTGTCTAAAGTTGTGAACTTAATCACTGAAGTGTCTAAAGTAAGTTGTGAACTTAATCACTTACATGCAACTTTTGCCAATTTAAGCACTTCACACACATGATTTTCTTTCAACTCAAAGCATGTTGACATTGCAAAAGATGCCATATCAAATGTCAAACAGGCCACATAAGTTTTCTTACTGGTCAATTAATTTTACTTCCTGTGGGCTGTAATTCTCTTGTCTGCAAGAGGGCACATGTTCAAACCATATTTTAGGCTTGCAGCATATGCAAAAGGTCGATGTGGAAAAAGGTGGACCAATTACACTTTCCAAGTAACGATGAAAGTAACCAAGCTACATACAACAATGCTAAGACCGAATGAGTTGGAACTGAAAGATAACAATGGATTTCTTCCCTAATATGGTGGCCAGCTGCTGGCAGATGCACCCTGGGATTTTTGAGCATCCAGGAGAGTTGTATGGATTTGGGCAATAGTTAGCATTCATATTAATAAGAGAGTATAATTAAAACACAGCATACATCTGACAGGAACATCTCTTACTAGAGGACTTGATTGACCTGACTTGCTAAGTTTTAATGTCACTTTCATTGTCAAGTGCTGAATATTTTAAACACAGCTTTAACAATTTTTCTGTCATATCACTATGATGTCTGCAATTTAAGTATATAGTGATGTCTAGCACTGGGGCATCATGCGACAGACATGCAGCATCATGTCCCACCCAATCACATTATCCTGAAACCAGACTGACCAGTCCTAACACCAAGCTCTTAATGCTGAGTGCCTAGTGAGGCAGCTGTTAGTACCATTTTGTAAAGTCTTCAATATAACTCGGCCAGAGTCCAAACTTGCAACCTCCTGCATCCAAGGCAGACACTCTAACCACTAGGCCACCGGATCAGTTCTATTGCACAATGGGAACTGGATAGTTGATCAACATACAGAATAAATCAAACATGTACCATGTAAGCAGTATATTATATGCCTGCTATGTGAAAGATAGTCTTATACTTTTTGTGAGAAAAACTGTCTTTCATTGGTCAGATATTTGGTTTTTAAATCCAAAATCAATTGGTGTCTTCTTAGTCTTAAATGCAAGATATCCACACAATTTGGTAAATATAAAAGATGCAAAACTCAAATTTACTGTGTAGAAATCATTTTTCCTACTGCACTCTACAACTCTGACATTCAATCTATTAACCCCAAAACTGATAGGTGCCTTTCTGGTCTCAAATGCAAGCCATCCACAATCTTTATTCATGGTTTATGACATAAGATTTTAGTTATTTTGTGTAAATCATTGTCCTTCTTAAAGTTCCTCTGACCTTTACCTTTAAAATTTAAACCTCCAAATCAATAGGTGTCTCATACTGACCTTTGGCTTTTTGACCCCCAAATCAACAGTTTTCTTTCTTATCTTAAATGCAGGTCATCTGCAACATTAAATCATTGTAGTGAAATTATCTGTAGAAATTGCTTTCCTTCTTGTCCCTATGACCTTGATCTTAAACCTTCTGAGCCTGAAATTGAAAGATTTCTTTCATGTCCCAGATCAAGCCACTTACTTTGGTAAGTAAAGTAACTGTACAAAAAGATGAAACTGAGGATGGATGGATGCACAGATGGATAACACTTTAACATGATATGCTCTGCATTTTGGCAGGTGTATAAAATTACTTTAGAAAAGGTTGATAATGTTTTGTTCTTTTCAGCTAATTAAGCATGAATATTATTTTTCCAAATACTGCACTTTCATTATTAACCAGATAAATTTATTCATTATTTTACCTAATGATATCCACATGTCCATTCCTAGCAGCAAGATGGATACAGGTTGTCCGATTGTTGTCGACAATGTCATGTGGACTGTCCATTAGAAGAAGGGAGCACATATTACTTCTCAACAATAGGTCCACCACCTATTAAAAGAAGTATCAATGTACCTGAGAACAAATTTGACATCTAAAGTCTTGTATCATAAAGTTGGTAACGAGGAATATCCATCCCTTGCTAATCACCTGAACCTGAAAATGGCCCATCCGTTTGATCCAAAGATCAACTGAGAAATTAAATGTCTTCTGGCAAATCAATACAGTCTAAGCATGTATATATCATGGTTCCCACGCTTTTCTAAAAATAAATTTAGAGGTTATTTCCAGGTTTTTCCAGGATGAAATTACTTTTTTCAAAGTTCACATATGACCATTTCTGAATGGAATTAAAGAACATTTTAGATTATAAAATATGCATTTTCTAAATCTAAATATGTTTCTCTTTCAGGGCTCTCCAAAAACATCGAAGTCAAAAAAGATAATCATGTACAAAACTACAAAATGTATCACATGAAACAAGTTTGATTATATTCCTATAAATTGGCATGTAAAGTCATTTCAATGTACAGAATACAAAATCTAACTTTATTTTGCTGCATTACGTTGCTAAGTGGGAACAACATAATGAACATAAATTATTTGTTTCCTTTCAAACTTTTAATTCTAAAGAATTCTATAGCAATATATATATATGCATCTCATGGAAAGCAACATTTCCTATTACAATATATATATAAAAAAACAATAAACGCAAATAATTAGAATCTTTCTTGTAACAAAAAGAGTTTAACCCTGAATTTATCTGTGTCAATAAAATGCCAAACAAGATTTTTCAAACAACCTAATCTCCTTGAGACGATCTAGTTAAAAGTCCATCATTTTAAAAATATCTTCAAAAGGGTTGATTTAAATTTTGACAAAAGACTTTCAAAATTATATACTGCTGTATAAACAAGGACTGAATTTTCTGTAAAATCAACTTGTCTTCTTGTAATTCATTAAACCAGTCTCCAAACCTGTACTGATACAGGGGCTCGTATTGTTTTTTAATGTATAATACAAGGGACGACAATTTCTCATTTCAACTCTGAGATTCAACAATATGAACTACAAATTTGGCTTAAAACGAATAGCAGTCGTTTTCTAATCCAAGTTTCCTCCGAATATTCCCACTCCATTTTTCATATTTGGACATTTATGTTGGGGTGTGAGGTCATTGCAACTGCATATAAAAAATTTGGAATTTGCTGCCACCATGCAGTAGTGATATATGATAGTCACTTACCAGCAGGCCTAGAAAATTTAAACTTGACTTGTACTTGCATGAAATCGATAGGAAAATGGTTTATTTTCTCAGAAAGTATTATAATCGTTATGCTGTTAATCTGCTAATGGACAAGATAAAACTAGGTCGTAGATGAAACCTGACCCAGTACTCACTATTTGCATCACTAGTCACACGACTTCACAAATCTCAAAAGACGACATCGGAGGTGCAATAGTCACATGATATCAACAACAAAACACCTTTATAATGCTGTTGTACAGAAATTCAATTATATTAAATGAATGTCAGATACTTTTGTAAAAAACAGCAGTCTGGCCAATGTGGTAGTCACGTGATACAACAAAACTCAATAAGTTTTTCTTGGAATATATAAATATGGAGAATTTTGTGTTCTTTCATTTTTGTATTTTTTGTACAACCAGTACACATCTTTCATTTAATTTTTTTTTCTTTCTCTACAACATTTGAAAATGTGGGTTCTTAGATTTGTGTAATCATGTGACTAGCAATGCAAATCACCTGTACCAGGTCACATTTCATCAACGACGTAGTTTTATCTTTATCTTTCAGCAGGATAAAGACAATAATTTTAATACTCATAATTACTGACAAAATAAATCATTTTCATCTCGATGTCATGCATGCATCACATGTATCACTCAATCTAACAACATTTAAAGTTTACTAGGCCATCAGGTAAGCAGCTACGCTTTGCCACCACCATGTTGGCCTCTTGTGATGCTAGACTGGATTTCATACCTTCCATGTAAGGAAAGATATGGATATCAAGCTGATTTTGAAAATAAAAGTCTACTAGACGAATCTAACCACTGGGCGTTTGGATTGACTCAGCATATACGTTTGTTGCAAGCAACCAAATGATCCATACTGCACCCTCCGAATATTCTGGCTAGAACTTGATAAATTGAACTCACGATCAGTTGTAACTATAGTTACGACTCAATTATGTGACTGTTTCAGGCATCAAATGGTGGCAGAAAATTC